>JARHVA010004995.1:130000-762500 GCA_037957365.1 Torreya grandis | reverse complement strand
TATCATCTAGGATCAATTCCTAAACCTACTTTTTGTTAATGAAAATGGATATAAGGATGCATGAAATAAAACTAAGCTATGGGAGGTGATACACCAACATGTTTTATCCTCTCTATTTGACCTTTCAACAACACTTATGAATAATAAAAGGACCAATGACTAAACTACTCTCCGCAAAAGACTCCTAAGCATTAGTGTTTCACATGGAGGCTATGCTAGATGACTAAAAATTGAGGGTGATGAATAAGATGTATGATTTAAGACATTACTAATTATATTCTACTCTAAGCACAATCACTAAAACTTTCACACACCAGGTGACCTACACAAAATAATCTCTTAGGAACTAGATGAGAAATAAGGACCTAAAAATGGAGATAAGATTCAAACACTTTTGCAAATTAAAAAGTATAAAACACACTAAACCATCATGGAGAAGCTAAACCAATCCTTATATTAGTTAAATGTTACATGGTATAATATGGGAGAGTTCCTTCATACCCAATCGAGGGATCCATATAATGGATTTTGAAACCCAATTTATAAAACAAGACAAGAGAAAGAGATAGAAAAGAGAGAAATAAATCTCATCATGATAAAATATACATCTATTTTTTAGTAAACTTATAAGGGAAGTGTATGATACATCACCTTCAAGCCCTCTTCAATGCATTGACCATGATTGGTTGATGGTTTTCATGGAGCTATGGCATAAAGATGGGGTGGTGATGGCTATTTACATCTTGATTTGACCTAATTCAAGGTATGATCATACAAAATTAATCAACCACCTCTTCCCTTGGTAGTTACAATGGTATAAAATTGTTTACCTTGGCCTTAAATATTCTTGACTATGATAATAAAAGTTTACATCAAGATGTTTACTTATATCAAAGTATTTCTATTGCTTCAAATCATGAACAATGGAAACAAGATAAAGGTCATGAGTTGTGTAATTATTTTCATGGTACTTTAAGTTATGTGACTCATAAACCATAATAAAATAATTCTGAGTTAACATGCCACCCAATCCTTGTTTAGATGTACTAGTCCATATTTCAAAATTTCCATTCAGATCTAGTACAAGTAGAGGTACCTATATTAATAAATCTTTGATATTTAGGAAAATTTGTTCACATTCATTAATCGAAACAAATTTATTACCCTTGTAGTATAAGGACCTTATTGGGTTATCCAACTTAGAAATAATTTAAACAAATATTCTATAGTAACCAACTAGTCCCATAAAACTACATACTTCATGTATGTTTTGAAGAGTAATACACTGTTAAATATCTTTAATCTTTACTTGATCAATAAGAATACCAAACTTTAATATAATATGAGCCAAATAGTGGATCTCAAATTGAAATAAAACACATTTAGATGGATTATCAAATAGTTTGTGTTGCCTTAACCTTTACATCACTAAGCACAAATGTTATTCATAGTTAGATACATTCTTAGAATAGATCAATATATCATGAGGGATTACTACAAAAAAATTATCTATAAAATCTTTGAATACACTATTCATTAAGTTCATAGATGTAGTAGGTACATTAGTCAAACAAAAGGCATTATAGTAAACTCATAATGTCCAAACCTTATTCTAAAAGTCATCTTATGAATATTGTCTTTCCTAATCCTCAACTAGTGATAACTTTATCTCAAGTATATCTGTGAAAAGATATCCCTATCTTTCATTTGATCAAACAAATCAGCTATCTTTGGCAAAAGATAATGACTCTTAATGGTAACCCTATTAAACATATGATAGTTAACACATAATCACAAGGTTCCATCATTCTTTTTTACAAAGACCATCATTGTACCCCAAAGTAACATTTTTGGCCTAATACTACCATTTTACAATAGTTCTTGCATTTGATCTTTTGGATCCTAAAAATATGCTACACTCATATGATAAGGTGGTTTAAATTTAGGTTCTACCCCTTCAGTTACATCAATACAAAAATTAAAATCATGTTTAGGAATAAAACCAAGCAATTTTTCTAGAAGGACATCAAAAAATTCCTATAAAATATATATTTTTCAAGTTCCACTACTGTTTTATGTGTAGTTTCTTGAATTAAAACAACATATAAGCTGAAACTTTTATGTATCACTTTTTTAGCTATAAAGTTGATATTAGCCTACATACTTTTGATTTCAATAAACCTTGAATTTCTATAGGTTTTCCCAAATTATTATAATAATATATCACTTTACAATAATAGTCAAAATTACTGTTATGATGCTACAACCAATCCATGGATAAGATAATATCAAAATATATAAGATGAGTTATACATAAATTTACTTGGGTTTGAGAAACACCTAAGTCTAGGCTTACTCCCTCAAGACACTTAGTAATTAGTACTCTTTTACTTGAGCCAAACTCGACATCCCGACCATCCCTCAAACTCATTTGATTCAACTTAAATCATGTTAATAACTTAGGATACATAAAACTATCATTTTCTCCTAAATTAAACAAAATTGAAATAGAAAAATTATTCATTTTACCTCTATTTTTAATAGGATTTTCTTGGAAATCAGTGTTTATGTTATCCAAAACTACATGCACTTTATGATTAGCTAATTAATTAGATTTTAGATTACGAGAATCTTTAAAGTAGTTATTATCTCCATGTTCATAATATACTATAGCTTTTTATGGTGTCATAAGAATAGTATTGGCTACAATATCAGGTATATTTTGACTACCTCTAGTTGGATTCCTTTTAATGTTAGCAATATTAGAAGAATTTGAATTATTGAAATTCTTATTCTTCCATTGAAATTTATTTAAACCACTTCTACTCTTTGTAAATATGTAGTTAGAATCAAATTTCTTATAATTCTTAGTATAAGGGAAGGTATTTTTACTCTTAGATTGATGTCTATTTTATTTAAAATCTTATCTTGCCTTTTAATGAATCTTCTTTTTTTATTCAACCCTGTGAGTAGATTCAATAACCATAGTTAAATTCTAAGGATTAGTCATATTCACATCATGAATTAATATTTATTTCAATCCTAACGTAAACTTAGTGACTTTAATATCTTTGTCATACATGTAGTTAACATGACACATGAAATTTAAAAACTTAATTTAATACTTAGTCACATACATATTCTCTTGTTTTATCAGTGAAAAATTAATGATTTTATATTATTTGATTTTGGAACTAATATACATGTTTGTAAACTAGAATTCAAAGGTATTCCTAGTAAGAGACATTATCTAGTTACCCTCTAATGCACATAGATGGTTCCACCAAAGAGCTATAGATCCTACTAAATGGTAGGATACTATTATTTCCTTCACATTAGAAGACACATTATGTAGATTAAAATACTTTTGTATGTCTACTAACCATGAATCAAATGCATCTCCTGATTCCTCACTTAAAAAGGTTGGTGGAGTAAACTTATTTATCTCCTTAATGATATGATTAGTCATACTACTATGGTTATTCTAAACTTTTGGTTAATCTTTTAAACTCTAACTATAGGTTATATAGCTACCACACCTTCTTAATTATTTAGTATTCATTCTTGGTTGTCCAATTTACTTTGACGAGGATTTAATTCAATTATAATTCTATTTAGAACTACTTCATGGTTAATGTTAGAATTATTTACTCATGGTTAATTCCCTCAACATTATTATTAGTATTATTAAGAGGTGGTTCCTCTCTATTAGGAATGTTGGCCCTAAGACCTTAAACTCTACCTCTACATAGATTACCACATTTTTTGTAATTATCTTTTATTTCATATATTATCCTCACCATCATGTGGTTAATCAATAATAATTCAATAGACATCAACAAGAAACAATTCCCAAAGTTACCTAGAGTAGTAAACTATTTTCTGATACCAATATGTCAAAACCATAATTTTTTTTAATACACATAATATGAAAAAAATAATGGAACAAAGTTCACCTAGAGTTTAACATGAAAACACATAGTTTTATACATAACTATGTTAAAACAAACACAAGAACCATTCCAAGTGTATAACCCCTCAATAACTATTTTAGGAACTAAATTAACCATCCAGTATCTAGATAGAAATGGGTCAATGTGGTCTTACCCACTAACTTCTAGTTGTGTACTATGTTACAACCTTTTTAATGGAGTCATTAGTGACTGATGACCTTACTCAAGTACCATTACAATCTATAAAATATCTAGTACCTCAAGGATAGTTTCAACAAAGTTCTAAAAACATTGGTTGAATAGGACTAGATTCAACAAAAGAATAATTATACTAAGATTTCTTAAGTATGGTTTACCAAATCACAAGCAACATATATAGATAAAATTAAATTGACTATTAAAAAAATAAATGCAAATAATCTGAACACTTTTTCATTACACATGTAATTGATGTATGAGGTTTGACATAATTGCTATAAGAAGTATGCAAGCTTCAAGGGATGTTTTAAAAATGATGCTTAAGTTCTTTTAAGAACATTTTACCTTTTTAAATTAGGGTAAAATTTCATGACCATATTTACTAAGTATTTTTTAATGACTTAGGTTAGATATATTATTTCATTATTACCAACATAAATAACTTGTGAGTTAACCAAATCAATACATTTTAAAATTCTCATGGACTAAATGTACTTATGTTAAGTCTAACTTAAATCTTGTTCATAAATATTTATCCACTAACTTAAACACATGATATTAGCCTAAGAATTTATTGAATTTCTTAATTTAATATTAAATCTTAATTAATATTGAATTTCAAGACATATTTTTATGATAATAATATAAGTTCACAACTTCTTTTACCATTTATAGACAAAATCCCATTAATAAAATATTTAATGGCTTATTCTAAACATAGAGAAATTGTTCCTCAATCACAAGATGATTAACTAGGAATATCCATGTTCCTTTTAAAACTATCAATAGAGAATATTATTGCCAATTTACGTTCAACATAATATTAACTTAATCTGAATGATAATTAATTATAATGAATTAATGTAGGAGTTACACTTACTTTCCATTGCACATATTAGTGCATAATCATTAAAGTGAAAAGATTATCTTAAAATAAATATGTACATACTAGTTAATTAAATAATTATCCCTACTTATTATTTATCTCACATTTTATTAAGTTATAACTATAGACACCTAAAACTAGCCACCAATGTCCATTGACTAGATTTTAGACCAATTCTTACCAACCATTACAAATTAATCCTAAAAATCACTAAACATCCCAAATTTTCTTATGCATAATTCATAAAATCTCAAAATCATGTTGAGACATCCCTAATTAGGGTATGCTACCATAAATAACAAAAACCTCTCACAGATTCATCCCCAATCACCTCTCAACATCACAACTGTCAATTTAGCCTATGGACCTATTATGTGGGGCACTTTCACACTTAATTAAATCTTGAAAGGGATAAAATATAATCAAAATCAATTAAATAATATTAAATACCTAGTTTAATTATCAATTTGAAATTAGTGAATATCTAAAAAAGGAAATTCTAGATATCAAAATATCTTAGCCTTTCATAATTATCTTTATGAATTGTCAAAATATCCAAAAATGTCTAAGTTTAGAACTTTGACTAGAAACTAAAAGTCATAATTTCATAACAACTTTTAACTCCATTGGATTTAGTCTAAACTCATCCTTCTAATTTGAGAACTATGACTAGTAACTAAAAGTCATAATTATATGATAAATTTTAACTCAACTCTACCTTAACTCACCTTGGGTGAGATTTAATTCTTAAAGCTATAAATACAAGTCCATACCCATTCATTTATAAGATTGGATATTTTAGAGTTATTATGTAGGATTTTGCTCCATAGGCCTCATACAAGTAATACTACTATGCCCAAATCTTAATCCAAACAACAAAAACCAATATAATGGTACCAAGGAGAGGAGTAAAGAAAAATCCATTACCAAAGACTCTTTGAAGCACAAACTATGCAATCCACTCAACAAAGCATTTAGACATCTCAAGGAAGGTATGAGATTTGATGTCTTTTGCATTTTAGTTATGTTTTTAATTGTATTTTATTAATTAAGCTCCCCCTATGATCTAGGCTAGAGATGTTATCATGTTAGTGTGTTCATTTTATTTATCTAGACTAATACAAGACTAACCTCCTCTCTTTGTCTAATTTCTATGATCACAATAACAACTTTTCACACAAGTATTTAACTGAATATGATCCCTTAATTTTAAAAATTAAGTTATAAAGTTTCTGGTTAACTAAACCATATAGTTATAGTCCAAGTCTAAATTAAGTCTCAACACTTTCATTAGTTAATCCATATCCCCCATACATTTCATAATATATAGGGAATTGGAAAAGTTCATTAAAATATAACTTTTAGTTTCACCCAGATTACTTCATTGCAATGCTTATTACAAGTATACATATCTAATGAAGAATTTCACTTAGCTTATATAAGCTTATGACTATAAAAATTTACACAAATTAACTTGAACAGACTAACATTATGTTAAAAATTCTTATACTCAATGTAAGAAAATAATTAGTCATATTCAAGAAAACTGTTATAGCAGAGTTCAAATATTAGTATTTGCATATTCAAATAACTACATAAGTTCTTAGTAATAAACTAATGATTTACAATTACAACCAAAATAAATGAATATAATTACTTGACATGATTTAACACAAAATCAATGTTATATAATAAATTAAGCTGCTAAGACATTCAATTCAACTTCTTGAACTATTTAGTCTAATTAAGTGTTTAACTACCAGTACAAGATAATGAACTCATAACAATGTTCATCTAAAAAAGTATTTATGAAAAAATATAAAACCATATTAAATAAGTAATGCCCAATTATTCAAATAATCCAATTATCAACTACAATTATTTCATGAATCAAATATACATGTCTATGTTACATCACTTTGTATTAAATACAACTATGATGAATAACATGAATTAAAACCATAAGAAATACTTATTAAATTCACTTGATTTTTAGACAATTGTCATAACACAAATTAAGAAGAAAAGAATATAGTCATTACATGTAATCCATTGAAGCTAATCATGCCTCACTAGTCTTAATGAGCCAAACCATAAGTGGCCCTAGACTACCACAAACATCAGTTGGATATAGATCAAGGCAACAAATAACTAATGGATAAAGGATTACAAAACAATTTGATATCAACAACATTAAAACAAATTATAAATATAAATAAGATGAAACACTTACACCAACCCACCAAGATGAATTAACTTGGTACCTGATTATGTCTGTAACTCTTTTTTAGATCTTATCGATGTATGGGACATTATATTTTATAATTTATTATGGATTATAAATATGTTAACTTACTTGGAAGTCATCTTCACACACTAATTTAATATACATTTAGAAGTTAAAATAAAAGTCATAAAAATAAGATAACATACTCATAAGTTTAAGAATTAATAAAATAAAACAAACATAAAGCTATAGTTATTATTATTGAAAAAAATTGATTTTACTAAACATAGTAAACACTTAAAGGTTAACTATCATGATCTATGGAATCATAATAAATGAAACAATCAATAGATAAATGCCACGAAAAATAAGTCAATGCAATCATGAATCCATAATAATTCCAATTATAATATCTAGAATTAATCCATAAATTCAACGTGATTTCATAAACCTTGGTTAACTAATAATGATCAAATAATTCAACATAATTCAAACAATCATTCAAAAAATAAAATAATAATAATATATTATTCCCCAAAAACCCCTCTAATAAATTTGAACCCATATTGGGACTCCCTATGGTCCTTGCCTCTATTTTGGCCATGATTCAAAATAACCATCAAGATTTTTATTATTTTTTTAACTTTATTTATGAACCCTAACTGCACCCATGTTAGGGTTTTAAAATAAATAACAAACTAAATCAAAATCCTAATTTGCATATAACCCAATTGTAGCCATTTAACTTCTAAAATAACCAACAACTCAATAAAAACACAACTATGCCTTTTACACAATCATAATAAGGTTGTAATCAATTTTAAAAATATTTAACATAACATATTTGAGCCACATCAATAAAAATACAATCACTTATTAAAGGCCAAAATGTCTTCTCAACAACCCAGTTGATATTTTGACTTAATAACAAATCAATCACAGTTAATACTACCAAAATACATGCTATAATATAAAAATAAATTGTCAATAGACTCAAACTATAAAACTAGTCAAAACCTTTAAATATTATGATTTCACCATTTAACATAAAAACCCATTCTTCAAAAAATATTATATATATGTAGTGACTATACAATCACTTGAACATATCAATAGTTGTTAAAATAATGACCACATAGTGGATTAATAACCATTCCACAAAATAACATTCATATGTAGTGTTAAACCCAACCAAGAAATAAATTTAACAACCAATAATAACATTAAACATTTTTAACCGATCCATGGTTGAGTTGTTAATGGTTATCATGTGCAAAAACAAACAATAGTAAAACCAATCTCTATGGCCCTAGTTACGTTTTTACCTAGAAACAAAAACAACTTAACAAATAATGCCAATAATTTATAGATAAAGCCATAATATTATTTTTAATTCAACTAGATTCCCAAAATCATCATAAAATGCTAAGAACATCACTTATTTGTTTGATGGAAGTCAAACGTAGAACATTTTTCTTCTCTTCTAGCCTCCAAGTGATATGCCAAAAACCAACATTAAAAATATTTTATGTATTCAAATAAACCAATTGAATAATAAATAAAAAAACAAACCCTATATAACTCTCCACAACTCCTACATGGTTGTCAAGAATAATTCATCACTATAGTTCTAATCACCAAGAATCCTCATACAAAACTATCTTACATTCGCCTTAGATACCATGCCAAAATTTTTGGCAGAGTTTCCCCAAGGTTCCAAGATGTCCAAAATTGAGTCCAAATGAAACTCAACAAAACCTAAAAACTAAATGAAACATATCGACCTCTCATGCATGGTAATTTGACCCAATAGCATAACCCCTAAGTCATTGGCTTCAATAAATATAACATAGAATAATTACCAATACCCCATTATGGTTCAATCATCCTAAAAAATTCCCCGCAAATAAATAGTGGCTTAAAAAACATACCAATCAAACAAATAAAGCAAGGTCTACTCAACAAAACACAAACCCTTATTGCACAAGTATTTAAACAATCATAATTAAGATGCATATAATAAAGTTTGTAATTGTATAAGGTTGATTCAAAATAATAAATCAATCAACTTAAGACAAATGATAATGAAATAGGATGTCTAATAACAAAATAATAGTTATTTTAAGTGATCAAAATACATGACCAAAATAGACTGTTAAAGTTGACAAGCATGGGGTCCATGAAAACACACAACACCTGAATGATGGGAAAAAATAAAATTAATAAGAAGACAAGAGCTGCAAATCATTGACTCAAACAATGATGATCAATGATACCATATGATAAATAATAACTTTGGATAAAATTATGTTTTCATGAATGTAAAAATTGGCTCAAATCAACTTATTAATGAAATTGATCGTAAAATAAAAACACACAATATTTAACTAATAAAAACATAATGACTAAATCATTAATAGTGACAAGCTCAAATTTAAACTAGACTTTATTATTTTGTTTATCCACATTATCTCTCCATGTTTCCCTATTTTTCATGTCTAAACACATCTAGCTCAAGTACATGTCCTTGTAGTTAACAAATAGACTATCAATAACATCTAGACATCTAAGCATAATAAATGCAAAAATAAAATGTAAATAATACATTAAATTGAATAATGAATTAGTACACATTAATTAATATTATCAAATTTTGTAATGAAAATTTAGTCTATCATTGTCTCAACAATTATAATAAAAATGTATTAATGTGGATCACTAAACCAGAATACCACAATAGAACAATAAAATGTGTCTCAAATAGTTCACGACTAGACTACATCATCACAAATGAATTAAATTTAATTCAATTAGGGTCATGAAATAAACCAAAATAAGAGGTGATTGTATAGGTTTATGATTAGAATTAATAAACTGATTAAATTTGGAAAGGTATATTATAATTTGATGATGATGTAATGTGTTCTATATATTGACCATGTGATTGTCCTAGTTGGTTGTGACCTATTTTTTATGGAAAAATATAGAGAAGCAAAGTTATATAAATGATAAATCATGGGGAATATTGAAGGTATTTGTATACATTACCATTGTGAATGGACATATGTGTAGTGAACTTGAGTCTATTGACTAGATACTTTTCCCTATTAACTATACATCATAACTAATTATTGTGTATGTTGTGCCTTTGAATGATAATAAATCTAAGGTATATAAATCAAGGTTTAGTTGCATATAAATCAACGTTTGTCTTCTTTTTTATTTTTTACTCTTAAATGACTTTGATAAATTAAAAACATGTAATAAAATAAGAGAGTGTAATGGGATGAGATGGCCTCAATCACCCCATTTGTGAGTAACCCCTACATATGTATTCAATACTCTAAGGAGCTCAAATCAAGCCCATGTATTGATCCTACATAGAGTTAATGTGTGAATGTGCTCTTTTGACTATATGTATGTAACTATAATATGGTTTTATATTTTTACATGATAGTTGTTTATTTATTTAGATGTATTTTTACTTAGTTTATGGTTAATCCTTCTAAATGACTTAAATTTTATGTATAATAGGCTATATTTTATCAATGTGCAAAAGTATATATACTAAGCAAAGTTAATATTAAGTGGGGAATATGAATGAGTCTTGATATTTATTTATAAGATAATATTTTTAAAAATTCCTTTAGAATATCATGTGAATCATGTGGGAATAACCAAAAGGATATTTCAAATTTTAGAAACTATTTTTTATTCAACATGTGATGTGGCCATTGTAAGTGGATAAGAGCACAATGAACTCTTGTCTTCTTAGTGTAAACCTATCAAAAAGGATCAAAGATAATTTTCATCTATTGAGGATAGTCTATAGGTAATTTTAAGAATCGTGAGAATTTGACATTAAGAGTTATGTTTAACAAAGATGGAAAACAAAGGGCCATCCCACCTATAGTTAAATGGCTTAGACGAATGGTGAAGAAGAGTCATTTACATGAGTGCAAGTCATTTAGTTTAGGATTTTTCAATAATTTACATTTTCAAGTATCTATGACCATATATATATATGTCTAAAGATATAAATTTATGCTTAAAATTATGTCTAATCATTGGAACAAAAAATTAGATATTATGGGAAAGTCAATTTTCTTGTACAACATAGTTCTAGCAAGAACTTATTCAAGTTATGAAAGTAGAGTTATCTTGGTGCATCATTATTCATTGGAGTGAAAAATAGATTTTTTAACTATGCACCACTATTCATTTGGAATTATCAATGTAGGAGCCATTTTTAAAAGAGGCATGTAACACAAATATAAAAACATGAAGAATGATATAGTTTTATTTTACCAAGATGATATCATGATATTTTGAAAGAGAAGAGTTGATCACTATAATAATTTGAGAATGGTGTTATAAACTATTAAAATGTAAGGGATTTCCCCAAATACTTGAATGTTGGTGTTCAAGATTACTAAAGGAAAACTCATTTACCATGCCATCTAAATTTTTTGAACAAAGATTGATCCTAAAAGGGTTAAGGTGATTTAATAACTATATATATATATATATATATATATATATATATATATATATATATAATAAAGTTCACTCATTTTGGGATGTAAATTTATTAAAAAATTTAATGCAATTTTTTTATAAATTGATAAGACACATTCCATATATGATGAGTGTAAAAGGAACTTTTATATGTAATATAAATGGATAATAAAGGATTTGATGAAATAAATAGATCTATTACAAAATCCCACTTATTATTATTCACATAATTTAATAATGGTTTCATCATATATAGCTTTGATATAATATCCATATGCCATTTTAGTCTAAAAAAACTAAGATAAGTTATAATAACCTGTATGTATCATTATTTTTGGGTTAAAATATCATGAGATAAAATAAACTCAAACTGAAAATAATGCATATGCAATGGTTAAAGATTTAAGGAAATAAAAATTTTACATCCTAAACTCACATAAAATGTTTGTGGTTCCTAGTCCTACTATGAAGTTGACCTTGAACTAACATGAGATTTGATTAAAAGTAAGAGTATTTATTACCAAGGCTTAAGCATTTAATCTAGATATTAGATCCACTAACCTAGTTATCATTACAAGATTGTTACATATTATTTGTGAAAAATGATTCAAAAAATGTATAAGGTATGATTAGTAATTAATAAATACATCAATTATTTTTATCATGATGATTAGTATATTCATATTTCATACTCATTGAACCATTAAAATTAGAACAAAAATACATTTATAGTTACATAATGATATTTTCTTGAGATAATATAAAGAGTTATCAACTTTTGTTTAGCATTGACACTATTTTGGGCAAAGATGAACACAAATATGATTTATCCAATTCAGATTCTTATATTAATGTTTTAGTTTAATAACCTACTCAAGTATTAGTGTACATCATAGATAATAAGAATAAAAAAGGCTAGATAAAAAAGTAGAAAGATAAGCACCTCCAAAATATTAAATCCCCATTCATGAAACTAATAAAGAAGAGATTCACATAACCTAGCCATACCAATGGATATCATAATGACTTATTTCAATTATATAAAACATTGATTATAAGAAAATTCCAAAAATGAATAATAGGATTAAAATATTATATGATTCTCCCAGAATTCATTGAAATTTAACATTACCCAAAATTGGTTACCATAGGTGAGTCTAATTCAAAACTTGGTATTTTACCTTTTACTTTGTTGATAGCCTTTAATAACCCCTAGTTTTTATTTTATGCTTTTTCATTATGTAATATATTATTAATAAGTTCTTAGGTTATGTCAAGGTGTTATAGGTCTAGTGCATGTCCAAGGGTCATGATCCTTAGTTTCATAGTTATCTCCAAAGTCTCAATCCTCCTATGACACACTTAAAATTATTTAAGGCAATTTTTATAATCTTAAGGTTTTTTTACAAGTCTAACTTATGCATGGTCTAGATTTCGATATGGGTGACATGGTAACTCATCAAGATAGTATGATGACCATAGTGATTAGGTGAATGAAGATGTAAATCCATGATAAAATAATCACTGAAATCCCATGTTTATAAAATATTAAGGTAAGTTTGGAGATATGAAGTTAATTCATAAGAGTCCAAGTCATATTTTATTCACAAGAAGATATGATATAAGGTTACTTCAATAAAGATAATCAATAATAAGGAGATGAATCATGTAAATATAATTCATTATAAGGCCATGTGAAATTCTTGAGAGATGATGTAATATTCTTTTGGGTTCTTACAAGCCTCAAAAGGTGGCAAAATGAGAATTTCTAACATGTATCTCTTTTATTCACTATTTAAAACACTAAAATATATAATGATGCATGTATCATGGAAATACTAAATTAAAAAATAAGTTTCGGTATGCAATTTTTTTTTATGATATTCACATTTCCATTTGGTCTTTAGAACAAGCTACAATAAATATCATTGTCAAGAAGGCATTTTGATGAGTTTTAGTAGTTTTTAATGGTGAAATTAAACATATTTAGCTAATAATATCATGGAAAAAAGTGTATAATATCCTTGACATAATAATATAACCCATTACATTTTATATCCAAGCTCAATAATGTGTAATAGGTCCAAAATATGCCAAAAACTCCTCACATTCTTCCTTGGGTCCTTGGCAAGTGAAAAAGGGTTAGTTTACTGGAAATGGTTCATAAAACTGAGAATGAGTTTGTTAAAATTATATAATTGAAACATATGGGTCCATATTCACTTAAAATTCCATGCATTAGTTTAGGGTTTTAGGGGCTTAACTTTATGGACCATTAAAAAAGTAAGGTGCCAAAAAACATTTTAGAACACCATTAGCTTAATTTTAGGCAATTTCATGGACTTTTTGAGCTCATTTACAAAGGTAAAGAATTATTTTATGTGTTTAAATATCCAATATTTCCCCCAATATACTTTTATAATTCATTTGTCATGTGAGCATTGCAATTGGAAGAAAAGGGTTGTGTTTGTTGATTTATGAAGATGGTAGGAAGGGTTTTGTTGTTTTTTCATTTTTATTGTCTCAAGTGGCATCTCTAAAAATTAAAATGATGTATAATACCTCATATAACTCCAAATCAGTTTTATATGTCAAAAATAAATGGTAATATGGTAAACTATGAGAAGCTTTGGTCTTAGTGTCTTCAACAGGCCTGCAAGTATGAGAGAATGAACAAGGAAATGAATAACCTATGGATGAAAGGTGTTTTAGTATATTTTCAAAAGTATGTAATAAATTTAATATTTAAATAATATTACTCCAGGTTTATATAAGATCATCCATGGAAGGATAGGTCTAAAAATATGGTATGCACCATACAAACCTGAGATGAACACTTACAAGGATGTGAAAAGGTGGATATTTTACATGGAACATAGGGTTTGAGGAGGATATGAAGAATGTATAGGGTAATGAAACATATTTAAGTATATTTTACTTGTAAAAAAATATAAATAATAACATCAATCACTAAAAATAAGGTGAATGTAGACCTACATGTCTTCATACTTGTAGGTCCACATTCTCAAGGAAGAGAGGCAAATCTTGTAAGAAACAGGATGGTTTGAGAAGCAAATGAAATGAGTAAACCATGAGAATATGTTGATAAATTTTTATTAATATTATAATAATTAATTTAATTTAATTAAAAACATTTATTTAACCCTAACAAAATCCAACTAAAAATGCCCATACACAAAACTGCCTAAACATGTTTGAAGAAAATTACAACTTTGAGTTGGGGATTGAAGATTGAAAGTAGTGTGAAATCAAGAGATATTTATGAATACTTTAAAAAATATATCAATCACATATGGGTTTATCTATGATTTTTCCAAACCATGAATGGGCCAAAAAGGAGCTATACATAGTTCAACAACACTTATAGCCAAATGTAATTTGATAAAAATATGAAGAAAAGGAGCATGTTTTGATTTAATAAAATGGGTTTTAATGTGTTTAAAATTTTAAAATGAGTTAAAATAACAATTTTTTATTATATTTTATACCTCAAAATAATATAAAATACCACTCAATAAGAAACAATTTCAAGCCTAGGAAGTTGCAAGCCTAAAGGAGACCTACATGTATATTTTCAAGAATTAGAAGAAAGTATGCTATATGTACATTGGAATTTGTGTTTGAATTAAAAAAAAGGTGTTTATGATCCATGATAAACCTTTTAATTATTTAAATGTTCTAACAGGTTGATCAAAAATGACAACACTTATAGGTTATTTCATAGTCTTTGAATGCATGTAGAATTGTGAAAATTGGCATATTAGAGAGATTTGGAGAGTGTTCAATGGAAAATGACTTCGAGAGGGGTTTAAGGGAGTTGGTATAAAAATAACACATGTCTCAAAAAAAATTTATGTGTCCTATAATTTCCTCCATGTATTTTATTTTCTCTTGGCCTACTTAGGCATGTGTGTAGGTAAACCTAGGGCTAAAATCTTATTTTTTACATAACTTGAATTCTGATCCTTATAACTAATTTTAAATTTTCCATATGACATGATTTGAGGTTACATAGAATATTTTAGATGTTTTTGGTTATTATTTTATTTACTCATATAGTTTATAGTAATTTACGCTTGCTTTAGGCCCAATTAAGCTTAATTAAGAAAGATGAGTGTTTAAAAAGTGGGTCTATCTTGGGAATTGAATCATGAAATTTTGGGTTAAGATGAAAGGGAATAAAGGGTAATTAAATATTAAATTATTTTTCATGAAATCCATGTACGTATTTCAAAACTTGGATCTTTATGTCAAAATATGGCTACAAGGAATAAGCCTTCCAAGAGAGAAAATGTGAGAATTGTGAATGAAAGTACAAAAAAAAGGTGGAAAGATTATCGGTTGTAGGTATTGTTGAAAAATTTTACCTCATAGGTCAAATTATCACCAATATAACTTGAAACATTTTTTTCATGTTGTTTGCCCTATTTTTTATTATGTTGTCCTTATAATGTCTTTGAAATGGTCAACTAAAATCTTTATTAACAAAGTTTAAGGTAATTTTGAGGAGTTTAAGTTTGTGTTCATCATAGCTTTGTACTTATTCAATCACATATTGACTTGTTTTAAGTTATTTTAAGTGATTAAAGGATTATATAGCATCTTGATAGTCCTCATGGCTTGTGTCAAGGTTATGTCATGCTTTACAATTGATCAAACTAGTTGGTGATATGCTTGACTAGTTTCATAACCTAGTTGGTTGCATTTTCGCTCGCCTTATGGATTTCAGAAAAGGTTTTGAAAATTTATGATAGTTACTAATTAGAATAATACTTGAAAACAACATTATATACCTATTTTGTCATTAAAAGGTCAATAAATACTTTTTGTAGCATTTTCATCAGGTTTCTCAAGTAGTTATGGTAGTTTTAATGCCAAAAAGGCCTATTTTGAGATTGTATGTATAGGTATTCAAGGTAAAATTTACCTCAAATAATATATAGGACATTTTTTATCATTTTAATGTTAAATCTATGGTTTGTATGGAGTTCTAGGTGGTAAAATGCTGAAAAATAATTTATTTCTCCTATCAACTTCTTTGGCATCTCTAGAAAAGCCATCAATTTTTTTTGGTATGGTTAGGAAAGAGAGATTCAAGTCCAAATATATTTCGAAATTATATGGGATCTAATTACCTTTAATTTATTTACATTATCATATTCATCCCACCATATTTATTAATAATCATTAAGAGTGTAAGTGGTTCATTATGTCCTAGTCATCTATATAGGGTCCAAGTTTATCTCTATTTATTTACTTCAAAACTCAATGGATAAAAAAATTTATAGTGGGATGATTTCATGGTAAAATAAGAAATTTTAATTTTTGAATAATTAGGTACATTGCCATGGTAAAGAGTCTTTTATTAGGAAATTTATTGCCTATGTTGATTATTTAAGTAAGTAGCTTTCAAGCCTATTTGATATATCAACTAATTATCCTCATCTTTATGGGTTATAAATTTAATATGTAAATTATAATAAACCTCTTAAATTAAAACAAAAGGTTAATTTTCATTCATATTAAAGAGGATACTCCTTGATATATCTTGAGTGAGATGATGTCTTTCACATGGTATAGTTGCAAATCTAATGAGTGTTTAATGTGTAAGAGTCTATGAATGAGGTTAGAATGATCTTATAAAATGATTAAATAAGAGATTTTTTATTCAAATTAAGCATGTATTTCATATTATGTCATAGAAACCTTTATCTCTTGATACTATAATAGATAACTCATAGGCTTGATGGTTTACAATTTCTCACATGGACTTTAATGACCAAAGGTAGACATCAATATGGAAAATGACATGAGCATAAGAGTCATGAGGTAAATTAAATAAATTTGGAAGAAAATTAATTACCTAAAAGCATTATATATAGGTATTGAATTTTTTAATGACACTTATGGGATAAAAATATCCATTTAAGCCTTTTATGCCTAAATGACACAATCAAGTTTGTGTATTATCAACTGAAAGAGACTTCAAAAGAACTATGTGCACCCAAGGATGTGTTATGAATGTGTCAGATGAATACTCAAGGTGATATAGGCCCTTTAAAGGGATGATAATTATATATATGCCACCAAGGTAAAATCAAATAATGAAGTAATATCTTAAAGCACATTTTAGCAGAGATTAAGGTTTTTTAGTAGTTTTTAAGGTAAAGCGTAGTTTTGGTTTCATTATTAATCAAGCCATTTTAGTGTCAAGTTAATGATTTTCCAATTGTATGCAAGGTTATGGAGATTAATTTAGTTTTTTATCATCATATTTTTCATATTACCAACCTTATCACATATCTATCCTTTATCTATACAATGGGAAAAATGTACACCTACAACAATCACTTACTAAGGCTATTTCAAGAAAACATCGTATTAGAGTTATGGAGGTAAATGGTTTTCATTAATAGTTATAAATGATATTAATGATAATAATTTTTTATATTGGTAGTAATAAGGTAATTGGAATATAATTTTACATCTATATTAAGATAATTACCAAATGTGTACCTACAACCAAGGTTTTTGGCTTAGTCGGTTAAGGTGGCTTATATGTGATCATGTAAGGACATGAGTAAACAAGAGGAAGAAGTTGAAGTGTAAAGCATTCACAAGGTTTCATGGGGTGAATTATGTCTACATAGACCTATTTAATGTCCTAATGTTATTCACCTTCTCCATTCAAGGCAATGACCTCTCAAATTAACCCTATAAGCCCATCATAGGCAAAACAAGAGAAGGAAGGTCATGATTGTGTATGAGAGGAATATTGAAAGGTGGAAAATGTGAAATAGAAGAAAATAGTATATCAAGACTATACTAATTTTTTTTTTCAAGATTTAATGGTTTAAATTAGATCCCAAACTCCAAATTCATCCTTGATACCTAAAAATCACCACCTATAGGTCAACCTAATTACATTCCAAGGATAATAAGATGGATGTGAGGCATAAATGGTGAAATTGAAAGTTTGAATGAATGGAAAATTTTTTAGGATATTTTAAAGTTATACATGAGGTTATAAATAACCATATACAATAAGAGATCTCTCAAAAGAACACTCATAGGTTTGATGAAGTTACTAACAAGCCTATTTACTTGGTGCATGAGAAGAACTTATGTAAGAGATAAGTGAAAGCTTAGATAATTTCATATGGTGATAATAGGTTTTGAACAAGTTTTAAATACATATTCAATGTCTTCCTACATTTACTTTCTTAAAATAGGCTAAGGAAATAACCACATTACCTACAACTAGTACAACTAACCTATAGGAAGTCATTTCTTAGAGTAAAAATGGGGATAGAGGTCACACTTGTGATGGTAGTAATAGTTGGAGAGTTTAAGTTGAACTAGATCTGATATAAATTTTTTAAGGAATCAATTTCCATTATAATTGTTTAAGAAGATCATATTTAGTTAAATAAGACTTAACCCAACATCACATAGTCCATTAGAGACTTAAAAGCTCATTCTAGACCAGGGTAAGGAGATCAATTTTATTAATAAAATATGGATGTATAATTTTAAAAATAATGTATATGACATTATAAGCACCTCCATTAAGTTTTTATCCATTTATAAGGAGAGAAAATCAAATAATAGACCTCTAGGGTCAACAAGCTTAGTTTAGCTAAAAAACCCTTAAATGGTGAAAGGTCAAGGTTTGAGGGTGTTTGAAATGTCATAATTATGGAGGATCAATTTGAATCATTTAATGGATCATTAAAAACCTATTTAGAGATTTATTTTCTATCAAAGTGTGTTTTGAGGTCTTGTTAATGGTTGAATATGTATCATAGGTACCCAAAGTGTTCAATACCACTTCTCATTTTAGAATTATAATAATTCAATGCATGAGTTATAGGTTGTGATAATCCTATTATCTATTGATGGAATAGAGGTAAAGCAAGTGGTTTGTTCACAATATTTATAATTTTTGGTGGTTAGGAGCCACTATAGCTAAAATATAGTCTATGAAAAGTATGAAGTATTTTGTGATAATAATGGTGAATTATGCTCAAGAACTAATCTAAGACAAATATTTACAATGAAAATTAAGCTGGAGTGATCTGGTTAAACAAGGAGCAAAAGGAAAGTTAAGTTATAGAAGAGATGTTTATATTCATTCCAAATATCATGACAAATTTCAAATTTCATCTAGGCATACACTTAACCAATGTATGACATGAAGTAGCATAAGTGCAAATCCTATCACGCATTAGGAAAACATATAGGGAATGTGTAAATAATGAAAATAAGACATTTAAATATTTACCCCTATAGGCAAACAACATCAGCCCAAATGCAAGAAGAGTAAGCAAAGTAAATGAACTTAGGAACTTTTAATTAACCTAGCATTGACACAAGTTAATGTCTTTGCATTAAAATTTACACATCAAGAATTCATAAGAACCATTAAAATATAGAAATAAAAAAAAATAGTGAGAAAGAGGCCAAGATAACAAAAGACAAGAAAATTTTGATAAACTTTACCAAATTCCTTGTTTATATTAATTTCTCAAAAGTTACAATTAGATTTTGGATCTAAAAACTCTCCCTCACCCTTTTACAATTGATAATACCCCTTATATAAAGTGTTAAGGAGGTATATCAATCAGTCATGAAAAATTACATTAGTACATGTATCTTGGACAGGTGTCCCTTATAACTTTATATATTGCTTTAGATTCTTCCTAATGAACTAACCTATAGGAAATGTGTTTTATAAATTTCAAATGTCTTTACAAAAACAATATGATCTTTTCAAAATATTATACATGTTAAGTTAAAAAAAATAATATTCCAAATCCAACTAACTTTGGGACCTTTTATTGCAGTCTTCTCTCTTTCCAACAAGATTTTCATTCAATAATGTTTTTCCTTAATTATCTCAAGGTCAACAATTAGTTTCATGAAGAGCTCCTTCATTTAAACTACTAAGCTCTTGTGATCTTTATCTACCCTAATTACTTCCTCTTTTTTCTTTTTGGTTTCATTAATCTTTTCCTTTATAGTTAGAATAATATTCATTACCTTATTATTATTAGCAATAGTATTACTTATACTTTGGTTTATTACCCCTTCAATAAATTGGAAAGCTATTTGATTGAACTAATCATCTGTAATTAGACTAGTTAGACTGAGTGTAGTAGAATCCTTGACTAACATTCCCCATATGTGCACTGGTCTATCCCCTAATTGTTTGAGATCATTTGAAATATCTACCATCTCCCAGGACCATTTGCTTACATCCTTGATCTTATCTACTAATGTATCCATAACCATGTTTAGGTGAGATATTATTACTATTTAAAACCATGTATTTGATCATCTATGAGGACATTGATCAAGTCTTTTACCTTATTTTTCATAGAATGCCACTAGTTGACCTGGCCTGTAGATAAAGTTCCACACTTATTTCATGCATATTATTTAGATATTATGGTATTTGAGATGCTAAATAAATCATCCATGGTGGTCTTGAATTTTCTGATCATGGTTTATAGAACTAACAAGATGGCTTGTTCTTCTAAATTCTTATTCTGTTATTGTAGGCCTTTGAGGGCTGCTTGTAACTGCTTTACCTGTGGTTGGGCTAGATCTATGAAATTTTCCTTAAAAACATTTTTTTAGGCTACCATTGTTGAAAATTATATCAAATTGATCACTAATGACTATAGTTCAAGTTTGGATCAAATTATCTTTGCACAAGTGACAATCCACTTCTCTTAAGCTCAGTCATAATGTATACAGGAATAAATTATGGCTTCCATATTATTTTAGGTCTTCTTTCACATTCATATATGTTCACAAGGATATTTAGTCCTGTCTATGTGCTCAAATTAAAATATTCATGACTTAGAATGCATTCATATTTTTTTGTTTATACCTTTACATCCCCTTGGGTCCACAAGATCCTTATTTTTATCATTTTCTACCTATGTGGCATCACCATGGCATTTTTCTCATTAATAATTTAAATATGATTATTTGTTGTATTAGGACATATGTCACTTCCTTATTAGTTCTTATCCATTTGAAAAGTCTATATCAGATTACACTATTGGAATTTTCTTGCATAGATTAATATAGTTCATTGATCTTGATCCTAGGATTTTAACATCATTAGTTACCTTTGTTATGTTTCTTACAGTTATGGCATGTGTCATTATTATGTTTACTCTAAGATACACTTAAAATTACACATTTATTATAAACCATTAGATCATCCTCACTTGAGAAAAAATGTGCCATTGATCTTGCATAAGATGCTTGAGCTTTAACTTGGGATTGAGGCTTGACTTTCCCAAACCATCAGATCTTGTGGGTTAAAATCAACACATAACATTGATCTTTGAAATATTCCTATGCTTTAATTTATGGCACACAGTTGTGCCACTTATCATCTCTACATTTTTTTTGAACTTCACTGAAAAGTCTACATTAATCTTGCCATTAGATCATCTTCATCTTATCAAACATATGGCATTGGATCTCAATTTGAGAGGTGGACCACCATTATCTATTCAATATTATTTTAACAAAATGATGACACATGTCGCCACCTCACTTGTCCTATATCTTTATTAAAATCTTAAATTAATATGGTGCATTAGATTTCCCTCATGTGAGTAAACATGGACCGTTGATCCTATGGACAAGAAATATATTTAAATCATAGTTTGGGAATAATATAAAACTTAATCCAAAGTCATAGACCATTTTTTTCATTTTTATTAATAAATAAGAATAAATATTTAAGCTAAATAATTAATCTAACTTCAAAACATATTAAATGAACCTTGAGAATTATAAAAGACTTGGAATAAAGTTTTAGCCTAAGTTACAAACATAATAAAAAGGACCCTACATTAGTATTTAATATTGATCTCACACCATTGGATCTTCTATATGGTGAATGCACATCATTTATAAAAATCATTGACTTATTGACCACATCTTTCACCATTAGATTAAACTCTCCCAAGTAGACATGGGTCATTGATCCTATAGATAAACATAATGTTTAAGTCATTCTTGGTAATTACATGGAACTTAGGTTAAAGTCTTAAAACAAAAGTTTTTTATTTAAATTAATAAACATGAATCAAAAATTTAGGATTAATTTTTTAAGCTAAGTTTATAACAAAGGGACCATGTGTTACTTAGACCAAGCTACTAGATAAAAGGGACCAAGGGCCATGGGTTTGAAACAGGACCAAGCAACTAGATAAACATGACTAAACCTTAGTACAAAAATTAAACAATTCCATTCATATTTAAAATGTTCCTGCATAAATTGTTCCCACCAAATTTGAATTTAAATTGAAGGGCCTAAGCTAGGGAAATCAGAACAAGGGCTTAAACAAGATTAAATATGGATTTAATTTTATTTTTAATAGACCAAAGGCTAGTAAAAGGCCAAATTAACATAAAATCATGAAACCCAAACATAGTCTATTCAAGGGGTGATCCATTAAACTCACAACTTGTGATACATAGAGGTCGAATGTATTAGCAAATTTAAACAAGATTAAACTAGAATCCTAAACCAATGTGCCAATAAAACTAGGTTTGGATGATCTTAAAATAAATAATATGTGCAAATATTATAGTGACACTATGATCAAGTGAATTTTAATTTCACACAAGGTTCTCCATTTTTTAGAAATGGGGATATGTTGACCTCAACAAATGGTGACTTTTTAAGGGAACATATCAATATGTTAGAATTTAGAGACTCTAGTTCAGAATAATGATTAGGTTATTCATTCCACTTGATCAACCACCATTATTTAGTTTATGTCATGGTTAAAACAAGTCTTACACATGAATAATTTAGGTCAAACATCAAAACCTAGCCATGATGTATGTGTTCTTTGATTACACTTACTATTTTCCATGAGATTTAGAGAGCAACTTCATAATTTAATGACATTAACCATTAGCACTAAATTATAGCATGTTTGGATATTAATTAATAACCATGCTTTATTTTAGGAAAGGCTTTGGAATTACTCTACTACTAGCCAGGAACTCATAGCCTTAATAGAGATGCCTTTGATTCTACTCAAGACCTTACTCCACTTCTTACCAGTTTTCCATAGCCATGTTGGAGATTACTAGAATCACCTATGCTTAGAAATCTCTTTTAATTTTAAATAAGTTCATATTTTTGTATTTTTCAAATCAATTTTGGCTTTCTATCAAAGATTGGGAACCAAGCTATACAGGTTTAAGGATTTGGTTAAGTGTTTGATCTTCATACAATCATCCTAAGTTTTAAACTTTTTCTTAGGCAATAATGTTTATTAAGTGCAAGGACCGATATGTTCTAATAATTAAATCCTTCACCCTACATGTATAACCCTTATCAAAGTCAATTTTAGATTATAAGAAGGCTTAAAATGTTAGGGAATAATTAGCCTATTCATTATTTTTTACCTATCTTCCCAAAATTAAAACATCAACTTCACATTTTAGACCCATGGTCAACCATTGTCTAAAGTTCATACTTAAATTCTTGAATTGTTGATTTCCTTGAGAAACTAGATAAAAATTCAACTGAGGAATGTCTTGAAAAGTCTCATTAAAATGAAGGAACAAATGAAGAGAAAGAAAAAAATATGTATAGGCACTATATACAAACAAGGTACATTAAGGAAAGAATAAGAAAGAAATTAATCTAAATCCCTACACTAACTACATAAAGAACCTACTTCTAGGATCAATGTAAATTTATTTAATACAATACAAAACCTTTTAACATTATTTTTCCATTTGATGGCCTCTTCTTGTGGATAGGAATACTTTTATTCTTGTGTCTTCTATATGATGCAGCTTGGTTTCCCACTTCCATTCTCAAGCACATGGATTGAAGATATGTATTTATAACCCAATCATATTCCTCTAAAATTCTTTTATCTTAAATCAAGAGTGTTAATTATAGTTCATCCATACACTAATAATGTCTTATATCATATACACTCAATAATGGAAGCTCAACTAGCATTCTTAGATTGATGTCTTCATTAGGTGGAAATGGACTATCAATCTTTGTAAAAAAGCCTTCCAAATAATCCCAAGAAGCCTCTTCATCTTGATCAACTAATTGAAACTTATCTAGGATCTTACCATTAGAAATGGGCTGATCCCATGTTCCTAACCTTTTGATAGATTAATATGAAAATTCTTGATCTTTTTCACTTATTTCATCCTCTGTGTAGAATGGTATCTCTTATATCCAATTGAATCCCACCTCATCTTTCTTTGGGATATATAGAATATTATTTCCTTCTTATAATACCTCAATTTCTTTCAAAAATTCCTAGTGTAAGTGTAGCCACTGGCCATCTTCTTTAGGGGTATCCTCAATTTCAACAATGTCCTCATATGAATTATCTTCACAGTTATCTTCTAAAAAAAGGTTAGCTTGTATTTGATCTTGTTCATGGGGTTACTCATCTTGAATGGTTATTCTTTTTTATAGAGCATATTCATGTTCAATTTCTTCTTTGAATGTAAAATCAAAAGCCCATTCGATGAAGGATATATATGTCCCTACAACATTGTCTTAATTAAACATAGGGTTATATGGATCCTTTTTCATTTTGGTATACTTCAAAGGAATTACCATGATCAACTAGATCTATATCACAAATAATCATTTTATGTACATTCTCAGATGACCCATTACCTCCATTATCATGAAATACATTTAAAGGTCCATTAAACATGTTAGAATCTTCCCTTATATTTCTTGTTTTTATAATTAAATAAAATCAATGCTAAGTTTTTGAGCCATTTTTAATATTAAGTCATTTGAGTTTCTTTTTGCCTCAAGGTTATGAACTAGGGTATTGCTACTAGATGTAGGTAGTAAGGTTTTATGATTTTGTGGATGAAATCCACTAGCAGTGCCATTTAGGAAACTTAGGTTTTAGCTAGGATATGGATGACTCAAGGGTAATTAGTTCAAGACTGATGTATGATTTAAGGTAAAAACACATTCATTGGCATTAGGAATGATATTTAGTGTTGGTAAACTAGGGTTGACATTTGGGATAACATATGGAAGCTAACCTTGAGGCTATATTTGATCATTGATTATTATAGCTTCAGCATAAGCCAATGCTAAGATGTTTATGACTCCAACAAAAAATTTAAGAAACACAAAAGTCATAAGATCCAAAGCATACTTATAAATCTCTAAGGATAAATCCTCATCAGGTCTATAAGGGATTATGGTTCTACTAAACATCTTCTATAATATAGTCTTAAAGGCTCTAATGGTCTCATTGGAATATCTCCTAATCGTGATGTGTTTCTAATTAGAATATATGGACTAATGATTTTACCAAATTAATCAATAAAGATTCTATTAAAATAATCCCATATAGCTATGTAATTCTCTATAGGGTTATGGAACCATTTATATGTAGCATCTTTAAAAGTAAATGGAAATAATCTACATGCTACATCTTCATGAATAACATTTAATACTATTAAAGTAACCTTAAAGATTTTAACATGTTCTTCAGCTATGACAACACCATCAAGACTAAAAGAAGGAAAATAACTTTCACAATTTCATGGAATATCATGTACTACACCTTACATGTTGATTGATGAACCACCTAGCCAAGGCCATACCTGAAACACATGAGCACTCTGAACTAGTGATGTAGGTTTTGACCTTGAGAATTTTTTATCACATCATTCGGCCTAGCATTTTATGAATTTTGAGAGGGAGAGGAGGTACTCTTGTCTCTATTCCTTGGTAATTCCAACTTGTGTACTTTGAAATCTATTTAAAATAGGATGCATCAAACTAATATTTATTAATAATAATGATTAAGTTTGCATGCTAAGCCAATTTTTCAAAAATACATGTAAATCATGACTATATTTAACTAAATAAGCTCAAATATATGTCTAAACTAATTAATTAGAGGGATATTTACACCTCTAATCTTGAATAAACCCATAAATGTGAATAATTTGTCAATATTTGAAAAAAATATATTACTTACCTTAAATGTAGGAAATAAACAAAGGTTGAATTACCTCTGCATGAATATCCATGGATCTTCAAATAATATTGATATTTAGCTAAAGGGAGCCCAAATGCTAGTCTAAAACCATAAATATCAATGAACTTTACACACTTATTCTCAAAGGAACACAAATATTCAAACAATGCATTGATCTTTGATCATAATACACCAAATATTAGCAAAGATTCTACAAATTCACAAAGATCTAACTAAAGGCCCTCCTTCTAGTTCTAAAAAATCTCCTCTTGTTGGTTCCTAAATATGTATCATAGGTTCCTAGAGTCTTCAATAACACTTCTCATATTAAAATTCTAAGAATTTAGTGCATGAGTTATAGGTTGTGATAATCCTATTATCTTTTGATCGAATGGAGGTAATGCAATTGGTCTATTTATAATATTCATAATGTTTGGTTATTAGGAGCCATAGTGGCCAAAAGTTAGTTTATGTAATGTATGAATTATTTTATGCTATGAATGGTGAATTATTGTCAATAAATAATCTAAGATAGATAATTATAATGAAAATTAAGTAGATTGTTTTGGTTAAAAAGGAACAAAAGGAAAGGTAAGGCATACAAGAGATGTTGATCTTCATTCCAAATATCATGACAAAGTTCAAATATTATCTAGGCATAAACTTAACAAATGATGACATGAAGTGTCATAAAATCAAATCCTATCACACATCAGGAAAACATCTAAGTAATGTTGATATAATGAATATAAGAACCAATTTCACTTTAAAGATTTACCCCTATAGGAAAACAACATCAACCCAAATACAAGAAGAGTAAGCAAATGAAATGAACCTAAAAACTTTCAATTAACCTATAATTGGCACAAGTTAACAACTTTGCATTAAAATGAACAGACCAAGAATTTATAAGAACCAGTCAAATCTATAAATCATGACAAACAAGTGAGAGAAAGGCCAAGATAACAAAAGACAAGTAAATTTGGACAAAATTTGTAGAATTCCTTACTTATATTAATTGATCAAAAGTTACAGTTGGCTTTGGGCTCTAATAACTCTCCCTCTCCCTTTTAAAATTGATAATACAACCTATATAGAGTGTTAAGTAGGTAAGTTGATTAGTCATGCCAAATTACAATAGTACATGTTTCCTAGATAGCTATCCCTTATAACTTTATAGAATGCTCTAGACACTTCCTAATGAACTGACCTATAGGTAATGTGTTTTATAAATTGCACATAGATTTACAAAAATAATATTCTTTTTTAAAAATATTATGCATATTAAGTTACAAAAATAATATTCCTAATTTAACAAACTTTGGGACCTTTTGTTGTAGTCTTTTGTCTTTCCATTAGGATTTTCATTCTATAATGTTTTTCCTTAATTAGTTTAAGATCAACAATTGGTTTCATGAAGAGATCTTTCATTTGACCTACTAAGATCTTGTGGTCATTATCTACCCTAATTAATGCCTCTTTGATGTTTCTAGATTCATTAATATTTTCTTTTATAGTTAGTATCATATTCATGATCTTATTATTAATAGTAGCAGTCCTACCTATGCTTTGATTTCTTACCCCCTACATAAACTGGGAAGATATTTGCTTAAACTCATCATCTATAATTATACTAGTTTGATCGAGTGTATTAGGATCCTTGACTAAACTTACCCATGCATACACTGATCTATCCTCCAATTGTTCGAGATCACTTGAAAGATCTCCCATATTCCATGAAAATTTGCTTACATCCTTGATATTTTCTACTAATATAGCTATAACTATGTTTAGGTGAGCTATGTTTACTATTTTGAAAACATAGATTTGATCATTTGTGAGGAAATTTTTCAAGTCCTTTACCTTTTTGTTTAAATCTTACCACAAGATGACCTAGCCTATATCTAAATTTCCATGCTTATTTGCTACATCTTTTTTGGATTATATGGTCTTTGAGAACATGAACAAATCATCCATGATAATCTCATATTATTTGATCATGGTTTCCAGAACTGACAAGATAAATTTTTATTATAAATTTATATTTTGCTATTTTAGGCCTTTGAGGGATGCCTATAACTACTGTACTTGTGTTTGGGTTAGCTCTATGAAATTTTCCTTAAAAACACTTTTTTGGGCTAACATTACTGCAAATTATATCAAATTTCTCACTAATGACTATAATTCATCTTTGGGTCAATTTATCTTTGTAGAGGTGACAATCCACTTCTCTTTAGCTTAGTAACAATGTATACATGAATAAATTAGGGATTCCATATGATTTCAAGGATTTTTTAGCATTCAAATAGGTTCATATGGATCTTTAATGATGTCTTTATGCTTAGATTACAAGCTTCAGGACTTAAACTCCATTCAAATTTGTCTATTTATACCTTTACATGCCCTTTGGTCTATAAGATCTTTGGTTTTGTTTTTTTCTACTTATGTGGTGTCATCATGGCATTCTAGTCATTAATATTTGAAATATGACCACTTTTCATATTAGGATACATGTCACTTCTTTATTGGTTTTGGGCCCTTTGAAAAATCCATATCAGCTTGCACCATCATATTTACATGGATCAACATGGTTAATTAATATCAATCTCAGGGATTAAACACCATTAGTTTCCTCTACTATGTTTCTTTTGGTTATGACATGTGTCACTACCATGTTTGCTCTAAACTACATTGAAAAGTCTAATTTGATCATGCATTGTTAGATCATCCTTGATCAAGCAAATGTTTTCCATTGATCTTATAGAAGATGCTTGATTTTTAACTCAAGATTAGGGCCTGAATTTTCAATATTGATTACACACCATCAGATCTTATGGATATAAATCAATGCATACTATTTATCTTTGAAAGATGCCTAGGATTTAATTTATTTCCCAGGATTGTGCCACTTTTCATATCTACTTTTGTTCTGAGCTTTATTAAAAAGCCTAAGTTGATCTCACACCATTGGATCATCTTCATCCAATAAAATGCATGCCATTAGATATTGATTTGAGAGGTGGACTGCCATTGGATACTTAGTATTATTTTAACAAATGGTAACACCTATCACCACCTCACTTGTCTAGGATCTCCATTGAAATCTTGACTTAATATGCCCCATTAAAACTTCCTCTTACAAGCAAATACAAATCATTGATCCTGTAGACAAGAATGATATTTAAGTCAGAGCTTGGGAATAATATAAAACTTAAGTTAAAGTGTTAGACCAAGTTTTACATTTGTATTAATAAATATGAATAAAGCTTTAATATAAAGTCTTAATCTAAGTTTAAAACATATTAAATTGACCTCAAAAATTTTAAAAGACTTGTCATAAAGTTTTAGCCTAAGTTAGAAACATAATAAAAAGGACCTTACATTAGTTTTTAATATTAATCTCACATTTTTAGATCTTGAATAGGGTAAACATTCATCATTGATCAAAATCCTTGACTTATTGACCCCATCTCACACCGTTAGATTAACCTCACTCAAGTAAATGTGGGTCATTGGTCCTACAAAAAAACACAATGCTTAAGTCATGCTTGAGAATTACATGGAACTTAGGGTAAAGTCTCAAGACTAAGGTTTTTTATTTATGTTAATAAACATGAATCAAAAAATTATGATTAATATTTTAAACTAATTTTATAACAAAGGGACAATGTGTTACTTAGACCAAGCTAGTAGATAAAAGGGACCAATGGCCATAGGATATAAAATGGACCTAGTATGAATTTTAGACTATGGTTTGGCCATGCTAATAAACATGACTAAACCTTAGTATAAAAATTAAACTATGTGCATGGGACATTTAAAGTGTTCTTTCATAAAGTTTTCCCACCAAATTTGAATTTAAATAAAAAGGCCTATGCTAGGGAAATTGGAACAAGGGTTTTAAGAAGCTTAAACATGGATTTAATTTGATTTTCAATAAACCAAAGGCTAGTAAAAGAAAAAATTAACATAAAATCATTAAACCTATACATAATATATTCAAGGGGCATCCATTAAACCTACAGCCTATGAAACATAGATATCTAATGTATTAGTAAATTTAGACAAGATTAAACTAGAATCCTAAACAAATGTGCTAACCAGACTAGGTGTGGATGATCTTAAAATAAATAATATGTGAAAACATCCTAATGAAACTCTAATCAAGTAAATTTTCAATTTCAAGGAACAAATTTTCATAATTTGACACAAGGGTCCCCTTTTTTTGGAAATGGGGGTATGTTGACCTTAACAAGTATTAAGACCCAAAAGGACATTTTTCAATATTATCATAACAGTCTACCAACCTGAGAGATAATTTTGTAGAGATTAAAACTTTAGAAAAGAGTTGAATAGTGGATAGAGGTTACTTGAGGTGTTTGATGGGGTTCCATCCTTCAAAAATATAGCATTGTTTTAGTCCTTGGGTGTCATAACTATTTAAATAATCAACATGAAGATTGGATACATAGAAAACCCTATTTTGTATGTCTAAGGGCTTGAGTAGGTCAAAATTTTGCTTATAACTTATTGCATAAGTTTCATGGTGCTATATAGGTCTCATGGTTTTAGTATCCTAACATTGGGATTTTCAATGGACCCTTGTCCTTTATAAATCATTTATATTACCATAAACCTCTCTAAACCCTTCTTAAACCTCTAAAAGTGAAATAATGGATAAAATGTGTTTCATAACATCCTTAAATGCCATGATATGACCTATAATTGACCCTATTGACATTATAAACTCTCTTTATTTTCATTCAAAGGTGATATTTCACATGTGTAGGTACAATACCATATATTATAGGTCTAAATATGTAGTTTAAAGCTTCTATATGGAGGTATAAGTTATAGAATGATATCTAATTAATCTATATAGGCTTTAGGGGATTTAATAAGATTATAATATCATAAAAAATGTTATATATGTCTCAAAAACTCATGTCCAAGCATCAAAACTTTCAATTTCCATGAAAAACATCTCAAACTATCTCTCAAGCATACACACATCTAGGCTTACCGATGGCCATTTCACGGTTTGCCCATCTAGATGGCCTCATAAATTTAAATTTTACATGTATTATGGTCTAATTATAGGTAAATTAAATATATAACTTTTTGTAGGTTACAAATGTGTGGGTGGTCATTTGGGCCAACTCTTTATGTTTAGGCCTAATTAGGCCTATTAGAGAGAGAAATGGTAGAAAAAGAGACACTTACACTCAAAGTTGGATCCTAAAAATTCACATGTATTTTTAATGGGATATTATGTCCTAAAAATTATTATTATTTTTCTAGTGAAATCTATACACTCTTCTACATAAGGAGGTTTACCTATTTTTAGGGCTATAAGGAATAGGTAGAAAAATAAGCAAATGGAATAAAATTGTATCTTTTGGATGGTTTTATTTCTCTAAGTGACTAACTATAGGTTTAAAATTATGCTAAGAATGCATCCATGGGGGAAATTTTCTTTCTTAAAACCAAAGCCAAGTTTTCTCTTTCCTACACCATATTGCTTAAGAAGGAGTTCAAGTGAATAATCAACTATGTCAATGCATAAAATTTATTATAGAGATTATACAAGGATAATTATATCTTCCATACCACATGGATTTAAAAAAATAAGACAATTTTAATTGTAAATAACATTTAAAGGGGTTTAAAGAGTCTCTAACACTCATAACAAGACCTTCTTTCCCTCTTATGCCTAGCAAGTTAAAAGGATCAAATATGATTAAAAGAGACTTATAACAAACTAAGTAAGGTAGAGACACCTCATAAATGGCCTAGGAGAAAATTTTAGTGGAGGGAATAATGAATACTTGAAGACCTATATTTAAGGAGGGAAATTATTCATCAAAAAGGACATGTAAGATAATATATAAGGTGTGTAAGTAAAGATTTAGGCATATTCAAAGTGGCAAACTTTACCAATAAATGATTATTACATTTTAAATTTTATACAAAAAATAATACTCTACCTCTACATCACTCTTAGAAGAGAGTGAAATGAGACAATTTATAAAATACTACGTAAAAATTTGAGGGGTTTGAAGACAAAGCTAGTCATCCCTATTTTTAGGTTACTTTGTGTCCCCTACCTTATTATTTTATATTTGTACTCTCTTTTATAGTATTATATTATAATTATTTTGCATTTTTTATGACCAACGGCTGCCAAATTTTTATACTACAACTCTTGAAGGAATAAGAAGCTTATTTCCTCCATTTTTAGGTTTGTGTGAAGTGTATGGTGATTTTCATTGATATAACATTGTGAATCAATAGTTTTCCTATGTTAGTCTAGTTTTTGTACCTTATTATAGTATATTTGAGTTTATATAGGTCATAATAAGTGTCTATATTTGATCTTAGTCAATGTTTGAAAGATAATTCAATAACGTTGCATTCATTTCATGTAAAGAGTGGACTTCCAAAGTCCTTTGTACGAAACACTATTGTAGAAGTCATATACCTAAAGTGAAGAGAATGTGTGTAGGATACTTAACTTCATAAGAGTCTCAATTAAAATCAAAAGTGGTCATAAACATTGGTGCATCAATTTTATTCCAAGTTTTCATTTCAATTCCAATGAAAGTAGTATCCTTTTACCCTTTCCCTTAATAAAAAAATAGTAGTTAGAAAGATTATGATCAAATTTAGTGAGAGAATAAAGGTAACTATCAATCTATTTAGAGATTATATCCCTTTAAAATTTACCCACACTTAGGATAGATTCCATTATTTTAGCAATAGTGGGAAGTAGCAGACATTATCACAAGGGTAACACTCCTAATTGACAACAATTTTTGGTATGTGTGATGAGACACATACTCCTTGGCATAGTTGATGTTTGGAGCTGGAGAAAAGAATTTACAACAATAGAGGACACTCATCATATTCTAAACTATAAAATTTCTTGAAGTCTTAGGATTCTTAGCATCAAGGTAATGCAAGTTTCATGCCAAAGGTTACCAAAAGATCATCAAGTAAAGGTATTCCTTTTGAATTTATTGAGTTTCCTTCTCATTAATATAAAAGGAAAATATTTATAAACATAAACCCTATCCTAAACTATTTTTTCAATCTCCTAATTATCCCTTTATACTATACAATCTAATTCCCATTATCCACATGGATATGCCTATGAATTAGGTGTTTGTCTCATTCAATGGAAGAAGCCCACTAAATCCTATCTAGTATTATGATATACCAGATTCAACTCCTAAGAGCATTCCTTAATTCCTAGTGGAAGACCAAAATGTGAATATTGAACACATAAATTTTGTATCCAACCTTTGTTTTGTCTACAATGTTGTCAAGGAGAATGTTGTTATCTTGTTGTTTATTGCACCCTTCAAAGTAAAAATATTACAGTGGTATAAAAACCTTCCTTTGAATTCTATTCATTCTTGGGATGACTTAGGTGTAGTCTCTTTTAGGGAGTTTGAAGACAAATCTGACCACCTATCCCTGGTTTAACAACTCACAACCGTAAAGAGGGATCCCCATTAGTTCATGAAAAAATTTAACCTAAGATTAAAAAAGACATGGACTAGGATAACTCTTATGATTAATCCATCTCAAAAGTATGCCTTTTTATGTTATTTAAGATATCTAAATTTAGACATTAGTGTCATGATTCAATCTATGGGTGGCACTAAAATTTCAGATGCATATGAAGTGGTAATTAGAGTAGAAAATAGTTTGATTCAGGTTGGAAAATTGGCACCTAGAACTCTTATGCCTTTTTTTTTTTCCAAAAACACATCCAATTACAACCCCCAAATCTCCTTCAATGTATCCCATTTTATCCCCCCAAGCATAAGTTACATCCCTTCCTAATTAATCAAATGAGATTGGATAGCTTAAGGGAACATTGCAATCTTTTGGGAACAAAATTATTCCACTAAAAAGGCCACAATACCAGGCTAATTTGACTTTGTAAGCACCTAATTATGCTACCTATCAGCATTTTAAAGACAATAAACCTCCATATCAAGGTTTTAGATAATAAATACCTTCATATCAATCTGAAAGATCTATCACATAGGCCAAACCATATGCATTAGTTCATCTTAATGCTCCTCTTCATCTAAATCTATTTTACCTATGCCAACACAAAATCATATGATGCTAGATTTAGGTTAGTATCCATATAATCCAAATTATATACAAATTAGGCCTTATTAAATTAATTTGTGGCGATTCCTTAGATGACCCAAGAAGAGACTTCTCTTCAATAAAGTCAACATAATGAGGGTATGACACAACAAAATTAGGTGCATCATGGACAAGCGTAGCTATATTAAACCTTTGTGAACTAGAAATTTTTTTCGTCAAAAAATGAGAGATTACATCAAAAAAAAATTCAATTTAAGCTTATTTATTTTATACTTGTATAATAGGCAAGCTATAAAGGCTAGTGAAAGAACAAGTTGGTTATAAAACCAATTAGCAGGTAAAATAACCTGAATAACTAAAAGGAAAAAAATTAACTATGAAACTAATACTTTATATCATTAAAATGTCCAAAAAAAATCCCCCTTGATCTAAAGTGGTATAAAAAGACTAAATAAATGAGCTATGATTCATCCAAGTAGACTTTGCTACAACTGTAATTGATACATTGTGCATCTTGGACTGATTAACAACCTGATCATCTCCACACTAAAGTAGAACAAGATCACACCATATACAACTACATTTATCCTCACATATAATCCATTAAACAAGTGATTTCCCCTCTACTATGTATGGCACATCTCAAAATAATGCCCAAAAATTGACAACATCTCCCATAGGCCTTTTCTCAGCACTAACAATGCTAGAAACTCAATGTTCACTCATGCCATAACCACCAATGACTAATGAAAAACCAATATGAAATATATTTTCCCCTTATCAGGTGAGAAGTGAAGACATACAAAAAGTAAACCAAGTTCAAACCACTAAAGTTTTCCACATAAAAGATCAAATTAGCACTAGATTTATGAAATTGAAGTACACAAGACAAAAAAATTCTACTACATCAAATCCTAATCTTGAGCCTAGAAAATCATAGAAGATGGTTATGCTACCATATTAGAATATATAGTCAACATCTATAAATAAATAAACTTCATAGTCATCCCATCCATCAGAAGAATATGAAGAAGAATATCACTTCATAGTCATCCCATCCATTAGAAGAATATGAAGAAGAATATCTAGAAAAGGAAATAGAGAAGTGACTAGACTTACTAGAGTGACCAACAAAGTGTGCTTATACCTTCTGTCAATGTTGAGAGGACCTATTTTTAGAGGGGTACTCTATAGAGAGGTGTCTTATGCCAATAAAATTATATCATGTCTTTTCTCATCCATTAGAACTAGAAGAATAATATCCATATGAAGAAGAAGGCCTATACTTGTGCTTGTGTCCATGTGAATTTTTTTGGTGATGTTCATACTTCTAAGAACTAGAGTGATGTTTATGCTTTGGAGAACAAGAATGATCCCTATGTCCAAAATGATCCTTATGTCTAGAAGTGTGCCTCTAAGAGTGTTTATGTCTCTAAAAGTGCTTCAAAGAATGTTTTTTTTATGCTCATTTAATGTATTACTTATTTTGGTATCGTAAGACTCCTCAGTAGGTTTTTCTTTCTTCTTTGAAAATTATCACTCATGTTGAGTCATAAACTCACAAATGGAATCAAAAGTATATTTTTTAAGCTTATCACTAATATTTAACATGTTTATAAATTTATTATAACTAGGGATAAGGCCATTAAAAATAATATAAATGAAAATTTCACCATATATTTTCCCACCATTAGTGTTATATTCTTGTTTCAAATTCCTAATTCATGACACACATTCTAAAATATCTTCATCATCTATTAGTTTAGTTTGAAGAAACTACATAAGAAGGTCAATTTTATTATAGGAAGGTTATTTATCATATAAGTATTTTAGAGCTTTCCATGATTTCCAAGATTCAAACTTGATGGCCTCTATGTGAATTATAACTTGTGCACTGCAAATTGATTTCAATAAATCAATGGCACGTTTATCACGTCTATGAAATTATATAAGATTTGTAGCATTGGTAAGCAATGTTGGTTGTTTTTTAACTACTTCCCACAAGTCATTTAAGATTAATGTATTTTCCATGTTCATTGACCATTCCATATAATTTTTAGAATTTAATCATCCATTTTAAAAAATTAATATCATAATTTTAGACATGGTGTTTATCAAAATAATGTTGAGAATAGGGAATGCTATTGAGGGTTTGCCTTTACCTTCCAAATAACTTATGAGTAGAAGATAATCTTGTGACTTGTAAAAAAATATTACACATTATAAATCCTATTACACACTTATTTCTCTAATATTTGAATGGAAATCTTACTATATCTTTATAACTCATTTTAAAAAACTAATGTCAAATATTAATTTTGACAACAAAAAAATACCAATGGATTTTGAACCCTAGAGTTCCTACTTTCCATTTACAAAAAAAAAGATTTTCCATGTACTCTAAGAGGATTTAAAATAATTTAAGAGATATTTTTACATTTAAACCTAATTGCCTTTTCTATGATAAAAAAAATTACTTTTCCTTGTAAAAAAAATTCATCCAGGAAAAATAATTAAAAAACTAACTCGATACTTTTGTGGAGGGCCCACACAACAATGCAAAGAGAAGGAATTTTGAAAACCTAATTAAAATTCATACCATGCTTTATTTATTTTTGATGCTACATAGGTCTATATTGAATACCATCATTTTTTAGATTGGTATGCACACACTATAGAGGGGTATTAATACATGTGTTTGGTACTATCCTTCCTTCATGTCTTCAATTCTATAACTTCTGATGTTGTAAAATAACTATAATAATCCATGTTCTTCCCAAATATCCTCCTACTATATTGTGATTTAATTTATTTGAAATCCCATTCTCTAATAGATCATTTAAGCTCTCCTTGATTGATCAAAAACCTTGAAACATAACAAGAGGAAGACATGTCTCATCTCACTGTTCTATATTTCTGACACTCAACCACAATATGCCACTCCAACACCACATCAACAACATCTTTATTGCCATGTCAGATAACATGTTAATATAATTATTTCACCATTTGGCCTTGGTAATTTTCAATACTATATAGGGTTGTATGTAATAAAAAAATCAATAAAAAAATTGAATCAATTTCATAAAACATAAATTTTCCCTCCACGTATCAGATTTACATGATTTTCTTCAATTATCCATGTCACAAATCTGGTAAATTTATTCAAAAAAATATCACTTATTCCACATTCAAAATCATGGCTTCCTCCATCATAAATTTCTTGTCATGGCTTTGATGCCACTATTTTCCTAAAAAATGAGAGATTATATCAAAAAATATATTCAATGTAACCTTCTTTATTTTACTTTTGTACAATAGGCAAGCTATAAAGGTTTTCAAAAGAACAATTTGGTTATAAAATTGAATTTCAAGTAAAATAATGTGAATAACTAAAATTAAAAAAAATTAAATATGAAACTAATACTTTGGATCATTAAAAGATCCCAAAAAAAATTGATGACCATGTATCCTTGAGTCATGTTGGTGACTTTGGTACCTATAATAATGTGGTTATTGATATAATTGAATAAAATAAAAGAGTAATTAAATATCCTAAGGAGATGGGTCATATTCAAATAATTCTTATTTAAATAATAATTTTCTATCCTAACTTATTATAAAAATTAGAAAATGGAAGTTGGTAATTCTAATCAAGTGCCACAAGTGTAAGATCAACCAGTTGTGCCAGGAGTATAGACAAAGGTGAGTGGAAAACATTTTAGTATTATTGATCATATGAGGAGGTATAATATCATCATGATAATTTGGTATTCCTTTTATTCCCATGACAAAATGGCATGCTTATTTAGGAGCTTTTAACCCTCAAGTTGTCCCCAAAATTAGTTGATAAGGAGAGTGTAGTTTTGGCAAATTTAGATTAAATAATGAGAAAACAATTGAATAAAATATATAAAGAAGTAAAAGTGGGTACATATTAGGTAAAACATAATAAAACACCTTTGTTTTATCTCTCTTTAATTTTTGGCAATACCTTAGTCCTTAATTGGATGGTGGATAGTGGAGCTAGTAGTATTGTTATGCTTAAGTAGATTCCAAACAAGCTTGGTTTGGTATATGAACCAAACACCAAAGGTGTATTAAAGCTATATGGATCATAAAAAATACTATTTTAATGATCAAAGACCTGGAATTAACTTTACAAGCTTGAATGACATAACTATTTAGTAGGTTGTGTTGGTTGAATATTTTGTCGATCAGCGTACTGATAAACAAAATAGGTCTTATCAGCCAAAGTAGGAAGATTAGTCATCTAAATGTGTAGGTTTACCACATTAGAAGGGGACTGATCTCTCCTCTCATGAAGGGGATGTTCCATATAGATAAGCTACACACACACACACACACACACACACAGAGAAAACAATACTCAGGGGTAGGACAAACCATCCATCTCTCTTTTTTTAGAGATGATGCATGTGGATCAAAGGAAAAACTCAAGGGAAATGACAGATAGTACTCCTCTTCTTTCAAAAGTACTATTCAACAAACCACAATAATACTCCTAGTTGTAACAACAAAATGTAGCAGAGGATGTAATAGCCAGCAAATCAAGATGCTGCACAAAGTCTCCACCTGAATTGCTCAAGAGTAAGATATAAAGGATAATGAGGGCAAAAAGTCATCCCAAAGTCCTTTACATATAAATGAAAATAAAACACACTAAAGACAATTATGGGGGCACAAAGTCTATCCACACTTGACTCTTCAGGACACCTTACTGACTGTTGTCACTAATTTTGCTTATTGAATTAAAGGATATTAAGGAAAAAGACATAAGAACAGTTTCCCCAACAACAAAGATATCATAGCACAAAGTCTAAAAAATCACTTTCTTTCCTATTCCAATAATAAAATATGATCAACAAACTGAGCTCAAAGTCTCAAAAAATGCCTTTCAATTAGGGTAGAGTTTTGTTCTCATTGTAAAAAAGAAATCCATTTACAATAGAAGAGAGTCCCTTATATAGCTTCCTCAAGAAGGACTCGGGAATAATAACACATCAAGTTGTGTTGGAATCTATTAAGAAGACAGGCTAGAACTTAGGGGTGTTTTACCCTTTTGATTTTATCGATGCAAGGAAACAAGTCATGCTTATTGAAAGTTTAAAACTTTCAATGTCCACCTGGCGATCTGATCTTACCTTCATCATTCCTCCTTTTTTGGTTAATTGAATCGGGTCCTAGATTTAGTTTTCTAATTTGTTCTTTCCTCACTTTTTGCTGGTCTTGGCCTTGAAGTCTATGAATGCATTCTAGTCTATAGGTGCAAAGGATCAATGATTAATTTGTTGTCTTAAATTTGACATTCATGCACCCATCACTATGTTTTTAATGGTTAGTTCACTATGTTGAATTTTATGTCTTCAAGTGCATCACCCCTTGGTACTCTTTTGGCTCTCTATTTGGCACTTTTCCAGATTGGACTTGCCATTTTGGGCCTTAAGAAATGATCCCTGAATGGCCTTCAAGCTTCTTGTTTTATATCCTTCCTGAAGGGAAGGTGACCCTTCAGTTTCAAGAAGTGCCCTTTAAGTTGGCAACCAAGAGTCCCCTATAAGGGCACTTGCCCTTCATGGTCCTTTGATGGCCCTTCGTAAACTCCCAAAAATAATTCCCATGGGTATTTTCCCTGGATTTTTCCCCAGGCAAATTCCTATGGACAATTCCTACAGACAAATTATCTACAAAAATTTCCTATGGACAAAAAGTCCATAGAAATTATTCTATTTTCCAATACGCAAATTCCTTTAGGTTTCTTACTTTCGTGACTTCCCAAAATTCTTTTAGACTTTTTGTCTAAAATAATTGTGCCTTAGACTTTCCTTAGTCTTTTTGAAAATGACCCTTTCGAAGGGTATTTTTGTTGACCACGTGCCCTCTACAAGGGAACTTGTCTTTTGGGAGGCCCTTTAAACTTGGAAATGAACCAACTATCGAACTGTTCCATTGAACCAAGGCTTTGAACCACTTTTTGAACCTAGCCTTTGAACCAAAATGGTTTAATCCAATGAAACACTCCATTGAACCAAGATGTTGAACCTCTTCGTTAAACCAATTGGTTGAACCAAGCTTTGAACCAAAATGGTTCAAGTAGATGGTTCAAGCCAATGGTTCAATTGAATGAACCAAGCTGATGAAATGCTCCATTGAACCAAGATGTTGAACCTCTTCATTGAACCAAGACGTTGAACCAAAATGGTTCAAGCCAATGGTTCATTTGATTGAACTGAAAAGATGAACTAACCATTAAACCAAAAGATGTTGAACCAACCATTGAACCAAGTTTTGATTCAACTATTCAAATAAAGCCTTGAACTGACTGACAAACCATTTGATTAAACCAAAGGATGAACCAAATGAGTCAACCAAAAGCATTGAACCACTTGATTGAACTATCCTTTGAACCTTTTAACATTGAACTGAAGGATGAATGAAACATTAAACCTACTGTTGACGCTTGATGATGGAGATTTCTATTTGAACCAAGGTGATGAACTAATCCTAAAAATGACCAAGTGTTAGAGACTGATTCTTTTGATTGAACCCACATGTAGAAGTTGTGAAGCATATTAAACTTGTAGAAATGAGCTTGTTTGCAGAGTCAGTAGAAACCAAGTCCATAGTTTTCTCTAATTTTGAAAGAGCCCATAGATTTCAACCTATAAAGCCCATTAAACTTGACCTGCAAAGTCCATAGATTTCCTCTTTCTATCGAGTCTGTAGATTTAAGCCTACAGAGTCCATAGATTCAAGCTTGTAGAATCCATAGATTCAAGCCTGTAGAGTTCATAGATTCAAGCATGGAGAGTGCATAGATTCAAGCCTACAGACTTCATATATTTTTGAGAAGCTTGAAAACTAAAGAATTTTAATGCCCATGAAATTTTTTGAAAAATGGAAGAGACAATTTTGGTCTATGGGACCAAAATAGTTCAAATGTTGTTCCAAAAAAGAGTGATATTTTTTGGGGACAACAACTAAGTCTAATTGAGGAATTTTTTTCAATTGCAAAAAGAATTGAAAGGAGTAGACTCAAAAATCTCTAGTGTCTTCATGTGTACCATTGGGTTATAGAGTCATGCTACCCAGAAATTGAAGGCATCAAAAATGGAAACAAAATAATATATAATTAAAAACTATACAAATATACATATGTACAAATGGAATGATCTGATACTTTAAGATTTGAAGTATTTCAGATGTTTTCCATTGTGGGGAAGAGAAAAGAGTGTGCTATCTTGATATTTCAATAGAAATCTATTTTCACTAATGTGCTGATGAATTATAAATGGGCCTCTCCAAAGGGAATCAAACTTTCTATGCATGCCCTTTGGTTTTCTCCTTTTGTCCCATAGTAGGACTTGATCCCCAATTTGGAAATCATGATTTTTGGCCTTCTGGTCAAAGAGTTTCTTTAATAGACTTTGATGAGCAGCAATTTTGTCCACCACCATGGTTCTCTTTTCCTCCAGCTCAGCTAGGCACATGATTCTTTTGACAAGAGAACTTTCATATGTCTGATCTTCAATTGCCTTTACCAATTTCAAGACTGGCAATTATAAGGTGATTGGTATCTCAGCATTGATACCATAAAGAAGCTGAAAAGGAGACATACCAATTGCCCTCTTTGGTGTGATTCTATCTACCCACAGAGTATCGACCAATGCTTTATGTCATGTTCTTTGATTGCCATCTGCTAGCTTCTTGATAATAATTACCAAATTCTTATTGTTGGATTGTTTGTCTTACCCCTAAATGTAAGTACATCAATTTCACCTTCACCTTCTACTCCCATTTTGAAAACTAGCCCTCCTCCCATCCCTCCTAAAACCCAAAAGGTTGAAATGCATTCCTCTATTCCTAGTCAAATTCAGCTATTTGACATAATTGATCATGTCAAAAAGACCAAAATACAAATGTCTAAATTTGAATACTTGCAGTCCAATCCTGATCAATTGGATAAGTTGGTCCAATGTATCAAGAACCAAACCATCCCTATAGGGCAAAAAGCTAAAAAAATAATTCGTGATTCCCCAAAGAACATGCCCATTCCAAATAATCTTGTCATTACTCCTCCAGCTGCCCCTAGGAAAATAGAACCTTTCTATATTTCCCTGTTAATAAATGGTTATCAGCTCAACAATTACATCATTGATTCTGGGGCATCTGATAATGTCATACCTACTAAAGTAGCTGAATCTCTAGGTCTCACACTAACCAAGACATTTGGGAGATTTTTCTCCATGGAGAACAAGCAAGTATTATTGCTAGTGCAAATCAAAGATGCCTAATTTACATTTGCAGCCTTTCTAGACAAGAGAATTAAGATGACTATCTTGGTGGCTGATGTCCCAATATCTTACAGCATTTTGCTTGGATGAAATTTCTATAAGGACGTGGGAGGAGAACTAAGCATCGATCTATCTGAGGCAAGGATCCCTATCCAAGGTGTAATGAAGAGGTTGTTCCTTGAAAAGGAAGCAAAATATGTGGTCACCCAGACATCAGCCCCTAAAGCTCAAATTCTTTTTGAATTCATAGGTATGGGTAACTATTTTCTGTCTATAGATGAAGTACATGAAACACCTAAAAGTATCAGCTCAAAAATTAGTTCAACAAGAACAACAAAAAAATTAGTAGGCTATAGTATAGACCAAGAAGGATCCTCTATCTCTAATGAAGAAAAGTCTAAAGAAAAATTAGTATCAGATGAGATATGGACTTTGAAATTTGATGGTAGTTGTTCCTCTACTAGTTTAGGAGTTAGGATTGTTTTGATATCTCCTTAAAGAGATATGTTCCCTTCATCTTACAAATTACAGTTTAGCAACACTAATAATACAACTGAATCTAAATCTCTATTACTTGGCATGAAAGCTACTCAAGAAAAAGGCATCAAGTTTCTTCATGCCAAAGGGGATGCTGAATTAGTAGTTTGTCAAGTGAGAAAATTATACCAAACCAAGAATGAAAGATTAATCCATTACAATAACTTGGTTTGGGACCAAATTGAAAGTTTTGATGCTTTCAACATTTACGCCATACGTAGAGAGTCTAATGATAGAGCTGATGCACTTGTTGTTTCAGGAACTCTCTTAGTTCTTCATTCAAATTTCAAAGAAGATAGGTATACCATTGAGATGGTCTATAGACCAAGTGTTCCTAATAATGTTGATCATTGGCAAGTATTCAACAATGATCATCAAATCATTACCTTCCTAAAACAAATAGATAATTTTGAACAACTATGTTTTAAAGGCAGTGAACCTCAGAAGAATGAATCTGTGTCTGGATCTAGCTCAGATATAAATGAAGAATTCTTACAGTTGAAAGGAAACAAAATTCTCAAAGGCCTGGTTTCTCTTGAAAAGGTGTTTGACAAACATGATAGATTCATTAAATAACAACAAACAGATTCAAGTTTCTCTCAAGAATTTGATCAAGTGAATCTGTCTACTGAAGAAAATCCCAAGATGATCATATTGGTAAATGTTGCACCCCTGAAGAAAGATTCAAGTTCACTTCTTTACTCTTTAAATACATAGATGTCTTAGCATATTTTTATGAAAACTTGAAGTCTCTCAGACTAGATGAAATCTACCATGAGATTTCTCTCAAGGTTGACTCAATGCCATACAAGACAAAATCCAGACATTATAATCCAAAAATATTTGGTACTATTCTGTCTGAGATACAAAAATTGTTAAATGCTAGAATCATCTTCCCAATCCATCATTCTACATGGATTGTAAAAATAGTACCTGTAAGGAAGAAGAATGGCAAATTTTGCATTTGTGTAGATTTCAAAAATTTGAATCAAGCATCTTTGAAGGATAATTATCCTTTGCCAATTATGGATCAAGTGCTTCAAACAGTGACAGGTGTAAAGATGTTATCAATGTTGGATGGCTTCTCAGGTTATAATCAAGTTGAAGTTGGTAAAATAGACCAACACAAGACTACATTCACCACACCTTAAGGTACATTTACATATAGGAGAATGCCTTTTGGTTTAATAAATGCTAGTCCTACCTTTCAAAGAGCTATGGATTTGGCTTTAAAAGATGAGATTGGTAAATTCATAGTGGTATACCTTGATGACTTGACCATCTTTTCAAAGCGTCGATATGATCATGTATGCCACTTACAATAAGTGATAGAGTGCTACCACCACAATGGTATTTCCTTAACTCCTCAAAAGTCTATTTTTTTAGTAACAAAGGGGAAACTCCTTGGACACATTGTGTCCAAAGAAGGCATAAAGATTGACTTAGACAGATTCAAGTCTATTCAAGAACATAATTTTCCTACAAGTAAGAACTTTGTTCATTATTTCTTTGAAAAGGTAAATTTATTACAAATATTTATCCCCGAATTTGCTAAGAAAACTAGACATATTGTGAACATGATGAAAGGGAAGACCATCTTCAACTAGACTAAAAAAGGCAAACCAACATTTCAAGATATCAAGACTGCCATTACTCATGCCCCTACCTTAGTTTGCCTAGATTAAAATATATATTTCATCATATATAACTATGTGTCTGAACACGCTCTTTCAACAATTCTTTTTGAATAGGATAAGGAAGGTATGGAATCTCCTATCTCTTTCATGATTTTCCCTCTCAAAACCCATGAGATGAAATATTCAAATATAGAGAAGCATGCTTATGCCTTGGTGAAAGTAGTCAAACATTTTTGCTTCTATATTTTGAATTCACACACTACTTCCCTAGTGTTTGACACTACAATCAAGTCTATATTAGCTCAATAGGAGTTTGGCATGAAAATATGTAATTGGATTTCAAAAATCCAAGAGTTTGATCAAGACATCAAGCTGACAATGTTGGTCAAGGGTAAAGGCTTATGCCAATTAATTGCTAACAATAAGCCAGAAGACACACAACATGATGAAACTAAAGTGGAAGAGACACCAATAGTCCTTTTTGTCTCCACTACCAATGAGTGGTATTTAGTTATCACTCATTTCCTTACTTATGGTGAATGTCCTGCTCATTTGTCTTACAAAGAAAGGAGGAATATCAAGTTAAAAGCTGCCAATTTTGTCATTTGGGACAATGGCCTATACAAGAGAAGCATAGATGGAGTATTCCTTTGTTGTGTAGACAAAGAGCAACAAACCCAACTTTTAAAATCTTTCCACAATTTGGCCTATAGAGGACATTTTTCTGCTCCTGTGATGGCTCACAAGATTCTACGAGCTAGGTATTACTAGCCAACTCTTTTCCAAGATGCACATAAGTGGGTAAGAAAGTGTGAACTCTGTCAGCAATTTATTGGAAGACCCAAGTTAGCTGCTATGCCTCTCAATCCAGTGATCATAGAAGAACCTTTCCAGCAATGGGGACTTGACTTCATTGAAACAATAAACCCATCTTCAAGTGCTGGACATGATTATGTTCTTGTAGTAACTTACTATTTCTCCAAGTGGGTAGAAGCAATCCCAACTAAGCATACTACTTCAGAAGTTGCATGCAACTTCCTCAAAGAGAATATCATTTCCAGGTTTGGAGTTCCCATCAAAATTGTTACTAATAATTTAGCTCATTTCACCTTTCAAGAGATTACATAATTTTATTTTCATTATGGAATTAGACTCTCTCTCACTCTTCTGATTATTTTCCACGAGGGAATGGACAAGCTGAATCCAGCAATAAGAATCTGGTAACTATTATCAAGAAGCTAGCAGATGACAATCAAAGAACCTAGCATAAAGCATTAGTTGATGCTATGTGGGTAGATATAATCACACCAAAGAAGGAAATTGGTATGTTTCCTTTTCAACTTCTTTATGGTATCAATGCTGAGATACCAATCACCTTAGAATTGCCAGCCTTGAAATTGGCAAAGGCAATTGAAGATTAAACATATGAAAGTTCTCTTGACAAAAGAATCATGTGCCTGGCTGAGCTAGAAGAACAAAGAACCATGGTGGTAAAGAAAATTGCTACTCATCAAAGTCTAGTAAAGAAAGTCTTTGACCAGAAGGCTAAAAATCATGATTTCTAGATTGGGGATCAGGTCCTGCTGTGGGACAAAAGGAGAGAACCAAAGGGGATGCATGGAAAGTTTGACTTCCTTTAGAGAGACCCATTTATAATTCATCAACACACTGGTGAAAATAGCTTTCTATTAAAATATCAAGATGGCACACTCTTTTCTCTATGCCATAATGGGCAACATTTGAAATACTTAAATTCTTGAATTATTAGATAATTCTATCTGTACATATGTATATTTGTATAGTTTTTAATTCTATTTAATTTTATTTGTTTCTATTTTTTATGCCTTTCATTTTTGGGTAGCATGACTCCATAACCCAATGGTACACATGAAGTCACTAGAGATTTTAGATTTTACTCCTTTCAATTCTTTTTGTAATTGATAGAAATTTCCTAACTGGAGCCAGCTGTTGTCCCCAAAAAATATCACTCATTTCTGGGAAAACATTTGAACTATTTTGGTCCCACAGACCAAAATTGTCTCTTCCCTTTTTCAAAATTTGTCTTGGGCGTTTGAATTCCTCATTTTTTAAGCTTCTCAAAAATCTACGGACTCTGCAAGCTTGAATCTATGGACTCTGCAGGCTTGAATCTATGAACTTTGTAGGGTTGAATCTACAGACTCTGCAGGCTTGAATCTATGGACTCTGTAGGCTTGAATCTATAGACTCTATAGGCTTGAATCTATGGACTCTATAGGCTTGAATCTATAGACTCAGAAGAAAGATGAAATATATGGACTTTGCAGGTAAATTTTAATGGGATTTACAGGTTGAAATCTACATACTCTTTCAAGGTTAGAGAAAACTACAAACTTAGTTTCTGCTAACTCTACAAATAGGCTCATTTCTACAATTTCAATAGGATTCATAGCTTTTATAGGTGGTTTCAATCAAAAGAATTAGTTTCTAACACTTGGTCATTTTTGGGATTAGTTCATTGCCCTGGTTTAAATAGAAATCTCCATTGGCAAGCATCAACAGTAGGTTCAACGTTTGGTTCATCCTTTGGTTCAACGTCAAAAGGTTCAAAGGCTAGTTAAATCAAGTGGTTCAATGGTTTTGGTTCACTCATTTGGTTCATCCTTTGGTTTATTCAAATGGTTCATCAGTCGGTTCAAGGTTTTGTTTGAACTGTTGAACCAAAACTTGGTTCAATAGTTGGTTCAACGGTTAGTTCATCATTTCAATTCAATCAAACAAACCATTAGCTTGAACCATTTTGGTTCAATGTCTTGGTTTAATGAAGAGTTTCAATGTCTTGGTTTAATATAGCATTTCATTGGCTTGGTTCATTCAATTGAACCATCAGCTTGAACCATTTTGGTTCAAAGCCTAGGCTCAATAAGTGGTTTGAAGCCTTTTTTTAATGGAATGGTTTGATAGTTGGTTCATTGCCAAAGTTCAAAGGGCCTCTTGAAGGACAAGTTCCCTTGTGAAGGGCACTTGGTCAAAGAAAATACCCTTCAAAAGGGTCATTTTCAAAAAGACTAAGGAAAGTCTAAGGCACAATTATTTTGGACAAAAAATTTGAAAGAATTTTGAGAAGTCACGGAAGCAAGAAACCCAAAAGAATTTGCGTATTGGCAAACAAAATAATTTATGTAGACTTTTTATCCATGGAAAATTTCTACAGATAATTTGTCCACAGGAATTGTCTATGGGAATTTGCCCAGGGGAAAGCCTAGGGAAAATACCCATAGGAATTTGTGAAGGGCCACCGAAGGACCCTAAAGCGTAGGTAACCTTGTGGGGGACTCTCAGCTGCCAACTTAAAGGGCACTTCTTGAAGCTGAAGGGTCACCTTCCCTTCGGGAAGGATGTAAAACAAGAATCTTGAAGGCCATTTAAGGATCATTTATTAAGGCCTAAAAGGGTAAGTCCAATCCAAAAGAGTGCCAAATAGATAGCCAAAAGAGGACCAAGGGGTGATGTGCCTGAATATGTCAAATTCAACACAGTGAACTAACCATTGAAAACATAGTGACAGGCACGTGAACATTAAATTCAAGACAAAAAAATAACCATTGATCCTTTGAACCTATAGACCAGAATGCATTCACAAACTTCAAGGCCAAGACTAGTAGAAAGCAAGGAAAGAAAAAAATAGCAAACTAAATCCAAGACCTAATTTAATTAACTAGAAAAGGAGGAACGATGAAGGTAAGATCATATCACCATGTGGACATTGAAAGTTGCAAACTTTCAATAAGTGTGACTTGTTTCCATGCATTGATAAATCAAATGGGTAAAATTCCCCTAAGTTCTAGCCTATATTCTTAATAGATTCTAGTGTAACATGATGTGTTACTATTCTCGAGTCCTTCTTAAAGAAGCTATATAAGGGACTGTCTTCTATTGTAAATGGATCTCTTTTTGACAATCAGAACAGAACTCTGCCCAAATTGAAAGGCATTTTTGAGACTTTGAGCTTAGTTTGTTGATAATATTTTGTTATTAGAATAAGAAAGCAAGTGATTTTTTAGACTTTGTGTTGTGATATCTTTGTTTTTGGGGAAACTATTCTTATGTCTTTTTCCTTAATATATCTTCTATTCCTTGAATTCAATAAGAAGAATTAGTGATAGCAGTTAGGAAGGTGTCCTAAAGAGTCGAGTGTGGAGAGACTTTATGCCTGCATAATTGCCTTTAGTGTGTTTTCTTTTCATTTTTGTGTAAAGGACATTGGGACAACTTTCTGCCCTCATTGTCCTTCATATCTTACTCTTGATCAATTCAGGTGGAGACTTTATGCTACATCTCGATTTGCTAGTTATTACATCCTTTACTACATTTTGCTATATCTACCAAGTGTATTCTTATGGTTTGTTGAATAGTAATTTTGAAAGAAGAGGATTACTATCTATCATTTCCCTTGAGTTTTTCCTTTGATCTGCATGCATCATCACTAAAAAAGGAGAGATGGATGGTTTGTCCTACCCCTGAGGATTATTTTCTCTCTCTCTCCCTCTCTCTCTCTCTCTATATATATATATATATATATATGTATAGCTTATTTATAGGGAACCTCCCTTGATGAGAGGAGAGATTAGTCCCCTTTTGATGTGGTAAACCTACACATTTGAATGACTAATCTTCCTACTTTGCCTAATCAAACCTATTTTGTTTATCAGTACGTTGATCGATAAAATATTCAACCAATAGGTTGTAATGATGGTGGACTTGCCTCCATATTTTGCCATGTGCTTGTTTAGATATTTCAAATCAGAGATTAGAAATTACTTATCAGTTGATTAGAATTATTTGATGTTAATAAAAATTTATGGTACTAAGTTAATTATTCACTGTAACACTAAACATGCTTTCGTTTGGATCCTCATATGCTTAGTGTTGTGAACACAAACAATGTCATTTCAGATGAGGTGGAACAAACTAGTGAAATAGAATCCAACTCACCTCTTGAATTATTTAAAGATATTTTTATTAATAAATGAGAAAAAAATTCATGAACATGATATCTATAAAACTATTACATAGGAGGGACTTGGTGTCTATTGTCTTCATGAAAATGAATCACACATTCAAGCCACAATGAAAGAAAATAAGTCAAAGGATGGCCTTTGGTAGCTATACTTTGATGGGTCAAGGAACAAGCATGGTACTAGGGATGGAATGATGTTTATATCACCTACCAAATAAAGGTATTTTTCTAATATTAAATTTGATTTTGTCTATTCTAATAATCTAGTAAAGTATGAGTCTCTAGTCCATGATTTACAATGGACTAAGAAGATGAGAATAAATAATTTATAGGCTTGTGGTGATAGTGAACTTGTAGTTCACAAAGTGAGAGGGATAAATATATTCAATAATTCCTTGATAAGATCTTACAAACATAGATTCTAGTACCTCCTTTAAGATTTTGAATCTTTTGATATTCAAATAGTGCCAAGAGAGAGAAACATGCATGCAAATAGATTGGCTACCATATGATTTTACATTAGTATTCAATTTGATGTGAGGAATGAGAAAAAGTAGTCAGATATCAATATTTTTGTGAGGTATTCTATTCTAACAGTAATGAGAACTATTTATTAAGCATGAAATATACTGAGATAGGGGGTGGGTAAATCAATATATTATTAATCTTATTTCTTAATCAAATTCCTTTTATTTTACCACTTATCCATACATTAAAGTTATGGAATAAAACTAAAATAATAATATGCACCATGAGAGAGAGAGAGAGAGAGAGAGAGAGAGAGAGAGAGAGAGAGAGAGAGAGAGAGAGAGAGAGAGAGAGTATATTTTTATGTGGAAACCCAAAGTGGGAAAAACCATTTATAAAAATCTCATGCATATGAATGAGCACCAACTCAAATCACAAAGTTTGAAAGTGCCAACTTGCAGGAGCAACAACCCCTTTTCTGAGCACCAACACAACAACTATTTGTGAGGACCAACCCATAGGAGCACTAGTCTCTTTCAAATATTTATGAGCACCAACCCATAGGAGCACCAACCCCTCTTGTGTATAAAACACAACTATCTCTCAATGTTACTTACTCAACAAATGATAGAAGTCTATAATATCTCTTGGTTTTCTCTCTTCAAAAATAAATACAAACCATGCACTCTCTTGCTTATCAAAAATGTCTTTTCAAGCCTTTATTTATAGCTTTTCAAATGACCTTTGACATTCACCCTTTGTGACCCTTAAATCCTCATAGAAAATGGAACCAAACTTGCATGACCCTTCATATCCTTGCTTTTGAAAAGTCATATGGTGACCCTTCATAAGAAAATGCATCCTTTCCTCTTTTGTCCTTATATTAGTGACTTTTTATATACTCAAAGTGTCTCTTCATTGAAAAATTCACCATACCCTTTTTTGTCTTCACATGGTGATTCTTGGAATTCTTCAAGATGACTCTTCATGAGAAAATGCATCCCATTCCTCTTTTGTCTTTATCCCATGACTCTTTGACTTCTCCATGGGCCCTCTTTTGACTTATATGCAACCAAAAATATATTCATTAATATTAAATAAATATTAACACGCATTATCCAAGATATGAATATTAAAAACACCATTAAATTAAATGGGTCCTTTATCACCAATAATTCTAGAACTTTGACATCAATGAAAATATTTATAATAATCTCCCCTTTATCATTTATGGAAACCTCAAACTAAAACTACCAAATCTTTAAACCTACACATACTACCATTCTGAAAAACATATAGCAACTCCCCCTTACTGTAATAACCTATATCTATTCCCTGTACCTATTTTTGCACCTGTGCCTGTTCTTATCCCCCTTTGATGTCAATGGAAAAGGGCCTACCTAGAGCTAACACTTATCTCCCCATTGACTATTGTTGAACCTCAATGGTAGGAAGAAAAGGAAATTAGTCCCAACTTCTCCCATAGATAATTAAATATGTCGTTTGGTAGTGCCTTTCTGAAAATATCTACAATATACTTTATAGTACTTATATATTCCATCTTAACCTGTTGATTTGAAAATTGATCTCTCAAAAAGTGATATCTAATGGGAATATGTTTTATTCTTGAATGCATCATTGGATTCTTTGAAATATTAATAGCACTTGTATTATCATAAAAAAATAGAAATAGGTTCATCATATCTTACCTTGATATCTTCCAAAGTTTGCTTCATCCAAAGAACTTGTGTATAACATAATACCACTATAATATATTCTACTTTAGCTATAGAAAGTGATACTAAATTTTTCTTCTTGCTTAGCCATGATACTAAGCTATCACCAAGGAAGAAAGCTCTTCCACTTGTACTTTTCAGCGAAGCAACCTTCCCAATTTAAATATGTATAAGCAACTGAAGTGAAATATCTACCTATGGGATACCACAATCCATAATACAATGTCCCCTTCATATATTTGAATATTCTCCTCTCCAACTGAATATGATTATCTTTCAGAGCTGATTGATATCTTGTAAACATACCTACTACATGCATGATGTATGGCCTCAATGCTATCAAATATAAAAGACTACCAGTCATATATTTATAAAAATATTGATCTATAATAGGTGAATCTTCATCTTTTCTCACCTTATTTCCTATATACATAGTGTGCCAACTTTTTCACAATCTTCAAAACCAAATTTTGTCAACATTTCCTTGGAATATTTAATTTGAGTTATGAAAATCCCTTTATCTAACTAAAATATTTACAATCCTAAGAAAAATGATAATTCTCCAAGAACAGACATCTCAAATTCTTTTTGAATATTATCAAATAATTCATTTGTCATCTTTACAGTCCTCCAAAAATGATGTCATCAACTTATACCACAACAATCAATTGATGCTCACCTTTGATTTTGATGTAGATATTACTATCAGCAAATCCTCTCTTGAAACCTTGATCCTACAAGTACTTCTCAAGTCCTACATACCAAGCTCTAGAAGCTTGTTTCAATCCATATAGTGTTTTCTTCAATCTACATATATGGATACTAATATTTGAGAGAATAAATCCCTCATGATGCTCAATGTAGACCTCTTCTTCTATATTTTAATTTAGGAAGCTAAATTTGACATCTATCTAAAACACTTTGAAATTTTTAAGCACTACATATGCAAGAAATATTCTAATAGCCTCTAGCTTTGACACTAGTGCAATATTTTCTTCAAAATCTATTCCCTCAACCTGAGCATATCCTATACAAACTATTCTTACTTTATTCCTAGTCACTTCTCTATTTTCATTCAACTTATTTCTATAAACCCATTTTTTCCCTATCACATTATGATATTTTGGTCTAGGCACTAATTCCAAAGCATCATTATTTTCTATCTAATTTAATTCATTATCCATAGCCTTAACCCAATGCTTATCATGTCTAGCTTCAAAAAATGTTTTAGGCTGAATTTTGGATAACAAAGAGAAATTAACTTGCTTAGATTCACTTACCATCATTCTTATGGTGTGAATTCCTTCGTTTATGTCCCCAATAATGTCACTTTCATTATGATTTATCTAAACATATTTGGATGGAGTTTTGGTTTCTTTTTTCTCCTTCTCATCTTCATCTAATTCTTCAAAATCTTTCTCTTCAATGATTTTAGGAATGTCTATTAGATCAGTAATTCTTTGTGTTCCATCTTTTTCTATCGTGAATCTAGAAGGATAATTCTATTGGTTCTTCTACTATAACATTTATAATCTTTAATTTTAAAAGAATAAAAAATAAATATAATTTCATCTACTGTGGATTCAAACTTCCAAAGTTTTTTGTCGATTCTCTTTATGAAACATATGTTATCAAAAACTAAAATAATTAACTATTGCTAGTTTGTCGTTCCATAGATCATAAGGAGTCTTATCACTATTGACTCTCAATAATTATCTATTCTCAATATGAACTACTATAGCAAATACCTCTCTCCAATATTTATCTAATATTTTGGATTCATCTAGCATTGTCCTCACCATATCCTAAACTATTTTGTTTCTCCACTCAACTACTCCATTTTTCTATGACATTCTAGCTACTAAATAATGTATCTTTATTCCATGGTCTTTAAAAAACTCAATAAACTAAACTGACATGAATTCTCCTACTTGATCTTATCTTGGACACTTAATCTTTAAACTAATTTCATTATCAACTAATCCTTTGAAATTTTTGAAAGCTTATAATTTTTTCTTTAAAAATATTACCCAAGTCATACGTGAAAAATCATCAATAAGCAATATTAAATATTTCTCACCTTGAGTAATTTGACTTCTCATAGGTCCACATAGATCAATGTAAACAAGCTCTAACATCTGAATGGTTGATTACTCTTTTGTTTTGAAATGCCTTCTGGCCTGCTTCTCATGTTGACAAGGTTCACAAAGTGTGTCAGATGGATTTTTGATCTTTTAAAGGTTTCTGACTACTTGATTTTTTTTATGTTTATAATATTGTCAACATTTATGTAACCCATTCTCCTTTGCCATATCTAAATTTATTCAATCTAACTCAAACAACATCTTTGACCTTTGACATCTGATAACCTATATAAATTATTGTCTATTCTTTGAGCATCTATAATCAATACATCTGAATCTTTTCTCCTAATTTCATAACCTTATACATAAAAATTTAGTGTGTGCCTCTAATCACACATTTGACTTACACTCAAAATATTATGCTTAAGACCTACATAAAAAAACATTTTTAGTTCTAGTTCTACCATTATCCAAACTTAGTGTACTATTTCTAGTAATTTTGGCAATACTATTATCTCTAAATTTCACTATACCACCATTGATCTTCTTCAAGGTTATGAAATTGATTTTATCTGCTATCATGTGCCTCAAATATACACTATAAATGAACCATGGCTTTTCTTCATTTATTGCATGTAAAGTTGTTTGTACCAACATAGATTTTTTAGGTTGTTTCTTCTGCCATGAACCTACCTAAACTTTCTTCTTGATGAATGGAGCCTTGAAATTTTAGTCCTTCATGAATGACTCAAACACCCTTATATAGTACTAGGCTATGTATTTAAAGTTTTTTCACTTGTAACATATTATTGCCTCTTCATTGAAGCCTGATAGAGGAACAAAAGAGTTATGGCTTCTATATAACTCTCCATGACTTTCCTTCTCCTTATTTCTAAAATTCTTAGCCCTTTTTTGACATTATGTTTTCTTATGACCATATCCATTACAATAAAAATAGTAATTATAAAAATGGGACCTATTTGTGTATCTTTGACATGATTTCCTTTTTTAGCTTCATTCCCTCTAGCCTTCTTTGTTTGAGATGTCTTATGTATTCTTCACTTCTTCCCTTTTTATTTCTTGTTTTGTAAGAGCTTTAGCATAGCTCTTTCCTTTTTCCTTGTATGTGAAACTAGTGGCCTCCCCTTTCTCTTTTTCAAATCTAATACCTATCTTATTTGACTTTGATATTTGATTTTCTAATATCTTATTCAAAATATTAGTTTTATTCTCAAATTTTGAATCATTACTTTATTTATTTTTTTCTCAATACCTATTTTTTAAAAATAAATTTCAATAACATACCTTTCACATTCTTTACTTATTATTTTCAACTATTTCATTAAATCTTCAATCTTCTTAGCATCTTCAAAGTGTGCTTGTAGATCTTCAATTATTTCCTTTGACTCCTTTTGAATATTCACGATCTGGTTCTTTAATTTATTATTCTTCTTTTCAAGATCTTTTAACTCTTATAAGGAAAAAATGAGCTATCCTTCTAGATTCACTTTGGTTTTATCCTGTTCTTCTTCTTGATCATCTATAATTTTACTTGTGGAGGCATCTTTATAAATGGCCATGAATAGAATCTCTTCTTCTGAATCACTAATTCCACTATCTTCAACTAAGCTAGGATCTTTATAATACAAACTCTTCTTCTCAAATCCCTTATTAAATTGTCCTTTGAAATTCTTCTTGTATGTAGACTTTCCTTCTTCATTATCACCATTACCCTTATTTGGGAACTTATCTATAAAATATCCAATCTTTTCACAATTAAAAAATTTGAAAGGTAATTTTCCTTGATATTTACCTATGCCCCTTTTTGGCTTGTGAATGAATAGATCTCCATTATCATCTTCATCATCACTACAACTATCACTTGATTCTTGAATCTTAGCCTTCTATTTATTTGATGTCTTGAAAGTAGCTTCTCTCTTTGATGGTTTCTCTTATTCAGTCTACATATCATATGTATTAAAAATACCATGTAACTCATCTATCTTTAGTTTTGTTAAATTCTTCATCTCTTCAATCTCTAAAACTTTTACATCATATCTCAATGGTAGAGATCTCAAAAAAATTTGAACCACAATTGATTCTTCTAACTTTTCTCCAAGACCTTGAATCTGATTAACTATTTGATCAACCTGCAAAAGATAACTTACTATATTTTCTTCCTCTTCCATCTTCAAACTCTTAAACTATCTTCTGAAAGTTTAAAGCTTAACTTACCAAACCTTTCCATCACCTTTGTAAATATTTTCAAGTTTTACCCAAGTTTCATGAGCAAATTTATATTGCATAACTTTAATAAATTCTAATTCACACAAACCACATAAAATAACATTTAAATATTTAGAATTATTCTCAGTTGCCTTATTTTCTATCGAATTAGTTATAAGTGTCTGTCTCTTCATATTCCTCTACCACTACTTGCCATATATTGAATCCAAAGGCCATCAAATAAGTCTTTATCCTTGTTCTAAAAAAAACATAATTTGTCCCATAAAATAAAGGTTCCTTATTTGTATAAAAACCTTCATTTTATCAAACCATAATGCTTTCTTGATCTACCTTCAAGCTATAAAACCTTGTCAAAGGAACCTGCTCTTTTACCAATTGTTAAGTATGAAATATACTAAGAGGGGGGGGGTGGCAGTGAATCAGTATATTATAAATCTTATTTCTTAATCAAATTATTTTTGTTTCTCCACTTAAAAATGCATTGAAGATATGCAATAAAATTGAAACAATAATATGCACCACACAAAGGGGAGAGAGAGAGAGAGAGAGAGAGAGAGAGAGAGAGAGAGAGAGAGAGAGAGAGAGAGAGAGAGAGAGAGAGAGAGAGAGAGAGAGAGAGAGAGAGAGAGAGAGAGAGAGAGACCAAATTTTTACATGGAAACCCAAAGTTAGAAAAACCATAAAAAATAATCTCAAGTATATGAATGAGCACTAATGGAAATTACAAAGATCACAAGAACCAACTTTTAGGAGCACCAAACCCTTTGATAAGCACCAAAACAACAACTATTTATGAGCACCAACACATAAGAACACCAACCCCATGTAAATATTTGTGAGCACCAACCCACATGAGCACCAACCCCTCTTGTGTATAAAACATAACTATCTCTCAATGTTTCTTACTCAACAAATGATATAAATTTATAATATCTCCTACTTTTCACTCTTCTAAATAAACACAAACCATGCACTCTCTTGCAAATAACAAATTCCTTCTCAAGCCTTTATTTATAACTTTCCAAACTACCTTTTGCATTCACCTTTGTGTTCCTTTAATCCTCATGGAAAATGGCACCAAACTTGCATAACCCTTCATATCCTTGTATTTGAAAAGTCATATGGTGACCCTTCATAACCAAATTCATCATTTCCTATTTTATCTTTATCTTGGTGACTTTTCATATTCCTCAAAGTGTCCCTTCATGGAAAAATGTTCCATACCCTCTTTTGTCTTCACATGGCGACTCTTATAATTCTTCAAGATGACTCTTCATGAGAAAATTCATCCCATTCCACTTTTGTCTTTACCCCATGACTCTTTGACTTCTTTATGGGCCTTCTTTTAATTTATATGCAACCAAAAATATATTCATTAATATTAAATAAATATTAACACACATTAGTCAAGATATGAATATTAAAAACACCATTAAATGCAATGGGGCATTTATCACCAATAATGCTAGACCTTTGAAATTAATGACAATATTTCCAACACTATTAAGTTTTTTAAGATGATAATCAAATTATTTACTTCTTACAAGAGGAGGCTAAAGTCTCTTCTAGAAATTATTCAAATCTATTGCAATAATATGGGAATAATTTTTTTAAGAATAAGTCCAATAAGCTTCCCAAAGGATTGGTCACTCTTTCAAACATCTTTAGTGGAGATGATGAGGTGAGGAGAGAGAAGTCTTTATTGTTAACCAAGTAATAATAGTATGATAATGTTGAGATAGTAGCTAGAAAGACTCTCAAACTAGGTAATTTATGTACTCCATATCAAAAGGAATCATTTTTTAATTTATGTAGGGAGTTTTTTGATGTCTTTACATGAAAGTCTAGTGATCTTAATGTATTTTATCCAAGTTTATCTCAACACACCATTGATATGGAAGATGATATAAAACAAATTAGACAAAGGAAAAGACCAATCAATCCAAAAATTGAGCCTTTTATGAGAACTAAATTTAATAATTTCATTTAATCAACCATAATTTTCCCAATCAAACATTTTACTTGGGTGCAAACCTTGTTTTAGTAAGGAATAAAAATGGTGAAATTAGACTTTATGTAGATTTCCATGATTTAAACAAGGTTTATCTAAAAGATCATTACCCATTACCATATGTGGAGAAAATATTACAATTGGTAGATGGTTAAAAATGGTTCTCATTATTGGATGGTTATAGTGGATATAACCAAATTCTTGTTAAGGAGGAAGATTAGTTTAAGATAGCCTTCACCACCCACTATGGGACTTTTGCCTATAGGGAAATGCCAGTCAGTTTGTCTAATCCTAGAGTATCCTTTCATATAACCATGGATATGGAATTTTAAGGTATAATCAACATGATTTTTCTTTTATACTTGTATGAAATTACTATATTTTAAAATATTTCAAGAGAACACATCGTTCATCTCAAGGAAGTGTTTGATAGATATAGACAATTTGGGGTGTCTCATAAACCCAATAAAGTGTCTTCTTATTTCATAAAGGTAAGCTTATTAGACACATGGTCTCCAATAACTGATTAAGAATTGATCTTAAGAGGATAAAATACATTCTTTATTTATCTTTACCTAAACATAATAAAGCATTACAAATTTTTCTAGGCAAGACAAATTTTATAAAGAGATACATTTCTAATTTTGAAACTTTGGCAAAGCCACTTACAATATTGCTTAATAGAATAAAATCTTAAATTGTACTAAGGATGACATTATTAGTTTTGAAAATATTAAATAATCAATAACTAGTGCTATTACAATCATTAATCCTTATTTTTCAAGAGATTTCCTCTTATATACATATGCTAACATGGACACAATTTTAAGTATAATCATGAAACAAAATCATCAATATTTGGAAAAGATAATATCTTTCTTAAGTCAAGTCTTGGAAGAATATGATCATGTACTTTACATAATAATATGCCTTAAGAAGTTTAGACAATTGTTATCTAATAATAGGATATATCTAATGGTTGCTCATCCAAGTATCAAGGAGTTCTTATTGAACAATGACGTAAATGAAAAGAGGGTATTTTTTATAACAAGAGTGATGGATTATGACATTGAAATAAAGGTCACTAAACTAATTAGAGGCATAGGATTATGTGAACACCTAGACCATGACTTACAAGAGAATAAGGAGGTAGGTTTAGTGCCAAATGATGAAGAAGTTATAGTTGATCATACATCATCTTTAGGTTAGTTTCAATACTTGGTAAGGTAAATCCAAGATGGTTTTTATCTTCCTAAATTAAGTGAATAAAATATAAGCTATTTTATATTATATTCCATTCCTTTTCTCCTTATTGATGGCATGATTTTTAAGGACATCAATGGTATGTTGATAAGGTGCATAGATCCAAGACAAATAGAAAGGTTAATTGAGTAATTTCATGGTGGAAATGGTGGAGGCCATTTATCAATAAGTATAATATCTATTAACATCATGATATGTGGATACTATTGTCCAATCATATTCATATATTTCCATGTTTGGGTGAGAAAATGCAAAAAAGGTGCCACGTTTACAAAATAAGAAAGACTTGTGGCCTCACCTCTCAAACCAGTTTTAGTGGATTATCATTTTGTCTAATGAGGTTTGTATTTCATTAGAATAATTAATCCACCTTAAATATTGGTTCATAAGTGGATCCTTACTATCATGGATTACTTAAGTAGATGGATAGAGACAATAACTTTGATGGAAGTAAATGAATATAGTGTGTTAGATTTTCATGAATGTTTTCTTAAAATATTGTCATTCCCTCCACAAAAATATTATAAAATTTCATAGATTTTATGGAAGCTAAGATAAATAAATAGGTTTTTCAACATAACATATACCTTAACACTTCATAAAATGATTACCCACAAGGCAATGGCCTTGTTGAGTTCACCAACAAGAACCTGGTGAAGATCATAAGAAGGACCATTAAAGATAATAAAATAATATATTATTTTAATCTTATGTTAGCTCTATGGGTTGATAAGATCACCTACAAAATGTCTATAGTCAATTCCCCATACAAGTGGGTTTATGGAAAGGAAGCAAGGTTGCCCATTTCACTTGATTTTCTTATTTCAAAACTAATTCATCAACTAGAGTTATTGGAGAATGAAATAATGGAGGTAAGGTATGTTGAGATTATGGATCTGAAATAAATTAAAAATCAGTCCATGTTGGTCATGTAAATTCATCAAGAGTAAGTGAAGAGAACCTTTCACAAAAGAGAATCTTATAGGAGTTTCAAAGGAGAATTAGTTCTCAAGTGAGATAAGGATAAATCTAAGACATGAAGGAACACTAAGCTTGAATCCCTTTGGAGTGGACCTTACACAATCTCCAGCATTAAATCCCATAATTCTTTTTAGTTTACTAAGATGGATGGTGAGGAGATTTTAATCCCAGTGTTAGTGCCCAAAATTGCATTGAATCAATTGGGCCTTTGTCAAGTGTAAATGACTTTGTCCTTAGCCCAAATTTCATCTCCAAGTTTTCCTTTGGAAGGTCAAGTTCATGTAAAGATTTTCTAAGTCATAATCTAGTATTTTCTTTCTAAATGTGTCTTTCTCTTAGACTTTTATAATATTTTTGCATGAACACAATGTTTGAAAAAAATAGGACTTCAAGATTTTTGTCTCGGAAAAAAAATTTGAAGACTTATTTTTGTGAAACATTTTTTCGCTACAAAAAGTCTAAATGAATTTAATGTGTTGTTTTGCATCAGGCTAAGTATTTCACAATATATATGAAAGGTCATTTATTTTATATTTTTCATCCATAGCAAAAGGTCTGAAGGGTACTTACCCTTACAGCATTTTGCCCACACAAAAATCTTTACAAAAATACTCTATTTCAAAAAAAGTGCAAAGCCTTATTAGTTTCATAATTTTTGTCCATGGAATATTTTTTGAAGTGCACATACCCTTCAAACATTTTTCCATCCAAAAATCTCAACATAAATGTAAGAACTTAATTATTTTATCCAAAGCATTTACAAAAATTCTGAAGGACTATTCCTTTGAGCATTTTATCCTCACAAAAATCTCAAAGGGTTATTTTGCCTTTGTAATATTTCTAAAGTGGTCATTTCCTTTAGGTATTTTTCCCTTATAAATTTTTTGAATGACACTTTTAGAAGGGTCATTTTGCCTTTCTGCGGACATTTTTCCCTTGTAAATTTTTGGAAAGAGACTTTCAAAATATGTAGAAGACATTTTTAGTAAGTCCAATGGGAAATTTTAAGACATCTAAAGGGTCATTCCAAAAGGTTGAAGGGAAATTATATTGGTCAAGTTACCTTGAAATTTTTTTTGAAAGGTAATTTTAGAAATATTTTATGGTACTTTTTGAAAAGTTGATGCAGATTAGAAGTCCTATTTTCTTTGGGAAATTTGTCCATGAAAAAATTACAAAAGAATTGCATTTATTTGAGAAAAGTACCAAGTTTAATCCTGTAGGGAAACTATTTTGGAAAAAATGTCGAAAACAATTATCTGGATAAAGATGAAAATAGTTAAGTCTAAACAATTTTGGAAAAAGTGAAAAGGTCCAATTCCTTTGGTAAAAGTGCAAGAGACCAATTTATTCAAGGAAATTATTTCCAACAAAATGTCTAAAATAATTTTTTTGATGAAGGTAAAAATTTGAAGGCTGAATTCTTTCAAGAATCTTGCCCATGCAAAAGGTTTGATAAAGCTCAATTCTTGTGGGAAAAGTGTGAAGTCAAAATCCTTGGGGAAAATTTTCTCAAGAATTTTGTCCAAGATAATTGTCCTAAAAAAATACCTAAAAGAATTGTATCAAGATAGTTGTGCCAAAGAAATGCCTATGTCAAAATTGTCAAGGATGAATAAATGCCAAAGATAGAGAATCTAAAGATAAACATTTTGAAGAAAATAGGAATGTCATATACAAAGATCTCACTAATAAAATTGCCATAGAATAAAGTCCTAAAAGAAATTTACCAATTTTAGGTATGATGGTCTTGTGGACATCTTATTAAAAGCACACGAATGTCAAATTTAAGCTATAGGGACTAGCCATTAGGATTTAAATGATCCAAGATAGTTGTTTGAGCATCAATTATAGGCCCCATGAAGTATCTATATATTTTAAAATAGATATAGATTTACTAACATGCATTTAGATGGAGTAGGATGACCCAAAGATTCATGATAAAATTTGAATAGTCAAAGGAACCCAAGACAACCATATGCATGATAAGTGTTAAACTAATGGAGTATGATTTGAATACTGAGCATGTTCTTAGAGATTGATAGTGTGCATTCAAGTGTACACAATCCAATCTACAACATGCATTTATTGAATACTTTTCAACAAAACCTAGAAAATAGGCACGACTACCACTTGGCAAAAGAATGTTAGCCTGATAGGATTGATAGAGTAAGATATAGAGAGCCCATGAATCTACCAAGTGGCACCATCTTGGTACAAGACCTATAGGTAGACAATGCTATTATAACTTTTGGATCAGGATCAATGACACACTTTCTTATTTGAATAGATAGAATGGTATGAGATTAGATGGACTTTGAAAAAGTCTCAAAACTAATAAGAGAGTGACACATTCCCAAATTAGAGCTAATGAAGTGGCCTAGTCAGTTTTAAGCTATGTGAATGGCTAGTTAGATATAAGGTAGAATTATAAGTGTTAATATGTGGCAAGATTTGGTCTAAAAGTTAAATTCGATGGCTCTTTCATGGTTGTGAAATGATATGAAGCACAAAAGAAGGTCCATGTGATATTCCAGAGTGAATATTCAAATCATGATTATAGATCATTTTCTATTTAATGTCACAATCAAATCATTCTTGAGCCATAATTTTAAGAATAAGTTGTTCTAAGGCATGTGCACTAATGAAAATGTAGTTGTCTAAGAGGTTCCAATTATGCAAGCAACCATTCATTGACATCTCAAGGTAGTTGCACATGGTAACAATGTTTTTTTGGCCTCTATCATAAAATTCATCTCTAAGAAGGTGTAAAAGGGCATCTTTAGGTAGTTCCACACAAGGACAAAGTCTATTTGGCTCCTCAAATGATTTTTTCCCTCTAGTTTTGAAATGGAGCAATCAAGAGCATCTCTGAGTGGTTGCAATTCCTCATCATTAATTATAAAATTAGTTGTAAGAATGATTGTTTTATTACAAGTGGATAAGGATCTTAGGCATGACAAAGGGCATATTCCAACTAGAAGTATCTTCATGGATGTGAAGGCTTTTTGTGAAATTTTGAAAATTATGACCCATAGTTCTAGAGTTGAAAATGATAAAAAATGTATAAATAGAAGGCATGCCTTCTATTTTAGAGGTTGGTTAGCCAATGTATTGGTCATTGTGTTGGTCTATGTTTTCCTTAGTATAAGCTCTTCTACATTTAGGGATCACTATTATGTGCATTTTATCTCTCCTACTAAGGTGGATGATGCTTTATAGCCATTAGCAAGATCTAAGAGCATTTCTATATGAATCCCCTGTCCAACATGGAGAAAATTCACCATGCTTGTCCCCATGAAAGCATTTTGAAACATTGGTGTATACAAGATTTTTCTTTAAAGTTAATTAAAATGCATGTGGTTCTTTACTATTTTATATTAATGAAGTTTAGTAATATGTCTTTCAAATTTTGTTCATAGGACACATCATTCCTTTCTCATTAATGGTTGTCATCTTGCGCTTAGATCTAGGTTATAAATCCCTTTCTACATTATATTTTGAAATAGGTTATTTAATAACTTGTTAGGGCACCCTAGGTTTATAGATTCAAATGGGAAAAGGAAAATCACTCCTAGTAGTTCCATTAGCTTACATTTAAGTTTTCTACATCTTTGTGATAAATGATGCTATGAATGTTTGAAAGAATCTCTATTTGTTAAATACTTCCATCACACTACCCTCCATTTTTATAGCTATCAACTTGTCATACCCTATCCTGCCCTGCATATAACATGCCCTTTCCATGTCTTAAGTGTTATTTACCTATAGATGCATAAGCACAGTATATTTAACATGTGTTTTCTTTTTGTGATTTAAATCCTAGTATATAAATCTTTTATTCAGCCCTTGTATGGTTGAAAATTATTTCAAATGAAGGTTACTATCACTTTAAAATATGTCTTTAGTGTCTTTTATCTAGCCTAGAACTTTTTTTCATTCTATGTGACAACCTTTCCTAGGTAGAATGAGCAAGTTTGTGTGTGTTCTAGTTAAATTTTTGCCTCTCTATGGCAATAATCCCTAGAGAATTTCAATTATAGAATCTCTCCATGTAAGCAAGCTACCCCATATGTCTTCTCACCTTGGTTCAAGTAGAGCCAAAAGTAGCAAGGAGCAAACCATACCCTTTGTAGGTGCCTCTCAGTTATTTTATCTAGTATGTTCCATCATTGATGCCAAACCATTCCTTGGCTAAAAAAACATAATAATGAGTTTCTCATCATTTTTTTCCACATTTTTTCAAGTGTGCAAGGAAAGATTAGAGAGGTGTACAACTGGGAACCAAAACACTTCTCATACCATTGTTGGGGAAATAAAAGTCACCCATGCCACTTGTGTTGTCGAAGACTCTTATAGAGAGCTAAATCTATAAGTATTTCAAATTTGATGGTTTTTTTTTTTATTATTTGCTACAATCAGAATATCTTGGCCATCAATGCCACATCACTGCACTAGGGATGTGCCAAGAATTTTTTAGGATTGGTAATTGAATACTACTACATTTGTTGTAAAGATATAAAAATATTAAATGTTGGAAGGTGTCTTTTCCCTTTTGAACATTATTTTGAAAATTTTAGTGTCTTTGATTTCTATCTCATTAAGTTTAGAAAATTTTATTTTTAGCATGTATCATATTAATTTATTCATTGTTATATTCTATAAATTTGATTCCAGTCGAGACTCTATTTTATCATCTAGTTTCAAAGATGATTAGTGGCTATTTTGAATATATTTATTAAATTTCATCTTTGAGTATTCTTTCTATTGCTTGCAAAGCTAGAAGGATTGAGACCATCCTTCAAAGGTGACTCATCAAAACCTTATCTCACCACCATGTCTACATCAAATATGAAAGATACAAGTTTGTAGGCTAGAATGGAAGTGCTTGATATATTAAATTCCAAAGTAAATGTTGTGGATTTTGATATTGTCACCGATTGGTGTGACAAGTGCTTCCTCCCCCATCACCTATGTGATAATATTGAACCAAGTGATGAAGATTCAAATGAACCTGAGTATGATATCTTTATGTATAATTTTCAAGACTCTCTAAGAAATTTTTTTGCCTCCATGGAAATGATGTTTGCTACTATTGTTGATCAATTATGAAGTGTAGTCAAGAGAGTCCCAATGTATGAGTTTTATTGTGACGATATTATAGCACAAGCATATGAGCTACCCAATAATGATATAATTGAATGTCCAAAGTGTGATTTGAATGAAATAAGTGTTAAACATGGGTATAGAATTGGGTGACTCTATTGAGAAAGTAAATTTTATTGAGAAACTAATAGTTATTAATGTTGGGGTTGATAACAAGGGTGCTATTTGGAAGATGTCATTTAATTAAGATGGGGTTATATTTTATCCCTCTAAAGGTGAAAAGTTTTAGACCCCTTTCAAATAGTACTTTGAGTATACAAATGGCATTACTAATCTTAGTGCACTCTTGCTTGGTACTCACCTAATTATAACCAAGAAGTAAGTATATTTATAGTTACTATAAAGGTACTAGGATATTTTGGCTCAGTCTTATCTAGAATTGAAACCATGCCAAGAGGATTTCCTTCAATGTGTCATCCTATTACAACTTAGTAGTAGATATTTTAGATAAGTTCAAAGATAGGTTTACTTCATCTTGGCCACCAAGCTACTAAATATTTTCAAGAGATTAAATGATGGTAGAATTCTAGATCTACTACATAATGGCAATCACTAATGAGCTCAAAATATGGCTAATTATTGACATGTTATTTCTCTCAATTCATCTCTCTAAGGATATTCCCTTATTAATATCATAGATTTTTAGATAGCTATTATATGGAAAGTAGATATTTGTCTTGTTTATATTGAACCAAAGACTAAACCTTTACTTTGTCATTAATTTATAATACATAAAATGTTTTAGTGATTTTTGTTGTGAAAAATGCTCAAGAAGAAGACATAGGTGATGTATAGTGAAAGCTCAATTTTGATCTCCATCCAACAGAACTATGAACTCACATAGAATATTTCTAAGGACTCCACAGGCTTATTTTTATAGACTCTACAGGCTTGTTTCTATGGACTCTATAGGCTTGTTTCTGTGGACTCTACAAGATTTTTTCTATGGACTTTACAGGCTTGTTTCTATGGACTCTATAGGCTTGTTTCTATGGACATTGCAGGCTTGTTTCTATAGACTCTATAGGCTCATTCCTACCGACTCTACAAGGTCAATTCCTTATATTATGTAAAGATAAAACTATAAATAGGGAAGCTAGTAGCTAGATAAGATGAGAGAGAATCATTCCAGCTAGAGTCAAATGAGAAAAGTACCCACCTATTATTTTGTAGGATTTACTTTTGATAAATTTTTATATATTTAGATCTTAGGACTATTATAGGATAGTATATCTATTTCATCATAATAATTACATCTCTTGGAAATCCAATTTCCTATCTTTGGATGAGTGGATCCACAAAGGAATCCTATTACTTTGCATCCTATTTTGAGCTGATTTTATTAGTATAAAAGGTAAGACTTTTATCATTGAAAATTATTAGAGAATAAAGGAAAGATACATACAAGCATATTATAGGTTTTAGCCAGATTGTAATCAGTTTAATTTTATGAATTATTACTTTAGTTTCTAGCATTGATTAATCTTTGTTCCTAAGTCTGAGTGGAGCAAGGGTCCACTCTCCTTGGAACCAAGAATTGTGTACGGTACTTATGTTATGTTCTATTAACATTTTGTTATAACTAATCAAAATCTTGTTAATGTTTGCATTCATTCATAAAAACATCAAAACAAATTCAAAGTTTAAAAGGCATTTCCTTATTCCAAAGTCATTTCCTTTCTAAGCAAAGTGTGTTCTATTTTATAGAAAATGTGTGAATCAAATTTCTTTTTTAGTTAAACATCTCCATTTCCATGCAAGTGTAAATAGAAGTGTGATTTTACATTCAAGCAAAAGAGTGGATTTATTTAATTAAATAGTTACATCTTTTCCTTTTCAGCAAAAGAGTGAATCAAGTAATTTAGGACACATTTCTTTCTTTATTCAAAGTTAGAATAGGACCATCAAACATCCCCATAAGTAGACTTATAGATGTACCATCCTATACCTTACTACAAATAGCTTTGGACACCAACACTAGTTGATAAGACATCAATTAAACATTGATTAAATGAAGATTTAAATGACACCCATCATTTTTAGCACTGTTGTTGGGGAAATAATGTGTTAGTAAGGTAGTAATTATTGGTCTAGAGTAAAAAATAGACAAAATATTATAAAAACCATAAAATCCCCCAAAAAATCAATAAATTGATGTACCATCCTAGAGACTCTAAAGGATGATTCATCCCAAAATTTTCACCAAGAACACAAGTTAAAACTCCTTCAACATCTATAAGTAGTGAACCAAAAGTTACAAATGAAACCTATCTCCAAGAATCTTCAAAAACTTGGATAGAAACTAGGCCATTGCCACAAGCAATCCCCATAGGAATTTCTCACAATCAATCTCTTGTAGGAAGACATTATTTAGAAATTTCCAAGGACTTAGAAGAAGCATTTCAAAAATCCATAGCTAAAGAAAATTTTAATAACTTTGAACAACCCATAACTGATACCACAAATATTTAGTGGGAGGATCATCTTAGATTTAAAACATCACTAGAAGAAGAAAATATGGCTCTCCAACAAAATAAACAACTCACACAACCAGGAAGGACTTTTTCCTTTTCTACTATTGCAGATCCTAATGATCAAACCCCCCAAAAAAATATTTCACCAGCTAATCTACAAAATTTTTGGGGAAGATGTATAAAATATCTTAATCAGTTATTATTTGAGTTGAAGGTGCTATGTCAAACCTATGATTATACAATAGAAAGATACAAATTCAAAATATTTTCCTCTACACTTAAAGATGTAACAATGAAATGGTTTATGGGTTTACCTAGTGATTCTATTAGAACATGGGATGACATGGAGACAAAATTCTTAAATAAGTATCAAGATTATTGTCATGTGTGATACATAAAAGAGGATTTATTCAAAATAAAATAGAAGAGGATGAATCTTTAAAGGATTATTTGGATAGATTCATGTTCACTCATAAAAGAAGCAATTATCCACTCACTGAAGAAGTTTAGAAATTGGTTTTCTTAAAAGGGTTGGATGAAGATACTAGAGATTACTTAAATTTGATGGGAGGTAGAGATATAAATAAGTTGGATTTTGATCAGATTTTTGAGCTTTGTACCAACTACTCTTGAATAAAACCTAGAATGGGGAGAGGAAGGTTTGGGAAATCTAATGAATTAGGTAAGCTAATGGAAGAGTTTGCCAATCTAAAGATGGATATTTTGGTTACACTAAATATTACTTTAGATGGCCTTCAAGCTAAAGTAAATACAATATAACCCTTAGCAATTTCCTATCCTAAGTGAAGATAGAAACATGCAATTAGAGACTATCCACTAGATAAAATCAATGTTTCATCATGTGGGATCTGTGATGCAATAGATCATGATACCGAACATTACACCCTTCTGCCTATTTTAAAAAATCAAATGAAAAAATAAGTCTACTCCACTAAAGAATTAAATTATATCTAGAGACAAAACTTTTCCCCATAAAACCAAGCTCCAAAACAATTTAATACAAGAAACCTAGTTAATCCATGGATGGCACCATGGAATGTTTTAGTTTCTTCACCTTTTTAGAATCAACCCTAAATTTCATCAATCCAAAATACATATGGGCAAGACAAGAGTGTATTCTAACACCCCTATGGTTGTTGCCACAACCACAATAATAATTGGTACCACAACAACAATGGATGCCATAGTAGTATCAATAATGGAATCCATAGTGGAAACTATTGTCCCCCAAAAATATCACACATTTTTGGGACAACATTTGAACTATTTTGGTCTTATAGACCAAAATTGTCTTTCCTTTTAAAAATTTATCTTGGGAATTCAAATTCCTCATTTTTCAAGCTTCTTAGAAATCTAAGGACTCTACAAGCTTAAATCTATAGACTCTATAGGCTTAAATCTACAGACTCTATAGGCTTGAATCTACGGATTCAATAGGAAGAGGAAATCTATAGAATTTACAGGTCAAGTTCAATGGGCTTTACAAGTTAAAATGTATAGACTCTTTCAAGGTTAGAGAAAACTATAGAATTGGTTTTTATTGATTCTATAGGCAGGTTCAATTCTACAGGTTCAAAGGCTTCTGCAGATGAGTTCAACCAAAAGAATTAGTTTCTAACACTTGGCCATTTTTAGGATTGGTCAATCTTTTGGTTTAATCAAATGGTTCATCAATTAGTTCAAGGCTTTGTTTGAACCATTGAACCAAAACTTGGTTCAACATCTTTTGGTTTAATGGTTAGTTCATCACTTCAATTCAATCAAATGAACCGTTAGCTTGAACCATTTTGGTTCAAAGTCTTGGTTCAACATCTTGTGGTTCAATGGAGTGGTTCATCAACTTGGTTCATTTAATTAAACCATTAGCTTGAAACATTGGCTTGAACCATTTTGGTTCAATCGATTGGTTCAATGAAGAGGTTCAACGGTTGGTTTAAACAAAGCTTTCATTAGCTTGAACCATTTTTGTTCAACCAAGCGGTTCAATCAAATGGTTCAATAGTTGGCTCAAAGCCTTGGTTCAATGAATAGTTTGAAATACTTGGTTCAACAAAGTGGTTCAATAGCTTGGTTCAAAAGGAGTGATCCAATGTAAAAGTTCAAATATCCTCCTGAAGGACAAGTGCCCTTGAAGAGGGCACTTGGGCAATGAAAATACCCTTCAGAAGGGTCATTTTCAAAAAGACTAAGGCAAGTCTAAGGCACAATTCCTTCAAAAATTTTGTCTGAAGGAATTCCTTTAGACAAAAATTCTGAAAGAATTATGAGAAGTCATGGGAGTAAATCCTGAAGGAATTCACATATATGGCAAATAGAACAATCTCTATAGACTTTTTGTCTGAGGGCAATTTCCATGAACAATTTGTCCATGGGAATTATCTCCAAGAATTTTCCCAGGGAAAAGCTTGAGGAAAATACCTATGGGAATTATCCATGAGAATTTTTTAAAGGCCATCTAAGGAACCCAAAGGGAAGGTGGCCTTATGGGGGACTCTCAGTTGCCAATTTGAAAAATACTTCCCTGAAGCTGAAGGGTCACTCGAAGAAGCTCAAAGGCCATTCAAAGACCACCCAAAGGGTAGATACCCTTGTGGGGGGCTCTTCTTCACACTCAAAATAGGTCATTTATTAAGGCCTAAAAGGGAAAGTTCAATCTAGGAAAGTGCCAAATAGAAAAGCTGAAGAAGGACCAAGGGGTGATGCACTTGAAGACGTCAAATTCAAGTTAGCAAATTAACCATTGATTATTTGAATCTACAGACTTGAATGCATTCACAAACTTTAAGGTTAAGACCAGTAGAAAGTGAGGAAGGAACATAATAGCAAATTGAATCCAAGACCTGATTCAATTAACTAAAAAAGGAGGAACAATGAAGGTAGGATCGGATCGCCAAGTGGACATTGAAAGTTGCAAACTTTTAGTAGCATGATTTGTTTCTCTACATTAATAAAATCAAATAAGTAAACACCACTAAGTTCCAACTTGTCTTCTTAATAGATTCCAATGCAACATGATGTGTTACTATTCTTGAGTCCTTCTTGAAGAGGTTATATAAGGGACTCTCTTCTATTATAAATGGATCTCTTTTTGACAATCAGAACAAAACTCTACCCAAATTGAAAGACACTTCTGAGACTTTGAGCTCAGTTTGTTTATCATATTTTGTTATTGGAATAAGAAAGCAAGTGGTTTTTTAGACTTTATGCTATAATATCTTTATTGTTGAGAAAACTATTCTTATGTATTTTTCTTTAATATATCTTCTATTCCTTTAATTCAACAAGCAGAATTAGTGACAGTAGTCAGGAAGGTGTCCTGAAGAGTCCACTGTGGAGAGACATTGTGCCCCCATAATTGCCTTTAGCGTGTTTTATTTTCATTTCTATGTAGATGACCTTAGGGCAACTTTGTGCCCTCATTGTCCTTCGTATCTTACTCTTGAGCAATCTAGGTGAAGACTTTGAGATGCATCTCAATTTGCTAGTTATTACATCCTTTGTTACATTTTGTTGTTATTACCTGGAGTATTCTTGTGGCTTATTGAATACTACTTTCGAAAGAAGAGGAGTGCTTTCTATCATTTTCCTTGAGTTTCTCCTTTGATCCACACACATCATCTCTGGAGAAAGAGAGATGGATGGTTATTCCTACCCTTTAGTATTATTTTATATATATATAGCCTATCTATAGGGAACCTCCCCTTGATGAGAGGAGAGATCAATCCCCTTTTGATGTGGTAAACCTACACATTTGGATGACTAATCTTCCTACTTTGGCTGATCAAACCTATTTTATTTATCATTACGCTGATCGATAAAATATTCAACCAATAGTTTTTGGCAACTCTACTGGGGAAATAGTTATGTGCATTCTAAAACCTCAAGTTTTAGATTGAAACATCACCTAGATATAGCCCATTATCATTATAACTCTTATCCATTATAGACTCTGGTGACTTCATTTATTGTCTTACCCATTATCCATTTATAGCCTTACCATCTATCCATTCACCTCCACACTAATCGGGAAAGAACACACAGTTTAAATCCTCAAGCTTTAACTAAAGCAAGGTTAATTCTTTTCCATTTTTATTTCACAATTTGGCAGATTCAAGGTATACATAGAAAAAGGGCTAAAGGTATTGTTGACCTTATTTTTGAGTTGGTACAACAAAGTGATTTTGATTTGTTTCCTTCACCATCTCATCTCTAATGAACCAAGAGTTTTCCTCCTACTAAAGTTAGATCTCCATTGACAAATGAAGTATCTACTTCTACTATTGATAAAGCTTTGCTAATAATTACCCCTCTCAAATTTGTTATCCCTCCATTTCATAATCCTAAATGGTAGTTCAAGGCCCCTAGGGTAATGCTTTTGGTCCTCTCAATCTTACTCCACCTATACATGAGCTTCCATGTAGTTCAAAGAAGAACTTCCCCAAATTCTATGGTGATGGGAAATTTCACCCTGATGAGCACATTATAGCTTTTAGCATAGTTTGTGGAGTAATCGGAGTAGAATTTGAAGATGTAGTAGTCAAGATTTTTGTGGAGACACTTCAAGGTGCTACTGCAAATTGGTTTTATCATTTATAGGCATGGTCAACAACTAATTGGAATACTCTCAAAGCTATGTTTGAAGCTAGATTCAAACTTGAAGAAGATGCACATACACTTTTGGCTTAACTTACATAGATGAAGAAAGAGCCTCATGAGCTTATGAGAGACTTCATAGCCAAATTTAACAAATTGAGAAAAAAAATTTCTATAATAAGTCAACCTACAACTGAGAATCTCAAATGTTTTTTTATTAATTCTCAATTACCTAAAGTAGGTTTTCTCTTGAGACGTGCCGGTCAAATAGATCTTGCTACAGCTTAATTTTTGGCCACTGAGGTAGAAAATGATCTCATCTTAGTAGGGAAGATAAGAAGAGATCCAAATAGAAATAGAGCTTCATCATCTTCTGAATATGAATCTACAAGCACCACAGATCCAATGGTGTAGAAATTGGAAAATGAGTTTCTTGCTCTCAAAAAGCAAATGGCTTAAGGAATGCCTTCTTCTCTTTCATATAGAAGAACATTCACAAATCAGTCATATCAGGGCAATGCTACTAGGAATCTAGGGCAACAGAATCACCTTCCTCCCCCACAAGGGAAACTTGCCTTGGAAGCTCCTCCATCTAATTTAGCAATGGGATATCTTGAAGCAGAATCAAAATTCTCTTTCCAACCTAAATTGAATCAAGAAAATGATGCTGATCTCCTCAAAGACAATCAAGAAGAATTAGCTGGTGACTCCCACATTGGTTTCTTGAACTACCAATATGAACCCAAAAGCAAAGGAGAAACTTTTGATGGATCATATGTAGTGTTTACTAGGTCTAAAAATTAATCAATCTAGTATGTTGATAAAGAGAAGATAAAAGAGCAATCGCAGCCAACAGTCATGATTGTTAAGTGTGGAACCATTCTACCTTTTCAGTCAAAGGATTTAGTAATCACATAAAAGGCAAATACATCAATTTTTCCTTCCCATTCTACTTCAAATTCACATACTATCCCACCTCCCATCCCTCTTAAAACTCAAAAAGTTGAAGTACCTTTCTGTGTACCTAGCTCAATTCAGCCATTTGACATAATCGATCATGTCAAGAAGACAAAAATATAAATGTCTAAGTTTGAATATTTGTAGTCCAATCCTGATCAATTGAATAAATTAGTCCAATATGTCAAGAACTAAACCATCCCTAAAGGACAAAAGGCTTAAAAAGTAACTCCTAATTCTCTAAAGAACATGCCTATTCTAAATAATCTAGTCATTACTCCCCCAGCTACTCTTGGAAAAATAGAACCTTTTTATGTTTCCCTGTTAATTAATGACCATAAGCTGAGTAAATGTATTATACACTTAGGTGCATATGATAATGTCATGCTAGCTAAAGTAGCTGATTCTCTTGGTTTCACACTAACCAAGACATTTTAGAGATGTTTCTCCATGGAGAACAAGCAAGTACCATTGCTACAACAAATCAAAGATGACTAATTTGCATTTGTAACCTTTCCAGACAAGAGAATCAAGATGACTGTCTTGGTGGCTGATGTCCTAGCATCTTATGGAATTTTTCTTGGATGAAATTTTTTTAAGGACGTGGAAGGAGAACTAAGCATGGATCTATCTGAGGCAAGGATCCCTATCTAAGGTGTAATGAGGAGGTTGCTCCCTGAAAAGGAAATAAAATATGTGGTCACCCAGACATCAGCCCATGAAGCTCAAATTCTTTTTAAATCCGCAGGTATGGATAACTATTTTCTATCCATAGATGAAGTACATGAAAATACTTGATATAATTCTTGAAAGGGTCAACTCAAAAATTAGTTCAATAAGAACAACCAAAAAACTAGTAGGCTATAGTACAGACCAAGAAGGATCCTCCATCTCTGATAAAGGAAAGTCTAAAAAAAAACTAGTAACAAATGGGATATGGACTTTGGAATTTGACGGTAGTTGTTCCTTTACTGATTGGGGAGCTGGGATTATGTTGATATCTCCTCAAGGAGATATATTTCCTTCATCTTACAAACTATAGTTTAGAAACACTAACAATACAACTGAGTACAAATCTCTGTTACTTGGAATGAAGGTTACTCAAGAAAAAAGCGTCAATTTTCTTCATGCCAAAGGGGATGTTGAATTAGTGGTTTGTCAAGTGAGGAACTTGTACCAAACTAAGAATGAGATATTATGCCACTACCATAACTTGGTTTGGGACCAAATTGAAATCTTTGATGCTTTCAACATTTATGCCATACCCAGAGAGTCTAATGATAGAGTTGATGCACTTGCTATTTCAGGAACTCTCTTATTTCCTCATTCAGATTTCAAAGAAGACAAGTATACCATTGAGTTGGTTTATAGACCACATGTTCCTGACAATGTTGATTATTGGCAAGTATTCAATGATGATCATCAAATCATTACTTTCCTAAAAAGAAAAGACAATTTTGAACAACTACGTTTTGAAGGTAGTTAATCTTAGAAGAATGAATCAGCCTTTGAATCTAGTTTAGATATAAATGAAGAGTTCTTACAGCTGAAAGGAAGCAAAATTCCGAAAGGCCTAGTTTCTCTTGCAAAGTTATTTGACAAACATGATATACTCATCAAACAATAACAAATAGACTCGAGTTTCTCTCAAGTATTCGATCAAGTGAATCTATCTACTGAAGAAAATCCCAAGATGGTCAGTATTGGTAAGTGTTGCACCCCTAAAGAAATATTGAAGTTCACCTCTTTACTCTTTCAATACATGGATATCTTAGCATATTCTTATGAAGACTTGAAGTCTCTCAAACTAGATGAAATCCACCATGAGATTCCTCTCAAGGCTATCTCAATGTCCTATAAGCAAAAATCTAGACAGTATAATCTAAAAATATCAGGTACTATTCTATCTTAGATATAAAAAATGTTAAATGCTAGATCATCTTCCCAATCCATCATTCTACATGGATTGTAAACATAGTGTCTATAAAAAATAAGAATGGCAAAATTCACATTTATGTAGATTTTAGAAATCTAAATCAAGCATCTTTGAAGGATAATTATCCTTTGCCAATTATGGATCAAGTGCTTCAAATAGTGATAGGTTCAGAGATGTTATCAGTGTTGGATGGCTTCTTAGGATATAATCAAGTTGAATTTGGTAAAGTAGACCAACACAAGACTATATTTACCACACCTTAGGGTACATTTCCATACAGAAGAATGCATTTTGGTTTAATAAATGTTGGTGCTAGCTTTCAGAGAGCAATGGATGTAGCTTTCAAAGATGAGATTGGTAAATTCATAGTGGTATACCTTGATGACTTCACTATCTTTTCCAAGCATTGATCTGATCATGTATGCCAATTACAATGAGTGCTGGAGCGCTGCCACCAGAATGGGATTTCCTTAAATCCTAAGAAATCTATTTTTGGAGTAACAGAAGGGAAACTCCTTGGACACATTATGTCCAAAGAAGGCATAAAAATTGACTCAGATAGAGTCAAGTCTATTCAAGAACTTAACTTGCCTACAAGTAAGAATGATATTCATTCTTTGTTTAAAAAGGTGAATTTTTTATGGAGATTCATCCCTGAATTTGCTGAGAAGACTAGACACATTGTGAACATGATGAAAGGGAAGACTATCTTCAGCTAGAATAAAGAAGGCAAGGCAGCATTTTAGGATATCAAAAATGCCATTGCTCACACCCCTACCTTGGTTTGCCCAGATTACAACAAAGATTTCATCATATACAACTATGTGTCTGAACATAATCTTTTAGCAATTCTTGTTCAACAGGACAAAGAAGGTATGGAATCTCCTATCTCTTTCATGAGTTACCCTCTCAAAACCCATGAGATAAAATATTCAAATATAGAGAGGCATGCTTATGCATTGGCAAAAGTAGTCAAACATTTCCACATCTATATTTTGAATTCACACACTACTACCTTAGTTCCTAACACTACAGTCAAGTCTATATTAACTCAGCAAGAGTTTGGCATGAAAAGAGGTAATTAGATTGAAAAGATCTAATAGTTTGATCTAGACATCAAGCTGACAAATTTGGTCAGGGGTAAAGGCCTATGCCAATTAATTATTGACAATAAGCTAGAAGACACACAACATGAAGAAATTGAAGTGGAAGAGACACCAACAATCCTTTTTATCTCCACTACCAATGAGTGGTATTTAGGTATCACTCATTTCCTTACCTATGGTGAATGTCCTGTTCATTTTTCTTACAAAGAAAGGAGGACTATCAAGTTGAAAGCTACCAATTTTGTCCTTTAGGATAGTGGCTTATACAAGAGAAGCATAGGTGGAGTATTCTTTTGCTATGTAGACAAAGAGCAACAAAGCTAGCTTTTGAAATCTTTTCACAATCGGGCCTATGGAGGACATTTTTTTGCTCCTATGACTGCTCACAAGATTCTACAAGCTAGGTATTACTGGCCAACTCTTTTCCAAGATACACATAAGTGGGTGAGAAAATGTGAACTTTGTCAGCAATTTGTTGGAGGATCCAAGTTAGCTGCTATGCCTCTCAAGCCAGTGATCATAGAAGAACCTTTCTAGTAATGGGGACTTGATTTTATTGGGACTATAAATCCATCTTCAAGTGTTGGACATGATTATGTCCTTATAGTAGTTGACTATTTCACCAAATGGGTAGAAGCAATCCCAACTAAGCATGCTACTTCATAAGTTATATGCAACTTCCTCAAAGAGAATATCATTTCCAGGTTTGGAGTTCCAATAATCTTTTTACTGATAATGTAACTTGTTTCACCTCTTAAGAGATTACACAATACAATTTTCATTATGGAATTATACTCTCTCACTCTTTGTTAGGGTGTGGAGCTAAAAGCTTCACCAAGGAACATTCATTAGCAGTTTTAGGTCTACACAGACACTGGCATCGGTCAGGAGCGACCGACGTCGGTCAGAAGCAGTTGTAAAGATGCCAACGTCGGCAGAGGGTCGGTCGACGGCGATCACAGACAAGCAGTAGGAACTAACGTCGGTTACCTGCATGTCCAAAAAGCTATTTCTGTGGATAGAAGCGAGTGTTTCCATGATGAGTTTGAGTTGTAGTCTCAAGCTCGCATCTCTGTTATTGGCAATACTATTTTGAAAGCCCTTGCTCAAGTCGCTTAACTGCTTGTTGGAAGTACATGCTCAAGTTTCCTAATTCTATATGTAGAATTAGATCTTCCTAGCTTATGGATCAATGTAGTTGGGTGAATTATTTTTGTAATTCATTGTATGAGAAGAACAGTACAGAATTGAATCAATCTAGGCTTGTTGGAGTTGATTGTTCTTGAGAGAGAGAGCTCTTAAGGAATAGAGGTCTAGTGAGAGATATATACATCTAGGAGAGGTGTGGAAGAAAGAAGATTTCTTCAATTGTATTCCTTTTGTAAAGAGTTTGTTAATACAAGTTTTTAGGGTGGTTTCTTGTATCTCTTGTTATTGCTATTATCTCATTCTAATTACTTGTCAATCTGATTTAATTCTGCATTTATTGCTTTCATAATTGTAATCTATTGTTGGTTGATCCCCCAACAAGTGGTATCAGAGCCTTGGTTGCAGGTTTAGAGATTGATATCCAATAATTGGTATCAAAGCTTAGGTTCACTAATAGGTGGTTCAGATCTGTGTAGTGTGTATTGATTATAGGTTCTCACAGGGATTTCTACAGGGATTTCTATTTGAGTGGGAGGAGCAATGGCAGATGAAAGTAAATTGAGAATGGAAAAGTTCAATGGCAAAAATTACCAACATTGGAGAATGCAGATAGAGGATTATTTGTATCAGAAAGATCTCTACTTACCATTAGGTGGGGTTGCAAAGAAGCCCAAAGACATGGAGGATGAAGAATGGGAAGTTCTTGACAGAAAGGCTTTGGGGTCTATAAGACTGAGTCTAGCATCCACTGTGATATCCAATTTATCACAGGCAAAGTCCACTATAGAGTTGATGACTACATTAGCAAATTTGTATGAAAAACCCTCAGCTTCTAATAAGGTATATCTTATGAAGCAGTTATTTAATTTGCATATGAATGAAGGTGGATCTATTTCTACTCATCTAAATGATTTCAATGGAATTGTGAATCAGTTAAGTTCAGTGAATATAGTGTTTGATGATGAAATAAAAGCTCTTTTAATATTATGTTCTTTGCTTGAAAGCTGGCATGGCTTAGTAATGGCAGTAAGTAATACTGCATCTGCATCAAATATTTTGAAATTAGAGGATGTTGTTAGTGTTATCTTAAATGAGGAAATACGCAGGAAAAGCATAAAAGAGGCATCTGGGAATGCTTTAAGTTTTGAGAGCAGGGGAAGGCAGAAAGAGAAGAGCAAGAAAGATAGATCAAGATCCAAGTCAAAGGGGAAAGGCAGATCTAAATCCAGAAATGGCAGAAGGCCATAATGCTAGAATTGTGGAAAGATGGGGCACATAGGCAGAGATTGTTGGTCAAAACCTAAGGAGGACAATCAGCATGAAGGAAAGGAAGAAGACAAGATTGCAGGTATTGCATAAGATGCTTTAATTTTCTCTCTGCATAATAATATAGAATCTTGGGCATTAGATTATGGTGCATCTTTTCATGCTACTCCTAACAGGGAATATTTTAGTGACTATATCCATGGAGATTTTGGAATAGTGTATCTAGGGGATGATGAGCCCTGTAAAATAATTGGCAAAGGTAAAGTACAGCTGAAGATGCAGAATAGCAACACATGGGTGTTGAGAGATGTGATGCATGTTTCTAGCTTGAAGAGAAATTTGATTTCTACAGGAAAGTTAGGGGATGAGGGTTGTACAGTAACTCTCACAGTAGAATCTTGGAAGGTGACCAAGGGTGCACTTGTTATGGCTAGAGGTAAGAGAGAAGGTACTCTCTATTTGTGTAATTATGTTACTAACAAATCTCCTTCTGTATTATCTAATTCAGATGTGGATGCTAAATTGTGGCACTCAAGGCTTGGCCACATGAGTGAGAAGGGGATGTCAATTCTTAAGTCCAAAGGTATGCTTTTAGATTTAAAAGACATAGATCTAGAGTTTTGTGAGCACTGTGTATTTGGAAAATAGAAAACGGTTAGTTTTCTCAAGACTGGGTCTACTAAGAAGAGGCACAAGTTGGAGCTTGTTCACACAGACGTGTGGGGACCGGCTCAGGTTGCTTCCATTAGAGGATCACAGTACTATGTATCTTTCATAGATGATGCTACAAGGAAGGTATGGATCTATTGTATTAAGAGAAAATCTAATGTATTTGATACTTTTAAGAATTGGAAATCTATAGTTGAGAATGAAATAGGTAAAAGATTAAAGTGCCTGAGATCAGACAATGGCGGTGAGTTCTGCAGTCATAAGTTCAGAGATTATTATTACATGCATAGAATTCACAGGCAAAGGATGGTTCCAAGGACACCTCAGTAGAATGGTATTGCTGAAAGGATGAATAGGACAATAATGGAGTGTGCAAGATGTATGAGATTGCATGCCAGTTTGCCCTTACAGTTTTGGGCACAAGCTGTTGACACTGCAGTATACCTGATTAACAGAGGACCCTCTACAGCTCTGGATGGTGGTATTCTAGAAGAGGCATGGATAGGTAAAAAGGTTGATCTCTCATTTCTCAAAGTTTTTGGTTGTGAAGCCTTTGTGCACATAGATAAGGAAAATAGAAAGAAGCTTGACTGGTGCACATTTATTGGCTATGGCTCAGATGATTTTGGTTACAGATTATGGAATCTAGAAATTAACATGGTAATCAGGAGCCATGATGTTGTTTTCAATGAAAGAGTGATGTATTGTGATCAGCTAAGGAAGCTAAATCAATCTGAGCAGAGTAATGGTGAATTAGATGAGGTGAAAGTCCAAGATGAGCTCACAGGAAAAAGAAATAATCACTTGCAGGAAAACACAGAGACTGACATCGACAGGTTAGGAACTGGCATCGATAGTACAAAAACCAATGTCAGCCGTACAGAGATCAACATCGATAGAATAGTTACCGAGGTTAGTCAGATAGAACCGATGTCGGCCAGTAACAGGTCTGTAGGTGACCGAGGTCAGTCACTGTCAGAGAATTTAGGTGGACAGCGTGTTGTAGACGAGTCTCAGACACCCATCAGGAGGTCAAAAAGGGTGAGTAAGCCTCCAATTAGATATTCTCCTTCTTTATTTTATTTATTGCTAACTGATGGTGGAGAACCAAAGAGTTTTGAAGAGGCAATACAAGTGGAGTCCAAGAGTCAGTGGGAGCGTGGCATGGTTGAGGAGTTGGAGTCCTTAAGAGAGAACCAAACATGGGATTTGGTTGAATTGCTAGCTGGTAAGAGAACACTAAAGAATAGATGGACCTATAGGTTGAAAGAAGGTGAGAATGGATAGATGAGATACAAGGCTAGATTAGTAGTGAAAGGATTTGCACAAAAGCCAGGTATTGACTTTGGTGAGATTTTTTCTCCAGTTGTTAAAATGACTTCAATAAGGGTTGTAATGTCTTTGGTTGCTTTTGAGGATTTGCATCTTGAGTAGCTAGATGTTAAGACATTATTTCTTCATGGAGATTTAGATGAGAAAATTTATATGGAATAGCCAGAAGGATTTGAGGTCAAGGGTAAGGAGAAGTTTGTGTGCAGGTTGAAGAAAAGCTTGTATGGCCTCAAGCAAGCTCCTAGGCAATGGTACTTAAAATTTGATAGGTTTGTGACTGAGCATGGCTACAGTAGGTGTCAATCAGACCATTGTGTGTATTTTAAGAGATTTGATAATGGTAGATATATTATTCTATTGTTGTATGTAGATGATATGCTTGTTATAGGATCACACATGCAGGATATCTCAGAGCTTAAGGTGAAATTAGCTCAAACGTTTGCTATGAAGGATTTGGGAGCAGCAAAGAAAATCCTTGGCATGAGAATTAAGAGAGATAAGAAAAATCACAGGTTGATATTGTCTCAAGAAGATTATGTGGACAAGGTGTTAAAACGGTTCAATTTGTAGGATGTTAAATTGGTAAGCACACCTTTGGCTGGACATTTTAAGTTGAGCAAAGAACAATGTCCTAATTCATATGATGAGGTAGAGTATATGAGTAAGGTTCCATATTCTTCCGTAGTAGTGAGTTTGATGTATGCAATGGTGTGTACTAAACCGGATATTGCCCAAGTAGTGGGAGTTGTAAGTAAGTATATGGCCAATCTAGGTAAGGAACATTGGAAAGCAGTTCAGTGGATCCTTAGATATCTGATAGGAACCAGCAGTAGGCACTTGTGCTATGGAGGTTTAGATACTTCTCTACATGGCTATGTAGATTCAGATATGGCAGGTGATTTGGATGGCAGGAGGAGCACTACAGGTTATGTTTTTACTGTAGGTGGAACAGCGGTTAGCTGGATATCTAAGTTGCAAAAGGTTGTTGCCTCATCAACTACAGAAGCAGAGTATATTTCAGCGACAGAAGCTAGCAAAGAGATGATATGGATGACACAATTCATGGATGAACTTGGTAGGGAGCATGAGAGTTGCAAACTATATAGTGACAGTCAGAGTGCAATCCATTTGGCTAAGAATTCAGCCTTTCATTCAAGAACAAAGCACATACAGCTAAGATACCATTTCATACGACAGGTATTGGAAGATGGTGAGTTGAAGCTGGAGAAGATCCATACAGATAGGAATCCTGTTGATATGTTAACCAAGCCAGTTACAAGGGAGAAGTTGAATCTTCATTCAACTTCTGTTGGTCTTCATGATTGAGTTAAAGATGGAGGAGCTAGAAGATGTTGCTATGCAGGTACTGGTGCAGCTGTTTATCTCCAAGTGGGAGATTGTTAGGGTGTGGAGCTAAAAGCTTCACCAAGGAGCATTCATTAGTAGTTTTAGGTCTACACAGACACCGGCATCGGTTAGGAGCGACCGACGTCGGTCAGAAGTAGTTACAAAGATGCTGACGTTGACAGAGGGTCAGCCGACGGTGGTCATAGACAAGCAGCAGGAACCGACGTCAGTTACCTACGTGTCCAAAAAGCTATTTCCATGGACAGAAGTGAGTGTTTGCATGATGAGTTTGAGTTGTAGTCTCAAGCTCACGTCTCTATTATTGGCAATACTATTTTTAGAGCCCTTGTTCAAGTGGCTTAACTGCTTGTTGGAAGTACATGCTCAAGTCTCCTAATTCTATATGTAGAATTAGATCTTCCTAGCTTATGGATCATTGTAGTTGGGTGAATTATTTTTGTAATTCATTATATGAGAAGAACAGTACAGAATTGAATCAATCGAGGCTTGTTGGAGTTGATTGTTCTTAAGAGAGAGAGCTTTTAAGGAATAGAGATATAGTGAGAGATCTATACATCTAGGAGAGGTGTGGAAGAAAGAAGCTTTCTTCAATTGTATTCCTTTTGTAAAGAGTTTGTTAATACAAGTTTTCAGGGTGGTTTCTTGTATCTCTTGTTCTTGTTATTATCTCATTCTAATTACTTGTCAATCTGATTTAATTCTGTGTTTATTGCTTTCATAATTGTAATCTATTGTTGGTTGATCCCCCAACACTCTTTTGATTATTTTCCACAAGGGAATGGACAAGCTGAATCTAGCAATAAGAATGTGCTAACTATCATCAAGAAGTTAGCAGATGACAATCAAAGAACATGGCATAAAGCATTGGTTGATGCTCTGTGGGTAGATAGAATCACACCAAAGAAGGAAATTGGTATGTCTCCTTTTCAACTTCTTTATGGTATCAATGTTGAGATACCAATCACCTTAGAATTGCCAGCCTTGAAATTGGCAAAGGCAATTGAAGATCAGACATATGAAAGCTCTCTTGATAAAAGAATCATGTGCCTGATTAAGCTGGAGGAATATAGAACTATGGTGGTGGATAGAATTTCTGCTCATCAAAGTTTGGTAAAGAAACTCTTTGACCAGAAGGCTAAAAATCATGATTTCCAAATTAGGGATCAAGTCCTACTGTAGGACAAAAGGAGAAAACCAAAGGGGATGCATGGAAAGTTTGACTCCCTTTAGAGAGGCCCATTTATAATTTATCAGCACATTGGTGAAAATAGCGTTCTACTAAAATATCAAGATGGCACACTCCTTTCTCTACCTCACAATGGGTAGCATCTGAAATGCTTCAACTCTTGAAGTGTCAAAGCATTGCATCTATATATATGTATATTTATACAATTTTTAATTCTATTTTGTTTTGTTTGTTTCCTTTTTTGATGCCTTTCATTTTTGGGTAACATGACTCCATAACCCAATGGTACACATGAAGACACTGGAGATTCTAGATTCTACTCCCTTTAATTCTTTTTACAATTGATAGAAGTTCCCCAATTGGAGCCAGTTATTGTCCCACAAAAATATCACTCTTTTTTGGGACAACATTTGAACTATTTTGGTCCTATAGACCAAAATTGTCTCTTCCCTTTTCGAAATTTGTCTTGGGCATTCAAATTCCTCATTTTTCAAGCTTTTTAGAAATCTACGGACTCTGTAGGCTTGAATCTATAGACTCAATAAGAAGAGGAAATCTATGGACTTTTTAGGTCAAATTCAATGGGATTTATAGGTTAACATCTACATAATCTTTCAAGGTTAGAGAAAACTATGGACTTGCTTTCTATGGCTTCTACAGGTTCATAGGCTTCTACAGGCGGGTTCAACCAAAAGAATCAATTTTTAACACTTGGTCACTTTCAGGATTGGTTTATCCTTTAGTTCAATCAAATGGTTCATCAGTCAGTTCAAGGCTTTGTTTGAACTATTAAACCAAAACATGGTTCAATGTCTTTTGGTTCAACAGTTAGTTCATCACTTTAGTTCAATCAAATGAACCATCGGCTTGAACCATTTTGGTTCAAAGTCTTGGTTCAATGAAGAGGTTCATCGTCTTGTGGTTCATTGGAGTGGTTCATCGACTTGGTTCATTCAATTATACCATCAGCTTAAACCATCAACTTGAACCATTTTGGTTCAAATCTTGGTTCAACTAATTGGTTCAATGAAGAGGTTCAATGGTTGGTTCAAACAAAGGGTTCATTGGCTTGAACCATTTTGGTCCAACCAAGAAGTTCAATCAAATGGTTCAATAGTTGGTTCAACGAAGAGGTTCAAAGCCTTGGTTCAATAGAGTGGTTCAGTAGCTTGGTTCAAAAGGAGCAATCCAATGTAAAAGGTCAAATATCCTCCCGAAGGACAAGTGCCCTTGCAAAGGGTACTTGGTCAACAAAAATACTCTTCGAAAGGGTCATTTTCAAAAAGACTAAGGCAAGTCTAAGGCACAATTCCTTTCGAATTTTTTGTCTAAAGGAATTCCTTTGGACAAAAAGTCTGAAAGAATTTTGAGAAGTCATGGGAGTAAATCCTAAAGGAATTCACGTATATGGTAAACAAAACAATTTTTGTGGAGTTTTTGTCTGTAGGAAATTTCCGCAGACAATTTATCCATAGGAATTTATCCATAAGAATTGTCTATGGGAATTTGTCAAGGGAAAAGACTGGGGAAAATACCCATGGGAACTATTTGTGGGAATTTGTGAAAGGCCATCAAAGGACCCCGAAGGGCAAGTGCCCTTGCGAGGGAATCTCAACTGCCAATTTGAAGAATACTTCCTCAAAGTTGAAGGGTCACTCGAAGAAGCCCAAATGCCATTCAAAGACCACCCAAAGGGTAGATACCCTTGCGGGGGGCTCTTCCTGACACCTAAAGTGGGTCATTTCTTAAGGCCTGAAAGGGTAAGTTCAATCCAAGAAAGTGCCAAATAGAAAAGCCAAAGAAGGACCAATGGGTGATACACTCGAAGACGTCAAATTCAAGACAGTGAATTAACCATTGATCCTTTGAGTCTATAAACCTGAATGCATTTACAGAATTTAAGGTCAAAACTAGTAAGAAGTGAGGAAGGAACAAAACAACAAATTAAATCCAAGACCTAATTCAATTAACCAAAAAAGGAGGAATGATGAACATAGGATCAAATCACCAGGTGGACATTGAAAGTTGTAAACTTTCAATAGCGTGATTTGTTTCTTTGCATTGATAAAATCAAATGGGTAAATGCTCCTAAGTTCCATCCTATTTTCTTAAAAGATTCCAATGCAACATGATGTGTTACTATTCTCAAGTCTTTCTTGAAGAGACTGTATAAGGGACTCTCTTTTATAGTAAATGGATCTCTTTTTGACAATTTGAATGAAACTCTATCCAAATTGAAAGACACTTCTGAGACTTTGAGCTCAGTTTGTTTATCATATTTTGTTATTGGAATAAGAAAGCAAGTGGTTTTTTAGACATTGTGTTGTAATATCTTTGTTGTTAAGGAAATTGTTCTTATTTTTCCTTAATATATATTTTTTTCCTTTAATTCAACAAGCATAATTAGTGATAGCAGTCAGGAAGGTGTCCTAAAGAGTCAACTGTGGAGAGACTTTGTGCCCCCATAATTGCCTTTAGTGTGTTTTCTTTTCATTTCTATGTAAAGGACCTTGGGGCGACTTTGTTCCTTCATTTTCCTTCATATCTTACTCTTGAGAAATCCAAGTGAAGACTTTGTGCTGCATCTCGATTTGTTGGTTATTACATCCTTTGTTACATTTTGTTGTTACTACCTAGAGTATTCTTGTGGCTTGTTGAATAGTACTTATAAAAGAAGAGGAGTGTTTTCTATCATTTTCCTTGAGTTTTTCCTTTGATCTGGACACATCATCTTTGAAGAAAGAGAGATGGATGGTTTGTCCTACCCTTGAGTATTATTTTCTATTTATATATATATATATATATATATATACATACATATATATATACACACACACACACACGCATATATATATATATATATATATATATATTTATGTATATATATATATGTATATATATATATATATGTATATATATATATATATATGTATATATATATACATATATATATACATATATATACATATACATATATATATATATATATACATATATATATATATATATTTATATATACATATATATAGCCTATCTATAGGGAACCTCCCCTTGATGAGAGGAGAGATCAGTCCCTTTTGATGTGGTAAACCTACACATTTGGATGACTAATATTCCTACTTTGGCTGATCAAACATTTTTTGTTTATCAGTACCTTGATCGACAAAATATTCAACCAACAGAACCCATAATAATTATTCACCCAACCAAGAAGACCACTTCAACAACAAACTATAATTCTACCCATAGTTATTCAACAATAGTGATAAATCAATTAACCCTTAATGTCTTCATAACTAATAGCAAATTCAAAAAATAAATAACCAATATATGTTTATGTTAATTAATAGGAAGATACAATGAACTTTGGAGTTATTAATTATTTAGACATACATTTAAGATCAAGGAAAACTATACAAAAACCTTTAGTTCTCATTTTTGAGATACCTGATGAAAAATTAAAAAAATAGAATCATCTCAAATAAACACTAGAGAGGCCAAAATCAAAATGAGCCCAAAAGTAAATAAAGAAAATACTACTACACTAGTAGTTCATTTTCCCAGAATATTAAGAAAAATTGATATTAAACTAGAATCAAACTTGGTCCATGAGTTGTAAAAGATAAATATTGAGGTACCCCTACTACAAGCTATTAGGTATATACCTGAACTGAACAAGATTATAAAAAACCTTTGTATCAAGACACCTGGGAGGAAATAAAAATATCTAGGGACCATTCATGTTAATGGAAAAGTTCATGATTTATTAGTAGGAAAACTATTGGTTCCAAAATATGCAGATCTAAGAAGCCCAGTGATCATAGTCACAATTGGAGGTAAAGAAATTCCTAACATCTTGGTAGATTTGGGAGTAGTAATTAATGTTATGACAATTGATACTCTCCATACATTATCTCTTATGAAAAATCAACCCACAACTACCATTTTTCAAATGGTGGACCAATCTATAACTAAACTAGAAGGGACTATAGAAAATGTCGAAGTATTAATAGAATATTTGGAATATCTAGTATATTTCATGGTCTTGAAACCTAAAACAAAGTATCTAAGATATCCCATAATCCTAGGTAGACCATAGTTGGCTACTATAGTAGTATTAATTGATTGCATGTTAGGAGACATGACCATTTGTAATGGGTTAAAATATAAATGCATCTCTTTGTATACTCCTATAAAACCATCAATAAATCACATACAAAAACTTTGGGTGGATGAATCGGATAACACATCAAACAATATTTCTTCCTTAGCTTTGATCATTGTTAAAAATCACTTGGAAGAATTGAATGGAGACATATACCTAGAATCTATGAACTTTGCCAGTCTCAAAGCTATGGACTCTACCAATCTAGAAACTATGGACTGCCTCAATTTAAGATTCTTGGGTTAAACAAAATATTATAAAACCTCTACTTCTAATTATTCTATTGTTTCCTCACCATATGATCATGGATTGATTTGTGAAAGTATGTGGAAATTGGTATAATAACAAAAAACTCATTTCTTATATGTATTCCGTTGTTCTTTACCAAGACTAATTCCTCCTAGAAAAGAGTTTGTTGATAATATAACCATGTTTCATAAGATACTTCCTCATCCATGTCCTCTAAACTCATTGATTAGTGAATTCAAGAAAATACAATCCAACTACCTAGGCACAAAACCAATCATGATATTACCTGGAATGATTTTGAACGTCAATAGTTGGTTAACAAATGAAGAGGAAGATTAACTCTTTGAAGTACTAGAAAGACATACTGAGGCTTTTGCTCTAGATTATACCAACATGAAGGGAATTCACCTTAACATATGCACTGATCACATTTACATAGAATCTGTCAAACTGGTTAGACAACCACAAAGAAGAATAAACCCAACATTAAAGGAAATAGTCAAAACAGAGATCTAAAAATTGCTGGAAGTTTGGTTTATTTACCCCATCTCAAATAGCCAGTCAGTTTCACCCCTAGTAATTGTGCCCATAAAAAATGGAAAATTAATAGTATATGTAGATTATAGAGAACTGAACAAAGAAATACTAAGAGATTATTTTCCTCTACCTTTCATTAATCAAGTTCTTGATAACTTGGTAGGAAAGAGATATTTTTCTATCCAAGATGGGTTGAATGGGTATAACTAGATAATAGTGGTAGATAAAGATCAAGATAAAACCATATTTACCTACCGTTGGGGATCTTTTTCTTATCGAGTACTCACATTTGGACTCTGTAATGCTCTAGCCACCTTCCAAAGAGCAGTTTTGCAATATTATTTGACCTTACAAGTGATTATGTGGAAGTATATTGGATGATTTCACTATTAATGGTAGAACTTATGAAGAGGCTCTTACCAACTTATAAAGAGTATTGATCAGATGTGAAGAACATCAATTATCTTTGAGCCATGAAATTTTTTTGTTGATGATGATGAAGGAATAGTGTTGAGGCACCATATTTTTGCAAAAGGCATTTAAGTAGATCTAAAGAAGATTGAAATAATCTTCAAATTAGCCATCCCATAAAGACAAAGTGAAATTAAGATTTTTTTGGGACATGTTGGTTACTACATATGCTTCATAGATAATTTTATCCAAATATCTACCACTATGTTTGCCTTGCTTATAAAAGATAGTACATTCGAATGGAGTGATAATTGTCAGTAGGCCTTTAAGACCATCAAAGCTAAACTTGTTACTACTCTAGTATTGAGAGGACTAGATTAGACTCAGTCATTCCATATATACATAGATGCTTCCATTACAGTAATATGATTAGTCCTTGGACAAAAATATGAAGAAGATAACATGTATGTTATATACTATATTAGCTAAAACATGACATCTACTAAAAGAAACTACACCACAACTAAGAGGGAATTCCTAATTGTAGTTTATGCAATTAAAAATTTTAGACACTACATAATAGGCTATAAGGTAGTTGTCTATACAGACCATTTAGCTATTAGATATCTTACCAAAAAACTAATTGTGAGAGGTAGGATTATTAGATGGTTGTTTCTCTTACAAGAATTTGATGTTACTATTATAGATAAACTAGGGAAGTCTAATGTGGTTGTTGAACTCTTGTCAAGAATGAACACTATAGGTGAGGAAGAACTAGTGGAAGATGAATTTTCAAATGAACAACTATTTTCTATTTCATCAAAATCTCTATGGTTAGCTGATATAGCCAATTACCTTGCCACAGGGAAGTTTCCTCTAAAATTTTCATAAAAAGAAAAGAAACATTTAATCAAAGAAAGTTCTTTTAAATGGATTAATGGAATGCTATTCAAACTTGGACCTGACCATGTATTTCATAGGTGTGTAAAAAATGTTGAAGCTTATGATATCATCATAGTTTGTCATGATGAACTAGGAGGAGGTCATTACTCAGCTCAAATAACCATACTTAAAATCCTAGGAGCAAGATACTATTGGCATCATATTCACCAACATGAAAAAATATATGTCAGACACTATGATGCTTGTGAGAGAATTTGACAACCTACTCTTTCAATAGAGATGCCTCTGCACCCACATCCTCAATAATTTTAGAACCATTTAAGAAATAGAGAATTGATTTTATAGGTCATGTGGATCCTCCTTCTAGAGGAAAAGAATATCCCCTAGTATGTACAAACTATGTGACCAAGTGGGTGGAAATGGAAGTATTAACTCATGCAAGAGAAGAGATGGTAGCTAATTTCTTATATTTCCAAATCATGCAAAGATTTGGTGCTCCAAGGGAGATAGTCTCAGATCAAATACCATAGTTTATGTCAAAATGATAAAGCACTTCATGAAATTATATCAAACTCAACACAAAAAAACATCTCTATACCATCCATAGGCTAATGGGCAAGTTGAAGTCACCAATAGAGAACTAGAAACCATTTTAACCAATATTGTTAATTCCAGTAAAAAGGATTGGGTAGATAAGGTACCAGAAGCTATTTGGGCCTATAATTATACTTGGAAAACAACAACTAGATTTTCACCTTATGAATTATTTTATGATAAGAAGCCCTTATTCTATATTGAATTTGAATTAAAAACTTTGAAAATAGTTGTAGAAGTAGGGACTGAATTAGAATAAATATAGAAACAAAGAATCTTATAGCTTAATCAACTTGATGAGATGAGGATGGAATCACTACAAAGAAATGAATTGGTACAACATCAAAGAATAATTTGGCATGATTCACAGATCAAGCAACAAAAGTTTCATAGGAAATTGGGCACTATTATTTGATTCCAAATTTCAACAATTTAAAAGAAAACTACAAATGAGGTGGTTGGGACCTTATCATATTGACATAGATTAAAGGTTTATTAAAAACATCTTAATAACGAAAAATTTGTTCAAAAGGTAAAAGATCAAGTAGCCTTTCTGGATGACTCTATTTTTTTAGAAAACTTGCTCCTTGATGATCCAAGAGAAATATATATATATATATATATCAATAGTGTAAATCCTTCCAAGGACACTATTGACAATGCATGCCTAGAAAATCAGCTTGTTGGCTGGCTATGCATTGTAAAAAGGGCTTTGGCTAGAAAACCAAGAATGGTTGGCCAAAGGGCCAAAATGAAATATATATATATATATACATATATACATATATATATATACATATATATATATATATATATACATATATATATATATATATATACATACATATATATATATATATATATATAAAGAAGAGAATCTCATCATGTCACTATGATTGGTCTTCTTCATGCAATAAGAGTTATTATTTTAACACATGTTGTCTAATCCATGCAAACTTGTTTATGCAAGACAAATGGTGAGCAAAGGATAAATATAAGGTCAAAAGTAATTGATACATATATTCTATTTATCTATGTTTAGTTAACTAATTATCTTAGATTTAACTAAGACATATTCTATAGAGATAACCCAAACTTGAGCCTTCTGAAATGGAATGACATGACACATACCATAATGAAGAAGCATGCAAACAAGCTGCCAAAGGTGTATGGATAAGTTTGCATCTTTGGTATAATCAATTGTGTCATTAATATTGATAATGATGGGATGTCATAAAAGGGGTTTTAAATAAAGTGATAAATCACTATCACCGTCAAAGTGCCACATCATCATTTCATTCAATTTCTAATAATTTGACAAAATAGTTGGCACACTCTATAGAAATGTGTAGCATTAAATTGTATCAAGTAATTATATCAAAATATAGACTCATGCAGCTATGGATTTTCATACAAACCATTTCATTCCTACCGATTTCAATGGAATCTGGTCTATAGATCCTCAGTGATTATTGCCTTCATATTTTGATAGAATCTGGTCTAAACCCTAATCTATGTTAAATAAATAGAGTTGTCTATAAATCTGCATAGAAATGGGACATAAAATGAGATCAAAACTAAAGAATGTAGCATATTTTCACAAAGACAAAAGTTTTATGATAGTGTTTAAATCAAATGGCTAGTTACCTTTCATTGAAAATTTCTAGGGTTTCCATGAAACAATGGTAAGAGAATTCATCACTAATCTCACCCCTAAGTTTTTAGTTGTTAAAGGTATCTTTATCCTTGATTCAACTCAAATTATAAGTTAAATCAAACAAGTTCAAGAAGAAGGAATGAGAGCTACAGGCAGAATTCCATTTAGTGATTTAATTATTTAGTTTAATGGTAATGAGCAAACTAGGACATCATGTCTAATATATTCCAAGGGAAAATCATAAGGGATTAGTAGAAATTTACTTCCTAAACCTTGAAAATCTATAGCTAAGTGGGTACTCAAGTATATCATTTGTGAGGGGTAATAGAGTCTTTTAGGAAGAGATGCCATGAAAATGTTAATACACCTTAAGCATGGGAGACAAAACCCTCAGTACAAGATTAACCTCCCATCCTTCTTATATGGTGCCTTTTAAATTATGACTACAACTCCTAATGTTGCTCTTAGGCACAATGGCCTTATTCACTTAATTATCCAACATCACTTCCTTCAGCAAGGATAAGAAGTCTGGGAGGAATTTATTAATAGTGTAACATAATAAATTACAAATATGCCTACACAAAAAACCCCAAATTTACCATAGGAAAATTCATCTCCACCTATTGCATCAGTTGAGAAAACAACTCCATAAAAGAAATCATAGATTGTATTCTTAACATAATCCCTTCTTCTTCAAGAAGAATCACAAGGTCTCAAATACCTGTAGTTTCAACGTCCCCAAAAGAACCTTAAAAATCTATAGTGTAACCAATTATCTTGTCAAGAAGAAGAAAATTGAAATGAAAGGTTGCTAAAAAACTTGAGAAGAATAAGGGTTTAATGGTTAAAATAGAAATACAACTAAGTGTACCTTATAGAGTGACTAAAATAAAGAAACAGTTAATTCTGATAGATGAAGATGAATAATAAGCTATAGACATTTTGGATAGTCTTAAAATGGTATCTCATTCCCCCATACATCAAAATATCCTTGCAACTATATATGCTGAAGAAACTCCTTTTAAAAGGAACTCTCCAATCCTAATGGAGAAGCATTATAGAAGAAGAGCCAATCATGGAAGAGGAATCAAGTATGGTAGGACAACCACATGTTTTAGTTGAAACTATAATGAATAAAGGAAAAACTATATGCACAAATGAGAAAGGTGAGTCATCTAATCTAAATGATCCTATTATACAGTTATCTTTGAAGCTTTCTCAAGCTCAAGCTCTAGAGAAACAACAAATAGCTGACATTGCTAACTTGATTAGTCAATTGCAGAATAATTATCATCTCAACTCATTATTGGTGCAAACATTGGTCACAACATTTGCCAATCATGTAGCAGAAGTTCACAGATTAGAGGAAACAATAAAGGAAAATGAAAGTGAACAAATAGACCTTTGGATATATGTAGAAAATCTAAAGAAGGAAAATATGAGATTACAGAGTTTGGTAAACTCTTCCAAATCACTTTCTAATGTCGCACCATCTCCTCCTAAGTTATTTGTTGACCAAAGTTTTCAAACAAGTTATCCAAGTATTCCTACCTTACAAATGCTAAATCAAATTGAAGAAGAATATTCGATACTTAAACAGAAAAACAAAGCAACAACTTATTCAAACAAAATATTAGAAAATGAAAGGAAAGAATTATAATCTAAGGTCTAATATTTAGAAGAAGATTTGTAGGATGCATGCAAATTAGGTGAATCTCTTTTGGCATGTAGGAATCCTTCTCCTACATATAGTTTGTTTTTATTTGAATAATTTTATAGGTGGTAGCTTCTAAGGATCTCTTGTCATCTTCCTTACAAAATTTCATAGCTAACAACATTTCTAAAAAACTTCTATAGTGTTGAACTTGATTAGTAGGATTTACTTTGTGAGTTTTATTTACATGATTTGATCATAGGAGACGATGAGTACAATAACTTATTAATAAGCATTCATGTAGGAGACTTTCAACTAAGGGAATTGCATTTTAGATTCAAAAATCAACTAGCATGGAAAAGCAAATTTGAGGAGTATAGAAATCATGCTAAGAGTATAGGATTCTATATCAAACCAGCCTTTCCTATCCCTAGATTAATCAAATAGAATTCTAACTATGCTTTTGTAAGTGATGTTACAAGCTTTATATGATTGTGATATTTCTTTTGACTTGTTTTCAAGATAGATTTTTGATTCAGTGGTGACCACAAGTGTGCAAAGGTGGGACCAACTTTTAGTGCATCTTAAAAGATGAGAGGTCATGTCTCTAAATAATTTAAGATGGAGTATGATGAGAGCTTCCTCAATTTTAGAAATTTTAATCGAGGTAATAAACTCTGAAAGAGAAAATAAATGGATTGGCATGAGATATAGACCCCATTTATTGATCATACCTATTCCAAGATGGTAGATTTGGGCTCCACAATCAGAGGAGAAATTCAATATATGGAAACAAATGATTCAAGAACATCATGGGTTTACAAGTAATTTAGACAAGTATTTAATAGATGAATTTGATGACTATGATTTGAGTCAAAGTGTGGAAAGTAGATACCAGAACTATGAATGCCAATGAATATTTTCAATGGGACTTGCAAAAGGTAAAGCCTAAGGGAGATGATGAGCTCATAATATGACTCATTATTGAGATGTTATTTCCCTCAATTCATCTCTCTAAGGATATTATCTTATGAAAATCATAGATTGTTAGATAGTTATTACATGGAAAATAGATATTTGTCTTGTTTATATTTGACCAAAGACTAAACCTTTACTTTTTCATTAATATCTAATACATAGCATGTTTTAGTGATTTTTGTTGTGAAGAATGTTCAGGAAGAAGACACAGGTGATGTATAGTGAAATTTCAATTTTGATCTCCATCTAGTAGAACTATGAACTCACACAGAATGTTTTTACAAACTTTGTAGGCTTGTTTCTATGGAAATTACATGCTTGTTTCTATGGACTCCACATGCTTGTTTCTATGGACTCTGTAGCCTTGTTTCTATATACTTTATGGGCTTATTTTTATGGACTCTATAGGCTTATTTCTATGGACTCCATAGGCTCATTCTTACCGAATCTACAAGGTCATTTCCATGGATTCTAGAAAGATCAATCTATAAATACGGAAGTTGGTAGCTAGATGAAATGAGAGAGAATCATTCCAGTTGTAGTTAAATGAGAAAAATACCCACCTGCTATTTTGTAGGATTTTATTTTGATAAAGTTGTAAATATTTGGATCTTAGGACTATTATAGGATAGTATATCTATTTCATCAGAATAATTAGATCTCTTAGAAATCCAATCTCCTATCTTTGGATGAGTGGATCGACCAAGGAATCCTATTTATTTACATCCCATTTTGAGTTGATTGTATTAGTATAAAAGGTAAGACTTTTGTCACTAAAAATTATTAGAGAATAGAGGAAAGATACATATAAGCATATTACAAGTTTTAGCTAGATTGTAATAATTTTATTTTTATGAATTATTACTTTAGTCTCCATCATTGATTAATCTTTCTTCTTTAGTTTGAGAGGAGCAAGGGCCCACACTCCTTGGAATGATTATAGTTGGTCATTTAATTATCCATGTATTATTTCTATTATTATTTTGATATATATATATATATATATATATATATATATATATATATATAATTACATAAGTTCATTGAGATAGTTGATAGATGAACATAGTTATGTGATTTTAACATGTACTTTTCGTTGGACTCCTAATTTGAAATAAGTAGTTTTATCATAGATATTAGGAAGATGTGGCATTCTAGTTACTATATTTTATTGGTTATTATTTTAATTTTAACATAAAAATTTATTCATATCTTTGCTTTCACTTTTTGAATTATTGGGTTCATGGTATTAAATTAAATGGTTACTCAGTAATGTAAATAGCTATCTTGGAACATTGCTTTAAAAGATATTTGTGATTTTTACTTTATTATTATAATGAAAATGAGTGTATGAGAATTACAAGTATTGTTAGTATGTTATGATTTTATTTCAAAGAATAAACCAAGAATTTAAGTTACTTTAAATACTTCTTATATAATTAACATTATGCTTATAAAAGCAAAGTGATGTTATTCATTGAATAACTTAATTTATGTTGAGAATTATAATAGATTATTATGATGTGACTTGTAAGTTATATTTTTATGGAATTTTAAAATTACCTTAGTTTTTATAAAACTTAATTAATATACAATTTAATTAATGAGAGTTTAATTGATACTTCATGGTAAGACCTTATGACAGTAACTCATATAGGTTCATATAATGAAATCCTAGTTCTTATAATTTGGTGAATTCAAGGAGATTCTATTCACCATAAGACTTATTGATGAGTTGTAATTAATGATAAAATATCTATTAGGGCTTAAAATAGAATAATTGATTATGTAAAATTGTATAAATCTTCGAGAGTCTATTAGGAAATAATCATCTCACTTTAAGATTTATAAATCACCATCAAAGTGTTATAGATTATTATGGACAACTACTTATAACTCTTTAAAATTTAATTACATTGAGATTATATAAATATTATGAATATGTTACAAGTAACTTAACAAATAATATATTTCATTGAAGGATTTAAAAATTTAATGATTATTCATAAGGCATATTGTGATATAGGATGAATTGCTTCATGTTTGCAATTGATCATTGAAATGTTTGACAAGTTATCCTTACATACTAAAGTAAGTTAATTGAATTATATTATTAAATTCATATAAATAATCTCCTTTGGAACATAATAAATAGTAGGTAAAAATCTTAAGTTTAATAAATAAAGATATGCATAGGCTAAGGTTATGAACCTGAGATAAAGGTTTAAATCTTTTATAATAAATTTAAAAGCAAAACCTAGTATAGGTGCACTATTCCATGGAGATATTAATTGGTATTGAGTCCCTTTATCTCATACAACATTTATAACTAATTAATTAGAAATTTAAATCTAATATTAATCTAATGTAAGATCCTTAGGCAACACTTGTCATGTGTCTATTCCCTTCATGTAGTAATGTAAGATGTTATTGTGGTCACTAAATTATATACCATTGGAGAGGTTGTTAAATACTCATAAAAATTTATTGGAATATTGGATTACCTCTAGGCCTATGGGTTGCCTATAGGATAGGTAAACCTCTATATTGAAGGGCTATCTCCCTAGATTTGTCTTTGATAACTTATCACATATACTACTTGTTTCCTTAGATGAAAAGAGATAGAGATAACATTAAATAAATATATAATAACAAGGTGATTAACTAATTATAATAGAACCAATACCAACTAACTACAAGTACACTTAAAACACAAGCCTAATCTAATTGTGACACTACTCCAAACCTACCCCTTATATTAGTATTTATCATGGACATTTGTGAAGCTAAATTTAAGCTATGAGGAGTAAACCCAAGGCTAAAAAATTGACACTAGTGGATTTAAAACTCACTAAAATCATGAAATTTTTATTATAACCCTTCAAGAGACTAAAATAGACTTTCAAAGTTGAATATGGATGCAAGAAAGAACAACATGCTAAGGAAGATAAATTACCACTTAGAAAGATCAACTAACTTAACATACATATTAAAAATAACTAATGGAGAACGTAAACCATATCATTTTTTTCAAAGGCTTAAAATGATGAAAGCTTCACCATATTTAGGTGGAGGATACATTTCTAAGCCAAAGTGGCTCAATATATAGCATAAGTATGAGAGAAGAGAAGTGTGCAAGGGAGAAAAGATAGACAAGTGTCATGTGAGTTAAAATAATAAAAGGAGTTATGGAAATACCATAATAGACTTCCAAAGCCATGTGTATCTCCTTTTCATATGATCTAGCTATCCAAGTGGAATGGGAGGTTGAAATGCATGCTTGACACCTTAATTAGTTTATTGAAACTCTATTTCTTCTTGACATGTTGAAAGACACATGATATTATTGGTGGTTATATCATATTATCCTACATGTTTTATATACTCTTTACACCTTTCAATTGACCCAACTAGGTTCTCCTTAACAAATCACCTATTTCTCTTTTAAGGTGTCTAGAGGGCTTATCATCTCATTAGGCTTATTTTTCACATAAGTGTGAAAACTTTATTTTTGTTACTCTATCCCATCAAAAATTCATGGATTTATTATTTATATCATATTAGACCTAAAAAAATCCATTTTGAGGCCTCAAACTAGCCCCAATAGTTTACTCTCTACGAAAAGCATCAATTGGGCCTAATTCCTTGTAGCATTTTTTCTATTTTCTCCTTATGATAGATTTTTATGGATTATATTGATAAAATAAATTCATTTTGTATTACCCTATATCTTCTTATAGTTCCATGTCAAATTTCATGAGCTGAAGTTGAGTAGAAGTCTATTTTTGTTGCCTATCTCTTCTAATAATTAGGCCTAACTAGGTCTCTAGGCCTAGAAAGTGGATCTTGGTTCTAAACTCGTCATGTAATTATGAAACCTATAATAAGTGTGTGATTAAATTTACCAATGTAAATAAAGATATCCATGTCAAGTTTTTGCTTCTGTAACTTTATGCTTATATCCAAACCATGAAATGGCCAAAAAAAAGCCCTTCAACAAGACCGTTTGGATTTCCTTACAAAATGTAGTTTGTTTGGTCATGTATAGGGTTTATTAAGAAAATTTATGTATTTTAGGAGATGAAATATGTCCATTATGACCCTATATAATGATTTTAAAGTATCCATCTCTCCAAAATCCCTATAAAACACAAAAAAGCACATAAAACATGGCATTTCTAGAAATCTATATAGCAATCCATACATCTCAAGTACAAATGAAAACGTAATTATATTCCTAAAAAATATAAATGAGTTTTTAGGGGAAATTTGTGTCATTTTATGTGCTTTTGAAGTCTCTCTCTAAAAACTGGTCATTATAACATTCTTAGGCGACATGAAAGTACTTCGAATTCTTAATGATAATTCATAAATATGGATGTATGAATCCTCCAAAAAATTTAAAAAAAATTTAAAAAATAAGGTTTTCCAACATACCCTATGATATTATGATGCAATTCCTCTTGACCATACCAAGTAAAGCAAGATGACATATCAACTAGAAATGAACATTCTAAGAGGTTTGTGAGAAAATGAGGTTTTTTAATATATGTTTTTGGTTTTATTTGACCTTAAATGACATTAATTAGGTTTTTGAGGTATTCCTTGATATCTTATAATAGGTTTCCAACCACTTTATTTCATAAAATCTCCCTAAATCCTTAACGGCTCTAGTTCAAGGTTCTTATGCCAAATTGACTGTCATAACCTACTTCATTGTATTCTCTTCTTTATTTCACTATAAAATGCATGTGAATTAATTTAATGTCTATATATTTTATTAAATATCCTCAATTATTTCAATACTTCATTAAACTCCACTAAAACCTCATCACCTTTTTGTTGCAAGTCTGATTGTAGGCATGTGTTAGCCTGACTGTGCATTGAAGACTATAAGTAGAGTTCAAATTTTCCACTATCTATATTTTATTATTTTTTTGAGATATTTTTATGTGATTATATATAAATTATAAACCATTTTCACAAATAACACTATATCCTTAGTTTATCAAAACTCATTAATAGGCAATTAGGCCTGATTGTGTTATGACTAGGCTTTAGTATGTAGGGGTTTCATGACTATGTTTATATTCATTATTGCTTGACCAAATAATTATGAAACAATTTAATAAAATTTAAATCATTTTAAAAAACTTACCTTTCTCTCAAATCCCTTTAGTACCCTTAAATACTTCTCAAACTAATCAAACTACCATATGAGAGAGCATCACTCTTAGCATTTGGACTATGCAAGTTCTGAGTTTCCATTCTTATTAGGTCTAAGGAGAAATGATGGAATATTCATCTTAAAGATACTAATTTTAATATGTTTCATCTCCATTATCATGTTTTCATAGACCTTTATAGTCCTTTTAAGTAGACATAGACTTCAAAAGCGATCAAGCTTGTGTTTTAGACTGGGCTGATTCTAGGCCTATGTTAGAACTTACTCTAATCTCAATGATACAAGAATAATTTTGATCTTAATGGACTTATAATTTAATAAATTATTAAAACATTCAATACATATTCAAATCATAGTTTATTTTTTCTATCTTCAACTCTCCTACAAGTCTTTGACTACCTATGTGTGTGCATATGAGAATGGTCAGCCAAATAGTGTCTTAGGAGTCTTGTTTAACAATACTAATACAGTCTCAACCATTGATAAAATTATTATATGAACCAATACATTACTCAAATACCCCCTATAACCTCTGTGTTTTCATCATTATTTTCTCAAATCTAACTTTATCTTAGTATCTATAGGTGATGTTTCTAGGAGATAATTATATATGATGCTCTAATTAGGCCTTTATAAAATCCTCAAACCCTTCCAATTTTCTATATCATATTATTGTTTAATGTTACTTTCTTTGACACCCTTGAAAATTTTTATTCTCATAAACACTACCATCTAAAGATAGTCCTCCAAATGAGTTGGTTATAGGTGACTGTTCTTAGACACTATCTTATTTTTTCATTAACACATTTTCACAGCATTGAAACCTTAAAACATTAAAAACATATTTTGTGTTCCACTATTCACACATACTCTTGTAGGTCTCTCTTAGGATTTTTATATTTTATTGCATTGGAGCCCAAATCTACACCAATTAATTTGTGCCCTTTTTAGCATCAAAAGATTTGGGAGGTTGAAAAATCTATTATGTTCTAATATATCTAACTAGGGTATTTTATTGATTTTCCAAGTTTCATGAGAATTTATGAAAGTGTCCAAAATTACACTACAATAATTAGGCCCTTATCCATGAAAATGCCTAATTCTATCATTGGTTGAGTATTAATGTTTAAGTTGTTTAGTCCAAGTTGTATCTTCATGTTTTCTTTTAAAAGGTCAAATTCATTTATCATGTCTTTGCTTGGTGAAGGTGTCTTTTCCCTTAGAATTTTTAGGCCTTTGACATGAACATAATTCCCAACTAAAATAATTCATTGGGATTTTTGTCCTTGACAAAAAGTCCAAAGACTTATTTTTCTCAAACATTTTGTTCACTACAAATGTTTCAAAAGAATTCCATGTCTTATATTTCTGGTCTTGAGTATTTCTAGGTCATTTTTTTTAGAAATTTTATTCATGGAAAAAGGTTTGAAGGGAACTTAACCTTATAGTATTTCATCTGTAGAAAAAATTCAACGAAACTATGGGGTTATTTTACCCTTATAAAATATCCAAAGGATCATTTATTTTATGCATTTTGCCTTTTTAAAATTCTCTAAGGGCACTTTTAAAAGGAAAAGGACACCTACACAACTTCAAAATGAAACCTTATAAATATGGAGGATACTTATATTAGTTTTGAAATAATTATGAGGCCATTTATCTCAGCTAAAGGTTTTATAGGAGTATTCACTATGAGAAGATAGATTTGTTTCCTTGTGATCAAAGAATAAAAATTTTAGGGACCTGGATGAAATTACTATGTTATAACTTCAACATGTTTTAATGACTGAGATGAGGAATTTCCAAATGATCTAAATGAAATACATGTGGTTATCTTAGGTAACCCCTATGACTATGTTTAAGGGGTCGAGAGAATCTCTTACCTTTCCCCATATCAATAAGGATGGTGCAAAGGTAAAAATTAGTCAAGAGTCTAAGCTTACATCTAATTTGGACATGTGGTATTTACTTATGGTTTCATAAGTTCTGGACCCTTTTTGAATATTTCCCCCCTTACCTTTTGGTGGGTAAGATGCACAATGTCTCTAGGACCCAAATGCCTAGATTTGTGAGGAAAAGTAGGTGTCACGTGGTAAACACTTGAGGATTTTCAAGATGTGGACCCTTTTTTAAGATTTATTCACTTATCTTTTAATGGCCAAGGTGAAAAAATATTTTTATGGCCCAAGAAGTGCTAGAATTAAAATGTTTAATTATATGGATCCATGTGTTGCAAGGAATATTGCCTAACATAAAATAAATATTTGCATCTTCTCTTTCTTTTTTTGAGAGAAGTTCAAATGACTTAAAGAGAATAGTTGGTAATTAGACATAATGCTTCAAATAGACAATATAAACCCTAATTTAAAAATTCAAAGGATTATAACTAAGGCATTTACCTTAATTTACATTTACCTTTTATATCTAGAGCTTTTATTTTCATCTTTGAGCCATTTGTGTGCCCTAGCTATATGCAACCTGAAAGAGACATTTGAATCATTTGTAGCCTTGTTAAATATCTTGTTGGAACTAAACATTATCCTAATATTTTCTGACCTTTTCATGAGTTATATCACCCATATGGTAGCATTCCCTTTGGCTACCCCCTACCTGGAGTTAGTAATCATATGTGCTCGAGTATACCAACCAAACACTAGGACTATCATCAATGGAAAATAATTAGCCATCTACTCTTTCACTCTTTAGGCCCTTAAAACCATGCTTGGGATTCCTCCCTAGCCTAAAAGTATCACACTCTCTTTGGAAGGATGCCAAGAGTATGTAAACAAAAACAAAAAATAATATGGGACATTGTCAACTCTTGTTGGCTAGTCAAGAAGAGGAAAAGAGTCTCTAAAATGTCTAAGAGTCTAAAACTAGTGAAATTCAAATAATTAACCTAGTATGTAATTTCCATGGTATTCATAATATATGGGGTTCCCACTGTAGAGGGATTTGAAAATCTAGATGTTCATAGTCTTAATCTATGTGTTAGAGCAATAGACGAAGCTATACTAGGCTACCATTCTATGTGATAGCCTACATAGGTATAAAATTCCACTTAAGGTAGTGATTCATTTATATGAGAGGTTTAAAGGTAAATTTTATGTCTCTTTACCTAATGTACATATTGGTTCTTAATATGATGTTTTAAGGGCTCACTAGGAATCCCAATGGAATGATAATTTATGAGATTTATCTTGAAATAACTTTGGATGGATTTAAGAGGGAATTTCTATAGATTTTATTATTATTTATTTAATACGATGACGAGTGTCTTATTTCCTCTCAGGAGACTCAAAATAATATCCAAAGTGGTCAAAGACACAATAGATAAGTATGGTGCCTCATATATTTAATTTAGGACATTCACTTATATTGGAATAATTGGCTACTCAAGGTCATCACATAAGCTACCAAGATAATTAGATGAGAGATTATGAGTAATGGAGTTGATTTGATAGATGGTGTCCTTGCATGAGATGATAGAAAAAAAAGATAAACAATCCATTCAATTTTTTAGTTGAGATCAAACATCATTCATGTCCTTTTATTGCCAAAGTAGATAGATCAGATCAAGAGATGGGATATTATGTGATTGATAAGATGCCACCCAGGCCAAACTATAATATCATATGGCTGGTGAATACAGTGACCAATGTGATTCTTCATCAATCACATTATGAAGATATCTACTCTGATTGTACAATTCAGGAGGACATTACAAAGTTAGATTATATGAGGCTAAAACTATAGGAAGTCATTACCACAATATGGATTGCATCCCAAAGGACATGGAGGATGATAAAAGGACACTATCTACAATGTATATTCAATCCAATATTGAAGCCTAACCCATATCATAGGTGGAATTCAATACTAAGGAGAATGATTCCATTCCATGAAGAGCCTTTACAATCATTAGAAGAACCTTTAAGTGGTTGAAGGATCATGGGTTTGATCTTTGTGCTTATGATACCCTTGCCACTAAGGAGTTTAAATAAGTTTGAGAGTTAAATGGTTTCCTCTTAGAGTACAATGGTGATCCTTAAGCTCCACCACTAGCAACAAAGGGTAAGGGGAAGCACAAGGTTAGTGATGTTGACTTTGCCAAGCTAAGTGATATGGAGTCCATATCTATATCATAATCTAAGGTGGGATTATCCTTCTCAAATTTAATAATCCTAGCTAAAAATTAGGATAATATTGTTACTATGGAGGTTAATTTGGCTAGTTCCACCCTAATATCCATTACTTTAGATGGATCCCTAATTATACTAGCCATCCCAATGGTTAATCCCACATTATTTCCACCTACTCCACTAGTGAAATAGCCAACCATTATCCCTACTATAAATATTTATTCAAGGAAGAGAAGAGGTGAAGAATAAAGATAACATCCCAAACAAAAAAGTGTAAAGAGGGATCTATAACCTCTAAGTGGTTTTCCTATGAAAAGGAAGGAGGTTATGTTCAAAGACCTACCTTCGAAGGAACTCCTTATGAAAAGGAAGGAGGATAAATCCTCATATGCTTGAAGATTGAGAGATATGAGTGATAAAGAAGATTCAAATGAAGATAGGCCCATTGTATAAGTGATGAAGAGGAAATGAGAATTTACTTCATAAGTAAAAATTGGGTAGAGGACTCCAAGGGAAAGACCTTACACCCAAGTGAAGGTCATGATGATGGGTTTATCTATAGAAGAGGGTCCCTTAGTAGTAGAGAATAAAGGTAATGAGGAATAAATTATGACCTCAAATGACCCTCTATATTTTGAGTTTGTTATGTAGGTTGCCATTGAGGCATCCATAAAAGCTCAGGCCCATCAAGAAAGGGAAGCCAATTCATTAGATATGGAGACATTTGTTGAGAAAATTATCACCCAACCACTAGTCCAAGGTGATCAAGGTAGAACTAGAAAATTGAATAAATATGATGAGAGAGCTAAAGTAGAGCCAAATCAAGATACTTGAGTCACCACTGACTCTGAATTGTTGATTGAGAAAGAAGGACTAAAAGAAACTTGAAATCTATCATAAGTTATCCCTTCTCCTCCAAAGGTGTCAGGTTTGGCACCATAGGAGAAGGCAAGTATAAAGGAAATTGGGTGAGAAAAGCTAAAAATGGGTACCCCCACAAATACAAAAAAGATAAGGACTTGGATCAATCAAATAAATATGCTAAGGAGGGTACTCTAGGAAGAATTGCTTCAATTGAGGTACCTCGACATCTCCTTTCTCACATCAAGGTCCATGATCCAATACATAATAAAGGTCTAGAGGCTATGATTTGTGAATAATTTCCTAATGGAAATAAGGAGGTCATTATTCCTCTTCCATACCTGAAGCTCAAGTAAATAAATAAGGTGAAGTAGTTATTGAACCTTCTAGTTAGACAAAAGGACAAGGGAGATCCATTAAAAAGTTACTTAAAGATTCTAACCAATTCAATTCAGATTTTGAAGTTTTGGAGTAGATAGACCCAAACCTAGGAGGGAACACTGGAGTGAACAAAGGTGGTGAGGATTTGGAAACTGATGAATAAATCAAGTAGTTCATGTTATATCCATAGCCCATTCTTGTTTCACTTCTTACATCAAGTACTCCCATGACACCACCCTTTACTATATCAAGGCTAACATTAATGTCCACTACATTAATGGGATTCCAGACCAGACCCCTCATCTAGGTCAAAGAATAAGTCACATAGAAGGACATTATGAAAAACATTAAATAGATATACGTAGTGAATATCACTTAGTTAAATAAGGCTAAACCCCCCAAAGAATGCCAGAACACATTCCATGAACACATTCATCATTACAAGAGAAAGGAATGTGGACATAAGCATACCCCTACCAAATGATTTGAAGAAAGATGTTCCCATTTATAGTTACACTATTTATAGCTATATTATAGGGGATCCATCAAGGAATGAGATAAATCATAACTCACATGTTTCGGTGAACATGGTGGCTCATAGAATGGATAAAGACAAATCCACCATGGAAGAGTTGAAGGCACAAAATTAGGCTATGCCTAGTACTTGTAAAAGTTACTAAGTGAGCTTCAGGTAGTAACTCCAACTACTATTAGAGCTATAAAGCATCCTCTCTTCTCAATAAAGTCATTTTATTTTATCTGAATTAATGATTTTAAATACAAAGGGAGAGAAATATAAATATGTCAAAAAGACTTGTGTACTAGGGTTAAAGAAATAATCCACTCAACATTTAAATACTTGGACAATATAGTGTATAATAAAAGGAAGTGTGATTCTAAAATGTTTTTGAATGAGGTAGACATAAATAAGTGGGAAGAATTTAGTGGAATTTCGATGAGGTTTGTAAGATAGGCACAAAGACTTTGATTGTAGAAAAGATCATTGATCCAAATGATCACAAGAGGTCCAAGGAATGTCAACTGGAAATCAAGCATCATTTGATGATGCTCAAAGATGGCATATTAGATTATAAATGAGAAGAGAAGTCCATAAAGACTACAATAAAAGAGATATATGTTTCACTAAGAAAGATAGTAAGCCTTGATGGTGCAAATGATCTGAAGGAAGAGGTAGTATGCACCACTCTAAAAAACCTTATTGATACACCATAAGAGTCCTTTGATGTTGGTAAGATAAAGTAATTAATGTCAATTGAGAAATATTGTGACCATCTTAAATAACTCATTAGACAAAATAAAACCATGCTTTAAAATATTTCCACTTGACTTGAGGAGTATAGAGTAAAATTTAAATAACAAGTAGGCCTAGACCAAAAGAATCTCGCCCCTATGTTGGAAGGATATACAAATTATATAAACAATTTGGTATAGGATTCTATCATCCAAATTAATTCTAAATCATAACCAAATATTTTAGTTCTTTTGAGCTAGCATTACTTTCTTTTTCCCCCTCCCTTCTTCTTTCTTCTTATTTCCCATTAGGAAATGATTACACTTTGCCCATTAGTGGCACATCACTTTTAATTAGTTTTTGTGTAATCATGGAGATGAGAAAGGGATGTTTTTGTATGTTATGGAAGAGGAAAAATGTTTGTTTTTTCCCTTACAATATCTTCTTCCATGTACACAACTAAAAATATTCTACCAAAGTGGAAGATCGATGTTGCCATCATCATAAGATCATGAGCATATCTGAGGAATCATGTTTGTTACAAGGTTTAATATACTCTAGGTATATGAAAGAGTTTTCCAATAGAAGGATATTTAGGAATATTCTAGGATTACCTCAATTATATAAGTAAAGGGGGTTTGTCCTTTTACAAATGTTAGCTAATTTTTTTTTAGTCAAGAGATATAACCTCAAAGAATTCTCTCTATGTGATCCTTCTGGTGCCAAATTGGTTTCAACTATAACATAATTGTCAATCTTTGAGAGCATTATACATGTCTTCCTTGTCATAGAATTATTTTGCATAGTATTAGTCTATTATGTTATTTAGAACACATTGTATTAATTTTTAGTTTAATTGATAAATGAAATCTATTCATGGTTTCCATTGTCTCTCTATTGTTTAAGTACAATTATCTATTTACCATGATTAGTTGATTTGTAATCTAATGTATTCATATTTTTGGTAGTCATTTAGAGAGTATATCTAGATTGTAAAACCCTTTTTGCTTTAAAATCTGGAAATAGGGTGTTGATATCCTTTTTAAGGGTAGTCCTCAGCTCACAAATTCAATTAGAAGGGGTTTTTGAAGGATATCACTTGTGCATGATTTCATCTCATTTGTTTTTAATATATAGTACATTTTTTGGTAAATATGACATATTTATTTATTTGAATTTCTTTATACTCATTCATCAACCCTCCACCCTCATTTTTATTAACTAATAATCTTGTCCTACCCTATCTTACCCTAAATATAACACATCCTTTGCATATATGAAGTGTTATTTTCGTATAGATGAATAAATATTATATAATTAGAATGTGTTTGCATTTTGTGTGTTAAATATTGACATTGCAATCTTTTGTTCATTTATGTGTTATTAAACATCCTTTAGAATAAAAGTTTCAATCACATCCATATCTAGCTTTAGTAGCTTATGTCTAGTGTAGAACATTTGCTCATTACATGTGACAACCCTTCTCAGGTGGATTAAGCAAGCTTGGTTGTGTTCTAATCAGATCTGTGTTTCTTTATGCCAATAATCCCTATAGAGATTAAATTGAAGAATCTCTCCATGTGAGCAAGCTACCCCTTATGTCCTCTCACCTTAGTTCAAGTAGAGATAGAAGTAGTAAGGAACTAAACATACCCTTTGTAGGTGCCTCCTAGTCATTTTATCCATTCATTCATTTCTTGATGTCAAACCACTCCCCAACTATAATGACATTCTATTAGGTTTTCCATATTTTCTTGCCATTTTATTCAAGTGTGCAAGGCTGAGAGACAAAGGTACACAACTACAAACTAACATATTGGTCTAAGTTTTCTTTTCAAATCACATCATAATGTGTATAAGTGATTAAATCTCCTTAATAGGTCTATTTTCTATTAATTTTCAATCTATAGATTTCCTCAAAAACACCTTTATCAACCTTACACTTCACTATTTATACATAGTCTTATAGGTGAGTTATTAGGTCTATTAGCTTGTCATTGTATCCACCACTGACTTGAGAATTTCAAAGACCTTTAATTGATCCATGATCATTAATCATCTTGAATTAACACCATGATGATTTGTATTCAACCTTAAAAACCAATGTCAACAACTAATTTCATTGGAATTGTACACTTACAGGTTGCACAAGGTGAGGACTATGTGTCATCACATGTTATAGTGTTTTGAAGTTGAAACAAGGAATATTATGACTCAAATGTCATTTAAACATTTTATCAACTATTGAGACATGAAAACACAACCTCAAGCTACCTAAAACTCTTATAAACTCACTCCACTCCATCATTATGTAGACACATAGAAAACAATCTCAAGAGATGAGTGATGGAAATGATCATGTGAAGCTTTTACATAGTGATTGAGTTATTAAGAATCCATTGATTAATATTGGACATATTAGAGAACACTTTAGATCCATTTAAATTCAAAAAATCATATATAAAACCTATAAACATAGAAAAATGACCAATCACTTGTAAAAAATGCATAAAAGGGAAAATTATTGCTAAAAAACATTCAAAAGTGGCAAAAATATGGGTGAATGTTTTTTAGGAATCTAATTACATATTTTAACTCATCCCAAATAATTTAAATCTTCCAACTCATACACACTTTCACTAGAGTTATGTAGAATTTAGCTTATGGGGGTTTAAGCTCTTAAAAACTAGTATGGGTGCTTAGTAACTATTAATAAAGATAAGAGTACCAATAAAAATACAAACTCCACAAATTTGAATCTCATAGGGGTCCCAAAATATAGACAAAATTTCTGCCTCCAACTCGAATTGAATGACCTATCCCATCTAATTGAAGTTGGCCTTCATTAGCTTATGAAGGGGATGAAGATATATATATATATATATATATATATATATATATATATATATATATATATATATACACACACACACACACACACACATGTCTAAAAATTTTAGACTTCAAACTTTTTCCCAATGTTTTTTATGACTTTTAAATATTAAATGAAACTCTAAACCTATTTTCTATTACACATGACTTCCACAAGTTTGTACAAGTTTGCTAACTTCTAAAACAAGTGTTGATATCAAAGAAAATGACTTTACCTGACAATTTGATAGTTTTTTAAATTGATTAACTAATAAAATATATTTTTAAGGTGTAATTTACATATTTTTAATTTATTTTAACTCTGACAAACATCAAGGTTAGCCATAAATCACATTTTAATGCATTTTCAACACCTAAGAGTTAGAAAATGTTCTTTAAACTTTACAAACTTTCATGAAAAGTTTTCAAAAGATATTTTATAAATGAAATGACATTAATTAACCCCTAATCATAAATGTCACAACTTTACAATTTTTCTCTCTCAATGATACCCCTAGACCACTATATGACTATAATATAACTTTACCTTAATCTTTCCAAATTTCCTTAATAAATGTTGATAAGGTCTATGAAATATTTTAGGGACCATATAATCATGACATGTACACATGAAAAGTTTGAATTTGTAGGGGGTTTTCAAATTTTAATTAGGGTCAAATTTGATCAACATTTTGGTGATTCATGTGGGTAACATGCCTATAATGCTAATAGGTCTAGTAGCATTGCATCCCTATTGTTCAACGAGGTCTCTTGTACTCAATTTAAGACCTAGATAAATTTTGAACATGACACAAAAAAATGATTACCTTCACAACACACAAAACAAAATAGATAATACATAAACACACAAACACACACACACACACACACACACACACACACACACACACACACACACACACACACACACACACACACACACACACACACACACACACACACACACACACACACACACGCACACACATGCACACACACACACACGTGTGTGTGTGTGTGTGTGATATCAAGCACTTAAGAAACACAACAACACTTGAGATAACTAGGATATAAATAATTTAACTTAAAAGACAACTCTTCCTCCTAGATCAATGAGTAATATTACAACATATTTGGCTCAATGAGATTAAAGAGTTCATGAATTAAGTTTCCTTTTTAACTTTATTTTTGGTTTCTTCATATCCTTCATGCTTATCTATCTTGTCATGTCTTTGAATATGCAATGATGGAAGCTAAAAACATGTCACCCATGAAGATGAACTCTTCTTGCACTTTAAGAACCTTTTCATGAACTTTATTTATGTTTTTTATTATCTCAATCATGATCACTTATTTACTTATAAGGATGGCCTCTATATTGGTGTTTTGAATATTGTCATCTTTTCCTTCAATAAGCAAAACATTTTCAATAATAGTTAGACACTTCTTACCAGATGTTAGCTCATAAATCTCTTAAAGGATATTATAATACTCAACCTAATCTTCATCATCATCCTACATGAAGACATGTTTTTCTATCTCCTTTTAAAGATGATATTAAACCTTCAAAAGGTCTTCAAGCTCTAGGAGAAGTTCAATATGTTGTTTCCAATCATCTTTTTCTTCTATATCTTCATGAACCACAACCTCTTCAAAATCATATTATTGGTCCTATATAACTTCATTAAACTCAACATTCTTCCTTTAATATTATTCAATTTCAATATAGGCTATAAGTTGCACAAGTTTAGATCACATACAATCTTCCTTTTGAAACACACTCTTAAGAGGCAATGCATCTTCAAGAGTGTCTTTAAATTGACTAGTAGGGTGTGTAGGCTTTTGAATTACTTCAAATTCTTCACAAATCTCATTGGAATTTAACCAAAAATAATCTTGGTTCATGGAGTCAAGCAACATTATCTTATATTACTTTTTCAAAACTAACCTCTTGATGTTGCTCATGAGTCTCAACCAACTTAATTAATGTGATGTTCTTTTCAAACACCTCCTCTTTTATATCTTTATCAAACTCTTCCTAAGTAGTAACTATAACCTCATATATATATATATATATATATATATATATATATATATATATATATTCTCTTTTTTCACTCAAGAATGTTGACTTATTCTTGTCTTCACCAAGGGGACTACCTATAGTGAGTTCTTCATCATAAACACTTGAGTCATCTTCTTGATCATCTGCAACTTTGTCTTGATCTTATTTTCTTATCTACCATAGTATGGGTTCTCCTTCAATAAATAATGTGGTGGAAGGGTGATATACAATTTCATGGGTTGGAGAGGGAGTACGAGGTGTGATGTATGGTTCATGGATGGGCTTGGGAATGAATTTTTATTTAATTAACTCATGGGGAGATGAAAATTTTTATTGGGAAATGGAAAAGACGTGTTTTATAATAAGAGTTCACTTTGATCATAGCCTTCTTAAGGTTATTCAATATTTGTACATTGATCCTTAACCTATTGGTTTCCCACCTTTTTATGCTATCTACCCACCATTGGATATATCATCTCATTTCATGTAAATCATCATTGATGACATAGTTGGCTTCCTCTTCAACTATCCTCCATTCATTTTCAAAGAATTGAACCAACTTCGTCAACTTATCAATAAGATGAAAAGGGATCACACCACCTTCCTTATCATATATTCTGATCACTTTTTCTAATTTTTGCACATTTATCATGAGCTCCTTTAAATATTTGGCTTGAGGTGGATTTAAAGTAGGAAGAGGAGGGTAATAGAGGGTTTTTTTTTAGCTTCAACATGTTTATTTATCTACCTAACTTGATCTTTTAATACTTTATATCTTGAATCATAATATTTTGATTTATAATTAATGGTATCATCTGATTCCTCATTATAAGGCTGATAAGAGCTAGGTTGAGGTTGATATGGATCATAGGGCTAATAGGGAGACACTTCTTGATACTCATATTGATAAATCTCCTCATAGGATTATTCATAGGGTTTCTCAATAACATCATGGTGATATAAAGGAGAATTAGGATGACCATACAACTACCATGACATATAAGGTTGATAAATTTTTTGATAGGTTGATTGAGAGACATAATGTGGGTCATGACAAGTTGGTAGGGGGTGTATAGTGGAAAATATCATCATATTTAGACATACCATCTTCATTAGTCAAATTAAAATACAATATATTAGAAAAAAATTCATAGTAAGTACCTAGTCTACTTATAAATATGTGATTACATTCAAATTCACCATTGGTGTTTACTTAAATTCTTCCCAAAGTTGATAGGTACAAGAACACATCAAAATTTTCTTCCACTCTTTTGGACCTTAGTCCCACCAAGTGTTTTAGAGATATTGTTACTCAATTTTTCACCCTTGGAGAGGTTGTTCAAGACTCCTCAAATTTGAGTGAAAATTTATATTACCTCTAAGCCTATAGGTTGCCAATTATAGAGGGAAACCTCTAGATTAAAGGGCTAGTTCCTTATATTTTTATTTGATAGCTTATCATATATACTAATTTTTTGTTTAGATGAAAATAGATAGATATAACATGAAATAAATTTATCCTAACAAGGTCATGTATAAATTTTAACCTAACCACTACCAACCAAAAAGTACACTTCAAACATAAGCCTAATATACATGTGACACTACTCCAAAACTATCCCTTGCATTAGTATTTCTCATGGAAGTTTGTGAAACTAACTTTAATATAGGAGGACTAAAACCAAGGTCATGACTTGACACTAGTGGATATAAAAATTAATAAAATCATGAAATATTCATTAAAACACTTCGAGATACCAACTAAAAACTTTTAAAATTGAATATGGATGCAATCAATGATAACATACTAAGGAAGTGAAACTAACACTTAACAAGATCAACTAACTTAACATACACATTGAAAAAAACTCATGGATAAGGTAAAGTAGATAATTATTTATTTCTCAAAGGCTAAAAAGTAGTATGGCTTCAGCATACTCATGTGGAGGATATATTTCCAATTCAAAGTGCTTCAATATATTTCACAAGTGTGAGAGAAGAGAAGAAGTGTGCAAGAGAGAGAAGATATAATAATGTTAGGTGAGTTTACAAAAATAAGAGGATTTTTGAAACTATTATAAAATACTTCAAAATCCATGTGTACCTCCTCTTTAGATGCTCCAACTCTTCAAGTGGCATAAGAGGTTGAAATGCATGTTTGACACCTTGACTAGCTTCTTAAAACTCTCTTTATTTACATATTGAAGGACATGTGCCCATTTTTTGTGGTAAAAAAAGTTTTTAATGTAATTTTTATATTTTTTAATACATTTTAACTACCCCTAATAGGTTATCCTTAACACATCACTTCTTTCTCTTGTAAGGTGTCTAGAGAGCTCTTCATCTCCTTAGGCCTATTTTGCACACAAGTGTCAAAAATTGGTTTTAGTTAATCTAGATCGTATAAAATTTATGGATGGATTATTTAAATAATATTATACCTAAAAAAATCAATTTTTAGGCCTCAAACTAGCCCCAATAGGTCACTCTCCACCAAAAGCCTCAGTTAGGTTTCATCCTTATAGCTTTTTTCTATTTTTCTCCTTATATGGGAGTTGTAAAAATAATCATAAAAAATTTAAGGAATATTTTTATAAACTATATCCTATTAAATTTCCATGTCAAATTTTATGATATGAATCCAAGTGAAAGTCTACTTTTTATGCCTATCTCTTCTACTAATTAGGCCTAATTAGGTCTCTAGGCCTAAAAATTGGATCTTGGATCTAAACTCCTCCTACACTTGTAAAACATTTGGTAAGTGTGTGAATTACATTACCCATGACAATACCAACCTCCATGTAAATTTTTGGATTTTAAAAATTTGTGCTTCTATCTAAACCATGAAATTGCCAAAAAATAAGCCCTTCAACAACCTTGTTTGGACTACCTTTTAAAATGGAGTTTGTTTGGTCACTTCCAAGGTTTTTTGAGAAAAATTAATGATTTTATGAGATGAAATAAGTCCTATATGACCTCCTAAAATTATTTTAAATTATCCGTCTCTCCAAAATCCTTGAAAAACATAAAAAAACACATAGAATAAGTCATTTATAGAAATATGTATAGCAATCCATACAACTCAGGTACATGTGAATAACCTAAATATTGTATTCAACAACATAAAAGATGTTTTAGGATAAATTTGTGGAATTTTATGTGCTTTTGAAGTCCATCTCTATAAAATGGTCATTATAGCTCTCTTAGGTATCCTCAAAGTACTTAAAACTCTTAGCGATGATTCATAAAGTTGGGCGTATGAATCCTCTAGACAATTTAATAAAATTGAAGTAAATTAGGGTTTATAAATTACCTTAAGAGTTTACATTCCCATGAAATTCATCTTTACCATACCAAGTAAGACAGGATTACGTATTGGCTAGAAATGAGTGTTCTAAGAGGTTTGAGAGTAAATTAGGTTTTTTGGTATAGGTTTTTGGTTTGATTTGACCTATAATTAAATTTGTGAGGTATTTTAGGAATTACTTAACATATTAAAATATTTTTATAGCCAATTTATTTCATAAAATCTCCCTACATCTTCAATGGATCTAATCTAGGGTTTTTATCCCAAATTACCGATCATACCCTACTTCACTATATTATCTTCTTTCTTTTAATATTAGATGTATGTGAAATTATGGAATGTATATATAGGTTATTAACTATCTCCTCAAGGTTTTAAATGACTCATAAATCCACTTTCATTTCAACACCTTTGTAGTGCAATTTTGACTCCATGCCTATGTTATCTTGACTATGCATTTAGGACTAGAGGTAGAGTTCAAAGTTTCCACTATCTATCTTTGATTAATTTGATTAGAGAGTTGTGTGGGATTTTCTATACCTTGTGAACATTTTTCAAATCTTACACTTTCTCCTCAATTGAGTAAAACTCCTTAATAGGTGATTAGGCCTGATTGTGTTATGACTAGGCCTAAGATCCATGGGTTTCATGACTGTGTTGTCTAGATTTTTGCCTAACCTAAGACTCATGGAAAAATTTCATACAATTTCAATCATTTTAAAATACTTACCTTGATCTCATATCCCTTGAATAACCTTAAATACTTTTTAAACCAAGCAAACTAGAATATGAGGGAACATGCTTGTTTCATACCATTTGGATAGTGCGGGGTCTAAGTTTCCATTATTATTAGGTTTGAGGAGGAATTATATAATTTTAATTATCAAGAGACTCAATTTTATATGTTCCAACTCCCTTATAATGTTTCCAAAAACTTATATAGCCTTTATAAGTAAACATAGAATTCAAAAGTGATCAAGTCTATGCTTTAGACTAGGTTGACTACAAACCTATATAAGAACTTACTCTACTCTCAATGATCTAAGAATCCTTTTGATCTTGACATATTGATAATTTAAAACTCCTTTAAAAACTCCTTTAGAAATTACTCTGATCTTAATGATCTAGTAATCCTTTTGATATTGACAGATTGAGAATTTAAAAGTCCTTTCAAAATTTAAGACATATTCAAACCGTAGTTTCTTTTTTATAAGTTTTCAACTCTCCTACAAGTCTATGACTACCTATATGTGTGCATATGAAAATGGTTTGCCAAATGGTGTCTTAGGATTCTTTTTTAACAAGACTAAATCACTATAAAACCTTCATTAAGTGATTATATCACCCAATACCTTACTCAAATCCCCATAAAACCTCTTTGTTTTGATCATAACTGTCTTAAATCTAGCATTCTCTCAGTAGCTATAGGTGAGGTTTTTAGGAGTTGACTGTATATGATGCTTTAATTAGGAAATTATATAATCATCAAACCCCTTCATTACTCAATATCATATTATTTTCTATTCATACTTTATTTAATACCATTGAAACTCTATATTCTCATTAACATTATCATTAAAAGATAGTCCTCCAAGCAAGTTGGTTGTAGGTGACTATTCTTAGATAGTTGACTTTGATTAGTCCTTCTAAGTATCCATAACCAATACTAAAAAACCAATCCAAAATATTTTTATTTCTTTGAAATATCCTACTTTTTTCTTAAGACCTTCTTATATCCTTGAAACCTTAAAACATTACAAACAACTTCTGTGTTCCACTATTCATGTACACTCATGTAGGTATCTCTTAGGAGTTTGACTATGTATTTGTGTGAGTTGTAGTTTCAAATCACATAATAATATCTATAAGTTATTAAATATCCTAATGTGGTCTCTTTTATATTCATTTAACATACATAGGGTACCTCAAAAACACCATTCTCAACCTTACACTTCATTATTCATACACAGTCTTATAGGTGAGTGAATAGGTCTATTATCTTACCATTCTATCCATCATTGACTTAGGTGTTTTAGAGACTTTTGATTGATTTGTGATCATTTAAAAAATTGAATAACCACCATGATTATTCTTTTTAAACCTTAAAAATCATTATCAACATGGAACTTTTTTGTAATTTCAAACCTATAGGTTGTGCATGGTGAGGACTATGTGTCATCATGTGTTTTAGAGTTTTAAAGGTGTAACAAGGACTGTTATGATTCAAAGGTCATTAAAACCACTTTATAAACTCTTTATAAATGAAAACACAAACTCAATTTAACTAAAATTTATATAAACTCACTCCACTCCATCATTATGAAGTCACACAAAAAATAGTCTTAAGAGATGAGTGAAGGAAATTACCATGTGAAGCTTTTATGGAGTGATTCAGTGATTAAGAAGACACTGATGAATTATGGAGAGAGTATATAACACTAGATAGTCACTAAAATTTGTCAAACCATCTGGAAAACCCTAAAACATAAAAAAATGAAGAATCACTTACAAATAATACATAAAAGGGGAAATTCTATCCAAAATACATTCATAAGTACCAAGAATATGGGTGAATTATTTGGAGGAATCTAGAGACATATTATGATTCATCGCAACTAGTTTCAAGCATCCAAATCATCCACACTTTCATTGGAGTTATGTCAAATATATCATGTAGGGTTTTGAGCTCTTAAAAATTAGTTTAGGGTCCTAATGAAAAATGATAAAAATTAGAATCTTATAGGGTTCCAAAGAATTGGCCAAAATTTTAGCCTCCAACTCTAACCATACATCTTGTCCCATCTAATTGAATTTGAGCTTCACTATATTATGATGGGGATGAAGAGAGAGAGAAGGACATTTCTAAAAATTTATGACTTATAAATTCTTCCCAATATGTTTTATGAATTTTAGAAGATGAAATGACACTCTGAACCATTTTATCTTACACATGACTTCCACAAGTTTGTATAAGTTTACTAACTCCTCAAACAAGTGTTGAACTCCAAGAACTAAATTTATCTAAAAATTTGATAGTTGTGATAGTTGAGTAAATAATAAAAGATATTTTTAAGGTGTCTTGTACACATTTTAAAGTTTTTGAACTTTGACAAACATCAAAGTTAGCCAAAAATCACATTTTAATGCATTTTCAGCACCTTAGAGTTAACAAATGGTCTTCAAGCTTTATGAAACTTCATGAAACATTGTGAATAGATTTCTTAGACATGAAATGAAATTAATGAAACACTAATAATCTATTACACAACTTGACCATGTTTTTTCTCTCAATGACACCCCTAGACCACTATATGACTACAATATGACTTTACCTTTATCTTTCCAAATTTACCTTAATAAATTCTAATAAGGTATTTGAAGGCATCTAAGGGCCATTTAATAATTATATGAAGACATGAAAAGTTTTAATTTAGAGGGGATAGACAAATTTGACTTGGGGTTAAATTTGGTCAATAGTTCCCAAATAGAACATAAGTGTGGTTAATGAAATAATGGTTTTTGGAGACATTACCAAAGAAATAAAAGATCTCAACATTTTGATCCCATGTACAAGACCCATCATTAGGAGAGAATTATTTTTATTTAAATATTAATAAAATATACAATATAAATAAGCTAAGCTTTAGATGTTTGACCTTTCACCTTCTATCATTTTAATTCTTCATTAAAGTAAATAAGGGTTTCTAAGCATTAGTAATAGTAAATCCATCATCCTTATTTAGATTATTAGGAGTATTTTCTATTTCAAATGCTTATTGTAACATTTTTTATTTCCAATGTTCTACATTCACAATAAGCTTAGCCTCTTCTATTAAAATATGGTGTTTAAGAGTGAAGGAGTGTTATGCTACTACATATTTTTTAATTTGTTCATGTAGGATATCTATGGTGTTCCTTTAGTAATATTTGTATGGACATCCCCATTTCACCAATGTATTTTCTACCACATGAGAATGGTATTGAATAAACACCACTGAGTAGAAATGGGTTTTAAGGGTCTTTTGATCAATCCAACTTATCTTTCAAAGTGTCCAAATGAATGAAAATTACTTTGATTCCATTTCAAGAAAGGATGTGATCAATCTTATCTATGGTGCCCTGTATGTATTGAATTGAAACTATAGGATTTTTACCTTTTTTATTTTGCCTCTATAGTTGTGTTTTCTTGTGATATGTACCTTCCAAAACATTTTGTATTTATTTTCTTGTATAACCATTTGCTTATATAACCATGGTGATATATTCTAGCTCTAGTCCTAGGTGTTCTTTATCTAAATCTTGGATTGACCTTATTGCCAAAGTGTTAAGAATGACCATTTTTTGGTTGGGATGGTGCTATGAGACACTACCTAGAAGCTTGCACATTTACTAAAGTGGTTCATGCCAAAACTTATGCCTATGTTTGCTTATGAATTTAAAATGTGTTCTAAGGCTTTACATTACTTTCGGAAATAGTCTTTTTTCCTTAATCTTTGTCTACTAATTTAAAATCAATATATCTTTATTAAACATGATTATTATCATGATTCTTCCATTTAATCTATTCTAACTCCTGAATCTACCACTATTTGTAGAACATTTCTAAATTACCCAATGAGGTAGTAGTTATTATATAGCTTGTACAAGTACTTGATTAAGGGCATAAGTTAGTAATGACTCTACTATAAAGGCCACAATTAATTACATGGATAGGAGGGAGTGGTTATGACCACACTGACCCACTTCTATTTGAATACTGAGTTTTTAAAATACTTCCTACTAAAGTCATTGATGAGTTATGTGCTTGGTCTAGTTTTTATGTTGTTTGTAACATAGTAATGGAACTTATTATATATTTTCATGCTAAATTTTGGTTTAAAACTTTGTTTTATATTTGATTTTTTGGTTATATATAAAAAAATTGTGGTTATGATAGTATTTGGGTTAGTCATATTTACATTATGCGTGAGTATCTCATTTAACCCTAGTTTGAGCTTATTTACCTTGGTTTCTTCAACAGACATGTAATAAAAATGATGTATAAGTCCTATAAACTTGTTTTCATACTTAGATACCAACATGGAGCCCTATTTTAGCATCTCAAATTATGTAATTTTTTATGCTATTTGGAGATATATATATATATATATATATATATATATATATATATATATATTTAATGGTTTTCCAAAAGTTTCCCAAGAAAGAGTCCTTAAATCATACCTTTTTAGTGCATAAAAGTGGTTCCACCACAAAGTTTAATCACCTCCCAATTGGTAAGCTAAAATACATGATTTGATTTTGGAACTCATGTTATGTATTATGATATACTTCTAAAAGTTAATAATCCATGCCTCAATAATATGACCAATGGTTTCACCATAATATGTGTGAGGAAGAATATTTTTTAGCTCCTTAATAATGGGTTGTACAACCTATTATCATGGTGGATGCTTATTATAAATCTTATCTTCCTATCCTCCCTTTCATAAATTTCCAAGGTGAGTCAATATTTGTGGTAGGCTTTCTATTTACCCCTAGATGCCATGTAATATACCTAGAATGCCATGGATTATAACATTCTATTTCCTAGGAACTTATTGTTAAAGATTATCCCAATTGTCAACATCAATTCCAATTTGTTCTACCTTTATGTTGTAGAGTTTTTAGTGATGTCATGGAGGTTTCTAAGTGATTGGATTATGGGTCTTAATAGTCTAAGTATCAGTGACAAAGTGTGTATTGTGCTTGTCCTAGTATGCTTGAAGTAGGTTTAGAAGATCTTCAATTTTGGCATGATTAGGTAAGGTTATAATTTATAAAGTATTGATCATGTGTGAGGAGTAATATTAGAGGTCAAGGATATTTGGATTTCTTAGGGAAGTGGATGGTATTCATAAATTTTTTCATTATGTTCATCTTTGCATAGTTGGTTATGTGACACAAAAAACTGAGTAGGTAGTTTTATGAAATAACCATTGCCACGTATGGATGAGTCAGGGGGAGTTGGTCATATGGATTTGACCACATTATTACCAAGTTAATATGGTCCAAGTTTCATGTCACTAAATTGGGTGCAACAAAAGTTATTAAGGTTCAAATTTGTCCTTCCAGGTAGATTATGGAGGTCCCCATACTTAGCTAAATCATCATTACACGTCATGAAGATATGGATGAACCATTAAGTTTGATCATCTTTTTTTGGTAATTATAAAGTAAAATAAGGTAAAAGGAATTCATGGAGATATTATCTATAGTTTCAATAAGGTCCCCTAAAAATTTGGACTCTTGAAGTGTTTTCTAGCTCAAGATATAAAGCTTCAAAGTTACTCTTACATACTATGTCAGGCTAGAGAACATCATGTTTAAACACACTGAAGTCTTAGGTCACTATCCAATAGATATATTGGTGCATGTTAATTAATATATCTTGATCCAATGGTGTGCATAAAATCTATCATGTCAAAGGTTTAACATGTAGGTGACAAGTGTCACAAGCTCTCTATTCTGACAGAAGATTAATGATGAGCGATAATTTATACTGAAAAAGATCAATGGTGTGGGACAAGTCAAAGAGTAAATAATGAATCTCATACTTCCAAGTAGTACAAGCATAAGGTACTATTATAAAATTTATCTGAAGGCATGTGAGGGTGATAATTGTCATAATCTCAGGAGTTCTAATCAAGATCTAATGGTGAGCATTATAAGATAAAGACCCAATTAATACACAGATGTCAATGAATCCCATTTGTTCTAAATTTTTAGGAAGTAGCAAGATGATGACAAGTTTAAAAATTTAAATATTTGTTCAGTGACCATTAGATTTAACATATTCAAATTTGTGAGGGAGAACAAATGCTTAGTATTTGAGCTATATCTTTTCATCCAAGATGGATTTGACCATGGTGTAAAAAGCAAAGTTGTAGAGGACTTAAAAATAAATACATATAACCTAGTTATAAAGTCTAATTATCTATAAAATCAAATACATGTAGCTCAAAATTTGACTATGTGTTTGACCATGGTCTATAAGTGACCTAAGAAGGATATTTTGAGTTGTTCTATTGGTATTTAGATGTTTTAAGGGGACTTAGCTAGTAGAGAGTTTTTTTACACTATCTAAAGATGATCTATATGGAATTTATAGGTTTGAAAAATCTATATTATATATGAATAAATGATTAGAAGCTGACACATGTTCATTCATGGTGGCTATGTGCACAAAATGTTGTTTGAGTGAATTGAGATTTATCAGAAGGGTGTTGTGATTGGTGTTATCACTTAAGGAGGACATATAGATTATATGGCATGGTTCCATGTATTTTAAATTATTAATGTCTTCTTAATTTGATAAAAATAAGTGTCAAATAGGTGAATGGGTCTTTATAGGACATAAAAGATTACTTAGGTGTATTTTAAAGAGGGTTGTGCTTAAAGGTGACCCATGTTAGATTCCTCAAGGGTGAAGGCATGTGTTATGGTTGACAAGGAAGGTTTTGATCGTAATGATAATGAAGACTATATAAATGGTGAAATCAAAGATGATGATTTATAGATGTGAGAGACTTGAGAGAAGAGGTTTATGTGAGAGGTGAAGTGTGAAGGAAATAATAAAGGGTGTTTACTCGATGGATGGGTTGTAGAGTAGAGTAGGTTGATGACTATGTGTATGACCCATAGGTTATATTTTTCATGTCAAATATATTTCTCATGTAGGTTTAATGAGAAAGAAATAGATGATTTCTATGTGAGCTTGGTGATTGATTTGAGAGGCAAATTAGAGTGTGGAATATATAGTGTGTATAGTTTAAAAAAGATAATATACATTATATCTCCATCATATTAGTAGGAAATTAGTGATCAAGAGATGTTCATTTCAAAGATGTTATGAGGGTTCTCAAAATCTAGGTCATAAGGGCTTGACAAAAGGTGGTCAGAAGGACATGATCATCTTATGTTTAGGTGTTCCTCATAAAATAGGCATTTCACTAAATCCAATCAGAAGGGATTGACAAATAGGTGGTTATAAGGACTTGATTATCTTAGGGGTAGGTATTTATTATGAAATAGGTGTTTCAGTAAATTTTGGTTAGAAGTACTTGACCAGTCTCATGTTTTTGATCATCTTATAAGATAATTAGTTTATGTGCTTATAGGCTTGAGAGTAGGTTTTATTCCCCAAGATCTTGTGTTGTGTGTCTGATATTAAAATATCTTCATTATTCATTTATATAAAAATATTATATTCTTCATGAATGCTTTTATTGAATTCTTAAGTGTTTGAAGGGTTTGGAAATTGAATCATATTATTTGCCACTATTGATTCAACCCCTTCTTAGTGGTTTGTACCCATAATAATTGCTATAAGAGCAAGTCCTTTGGTAAAGGCCTAATATCTTGATGGAGATCCATGGTAAAATATGGGTATGCATCAAATGTAAGGAGGTTTTCTAACTGAGTAAGCATTGATGTTCAGTGGATCTAATTATGTTTATTAGAGTGTAAGGATGAGGACCTACATCATGTGCCTAGGTTTTGACACTTGGCTATCTATTATGGATGGTTAGTCTACACCTACTATTCCTCCACTACTATTGTAGATAATAAGTTATTTGAGAATAATTCTAAGGCAATTAATGCCATCACTTGTGGTCTTTAAAATATTGAACACACAAAGTTAATCCATTGCATATCTGCCAAAAAAATGTGGGATAAATTGAAGACTACTTATGAAGGAGATTCAAAGGTTAAGTTGGAAAAGTTGTAGACTCACTAAAGATAGTTTTAGAGTCTTAACATGAAGGAATAAGATTTTTTGGCATCCTTTCTATAGAGATTTTATGAGATTTTGAACATCATCAGAGGTCTTGGAAAGAAACTTGAAGAAGCTACTATGGTTTAAAAGGTATTAAGATCTCTCTCTCTCTCTCTCTCTCTCTCTCTCTCTCTCTCTCTCTCTCTCTCTCTCTCTCTCTCTCTCTCTCTCTCTCTCTCTCTCTCTCTCTCTCAAGTTTGATTATAAAGTATGTGATATAGAATAAAGTCGTGATATTACTCATTTAAAGATGGATGAATTTCATGGCATCCTTACTGCCTATGAAATGAGAGTAAATGATGATATACCACCAAAAAAAGAAGTAGCATTCAAGATAGAAATGAAGACAAAGAAGAAGTTCTAAGGTAAGAAAGTCATGGAAGATGAGATATATGATATTGATGAAGATGAACAAAATGATTCAATTTTGGAGAGGTAAGGCATTTTAATAACAAGTTCCCTCATAAGCATTAGAAGAATTATGATGAATAATATGGTCAAGGTCATGATGATGGAAAGAGAACATCTAGGTCTAATAAAATCAAGAAGGGATTTAAAAGGTTTGAAAACAACAAGAAGTACTTCAAGGACAAAAAGAGTCTCTACACCAAATAATATTATAGCACATTAGATGAGAGTGAAGATAGTGACTCAAAGTATGATCATGAAGAGGATGGACCTACTGAGGATGAAGACCTATTCATGGCTAAGGAAAAAAGTTTCTCATATCAAAATAAGTCTACTTGGAGTGATTTAGATGATGATAAAGATGAGGTGAACTATCAGACTAAATTGATGAATGATCTTAAAGAACTGAATATTGAAAATAAAAATAATAAGAGTATGAAGTCATAAATCAATGACTCTTAGGATCAATTTAGTGTGTATGAATCAAGAATAAATGAATACAGCAAAGAGCATGAAGTTTTTTTCAAGTATCTCAGTTATCAATTAGATATCGTATCTACAACCCTAAAATCTAAATAAGATGAATGTTAAATGTATGTAATTGAGAATGAGTCATTAAAATCTAAGTTAGAGAAGACATATAGTAATATGTATTCATTTAATAGATTTGAAAAGAGCACAAGTGATCTAGAAAATATTTTGAGTGGTCAAAATCATGCAAGTGATAGAACTAATCTTGGATACAAAGAATAACCAAAAAGTGCAACTCAAGACAAGATGAAGACTAATGTAAATTAGACCTTGAAGGTCAACAATCAGTTAAGTAATGAAGATGTTGGTGAAGTGAAGAAAAATTAGATTAGATAACTAAATTCCATGAGGTATCCAACATTAAATGGTTATTATTATACATGTCATCAGTTTGAGTGTAGATCAAGATAATGCAAGAGACTTATTAGAAATGAGTTTGCATGGAACTATAGTGCGGGTCATTATTCAAAAGGTGTGAACAAATTTATGTTCTTTAACTATCTTGATGAGGGAAATTTTTCTAAGTATTGTCCAAATAAGGTAAGGTAAGGTGAGTCTTCTTCAAAAGTAGTTTGTTTCAATTGTCAAAATAATATACATATTACAAGATTGTTTTCTAATCTAGAAAGGCACAATAATCTTCTTTCATAATGTATAGTGTGATTTAGCTATCAATAGAGAGGTCACATTGCTATATAAAGAAAGAAAAGTCTTACAATATAGAATAGGTTTAATTAGGCTCTTAGAGTGCAAGAAAGAATGAAAGTTAACTCATGGAAACCAAAGGTGGTAAGTGTGATTCATGATGAGTTTGTAGGCCTAAGTAGTTTATTTTCTATGATGAAGAATGATACATAAGTTGGAGAGTGTCAAGAGCTCTCATTATTTGCTCATGTTGTGAATAAGGAAACCAAGCTTAAGGAGAAGACCAACGTGTTGGTTGAGGCTAGTTCTAAGGTGTGTATAGATTCAAGTGAACATCTTATTGTTGGTAAGTTTAATGTAAAGAACATCAATTTTCAATACCTAGTGATGAGGTTCCAAACTACAAGGAATATTTTTCAACTAGAAAGGTATGTCATGAATCTATGTTTGATCCATGTTTTGTATATCCTATCATATAATATAAAATGAGTGATTTAGATTAGTAAAAAGTTGTCAAAATTTAGAGCAGGAGAACAAGAGAAAGAATTATTATAGATATAAAAGGATTATAATGGTTATTGAGGAAATGTGGGCCATTCCTAGCTTCGATTTATTTTAAGAGCATTGTCATTCAGAGGAGGCCTTTACCTATGCCTCTTAAGAGACTCCTTTTAGTGGAGAAGCAAGTTTTGTTGTGGTGTTATTCATAAGGTCATATAAGGTAAAATATGAGTATTTCTAGATGGTTTGGGTGTGTCAAGATAGGATAAGTTCTCTAATGAGGTCAGAGTGATGACATAAGGTTTTTTTATTATGTATGTAGTGTTTGTAGGATCAAGATGGGTGTTTTTAGGTGGAATAATGATATTTATAGAATTCCATTAAGAGTTTGGTGATTAAAAAGGTTTGTACACTTCTTTTTGATGTGTTCTAGGTGGTTTTATGTCTTGATGATCCTATTTGTGCCTTTCAGAGGTTTTTGTGTGCTCTCAAGTTTATCTTTCTTATTGTAGATGAAAGACATGGTATAGTAATTCAATGTTTTAGATTAAGGTAAAAATAGGTTTTGAAGGGGCCCCAAAACCTTATAACAGAATCAAAAAAGATAAAGTGTTAACATGCACTAGGAAAAGCATTCCTGAAACCTACTAAAAAGTAGCATCAGCCTAAAGTTATACAGGGACAACCTCTAAATTCATTATACATTTAGCCCCCTAATTTCCAAATAATGATTTAATAACTATTTTTAGGGGTAAAAGCCAGAATTGTTGCCTACCTTCCATCAGCTATATTCTGCTTACTTTCTAGCTCTCTGATTTTCCTTATGGGTCTTCTTCCAGGTTTGTCTGGAAAGCCAACATCCGGCTTCACTTTTAAAAGCTGCTCATCTCTTTTTCCAAATTTATCCAGAATAGAAGCAAGATGTTTCACCTTTGTTTGCTGGTCTTTTTTGCGGCTTCTGGTTTCTATTCCCTTTGTATTTGTCTTTTTTTTAGCCTTTTTCCTTTGGTTTAGAGAATGCTTTAAGTTTTCTCCATTATCGTTCATAGGAAGCTCCTCTAAAGGCAAATCATTATCAACCTGAATCTTCATAGGCTGAGAAAGAGGAGGATCTCTTTCCTCTAATTTATTTCCAATTTCAGCCAAGATTTCTCCATCCTCTAGTGTTGCTTTGCCTTCTGCCTCTCTCCATCGGTCCTCTACCCTTTGGTATAGAATGATTTGCTTTGATAAATCTATTCAAATCTTCTATGCTTTATGTAGGTAATATGGTTTTTGGTTGCAGTCCATTTCCTTCTATCTCAGAATTTTCTTTCTCAAAAGAGATCTCTGTATCCTCCTCAGGAAGTGGGCCTTTAGGATCTTCAAAAGACAATGCTTTACCCTCCTTAACATTTAGATCTTTAGTTTCTTGATTATCCTTTTGTTCTTGTCGCTGGTCCTCTTTGGGTTTCCATACTTTCTTTTGCTAGACCATGGACTTTTTCCCATCCAAAACACTATTAGGATGAGTTTTGCTTTTGGATGGACAATTTTTTACCCAATGCCCCTATTTCTTGCAAGCATAGCAAGATTTGGGCTGGTCTTCGAAACAAATTCCTTGAGATTTTTTACCAAACCTAGAAATTAGATCCACTTTTTTTGGGAGCTTATTTAAATCTGCCACTTTAGCATGCATCCTGGCAGCTTGAAGTTTGGTTATGGTTGTCGTAGCCTTGTCCAAAGCCATAAGTTCCCCAAAAGAACTGGCTATTCCTTTAAATATGTCCTCATGCCAAAACTCTAAAGGGAGTCCAAGAAGTCTAACCCAGATGGGAGTTGTTAAGAAAAAAGAATTCGAGAGATCCATATTCAACACCCATTTTTTGATAGTAAGAGAACATTTTCCATAAGTCCATGGACCTCCACACAAAACCATATTCATGTCTTCTTTATAGTTGAAGGTCAATGAATAGAAACCATTCAACATTGGTGCAATAAGAATCTCTCCTCGAATGACCCATTTCCTTTTAACCATTTTTGTAAGAGATTCTAGATCTGGTCTTGCTCCTAAAAATTTACCCACTAAGGTGATCTCCATGGAGGACACAAAAAATCTATTAAAGGATAGGGAATAAAAACTTCATACTCACCTTTCTCCCAACATGATTTTGCAGTCACCGACGGGAAAGAGGATTTTCTAGTGGGTTTCTTGCCAAACAGAGATGACCACATCCTTTGTTCTGAATACTCTACTTTCAACCCATCTGAGGATTTTTCCTTATTAAAGTTGCCTTTGTTTTTGTCTTTCTCCATCTCCTGTCCTAGTTGGGAGCCACGAAATCCATAGAAAGGGTCATTTTCGCTCAAATATTTTTTGTTATTTGCTTCAACCATAGATTTTGACTCAGTATTCTTCTCAACCCCTCCTCCAATCCCTCTGGGGTCTGTCCCTCTTGCCTGATTCTCCACCACCAGTTTCCCATGTGCCCATAGCCTAGCAATTCCCAAAACTAGAAGAGTGGTTTGTAGACCTGCAGGTTCAAAATCAGAGGGTGCGCCCAATGCGCCCATTGCAGATGCGCCCAACGCACCCATAAGCGTTCAAATTTTCCTTAGTGCACGCAGTAGTTCAATGTTCCTAAAGGAGTGAAGGATAAAATCTTGGTCCATAAGTGTGTTATGGTTATCTCTAGGTATAAAAGAAGTTTTAGAGGTGGGAATTAACCAAAACAAGGTTTGTTGACCTTATTTGTTTTAAGATTTTGGAGTTTTGGGATATTATAAAAAAGTGGATTTCCTTATGATTAATGGTTTGAGGATTATTAATGGGTTTAGTGGGCCAAATTTTATTATCAAATAAAGTGTCACATAGATCTGAAGATTTTTGGTTTTTAAATTATTCATGATTTTATCAAGATGGAGGCTTAATTGGCTAGTAGGTTTGTGATGGAAGTATGTTGTGTAGGATGAGATTGGTGATGAAAATTGGTGTGACTAAGGGGTAATATGTGAGTGATACATATAATAATTATAGGTCTTGAAGGCATGTCTACTTAAAGTTATGAACTCTCCAAGTTCTAGTTAGGGCTACAAGGAGTCTAGACAGGCCTAGTGTGAAGATTTGATGCATTTTCTCAGTTTATCAAGAACATCAAGGCATGAGTGTTTCAAGATGAGTTTTTAGGTTTATTTAGAGAATGTTTCCTATTTACTGAGTGGTATATATCTCTTTTGGTGGTCTTTGAGGTGGTATGAGAGAGAAGGCTAGTAAGCCTATGTGGTGGTTATTCATGGTGTATAGAGATCTAAAGATGCTAAAGATGTTCAATCCATCTTAGGATTTTCTTGGTGAGTTTCATCATATTTTATTACTTTTGTGTGTTCTTTATTCATTGGTTATAGTGATTGTTTGAAGTGAGTATTGACATGTAACAAGATGAAGTTGTCAAGGTAAGAAGTGGTAGGATCAAGGTAAGGGGAAGTTTATATCATATTTATAAGGTTTTCCTCTCTTGTTGGTGGTATTTTTAGGTCCTTGGGATTATTTTGTGCCCACTTTTTCATTGTGTCAAAGGGGGAGAAGCTTCCTATTGTAAGAGTGCTTTAAGAGAGAGAAGGAAGGTGAGTTGTATGATGGGTGTTGAAATCAATGACAATGGGGGATATTGTTATATAGTTGTCAGTGATGTCATGGAGGTGTCAAAGTGAGTGTATGAGGTGTCTAAATAGTCTAAGTATCAATGACAAAGTGTATAGTGTGCTTATCCTAGCATTCTTGAAGTAGGCTTCGTTGATCTTCAATTTTAACATGATTAATGATGGGTTTGAATTATTGATCATGTGTGATGGGTATTTTTATATGTCAAGGATGATTAGAGAGTTTATATAATTTCATGGTATTCATCTGAGTCTTGATTATGTTCATCTTGGCATAGTTGGTTTCATGATAGAAAAATATGAGTAGGAAGTTTGTTGATATCACCATAACCATATATAGATGAGTCAGGTGGAGTTGGTCATATGGGTGTGATCAAATTATTCCAAAGTTTCTATGGTCCAAGTTTTAGGTCATGTGATTTAACACAAAAAAATATTAATTTTCAAAGTTGGCCTTCTAGGTAAATTGCAAAGGTTCCCATACTTAGCCAAACCATCACTGCACGCCATGCAAATATAGATGAATAGATTTTTTTGATAATTTATTTATTGTACATATAATTTCAAATAATGTTAAATTATTTCATGGATATATTTTCTATAGTTCTAAGAAGGTCCCCTAAAAATTTGGACTCTTGAAGTGTTTTTTAGCTCAAGATATAAAGCTTTAAAGTAGTTTTTATAGACTATGTCAAGCTAGAGACCATCATGTTTAAACATGATAAATTCTTAGATCACTAGTTAGTATATCTAATGGTGTGTGTTAAATAATATATCTTTATAAAATGGTGTGCATAAAAGTTAACACTTAAAAGGTTGCACTTGTAGGTGACAAGTGTCACAAGCTCACTAGTTTAACAAAAGATCAATGATGAATGATAGTTTATAGTAAAAAAGATCATCAATGTGGGATAAGTCATAGATTCAACAATGAATGTGAGACTAAGAAGTGTAAAAATGAAAATGGATCATCATTAAATTTATTAAAATGCATGCAAGGGTGATAAGTGTTATAATCTCAAGAGTTTTGATCAAGATCTAATGATGAGCATTGTAAGATAAAGACCAAGTTAATCCATAGAGATCGATGGAGCATTTTTATTCCAAAATTTTATAAATAAATGATATAATGACAAGTTTTCAAATTTTAATAGTTTCTTGGTGATTGTTAGAATTCAAATATTCAATTTTTTGAGGGAGAACCAATGCATAGTATTTAAGATATACCATTTGATCTAAGATAAATTTTATCATGGTGTAAAAATAAAAGTGATAGAGGACTTCAAGGCACATTTAGACAACCTATTTATAAGGTCTAATTATTTGTAAAATTAAAAATATGAATCTGTAAAGTTTATTATGTGTTTGACCATGGTCTCTAAGTGACTCGAGAAGGATATTTTGAGTTGTTTTGTTGGTATTTGGATGTTTCAAGGGGAATTAGCTATTCAGGATTATTGTTGAATCTATAAGGATGATCTATATGGACCTTTTAGGTTTGATCAATCCATATTATATGTGAATAAATGACAATAATTTAATTTTTTGTTCATTCATGGTGGCTGTGTGCATAGAATGTTGTTTGAGTGAATTGAGATATAGGAAAAAGGTGTTGTGATGGTTATTATCACTTAAAAGGGACATATAGATTATATATCATGGTTCCATGTATTTAAAAGTGTTTTTATGTTATTATTTTGCTCAAATAAGTGTTAAAATGGTGAATGGGGCTTCATATGACCTAAAAGAGGACTTAGGCCTATTTAAAAGAAGGTTGTGATCATAATAATCATGAATAATCTATAAATGGTGAAGTTAAAGATGATTTATAGATGTGAGAGACTTGAGAGAAGAGGTGTATGTGAGAGTAGAAGAGTGAAGGAAAAAAGAAAGCTTGTGTTCCCAATGGATGGGTTGTAGACAAGAACAAGTTGATGATTGTGTGTATGACCTATAGGTTATATTTATGATGTTAAAGATAGTGCTCTTTCAAGTTTTATGAGTAAAGGATAGATGATATATATGTGATCTTGGTAGTTAATTTTAGAGGTAGATCAAATTGTGGATTATGCAGTGTGCATAGTTGAAAAGAGGTGATATACATTATATCTCCATCAGATTGGTAGGAAATAAGTGATCAAGAGATGTTTATTTCATAGGTATTTGGAGGGTGATCAAAATATAAGTTAGAAGGACTTAATCAATAAGAGGTTAGAAGGACTTGATCATATTAGGGGTAGGTACTCCTTATGGTATAGATGTCTCATTAAAGTTGGTTAGAAGGACTTGACCAATAGGTTGCTAGAAGGACTTGATACTCCTATGAGCAGGTGCTCCTTATGAAACAAGTGTTTCACTAAATTTTGGTTAGAAGGAGTTGACCAATATCATGTTTGTGATCATCTTATCAGATAAGTAGTCCATGTTTTTACAAGCTTAAGAGTGGGTTTTATTCCCCAAGAGGGTTTCCCACATAGATATAGTGTTGTGTGTGATCTTGAATTATCTTCATTGTTCATTACTATAAAATTCTTGTATGCTTCATGAATTGTTGTATTGAATGCTTAAGATTTTGAAGGGTTTAAAAATTGAATTGGATTGTTTTCCACCACTGATTCACCCCCATCTCTATGGTTTATACCTCTAACACTCTATGTCAACATGATCATATTGATATCAATCATGATTATCCGCTAAAGCACTATTGACATTCAAGATATTTCATGATGCTCTAGTTCTAACCATCCTGACACAATATACAAGCATTATCAAATCACATTTTGACAAATATTTTATAGTTTATCCTATCAAATGATTTGATATCAACTATCATAACCCCAAATTTTCCACAAGATTTAAAACTTAAAAAAAAAATATTATACTCTAACTATAGATTAATTGGCTAATGAAATTTATTCTAAAATCAAAACAAGTATATTTTGTTAAACATATTAAAATAAGTTCACACAATTAGTGTGTATAACATCGGTCATGATTCAAAGTAATTAACAAGGACCAATTATATCCAGATTTTTAACTCCATTTTAGTGACATGTCCTAAATCCTTTGACATATTTTCATGCATTATGAGCCTTAAATGCACACCAAAAAAATAATGTATAGATCATATGGGAACAACTACATATTTACATTAAACCCATATAATTGATTAGATCATTATATGAAAATACTAATTGATTTACCCATTCCAAATAACTATCAAATATTGAGTGACCAATCACATACCAAAAGGATCATCAATACTTAAATACATACAATCATCTAAATCCTTTGATGAATCTTCATGCACATGTTAATGTTGAAATACCACTATAGAATAAATATGAGTGGAACCCATAAATATCCATGTTCGACACACCGAAATGGTTATAAAAAATTTATCTCCTATAATATTACGTCCATATCATTTAAATATTAACATTTAGACTAAACATTAATAGATTATTATAATGTAACACATAGACCAAGTGACCCTTTAAATAATACCAAACATATATACAACTATAACCTTTCCTCATGACCATTTATACTCTAAGAATAACTCTCTAAGATTGATTCATGATTAGCATGATAGTATAGGATCCTTTCTTTCTTTATTATCTATGTTTATATTTACATGCAATAGATAATATTATAAACATGATAATCTCTTAATTAATTCGCATCAATTTTATAGTATTACCACTTAATACATTTACCCCCACTTTCAACAAGTGTATCTAACCCATAAAATATCTTGGTTATCTTCATAACATACATGTATATATATTTATATGTATGTTCCCACATATAAATACATAAACATATATGAATTAGTATTTGGACTAAATAACTTCAATTTGGATGTAATATGAACATAGTTCCTAATTTGCATGCATTAGCCCTTACAAAACTATTGAAAATTATACAACATTACCCTTCATAACTTTATTTATGTAACCCATTTTTTGGGTATTATATATAGGGTGAAATTACAAAACACATATATAACACGTATCGCATTCTTTAAATGACAAACATTTTAAGATAATAGTTGCTAATAGAAATGGATGGCACTTTGATTTAAAGTTATAAATAGATCAATGTCATATACTTTAAATTTAATCAAGAATGTATGAAAATGATATATATATATATATATATATATATATATATATATGACATTTATATTCTCTTTTAAAATAACCCAAAGCATACATGAGTATATATAAATATGATCAATGAACCTTACAAAGATTAATTCCAAACCAATTAAATGTTGATGTTATTACTAACCTCTTTTTGTATTTTCCCATGTACATTTTAGCATAAAAAATCAAATGACATTACCCTAATTCAAAAACCCTAAATAATTTTATTACATTGCCATAATGGATTCAATCATTAATTAATGTAACATTATAACTTCAATTATTTCCACACCAAAAATCATTAAAACATAAATATAATGAAAACTACAACCATTGAATCTTTCTAGATGCACAACCAAATTAAAAATTAAGATAAGATCCATACATAGTCAATGTAAAACTCTTAAATGCACCTAAATGTAACTAGTATATGTCACTCATGACTTCTATGAAGAGAACACAATCCATTATGAATTATTACCAGTTCATAGAATTGGATGTAGTCAACTCAATATTTATAACAAACAAATTCCCTTCAACCATTACATGGAGAATAACATGAGCTAATTGCTATCATGGTAACGTAATCCATAAATGTAAACTTCATTGAATCTTCATAAAATACCATTAAGATATATGAAAGATTAATTCAAAATCAATCAAAGATCATTCACAACCATATTAATCAAATGATATTACCTAATTCTATTGGTTGTAAGTAGCTATTCAAAATTATAAAACATAAGCTTCATAATGAAACACCACACAATATAATAATTACTTAAATAATGCAAATAATTTGTTAAGTCAACAATCTATATATAATAAGAGCATTATTTAATGACTATAAGAGTGATCTAGATATCCATAGATCATCTCTCTCTCTCTCTCTCTCTCTATATATATATATATATATCACATTCTTATACACCTTTATAAGATAATAATTATCTTGTTTATAACAATTAAAATATAGAACCTGCACTTATTATTTACCTAGGAATAATTAAAATTAACAATATATAAATTTTGTCATACATAAGATATATTTCAACTACTTTTTCACACAAAATAATAGAATGATACAATAAAATATAAACATTACCATTGAATTTTTAAGAACATGATCCATACCCTAAATATCTATTATTTATAATAGAATTCATGAAAATACAATATTTTACATAATTTTAGGGTCCTTATATCTCTACTATAACCAAAAAAATTGAAGGGCATTGTAATGCATCTCAATAATATCAAGTATACACTGCAATGTCCATGATATATATTATAAACAATATTATGTTGAAATGAATGTAATACTATAATATTTACAAGAATACATCATACAATGAAAAACATAACATTACATGCAAGGTTGTTAAAATTAAATTCATAATTGCATAGAAAGTCAATAAACACATTTACTAGTAGTCTATATAGTATATGAAAATTTTCATAATTTTTTTTCTATAGATAAGCTGTTATAACTAGATCCATCCACATGATCAACATAATCTCAACCATAGATAGGTTTTCATATCCACCAAAATCATTTGTTAGATATGGAAGTCATAACATAGACACAAAAACACAACACTCAATTGAACCATAATACCAATGCAATAATGACTAGTAACCTAGGGTCTTAAGATTCAATTGACACAACTCATGATAAGCCTAAAATAATAGTTTTTGATGACAACAACAACAACCATTTCAATAACTAAGAAACCAAATACCCAAAACTAGGGTTTACATCTAAACATAAAAACTAAAAAACCATATCATATATTTAAGCAACCGATTAGTTAAACCAATCCATTACACCCTTTCAATTACTCATTTTCATCTATGGGTGAGAATCCTAGATCATCTAACCCCACTAGGTATCCTCAACCAAGTTCTATTAATAATAAATACTTGATTTATATAGGAAAATGATTCCAAACCCCATACATTAATCATATTAGTGAATTCACACATTCATTACAACATTGTAATTTAATACAAACACTTGTCTTAATAATGCAAAGAGATACCATGAAGGATTTTTCAGCCTCCACAAATCCATTTTTACTTTTCTTTCTTCTCCCATTGCTTCCTTTCTTCTTCCTCCTTTTTTCTCTCCGTACTCTTTATCCATCATTGGTAGTGACCATTAATTTCGCTATAACTATGAGTTATATCAAGTAAAAATCCCACTTCATTACTTTTTAGAATAATAAATGACACAACATAGATATACCATTCAATAATTTCATATAGTTTTCATTCCAAAACTCCACCTCTATGTGCATGCTTCTCAAGTTTCATGTAGGCTACCATGTCAAAGTCAATAACCTTCCAAAATACAAGGAAAATATAATCATCACTTATGAAATTATACCAATTAATTCATGATTTTTTAACTAAACTCTATTAATTAACTATACCATTGACCCAATATATCATCTTAGGGTTAAATATAACATTAAACATTTTAATCACCACATCTTAGACTGAAGTCTTATGGCTTATGGTTTGACATTTAAACATGACCTTATTATGTGTAAGTCTTAGTCCCTTATATAATATATTAACACATAAAATTCATTAGTTTATATCAAAAATAAATGGATAAAACAATTTTATATGTCCTATAATGGACTTTATAACCATAGTGTTAGCCTTCCATCTTGGTATCTTATTTATTTTTTAATACATAAACATAAACAAATATTTTAACAAGGATTCCAAAACTCATCAAAGATTTGAAAAAATTTGAGTGGTATATAATTATTAAATTGCATCATTTATGTTGGTATATATCACATTCACATCCAAGTATTTATTTTATTTCTTAGTTAACCGTAAATAAACACAAGATAAATGATGACACAAAAACTAGTTAGCTAAAAAAAGAACCCGAAATGTATAACACAATTATAAAATATAATGACCAAGAAAAAGTATCAACATGGGTTTTTGACATTACTACATCACCATTATGGTTTATTTATGCACCATTTTTTTTCTATTGAGCATATAACTTCTACCTCTAACCTATGCTTATTTATTTTATAATTATAATCAATTCATGTAGATATCAACACTATCTAATCATAATCAACAATAATGAAGAATATCATATGATCATCTAAAATATTTCAAAAACTAATTAAAATTCAAGTTAAACTAATAAATAATGTTTTACAAATCAAATTATGTCTATAATAAATGCTCATATAACATAAGAATATTAAAAGAGATATATTAATCAATTAAATTCAATGTGCTATGTAGGTGTGGTCATGACAGTGAAATGGAAATTTACACATTGTAACTATAAATGAGAAAGGGGAAAAATAAATCCTTCGGATGAATTTGTTTTATGTGGTTTAGTGTATTACTTGGATGGATTGTTCACCATGTTGTATGGGATTCCATAAGAAAATTTAAATCTAGAAGAAGTGGAAAAGGATAGGTTCAAATTAAGAAAGAAATTTATACCTTTAAAGAGAAGACTCATAGAATTATACATTGGTTAAAGGTTGAGCTCATATATGATACTGAGGTGAGTGATTAGATTTTTCATTGGTCCATATCTTAAATCTAGTTTATATAAAGCCTTCATGGATTGAAGATGCATAAGAAGAAAAAAATAAGGAATAAATATCCATGGAAGAGGAAATTTAAAAAAATATATACCATGGTAAAAAAAAAAATAGATAGGAGAAGAAAAAGTGAGGTCATGTGCAAGAAAGTGATAAAGATAAGGATGAGGATGAAAAAAATAATATAAATAAAAATATGAGTAAGAGAAGGAGGAGAGTTAATGTGAGTAAATATTGAAGGAAATAAATAATCTCACACATAAATAGAAATAGTAAGGTAGGATGAAAATAATAAATTGACTAAGAAAAAATTAAAAATGGTTACACCAATACATAATATTGCAGAGGAGCCTAAGAAATGGAATATGTAAGTACACATTATAGAAAAAATATCAAAAATTTAAGGTTGAGAATCATTATCAAATAGGTCTATCATGAAAAAAATATGAAGAAACAAGGTTAAAGATTCTAGACCCAATGGATTTGTTTATGATGACTAGTGAATTAGAGGAGGAAGATGTGGAATAATGTCATGGTGAGAAGTTAAGAGATAAGACCTCTCAATACTTTAATATGAAATTATATTTATATAATGCAAATCCATTATTTCCAATCATGATGGAATGAGTAATGATTTAAGAACATGTGGCTAATTTAAGATATGCCAATTGTGATCTTTGCAAGATGAGTTTAAAAAAGGTAGGATTAGTAATAAGAGACAAATCATTTGAAAAAAAATGATCAAGAATAATAATGGAAAAATGGCTAAACATTGAAAGGATGTAGGTATAAACAAATGTAAATGAGTTAATTGAATTATTCAATAAATAAAGGCGACTTTGGGGTGAAATATCAATGAAAAGGTTTAAACTGAATGAAAACATTTTCACAACCATTCAAATATTTTATAAAAAATTGCATCATTTATAGAAATTATTTCATAACCCATTGAATAAGATCTTTAAAATAATAAAATTTAAAATTCCAAGAAAGAATGGGATGAATATATCAAGGATTTAAATCAATTTATAAAGGAAGTATATAATAAATCATACCTAGTAGGGCAGGCGTTCAAGGATTTTGGGAACATAGAGGAATATGTTAATGATGTATTAAAAGGTGATGAAAACATATGAAAATATCTTGGAGCTCTCATGATAGAGGAGAAGGATAAGAAAATGATAAAAAATAATATGTATGAATTTATTACCCATAAGTTAGTAGTAAAAATTAAATGAATATAAAAGGATACAAAGTTTGATAAGATATTAAAGAAATAATTATAGGAAGATATGGATATGAATGAGGAATATTAAAAATTCAAAGTTTTTTTTTATAAATTTGAGAATACATATTGATAAAATAGTGAATATGTTGAGGAGATAAAAATAAAGATGCAATTTGTGCAAGTCATGAAGGCATAGATTAATGATGCAATGGATAAATAGAATGAATTTTAGAAGGTGGTCCAAGAAAAAAATCAAGTGATTAATGGAACAACATAATTAAAACTATTAAAAAACAATTATTTGAGGTTAAAAACAAGCTAGTATGGGGAATGTTGACCCCAAATTATATGCTTAATGGTAACTTTTAAATAAATTACTAAGTAAAATCTTGAATTGGTGAAACATCCATAATAATTCATATTATTATACATGTGCATATAATAGAATCAAATAGATTAATGTGGAGGAATATCCATTGTATATATTTTTAATATAATAATTAGTGTTGTGAGAATAATACACAAAGTAAGTGAACTATAAGGAAATGATCTAAGGGATGAAGAAACATAGATTGTTAAAAGACATAAATGGAAAGAAACACACCAAAGATGAAAAGGGGAGGATATGGAAAATCTCAAGAATCAATAAATTGAAATTTTGGATGGAAAGAGATCAATCCAAGTTTATTATAATATATTAATTAAATAATCATAGGTGGAGTCCCATTTCAAAAACATGGATAGGTGGAGTTGATCCAAATACAATAGAGGATGAGGGGATATTACAAAACTATAATAAACCCTTTCATCTCACATTTGAACACTTGGATATCTAGGAAATATAAGTTGTTCTTTAGGAAAAGTGATGTAGAAAGATTTTGGAGGATAAATACTACGGTTTTATGTGTTTTAATGATAAAGTTTGTTTTAATTGATTTTATTTAATTTTAAAATTAAGAAAAACTTTTGTGAATTAAAAAAAATATATATTGAGGTAAACATTTGTAAGGATGTTATATATTAGTAATGAAAATTATGTTAAAACTATATGTTATGTATGTTGAGAAATTATATTTACTTTTCATTATATCATAAATTAGGGTGTGTATGACATGATTATGAATTTAATAATATTTATCTTCTTATCAAAATGGGTTTTTCAGTGTTCTCCTAATATGCCTAGGGTTAGTGTTTAATTCTTTGCCTTAAGTAATATGTGAATGTTGTGATTATTACCATAACTTATGCATGGTCTAGTTTTTACAAGACCATTGGAAGGGTATACATAGAAAGAAAAAAAAAATATTATGAAAGGATGAAAAAATAGAGGCTTGGTTGTGTTCCATATCCATATTCAAATTAGATTATGTGGATGATTAAATATATGAATGGAAAAAATATGTAGAGAGTATTATTTTCATTTAAAAACTTTAAAAATATTCAAAAAATTCATATAAATTTGGATATAATTTAAATAATAATAATTTGAGTAGATTATTAAAAATAAACAAACATAATAATCATATTATTAATACTCAAATACACAATAAAACTCATTCAGGTTATACAATTCATCTTGAGTTAAAATTCTTATATAAATTCTTGATCTTATACTTTATGAGTTGATCAATATCTCTTTAGTCTTCCTCATATCTATTTATTATCCCTAATATCACTATAAAAATTCTATCTCATAAACTACCTACATGATTTGTTCTAAAAAATCACTCACATAATAAACTAACTATTACAAACTATAATGTGAGCACTAACAAGTTTTTCCTAATTTTCCCCTCTTACTGCAAACATGGTGAAAACATCAACCTAGTACTTGTAGTATGTGACCTTGATGATTTCTCATGATTTGGATTGTTTGTTATGAAAACCAACAACCTCAATGATGGTTTTACAAGTGGTTAACTGAAAATAAAATAGGATGGTTTTACAAGTGGCTAACCAATAAGAAAAACATGATGGTTTTATAAGTGACTAACCAAAAAACAAAATATGATGTTTTACTAGTACTGAATGACAACCTAATAATCATTATGTTGAAGTAATTTTATTATATCTCATCACTATCTTACATCAATGAGAATTAAATAGAAATTATGATAACTTATTACAAACTTAAACATGAAAAATTATTATGTTCTTATCCACTACCACACAATTAAAATACAAACACAACTAAAAATTAAGTGATAATATTATTGTTAAACCTCATCACTTGTGGCTAACAAGAGGAATTTGAAAATCCTCCTTCCTTCTTGCTTCTATCCTCTAAAATTATGCTATTAACTCATCAAAATGTGACCATTAAACTCATACTAAAGTTAAATTACATGTATTTACAAACCCCGTGCCCCCTTAATTTGGAAATATTCAATATAAATTGGATTTTAGGGTTGCTTGAAATTACATCCATTACAATGAAAGTTTTTCTGACTCTAAATGTCAAATTTGAATTTAATATTGATATACATTGAAAAATGACTCCAAATATATATGTCCTCGTATTTTATGACATATATTTTATTGACATGGAACAAATTAAAAACACTCTAAAAAATAATATCCATTTTGACCCAAAATGACACAACATATAATTATTGATTTTTTTCAAAATAGTGATAAAAGAAATACAACCTATTAAAAACTAGTCCTAGATTTAAAACACACTATGTAATAAACCAAATGAAATAACTCTAAACAATATAAACTATAAAATTTAAGTTGAAAACACGTTTATAAAAACTTACTACGTTTATACCAAGACACACTAATAAAAAATTGACCATGGTTAATACCTAAATCACTCATAGAGAAATTAAAAACTATATTAGCCAAGCATATCATAGATGGTGGGATATTTTGAAGAGTTGGAAAAAATTATGAAAAATGATGGAGAATTGTATGATAGATAGCAATATTAGATTAGGTTATATGATATTTTAATGGATCATCACATGGTTAACTTAAACTTGACATAATTCAAAAGTTCCCTTTTCTGATACACCTCAAATCCCTTCATCATTCATATATCATAAAGAACTAGAACACATATCTTGTTTACAATGCATAGTGGTAAATGAGAATTCGTGATTTGAAGAGCATACAAGTCTGCCTACTCTTCACCATGCCTTACATAATATTTATAATAAGACATCAACACTTTTCTTATTTCTATTTTCATATGGGATTAGAAGATGTAATTATTTAATACATAAAATACCCGATTATATTTTCTCTATAAGGAATGGTTTGACTATGAAATTATTATTAAATATATAGATCAAAACTTTGAGTGGATGAATTATAAATATGTACTATCATATAGGATATGACATGGATGATACGCAAGAAGATGAATTGATAATGTATAAACAAATCTTGTAGTCAATAGACCAAATAGAGAATGTAATGCTTAATATAGAGATATCATTTGAGATATGTAATTTAAATTTAAATTTTATTTAATTTATACATTTTAAATATATATTTGTGTGTGTGTGTGTGTGTGTGTGTGTGTGTGTGTGTGTGTGTGTGTGTGTGTGTGTGTGTGTGTGTGTGTGTGTGTGTGTGTGTGTGTGTGTGTGTGTGTGTGTATATAATTACACATATTATTAATACTCAACTACATAATAGAATTCATTAAAGATATAATATTCATATTAAGATGAGTTTTTATATAAATGTTTGATCCTATAATCTATGAGTCAAGTATAATCTATTTATTTTTCCTCACATCTCTCTCTTATCCCTAATATCCCTCTAACAAACATCTATTATCTTTCAAAGACTATCTATGTAATTTATTCTCACATAATAAATCAATTATTATAAACTATAGTGTGATAACCAACACATTTTTCCTAACATGAAAAACCTATTATAAAAGGATATGTAATACCTATTTAATAATTATATACTTAAGCATAATGTTCTTGAATAGTTGGATGCTTATCTAAAGGGTGAAAATTCAAGTTTTCTTAAAATTTATAATAAAATCAAGGATTTATTTGAAGGACAAAAGGGTATTGTAAAAATATTTGTAGCAGGTTACTTCACATGTTAGTAAAAACATGCAAGATGATTATGACTATAGGCCTTTTACAATCTTTATCTAATCATAGAAAATGGAGGGATGCATTAATGGATTTCATTATGATATTTAAAAATTCAAAAGGGAAAAGTTTCATTATGGTATTCATTGATAAAATCACAAAATATGCAATTTATTTATGTTTTGTCACATCTTTTTATCATAAAAATGGTCTCAATAACATTTATTTAGATAAATAAAAAGCTACATAGGATCTTAAGGATTATAATAAGTGACCACGATGCCATTATTACTATGAATTTTTTTAAAGGTTGATTCAATTTTTTTGTTACTTAGATAGCTAATTTTTCTTCATATCATCCCTAATATGATGGGTAGATATACGTGTCATATAAGTAGGCATAATGGGTTTACTAGTTGTGCACAATGATATTATATCACTTATTTGCATACTTCTTCCAAGATTTCCCCATTTATATCATTGTATATATGTGGACACATAAATTTGGTATTATAGAGTTTGGAAACATCAAATTTGACACAATCTATCATATTTAGACTTTGAGTACACACTTAACCAATATGCACACTTTACCCTATCCATTTACCCACATATTATATTGCCTAACTCAATTTACTAGATACATATATTAAATATCACCATAGTAAATACAAGAAACTTCCAAAATCTTAAACATATTATTGGCATATCTCATATCAGTATGTTTCAATCTTAAGGAAATACCAACAACTATTAAATAGTTACAATTTATCCCAAAATTTTCTCTCTACTAGTAGTATCTAGGAATACTCAATGTCTATTTTTTTTTCAAAATTTGATGTTTATATTAGGTTTGATGAAACATATTTCATGAGTAAATTATAGATGGAAGTATCAAAGAGTTATCTATAAATAAAAATAAATCTTAAGATTGTACTCACTTGGCTAGTACCTTGAGAAGCCCTAACAAATTCAAAAATCAATTAGCACTCTTTTGATATATTATCAAAAACATTAAACATAAGAAATTTAACATTTATTGGATTAAGACAAATTAAATAATATACCTCATTACGTAATATAATCCACCCTATAAGTTACTAGACTTGGTATTCTTGTGGAACTTAACCATACCTGATTTTATTTTTGGGGAATCTAGAAAGCAAAGATTGAAGGTTTTTTGAAGATAAGGGTGTCTATCAAAGGTCCAAAAATTAGAAGATCCTAGTAACTATTAAGGATAACATGATTAATTTCACTTATATAGGTAATAATCCTATCTCCATAGCATATTTGACCATTTTTTGGTAATTGGAAGATCACTCTCAAAGTGAAATATCAACCATTGAAAGTTGATAGATTTCAGGCTAAGTGGGTAAAACCGATGATATCTTGGCTCAACCTAAACTTTGATGGTGTTAAAAAAGTAAAATTAAATATTTTATGAGGTACTAAAGTTATTATATATTTTAATAGAGTAATGTTAGATGAGTATAAAGGTGTCTATCAAGGTCCACAAATTAGAAGATCCTAGTAACTATTAAGAACATGATTAATTTCACTTATATAGGTAATAGTACTATCTCCATAGAATATTCAACAATTTTTTAGTAATTTGAAGATCACTCTCAAAGTGAAATATCAACCATTGAAAGTTGATAGATTTCAGGCTAAGTGGGCAAAACCAATGATATCTTGGCTCACCCTAAACTTTGATGGTGTTAACAAAGGAAACTTAAATATTTTATGAGCTACTAAAGTTATTATATATTTTAATGGAGTAATGTTAGATGAGTATACATGTAAGGGGTTTCAAACTAATCATGATGTGGAGGCTAAAGCTACCCTTTAGGGTATTCAATTGGTGACATAACTAAAAATTTATAAAATTGATGGCACTCAAGGGGATTCATTAAATATTATAATTTTTTATTAGGAAAATATAAACCTTCATGTTCAATCTAAAGGGATATTTTTGACATGAAACACCTTTTACAATAGTTTAAGGAGGTCAGTATATATCATGTTTATAAATAAGGAAATAAGGGGGTAGATGGTATAGTCAACTCAGAAGTTAGCATCCTTAATTATAATAATTGGAATAAGGTGGAAGAGTTACCTATCCATATTATTCAAGTATTTATGTTTGATGTGTTAAAATTCTAAGTCCCTTGGGTGGGAGCTCTCTTTAATTATTATTATAATCAATGGTTATATACATCTATTTATAAATGGTTAGTAATGATTTATGCATTCATTTAAAGGATTGGTGTGTAATATTAAAGCATGTTCATCAAGGATTAAGATAAATAAAAATAAATTCCCAAGTTAATTTTATTACCAACTCACAAGGGATAACATTAGTATATGTTTCAAATAGAAGAATAATGAGGATAAATTCATGACCATGGGAGGTGATCATGATATAGTTGAACTAGTATCTTGCATAGAAGTAAAATATGATCCATATATTTAGAGAATTATAATGTAGGGAGTTTTTTCAAATTTCATGATAATTATTGTATGTTTAGACCCTGTAATCTCAAAATACTTTAGTATGGCTCGGGATAAAAGGATGGTTAGAATGAAAGAATTGAGCATAAAAAAACTAAAGAAGCCATAGGTGAATTAAATGATATGGATTGTGATTAAATGAAGGCATTAAAATATAATATGTTATATAATTATATTATGAAAATTTTCATAAATTTGGATCAGGATATCCATATAAGAAATAAATTCTATCTTATAATGAATCTACATATGCCCTAGTAAATTATCTACTTAAAAATTATGAAGTATCTAATATTTAAGGATAAGTACAAGATTATTTATTAAAAAAAAATCTTACTGATAAATCAATTAAAATTATGAAATAGGAAATTTATCCTACGCTATTTCCTTTTAAGGTATTTATAAAGTTATATCACTACATTTTACTAACATGACTAATGAAGTAATCGATTGGGGTTTCATTTTCCTTATTTTCAACAAAGGAGAAACTATATGGGGTAAATATATTAATTATCCCAATGAGATGGAAATTATGGATAATTTATATTGAATATTAGAGGAAATCCTGAAGACCCAAGAATATGACCCCATTAATGAGACCATCTCTATTTAACACTATGTTGATTAGAAGAAAAAATCAAAGGTAAGGAGTTCCTACTAGAATCACATAGGAATAATTTTAAGTATCATATGACAACTAAATAAATCCCCTAATCACTCTTATCCAAAGGAAAATGTGAAATGGAAAGGAAAAAGGAAGGAAATTTTGTATAAGAGGACCGATGAAAACATGGGTTTTCCCATGACACAAAAACATTAAAGTCATGGATCTAGAGGTGAATATTGATAAATTAAAACTCAAAATCTCCAAGAAAATGAAGAATTGGGGTTAATTAAAGAGTAAAATGAAATATTTGAAGAAAGTCATAGATATCACTCAGTTCTAGTATGTTGGAAAATGAGATGGTGGGGTTTATAAAAACCTTTAAATACTCGTCAAATTGACCATGGAGAAATATCTAGAAATAGAAAGAGATATGATCATCAGATAAAATGAGAGAAATAAATCCAAATCTAACCTCAAGTCTACAAACAAAGCCAAGAAAGGTAAAAAAACCCTAGTTAATAAGAAATAACTTAAAGCTACCATTTTAGGACCCAAAAAAATGATCATTACAAATAAAATTGAGATGATATACAATATTTAACATCCAAGAATAAACACAAAGGGTCACTTGAACAAAGGAGACAACAAGATAACTAAAATGATAGACTACTCAAATTCTAAGGAATATACCCTCTAGTTCTTTGCTTCTACTTTTTGGTTTTTTATTTATTTATTCTAGGGTGGGGTTTCTCTCTTAAGTTTACTATAATTTTATCATATATTTTATGTTTTTAGTATAATTTTATTATATTTTTAGTGTAGGCCTATGGTATTTTTTATCTTTATTTTCATGTGACTAGAATCTATTATATATATTTCACTTTCTATAATAGTTACAAGATCCATAAAAATCTAATTATTTAGAATAGAAAATAAAAAATAAAATAAAAGGGTATTAATATATAAATATCATTCAAAATATAAGTCCTATAACTATGTATGAATACACATCTAGGTCAAATTTTCTTGTATCCAATTGCTTAAATACAAACATTGCATTGCATTCTATAATGAACCCAATGGTGTGAACACACACACACACACGTATATCTTGGATAACTACATGTATTTTTTCCTTGTTTATATTATTGTAATGTAATAAATTATTACTCACTAGGTGGGGAGTGGTTGTGTTGTCCAACCCAGCATACACCCCTTTTTCAATGGTCATCTTGTTGTTGAAAGTGAGATTAGGGTTTCAAAAGAATCATAAGGAGAACATAATAGTTGACATGAATGAATTTAATTGCACATGTATAAAGTATCTATATTTATAATCATAATGATTTGATATGTCATAGACCTTCATAATTATTAGGGGAAATTCTATAAGAACCTATATGGTATTAGTCATTGTAGGGGTCTCACTTTTGTTGGTAGAGTATAGAGAAGGTATGAGATCATGTTTGATGATCTGAGAGTTAGAAAGTAGACATAAATAATTTTTAAATATAGTTAAAAACATAATAGAGAAAAAATCATAATACTATAAGTACTTTTCTTCAATAGTGCTTTTTCAATTTATAATTTTCTAAGTGAAATATATATATTACCATTGCTCAATTCAAAATAGGGAATAATTAAAATATTTTACATACTATGAATCATTTGTAGTTTAACATTATTTAAATCATGTTAATCTAAATTAAGTTAAAAATAATGGTTATAGCTAATAATTTACTTGGCCACACAAAAATCATAGGTCTATTGAACTTTAGGGTTTCATATTTATCCTTCATAAGGGTTTGAATTTCATATCTAATTTTTATATTTTCCCTTATTCACACATTATAATAATGGAAGATATAATATATTTATATGGCCATAAATTAAATATTTATATTAATTTTCTTGACCACTATGATGTATAGATTAATATGAACTTACATAATATCTTAAAATGAATCCACATATAGTTGTTGTAATGTTTCATGTAGTTAGAGATGAAAATAAAAAGTTTACTAAAGAACTCAAATTTATTATGTAATACACTCAAATCTTAAATGAATACATATACACATTTTAGATGCATGTATTATACATTAGGTGTTCTAAATATTATTATTTCTACTATTATTCATGTGTCTACACCTAGTGTAAGGGAAACATAGTTTAATCATCATATTTATATGGTATCCATATGAAATATAATTTGGTGATTCTTAGGATTTATTCTCATGTGAAACCACATATTTATAATGAATTTTATATATCAAATAATTAATCACATGTATAAATGATTCTTAGTCTTAAATTTAAGGTTTGCATGTTAGAATCTCACTAGGTTCATAATGAAAAGTATGCATTTTTTCAATTTTATTGAGAATATTTATTTATTTAATCAACCATCAACATATTATAAAATTTAAAAACCATTTAAATATTATTTTTTTAATGATAATAAATTTTTACTAGAGTGTACACTGGTCTACAACACAATCGCGAGTCCAGATCCCCATGTAATTTATTAACCACCTATATACTAGATATTACTAGATGTATAACAATTATTACCAAAAATGACCACCACCAACCTCAAGGATAACGAACAAATATTAACATACATTATAATATAACCAATGATCATAACCAACCTCATATTCCTTTCCTAAGATTTGAACCTTGGTAGGGATTCAAACAACCAAGCCATTTAACCAAGTCACCCACATATCATTAACTACCATTTAAATATAAATTTAATAAGATAAACCAGACTAAACATAAAAAGTAAAATATCAAATAAATCCACTAATTCAATGATATAAACAATTATAAATTTAGTCCCCAAATAATATTTACATGGTGTATAAATTGTAAGAGTATGCATCAGCTCATCATGTATAAATAAAGGTATTGATCATCAATAAAAATTAACCAATCCATTTGTAATCAAATATTAGATCAATTATTGTAATATATTATTTTAAACAATGAATATATAAAGTTTCCAATAGTTACGATTATGTAGGCCAAATAATTGAAATTATATTAAGTAAAATAGTACATTAAATCTTATTAATAATATAGTTCATTAAATAATAAAGTAGCCCTAAGTATGTATCAAGATCAGTTCAAATTCAACTATAGAGAGGGAATACATCATTTGGGTTGTTTTAAATCCATCCATAGACCTAAAATCTCTTACACACCTCCCCATGTGGAGTGGCCAATCCATTTAGAAAGGGGAATATAATTACCATGTAAGTAATAAAAACCATCCAAGAATCATGTGAAATTAAGATGACTTCATATGTATCTAGTCAAACAAATTTTAAGTACATATGTATCTATTATGAATTTAGTCGAGAACATAAACTACAAGGTATTATGTATTGAAAATGTATACATATATAAAATTACTTTGGCCAAACCATTTTTATATTATTTTTTAGATTTCCACAAATTAGGTCATCATTCACTACATTCATGCTCTCTTCTTTAACATATTTTTAGTGCTTATACACATTTTAAACCAATGGTGGGTGACTATAATTAGGATTCCTTCCTATTACTCAATACTAATTTATATGTTTTAAATATTATACATGATTATAATAACTCAACATCAAGCAAACGTGTTTCAAAATAGTACCTAAATGATTGCATAGTTAGATTACTTATTGTCTACAAAATTTCAAACCTAGTCTTACTTTATTTCATTCTCACCATAAAGTCTCATTAAATTTTATAATTTATTCATTTTATAATGAAACAAACACACCTGTATCAATAAAAACATAATTATATATAGAATAATTGATATCACATGGTCTATTATTCATACATTACTCAGATCAAATTAACATTTTATCAAATTCATACTTTATTTTCTATTGATACTCATTTCATATGTAGAATTACATGTAAACCATAAAGTGTGGATAAATTTGAGATATGGTGGACTCACAAAGTTTATGATCCAAATTAAAGGGCATGATAAAATGTTGGTTATGGATTTTATGGGATGAAAGAATGTCATCTTATCTTTATGGTAGTCAAAGTGGAATTCATAGAAGAGATCATCAGGGATGTGAAAAATATTTATTGTGAAGGAACTAAGGCCTTTAAATACAAGAGGATAAAATATGAGCTCATGCAAGCTTTATTTTATATGGATGTCTATTCCAAATAGACAAGAAGGGATTTCCCAAGGTTAATCTTTTAAGGAGATGTCCAGATATTATTTTATAGGTAATATGCTACTTGAATTTTAAAGGAAAGCTTACTCATATATTATTACACTATTTATTTTTGATAAAAAATTTAAAGGGATTAGGATTAGCTTTCCATATTATCTCCTCATGTAACTAGAGCCTTCAGTCCTATCCTTCCAATAAAAACCCTCTACAAACATAATACATCAAGGACTAACTCTCCTTCTCACTTAAAAAAAGAGGAACCCTATGAGGATCCAAGAAATCCATAGTATGGATAGTAGTAAAGATAAATTTGATAAGGAAAACTTATCTGAGGGAAGAAAGGATAAGGTTTTTCCTTCCCCCTCCCCACCCTATTCCTCCATGAGAGGTTAAGAAGGACAAAAAAAAAATTAGGATTTTTCTCCACAAAGAAAAGCCTAGGAAAGAAGGTCAATACAAGTCTCCAGTTCCCCCAAGGAATTAATAAACTTAAAATTGAAATCCATGAATTAAAATTAGTAGAGTTATGGAAGAGGGGTGATGATTCATCTCAAATTTTAGAGAGATATAGGTAGAAGTTGGCAAATTTCCATGATAATTTGTAAAAAATAGGTAGGCAACTAGTGTCACTAATGGAACAATAGAATAATTTCAAGTAGGAAGTGGATAGGGTGATGGAAGTGATGGGGGCATCAAAAATGGTATAATAAATAAAAATATATCTAGAAGGAACCCCAAACATAAAAGGGAAAGAAACTCTCACTATCACCCCGAGGAGCTACAACACAAAGAAAGAAAAAGCTATGATAAAGAAGGAGAAAGGATTGAATAAACATAAAAGAAACATGAAATAATTCCATGGATCTCAAACTAGAGGAATGATAAACAAAAATACAAATAATAAGATATGTGGAAATAGTAAAGATACCCACACTAAGGAAATATAACATGTGTCTATGTTGCAATCTTATTTTTTCATTATTGTTTTGCTAAAACTTTTTTGATTCTTTATGTCTGGTAGGACTTGTAGGCATAGTAACTTCTTACTTTGTATTTATTTATTTTATGCTGAAATATGTTTTTTTGGTCCCTATAAAAATTGAGTTTTACCTATCAGATAAAAAAACATAGTATTACCAATATGATCATCACAAACTACTAGCATATACACCTAAAAGTTAAAATGCATTTTTTAGATATAGACTTAAAATAATTCAATTAAAAATGTCATCTCCATTTTCATTATATTTAATTTTTTTAATGAATACAAAAAAAATATTTCCACATAAAATAAATAGATTGGTTGTCTCTAATATAATGTGTAATGTATAGCCCCCTTATAATCTATTGGATGGGAGTGAATCTCCACCCATGGTTTTATAAGGGGTTTTAGCTTAAAAATATTTTTTTGAATAAAGTAATTTACTAAAAAATCAATATGATATTGACTAAATTAAAAATTGCATATATAACATACCTTATTTTTTCTTTACTATCTATAACATGCATATAACTTTAATATTGAATAACACCTAGATGCTCAATAACATGCAGATGTTATGTAGAGGTGGTATCTCTCAAGGTCATCATAGTATTAATGTGTCTTGTCCTTGTTTGACAAAATGTCTCAATGAATTTGATATAATTTTATTATCCATTAACCTGTTCACATGGTATGAACCAAGAGAATTTTTACAAAGCTTGTAGAATCAAATTTATAATTGTTAATTTCATTTGCTTCTTTAATTTTGGAATTTTTTAATGTCTTATAGCTTTATTGAACTCTTCCTTTGTGTTTATATATTATCCATATACCTATCACATGTAGTTTTTGATTTATTCACTTCCACATGAACCTTTAAAAAAAAAGTAATGAAATTCTTTGCCTAATCACCATTGCTATCAATCCATAATTTTGACTATATAAATTCATTTTAGTGCCTTTTCAACATCACATGATGAATTTCAATTTCTCATTAAATTACCATTCTTTATTTTGAATTCACATTTGATCAATTACTCCACATTTATAAAATGGACCTCTTTAACAAGTGAGAATGATTTGAAATGTGATTTCAAAAATTTGGATCTTTTGATTTTAAAATACCCTTTTTTAACTTTATATGTTTATCTCAGGCTGAAATAAAGAAATTTAAAATCTGTCAATTCTATTTTTGTTTCATCCCTGGATGTTGTTGTAAAATGAAAATTATAGCAAAGAATAATTAAAAATATTCAAATCAAGAATAATTTTCTCTTAATTTTATTTTCTTTCTCCTCCCCAAGTCTATACATTTATTTTTGTTTGCTCAAGATAAGTTAAAAATATTATCACCTTTTTTCTATCTTTCCCAACTTATTTGGTTGTACCATTTTCATACAAGAAAAAAAAACTTCAAAGACTAGAAATTACTTTTAAACTTATCTCTCCTTGGGCATACAGCTCAAATTTTACTCAAAAAAAGCCAAAATGATTTTTTTAATCACCATATTTTACCTCATGTAGGCCATAAATTTGTGTATAATAATAAATAAGAAAAAAGTATAAATTTCACAAAAACCTACAAATTTATCCTAACATGAAATTTGTATGGCTAGCCATATAATTTGGAGTTTAGGAAGATAAAAGACAAAACTAAGATTTTGAAGACTCCTTATTCTATATTATTTCCTTTTTCTTTCCTCTTTCATTAGAATGCACTTGTATAAATTATTCTTGGTTAAAGAATAAATAAAAATAACTTCTTTCCCATTCTAAGCAAACTTCTTCTAGCATATGGTGGTTAAAAATACAAATGGAAAATTCAATTTTTATTTTTCTAAATATTGTAAGATTTGAGCATGTAGGTTGAAAAAGTGTTTTTATAATGAAATAAGATATTAATTTAACATCACCCAAGAAAATAAATATATTTTCATGATTAGCATAAAAATTAAATGAGATTGCATGTAAGTTGGAACAGGAGAGCTTAAATTGAAAAATGTAATTACAACATGGAGGTTTGCATTTACATAGCTTGGGAAAGTGTAGCATTTGCATGATTTGGGGAAGTGTAGTTTATATTTACATAACTTGAGAAAATATAATTTGGAATTACATTAAAGTGGAAACTGAAAACAAATTTTTAACTTGCATAGAATCAAAATTGATTTTTCAACTTGCACTGAAACTCAAATCAATTTTGAAATTTGCATGAAAACTCAAATTGAATTTTCAATTTGCATGAAAAATTAAATTTATTTCTAAATTTACATGAAAAATCAAATTGATTTTTTAGTTTTCATGGAACCTTACAAAAATTTCAATTTGTGATATAAAAATAAAAAATGAATTTGTAAATTGCTTGAAACACAAAATTAATTTTGCAATTTGCACCAAACCTCAAAACAAGTTTGCAATTTGCACTAAAACTCAAATTGATTTTTAAATTTACACCAATTGGAAAAATTAAATTGCAATTTACAAAAAAATTATAAAATTAAAATGTGTTTTCAAAACTTATAAAAACTTAAATGTACTTTTTAAATTGTAGGAAATGTTAATGACTTTTTTGCATTGGAGGCTCAAATGCATTTTAGAATAGTTCAAGGTAAAAAAAAAATTTGGCCATGAATTTTCAATTAATAAATTAAGTTTAATTAATTAATTTAAAAAATTAAATTTCTCAAAATTTTGATGGTTTTGAGCTCAATTTAAATTTTAGATGTTTGTAAAAATTGAATTTCCACCAGTTTTTTATTTTTTCAAAAACCATGAAAATATCTGCTCTGACTAGGATTTCAAACTGCAAGGACCAAAAATAACTTGAATTATCTATTTTTTTAGGTAGGAATTTTATCTATTTGGAAAATGAGTCTTCAATAGGAACTTTGATCAATTTTAAAAATCTCTAATGTTCAATAAAATGGATGGGTCCTCACACCATCAAAAGGTTGTTATAAGTCAAAAGATAGTGTATACGAGGGTTAAACAACAACTTAACATGTGATATCACATGTAAAAAGACTTTATGTGATTATTAGGTACTCAATATAATAGGTTATATCACATATCAAAAATACTAGTTTATGCAAGGGCATTTTAATTATGTTTTTTACACAAACTAAAATGCAAAGAGATAGCTTTCTTTGAACATTATGGCTTGTCTTAAAAAATTTTACAAGTTACTTCCTTACCATTAAATTTTTTTTCCCTAGATTTGTAATTTAAACTCTATAGGATAATAATTATTAAACCATTGTATCTTATTCTCTAGTTTCACCCAAACCTCATTGAACATGAATAATTTGATAAAATGCATTAATAAAACATTGTCATCTAAATCATATGCTTAATCTTAGGAGTACCTTTCATGTTTAATTTATATAATAAAATTTTTCACTATAAATATTGATTCATCTCATTTACTTATTTCTACTATGTATGTCCTAGAATCATTCAAATCCATGACATCACAAAATACTCTCACCTCAACGTGCACATGACATGGATAAATTAGTCACTGTAAGCCTTTTGATAAGGTTATATATAAATTATGATTCATCATCAATACTCTTTGTAAAATCATAAAGTTTTGAATAAAAATGTGACATTTTAATATTTATAATCTCCTTCAATCTGATATTCACCTTCATTTCTACATTCAATGTATCACATCTTCTAGTTTATCAACAATCAAATGAAACTCATTTGCTTGTAAATACATCAGGTGATGGAATTTCACTTGCATTTTTAAAATTAACAATGGAATGATTGTTTAATTTGAGTGACCACCTTGAATAAATTATTTCATGGTGTTTTTTAAAATCCACACATTCATCCATCATAATATGCTTGGAACTACAATGGAAACATGAGCAAAAATGGCCAAAAAGTGGCCCTTTATATGCCATACTCTTTCAATATTAAGGGTAATAATCTTGATATCATATCATCCACTTATAGGTATATTTTTTGTGATAAAATATTGTTAAGAAAATAATTGATGGAATATAATTTTGGTAAGACTATCATTTCTATTTAGTTCAATGCATGATTTCACTGTATTGATGGAGCCTCCATAAATATTATCTTCAAAAATACAAATGCAAATCCACAACCAAAATTGTCTCTTATACTCATATATATGATCTTATTACATTTTCTAATGTATAATTGATAAAATCAAATCCATGACGTCTTTGAGCTATTTAAACATACATCACCACTTCATCTATTCCCAAAATTTATTCTTTATGATAATTGATGCAATGTAAATAAAAAATAAATTATTTTCCTAAAGTAAGTATAGCAGAAAGATTATCCATATGCTCAAATTTATAATTTAAAATTCTCAAATTAGGGTTTACAAATATATTCTCTTCAAAGACATATCAATCCATAATTTTTCTCTAGAAACCATTCAAAGGATCACTAATTGGAAGTTTTTAATGTCACAACCTATTATTTTACTCTTTTTTGATAGATGTTATTATATGTATTATCATATTTTTGAGTTTTGATCATTTGATGTTTACATATAGATGATGACCGATTTGATCCTATAGTAACACACTATTATCCTGTAGTAATATATTATTATCTTGTAACAACACCTTTCTATCCTTTAATGATATACCATTATCCTATAGTGACATACTATTATACTATATTAAAATAATATTATACTATAGTGACATATTATTATCATACAATGATATATTATTATCCTATAGCAATATACTATTATCTTGCAACCACATACTTTAATCCTACAAAAATATACTTTGATATTGAATATTAATGATGCTATCAATATAGTTTTATATTATGATGATTATATAATTCGTGTGTGTGTGTGTGTGTGTGTGTGTGTGTGTGTGTGTGTGTGTGTGTGTGTTTATTCATGTAGAATAGATACTGTTGATGCCATGTTTTGGTGACTACAAGGCTCATAAGTACATGAGTTAGGTTGGTTATCAATTTTAGCAGTTGGGGTAATAATGGTAAAGGTAGTGAGTATCTAGTTAACACTAAAACTTGATAATAAATATAATGGTAATGAGCCATCTAGTCCTTGAGTAGTTGTAACATGCCTTATGTCTCTCTTTTTTATCTTATTTTGTTCATTTAATCTTTATTGATATTTCATATTTTTATTTTGATTGATCTTGGTTGTGTTTGCTTTTAGTTTTTATTATTTTATTTATTTGGTGACTTGTGTGTGTTGGCTTGGTGATAATCTATCTTTTTTTCTTAGTTGTCATTTTCTTTATTTGGGTCATTAAGGGGCTCAGATATTTTAATTATCATTTCAAGCCTATTAACTTGTTGCTCATCATGGATCATATTATAATTAAAATTATTTAATCAAAGTCTTCTTGTCTTGGTTTTATTTCCAAGAGGCCTTAGAAAGGTTAATACCATGCATTATAATAGAGTGGGACTCCATGATGACCATGATTTAATAAATCTATGGACAAGAAGTAACACATGATTAATGTAATTTATTAAATAAAATTGTGTTAGCCATGATGACCATAAAATGGGTTGTGGACTTTGGGCATGCTTTATAGTTAAAATAAAAATAAAAATAGAGTTAATCTATTTTTAAATAGATAAATAAATAAATGAAAATAAATAAATAAATAAAATATTTATTGCTTAAAAGAAAATGGTGGGCTTTAAAGGTTGAATTTTCACCTAAAAAGGAAGGTAATCAGTTATTTTTTTTGGGGGGAAGAATGTATTTTTGATGCATTGGTTTTTGGGAGAGAAACCCTAGAGGAAAATGGTAGCCATGGAGAGTAATGTTGATTGGAAATCCATCCCAACATGCTTAATGGCTTGGTAAAAATTGTGTCTAGGTAGAAAGGAGAAAAATGTATTTGGACATGGATGAAATGGAATGGATTTGGATAAGAGTTTCATTTTTGGTGAAGGGTAACCAAAGAGAAGTTTATTTCTTCTTCATAGGATAGATTTGTGCCAAGTAGGTGATGCATTATTATTTCTTGCTAAAGTTTATCTTTTTATAGACGTATGGAGTTAGGGTTTCATACCTAGTTGTGGGTTAAGAATTTGACCTTGTATATGGGGTTTAGAAATCATATTTATTATTAAAATTATTTTGGGGATAAAATATTAAAACCTTGGTTATTATTATTTTTTTTTAATGGCTAGAATATGTCACCTTAAAATAACATACTTGGTGTTTTATTTTCTATGTGATTTTTGTTTAATAACCAAATAGATGCCTCTTTTTGTTCTAATTATTTATTTAGCTATTGGGTTTTTACCATTACTATTTTATTTGACCTTTCTAGTATTTAATGGTAACCTATGAAAATAAGGTGCCATAGCCAAGTTTGCATGTTTCTATTTTGGGTTATTTTTTCTGTATTTTGATGGATTTATATGTATTATAGTGTAAAAGAGTTGTTGCTCTTATTTTACCTATTTCATTTTGTTTGATTGAGTCAAAATTTGAATGGGATATTATTTTATCTTGGCTAAAAAATATAAAATTTAGATCTGGATGATTCATCCTATGTTAGATGCTTGATAGATCTAGATTATTGTTTTAGATTATGGTAAAAGCTGGTTTTGAAGGGGCCCTGAAACCCTAGTACAAGGAAAAAAGATAGAGCTACCAAAACACAGACAATAGTCTAAAACTACTATAAGGAAGTAGCAAAAATAGGTTTTAAATGGACCTGAAACCACCGGAAAGACAACCGGTCACAACCTAAAAAAATAGAGATCTGGCAACGCCTTAGACAAAGGAAGACTACAAGAAAACAAAGAACTAGACCAGATTCTTTACCAGCAAGAGGAACCAGATTATTCGTCTAGTTCCAATATCATTTTCATTGTTTCTTTATCTTTCAAAACAGTATCCTGGGTAGTGGTTTCCACCAGCATTGCTCCTTTTTGTGTTACCTTCTTTCTAGTACTTTGTCTTGTTCTTTTGCTGGGTCCCTCTAAAGCTTTAGTCTCCTCAATGGCTCTTTTACCAATATTGACAATAGTGGCACAAATATTGGACGTAGCTTCTTCCATTTTCATTCTATTGTCCTTAATTATTTCCCAGAGGTTTCTCTCATAGGCTTTGAGCTTGGCTGGGATCTCTCCTATCTGATTATCCATATTGTTGATTTTGTTCCATACCTCTTTCAAGGTATCTTCCATTGTTTCCACTTTCCTTTTGAGGTTCATAACCTCCCTGCACATCCAAGAATCAAATTGAGAAGATGCCTCTGCTTTGCAATTAACCCAGTTCATTGGTGTAAGTGTTTCATCATTCAGTTTTTTCCCCCTCCATTCCTCAAAATTTTTATTAAGACTATTCCTGTCTTCTTCAGTGATATCTTCTCGACCCTTATGTTCCCACTCTTTAATTCCATTTTGAATTTCCATTTCCAAATCTTGATTATCATCCTACCCTATAGTTTCCTTTTCGTTCTTTGATGCTGGGTCCTCAACAGGGTCATCCTGGACAAAATTAGACTCTGCCTCTTTCTGGTTTTCCTCAGTGTCTTCAGTTCTGTTTGCAGAATCCTCCTCTGTATTGACATCATCTTTTTCATTCTTCTCAAGACATTCTTCATCCTCCTTAGAGTTTGTAGCCCAACTTTTAGTTCCTTCTTCTTCCTCCAAGTTTTCCTCACTGGGTTTATCAAGATCTAGATTATTGTTATGTAAGTGACACTTGTGAAATTTTTGGTGTATTATTATTGGCACTATTGGTGCATGATGTTATGATTCATCTATTTGATTGATGTTGTGTGACTACTATAAATTAATCATTGATAGCTAAAATATTTTTCTCACACCTTTGCCCAAAGCCTAAATGCCTGATTCCACCACTTAGTTGATGGTTGGGGTGGTGAGGGCCACTAATTGGAGGGCTCATAGGATGGGTCGAGGTGGTGTGTGGATCATTTGATAGTTATTATTTCATTCTAGAGATGTATAACATGTTTGGATCTATTTTTACCTTGTTTTAATGATTAAATTCTTTTTGTAGCATGTTTAAAAATACTTTTCTTTTGTATGAGGGATGTAGCAAATTTTGATAATGTAAAAGAGTATGTTGTAATTTTTTTATATAAACATGAGTTTTATGCTATTGCTTCTCATAACTCATAGAGTTTCATCAAAAATTACTTTTGGATTTTATTCTCCTTAGTTTAGCTTTTGAAATGCATATCTAAATTATTTTTTTAATTTCATATTAAAAGGGAAAATGAAATATTACTATGATTGTATTCCTCTATTAAAAATAGAGATATCCTATAGTGGTTTAATGCTTTTCCTACAATATAATATTTAAAGAGTTATAATTTTTGTTTGTTGATCCTATAACATCTACATATAATAGCTATATATTTGATTATCTATTTAAGTCATGATAAAAGACTTGATATTACAGCCATGCATGTTTATCCTAAGAAGGATTTGGAAAGTTGGTAGTGCAAACTCAATTGGTGTCATGCATGTATAACTTGTAATTTAATTTTATTAAATTTATTAAGGCATTAGTGTATAATTAAACATGGTGAAATGACCCTTAAATTCACAAGATCTCAGTATAAAGATCCATATAGGATAATACCATTTCATATTTTTTATATGTATGAAGTTAAATGAGCAAGGGCATCCATGAAATATTATACATTCCTATATAATGATGTGGTAAAGCTTTGTCTTGGTTGATCTAATCATGGTTAAGACCTAAATTTTTTGATACAATGACCTTTTTACATTATGAGTCTTGGATTTTAAATGCATGTTATATATTTTGATTTCTTGAATATTGGAAATGGTGTATGAATGGAATAATACATGAATAATTTTTTTATGGGTTGTGGGTGCATTATATAAATACAAACCATGCATAATGAACTATGTTCTTAATCATGCTTTCACTTGGAATAAAATTATTCTTAAAAAAAAGACTTTTTTGAGGTCATTTCACTTGGTATCAGAGCCTGTGTTTAAAAATTTTTGTTATGTTTTGATTCATTATACTTATTTTAACATGTACTTGAAAATTTGGTTGAGATTTTTTATGATTATGCATACCTTTACAAAGGGACTATATTACATAATGAAGTTTGGGTGGTTATGAATAGACGTAGTGTGAATGCACATGTCCTTATGGAAGCTTATTCTATTGACTTGTATGTGTATACCTTGTGGTGACTGAATGCCACGTATATGCCTCTATTTTCCTTCTAAGATTGAATTGAAACCTTATATACTAGAGTGCATAATAAAATAAGGTTGGATTTATATGCCTTGTATAGAATTATACATGTCATATACACTTAAGAAGGTCATGTGTTACCTTTATAAAGTCACTTAACTTCTTGGATGAGCTTATCAATGCTTTGTTTGTGTAATCCTAAAGTAATGAAGGTTCCTATATTACGGAATGCATATGTATGTGTGTTAGTATATATGCAAAAATTACTGGAATTTATGTAGGTAATATTGTAACCTTATGGGCTCTTAATGGTTCCCTAACCATAATATGTTGGTTTCCATTGTCTTGGTTGAATTGATCATTTTAAAATTTTGAGTTTCATTAATATGGGCCTTGTTGACTATCAGTTGACCTATATTGATGGGCCAATATGTGTTAAGGTGATAAAAGACCATTGTTGGAATATAGAACAATTATTTGATAATTTTTGGAATTTTGTTAGGCCATTAAGTCCTTAAAATTTTAAGGGATGACTAATGCTTGGGAGGCTAGTTGAGGACATAATGTATTTGATTTTTGAGTGAATCATTTGGTTTTAAATTCTTTGTTGGTCAGGGATTGATTTGAGCTTTTTGAGTTGATAGAATTGAGTGGTTGTTGATTACCATTATTGGTATAATAGATATGCATTAAACCAACTTAATAATAAGAGTTCGAAGAGCAAGATATTGAAATAAATTTTTAATTATCAAGACCACTTGGTAAGTTGTATGAATATTAACTCATTTTTTATGATGGTTTATTAAGTTGAGAATTACTCTCCCAAGTCCTATATTGGACTAACTTATAATTGGATTTATTTCATAGCTCTTATATAATTTATGTGGCTTCCTTTACTCTATTTTTAAGTAAAGTCTCGAGTGAAATTATTAGGTCTTATTTTTATCTTAAGGACCTAATTGAAAATTTTGTGAAGTTGGCCTATTATGATTCTTGGCATGTTAATTATATTTGTCTTAAACTAGTAAATTATTTTTTGAATTAAGGTTAAATATGTTAAGTGAGGTTGTAATGGTATCCCAACTCATTATTGGGACTTGTATGACACAAGTATAAGATAAGAAAGATCTTTGTTTCATTATTAATGCTTACAAAGCATTATTTTGTCTAAGGTAGTGGATTTATCATCAAGATCAGAAATGTTTTTCTGATTGAATGTTTATATTTGGTTGATATCATAAATGATGGGTTCCTTTAAGCATCTAAAAATTATAAAAATATTGGGGCTTAGTGTTCCCAACATAATTAATTACTATTATAAGCAATTTTTTTTTTAATATGTTGTTCATATGAATTAAATGTTTAGGTGTAATATATGCTCAAATACATGAATTATTGAGCTGATATAGTACTTTTTTGATGAGTGGCATTTTTTTGAGTAAGATAAATCAACATGTATAAGATTCTCATGGTTGAGCAAGGTTATTCCAAGGTAAATATATTATTGGAAGGTGGTCTAATTAAACACCAAATGTAGAAAATTATTAATAAAGGCTTGTAAGATATTGTTGGAATTTCTAGTAGTAATTATAAAATAAGATATTGTTGTTATGGTTGATGTATTTTAGATAAATTATTAGAAAATTTGTTCAAAAATAAAAATTATTTATTGATTTCATGTGGATATTTTTTAAGATCTATGACAAGTAGTATGTTTTGTTCACCTTTATGTGTCATTATAAGTGACTGGTTACAACTATGTAAATGATTTTTTTAAAGAACATTATGATTGGTGCTTGGGTAGCACTATTGGGTCTAAATTGGTGGAATTTTAAGCAAGACCAAGAAGGTTTTTCTAGTTAAAATGTTATTATGGTTGGTTGATTGCAACAATCATGTTAACTAAAAGTGAATAAGTACTATAGTTTATGATATTGAGGTGATAGAATTTATGAATTTGTGTTGAAATTAATGATTTTAAAAAGCTATAATTTCTATGATATAATCTTCACCTTGAAGCTTGGCTGAGTCCACCCTTTCAAAGGCCATACTATGTAGGATAAGAAATGCTATTTAACCCTTCACTTGTTTGGGCAAGCCAATGAGCGGACTAATGATAGCCTTGTTTCTGATGATAGCTTGTTTAGATGAGACCTCATATGATACTCGATGTATGACAACCTTGGGAGGACCGAGAGTGTGAATCAAGCCTAGAGGACCAAGTAGGGGTGAATGTGATTGAATTTCTTGGGATATTTAGAGAGTTTTATGAATCTCTTATTATTTTTAAATTGTGTGATCCATCTGATCCATGAGGCACAATCCTTGATTGTAAATTTTTGAGACTCATGGATATATATTTTCGGCCTTGTTGAAACATCACCTTCCTTTAAAGGAAGGGCGTGTTAAATTTGAGATCCTTGGAACTGATTATGTGGTACTTATGATGGATATTGAGTGTCATTTGGATGGCATCTAGATTGAATATGTGGTATTTATGATGGATGATTGGTTTCATTTGGATGGCATCCAGACATTAGGTGATTTGATGGGATTTTTAGACCCTTGTTCTTCAATTTTAGGTGTGCTTGTGTATTGTGATGTGAAAATACCCTTGGTATAAGTTATCAAAATAGTTAAGTAAACATGTGTATAATATTCCATATGGTTTCTTCATTTCATATAAAATTATTTTATGTTTTCTAAACTTCTATGTTATATGTGATAATGTTATACCATGTAATTTTGTAATTTGTTTATGTTATCAAATATTATTTCATAAATATTTCATGCATATGCCATGGAACAAGTGTTATCTTGTGTTAATCTTTTATATGAATTAATTTGATCATGAAATAATTTGTGAGGTAACTTTCTTCCTTTGAAGATAGCCTATGTTAATTAAATCTACCAGGGTATAATATTGTATTGTGTGGTCTAATCATGCATTGTTGTTTTAGTGATGAACATTGATGCAAGTGTGGGGTTGAGGGTCAAGAAGAACTATATCTATATTTATTTAGATCACGTATGGGTTAGGAATTAGAGTCTCTTATAGGCTAAAAATCCACTTTTCCCCTTTGCATGAGGTAGCTGCTTGATTCATTCAAGTGTGTGCACCATGTGTGCCATAAATTGGTCCTGGGATATTCATACATAATGATCACCTTGTGGATTGAGTGATACCTTAACCACCTCTTTAAGGTTGTTATAAAAATAACCTATGTGTGAAATTCCTTGATGTAGCCTTGTGAAACACTAATTGGTCTTACATGTTGGATTCTTATGCATTATAGCAAGGTTGTACTTGCTATAATGTAAGCACGTGTTGGCTTGAAAATTCAAGCATGCTATGTTATGAAATTGATTTTTTTTTATGAGAGAATATTCTTGAAAATCATATTTTAATCCACTTAAAGGTATGACTAGTATGAATACCTATGCTTGAAAGGAGTAATGTAAAGTATGGATCAGGGAATTTTAAAATTCTTGGGTGTAACTAAGAAGTATTTGTAAAATGATGGTGGCATTGAGATCCCTGTAACCATCATATGATCTCACAAAATTAATAGAGAGCATGATAAAAACATTGAGGGTTACATGTGAGTGCTTGGGATGTCCTCTCTAATATTTGATGTGGTTGGTGTGGGAAGCTATACTAACCCATGAATGATGTAAATTTTAGCAACCATAGTAACATGGTTAACTGGTTTTTAATATCATTTTGAGATGAATGACAATAAATTATGCATTAAGCATAATCTAAAGTGGTGGAAGGACAAAAAAAAAGTATGATTACTATGATGGTTTATAATTTATGATGAATATTATAAAATTATGCTTGGGACATAATTAATTTTGTGTAAAATGCCTTAGATTTGGTTATTTTTGTGCTAAATTAGCTATTGTTATAAATTACAAGTTTGTAGTTGATTAAAAATATTCAATATATTTTAATTTCAACTATGAAATTTCTATTTTATTATATATTATCTCCATTTTATGATGAAAATTCTAACATGGAACTATTTTAGTTTCAAACATTCTGATTCTAATTTTTGAAATCATGCTAAAATTATATGAGAGAATGCAAAATTTTAAGTATATATGTAGTCATATAAGATGAAAAAAATTATAACTTGAGTATGGATTGAGAAACTCAACCCATAGGTCCCTCTTTCTTACTCTCTAGACCCTCTTAGGCTTGTTTTCAATGATTCACAATCATCTATGGTCTTTAAGACTTGATCTCAGCTAAGTCAGGATACTCTCTTCATGATAAATCCATCTTCTCAAGTCTCATCTACCTAAGACAATAGTGTTAATGTTGACTAGTAGTTTTAGAACCTAAGGTGTTCCCTTTTTAGTGCTCTTTTCAAAAAATATTTTGAACCCAAATTACCAATTTTACCTAATTCTTCTTGTCCACTATGTCAACCTAGTCAAATTTCATCTAATCCATGACCAATAGATACCTATAAAAGCCCATTCAAATACCATTTGGAAAGTGTTGGAAAATATCATTCAATAAAGAAACAATACAAGAAAGACCACTCAAGAAATATTTTATATTCTTTGCATATAACTATCCTATACAATTTCATGTTAACTTAAGTCTTCGTACTAGGCCCTATCCATCTCAATCATACCTAGTTTTAGCATTTCTTGCATTTCACTCACTATTTTACCAACCACTCTTAAAGGGAGAACTACATATGGATTGATCCCTCTTCAGATTATTGGTATAAGGCAATGTGCCCACACACAAGGTGTAAAGCATTTCTAGTACATCTTACACACACTAACCCCTTTTTCCTATTGTCCCAATTTTATTTAATTACATAAAAAAGACAATTAAATGAATAATCATCTCTAAAAGGAGATATATTGATAGTGAGGACCTAAAAATTGGTACATAGACTCACATAGAGTAGGTGAATAAAACTGAAAAAATGTAGATCCTAAGGATAATAGTGTTAGGTAAGGACTATAGTGTTGGAGCATAGGGTGTCCATTTCTAGCACTCATATCCAATCAAGGAATGAAGTTTAGGAACCTATTTGTGATAGTGTCCTAGTACTACATGCAAATTTTTAGACCTTGTCTCAATCAGAATAGTTTGGAATAAACTAAGTTTAATTTTCTCTCTCTCAATACCATTTTTTTAAAAGCTCTAATTATAATATAATTTCTTAAATCAGTAGATTTAATTAAAAATATTATTTACTAATTTACCCTACTCAGACTTGTTTATTAAATATGAATAAAACCTTGTTATTCCCTAAAACAACAAATTATTTGGCGAACCCAACTTTGAATTTTACATAAAAACCTTAGAAACACTAGGGTAAATTCCTACCTAATTTTCCCATTAATTTTTGAATTTTTTCCTGAATATTAAAATAAAAAATTCCTCTAAAATTTTAAAATTTTGGAGTAAATTTTAAAAGAAATTTATTTCAAACCCTAGTTGCATACACTAGGTCCCAATAATTTTCCAGCATTAATCCAATAATTTCCTAATTTTTTGCTTACACATATAAATTAATAATTTATCTCAAATTTAAGTTTTTTAAAGTAATTTTAAAAATAAATTTATTTAAAACCCTAGTTACATCAACTAGGTCCTAGTATTTTTCCAATAATTTTCTAATCATTTTTTGAATTTTTAGTTACATATTAATATCAAAAAATTAATTCAAATTTACAAAATTCATAGTAATTTTCCAAAATTTATTTTTATCAAAACCCTAGATGCATCTACTAGGCCTCATTAAGTTAAGCGCATTCCCATAAATTTCTAAAAATAATTCTTGAATACTTAACTCAGAAATTTAATTTAAATTTCAAAAAATCATAGTATTTTGCAAAATATTTTTGAGAAATCCCTAGTTGTATGAACTAACTCCTATTCTACTTCTTGAGGTATCACCTTACATGTTAGGGAGCTCCTTATCCTTTCTATGTATTTTCTAGTTCCTTATTTAGATTATATTAGTTTAATCTTTTCTACTATTAGCCAAGTTGTTTTTCTTATGCCACCTAAATTCCTTACATATCTTTCTTCAAGAGAAAGTGCTAGACTTGGTTTCAATCCTCCTAAATTCACCCATATTACTTTAACTTGACCATATATTATCGATAAACAACCAGTTCAAACTCTAGCTATATATTCTACCCATCCAAAATACATGAATTTTAATTAAAATGATTCAAACAATTAGCAATATGAAAATACTGATGATGATGTACACATTGATGCTCATGTTTGACCACATTGGACTATTGATCCACTTCAACCCACTATTGATAATGAAGTTATAATCAAGAAATATTTGATCTTCCAAAGTTTCAAAGAAAGACTTAGGGAACAACCTCAAGATCATTATTTTATATTATAATCCTTCATGGAAATCAAAAAGGCTAAGCAAGTTGAGTCATCTATTCCTTAAGGTCACCTAGTTGTAAATGACATTATGGGGGTAACTATGTCTCAATAACCCCATATATCAGCCCAACCTAGTTTTTTACCACTAGTTATAGCTAGTACATCCCTTTCTCCTTATCTGGGAGCCCTTATGCAAGAGATAAGATGTGTTTAATCCATGGTGCTACATCTTGAGCAAGGTGCCACTAGATCTACGTAGGCTTTGGATTATTTTTCTCCTTTACATACACAATCAACATGTCACATTGCTTTTACACCCTTGCCATAAGGTTTTTTTGGACCTAAGCTTACTCTTTATGATGGTAATGGTAATCTAGAGACACATTTGAGATATTTTCATATAGCATGCTTGGATTATGTACTAGATTATTGGATACTTACTAAGATATTTATATAAAGTCTAAAGGATTATGATTTATAATGGTCTATAGTATATCAAACTAGTCATTAAATGCATTCAATCCTTTATCTAAAATGTTCATAACATACTTTAGTATCAATATTGGTGATAAGGTTTCATATGCTCAAATTACTTAATAGAAACAATGACCAAATGAACATCTCACGGATTATGTTCTTTAGTAGATCAAGAGTTAAAGGACCTTTTCAAACAAATTCTTCCACTAGAACTTTATGAATCAATTATGTTCAAAATATTTTATTCCTTCATTAAATTGTACCGCACATTAAAGAAAAGAGAAGTCAATCTAATTTTAATAGGCAAACTAAACTACACTGACACATAAGACGCAAATAATAAGAGTAATAAAAAAGTCCCATAAAGTTCAAGTTCAATGATATTAAAGGGTGGAATCAACATATAATTAGTGTGGTTTTAGAGCCTCCTCAATAAGTAGTTTTGTCACCACCCCCTTGATGTACTTTTTGATATCTTCTAGTTTCTCTAGACATGGTTTTACAATAGCTTTTGGATTGTAATATCATATCCATCCCTAGTATATGGTATGTTAATACAATAAAGCCTCTTCCAAAGGGATATGGACATCAAGCATTTTTTGAGTACCACAAGGCACCAGGCCATATGATAAATAGATTCATCAATTTAAAGCATAAGATATAAGGCCTAATAGATTCAAATGCTATTAATATTGGTACTTTAGTTGAGCCTCCACCGACAAATCAAACCCAAGATAAATCATTGAAAGTATTATTCAATCCATTTTTATAAATTTTAAAATTTGATATAGGGGCCACTTCATGCATATCATGCATATCTATTACCAAATACATATAGGGTACCTTTAATTGAGCTACATGCTTTGAGCAACATGATTAGTCTATAAAATTCTAAAATTATAGCTAGACCTTTTATTTGCTTCTTAGAGTAGGAGATCATCAAGGATGATTCAGATTATTATGCACTCTTTATCACAACTTGCATTCATAATCAGCTTATTTGTAATGTTATTATTAACAATGACTCCAATATTAACATGTGCACCTTGACAATACTATAGTATTTGGATTATTCAGAGTAGGATATCACGTCAATAAACATAGTTATTAGTGGTTTTAGTGGGAATATACAAAATTAATGGGGTGAGATAGTACTTCCACTATAGGTTAGTCCTACACATGTGGCCACACCATTCACTATAGTTCCCAACACAAGAGTTTTTGATATGTTAATTGGTTAACCATGTTTTCAAAAAATCATAGTAGTACCTTCTATAGTTGATATATGCATGAAATTAATTGATGTTAATTAGGTTATTATATTCATTATATTTCCATATGAGTTACCACTCCCCACTTCAGAGCCATCTACCATTTTTTAGTCACCAATTTCTATTTTGTAACCAGTTTTAGTTTTGCTACCAATTTCAATTTTGCCACAAGTTTTAGCTTTTCATATAGTTTCAATTCCTCTTCCACTTTAGATTTAGACAAATTTGAGTCATCCATTACCATTATAGAGGTTTCATACACTTCCATAGCTTTAGGATTCTAGATAGCTTTTAGTTATAATATTCACACCCAAAGTAGTTTTATTGAGATCTCATGCATATTCTCAAAGAGCACATGTTCAAAGAGATTCTCTTACTTTTATATGGGTCCATAAGAACCCTATAATTGCATCCACTTCTTAGATTTATATAGAGAATCCATAGTTAGTTTATACTTTAGAGATTTTAGACCATTTAAAATATATATAGCTTTCAGAGCCATAGCCCCAAAATATCCACCATGCTTCATGATCACACGCAATTCTACTCCTTGATATAGGACACCAAGATAAGGAGTCTTACATGAGATTCATAGGTTAGTATCATCTCTTTCTAGATTTTATTGTACATATTTTAGTTTCTTGATTATACATAGTTCAAAATATTCAAAAAATACAAAAATAATATAACATTTCAAGTTCCAAAAACATTCAAAAATTTCAAAAAACCAAAAACATTTTCATTGTATTAATCATCCATGTTTTACATTGATATCATCATGTTAGGAATTATATTTTTTATTCTATGCTTATTGTATATCGATTTATCTATATTAAATTATGTGTCTAGTGATATCTAGCTCTTTGATTACTTCACTCTACCCATTGAGGGGCCATCCTACATGTACATTTGAGACATAATTTTATGTACATACCCACTAGAGTCATATTCCACATGACTACACCATCTAGGTTATGTCATTCCTACATTTCACATTCCAAGTAATCATGTTGATGCACATTATTAACTAGATTATAAAGATGACTATATTGACATTTCACTAGTATCTAGCACTTGTGTATCTCTTATCATATACCTAGTCTTGTACTAAACATGTCTTCCATACTTTCACTCTTAATTTGATTAGTTAGATGGAATTCTATCTTTCAAATTATTACATGCTTTCTCTTCTTGCTTAGCATATATTATTGGGTTACATTTCTAGTTCTTTCTTGTCTCTTTAATGTAACTTAGGACACTTGCCAATGTCCTTATATTATATTCATATGTGTGCCTTAGGACATTTTCCAATGTCCTTTACTTTTACTCCACTATGTGATTTTCGCTTTCACACCAACTTGCTTATTTCAAGTGTATGTGTGTATGGCATTCAAACATGTCTTGTATGCTTGTTTTCTAGTTTTAGTGATATGTACCCATGTCCCTTGTTTTCTCATACCATTGGCCACCCTTGTATTTATCTTGTTTCTTACTTTGGGTGCTTGTTGCTTGATTGTTTTTTATTATTGTAATGTCATGATCTATATCATGCATTTTTCCTATTTTTTTCGATGCCATGATGGACATCATGCTTTACCCCTCCAAATAACAACTAAAAAACTAACAAATAAAACTTTTAGTTCTAGTTTAATAAATTTCACATGCTATTACATTGTTATATCTATCTTGGCATACCCCTATTGATCTAAAAATATCTCAAATCAAAGCATGTTATATCTTGAGATATCTTGTTGATTATCATTGATATATCATGTATATTTCTAGATTAGCATAGTTATAGGGCTTATTATTCCAAGGGTAGTCATTATATGGTACCTATTCCTACCCTTAGAAGAGGGGGAAATAAATAAATTTCTTGCTATAGAGATTAGAACTGCTATCAATCAAAAAATCTAGTTTCAAAAAAACTAGAATAGCAACTAATCATCAAACCACTCAAAATAGACTAGATAGATAGTCAATATTCTATAATAGTGATCATTTTTATCCCAATAAAATAGTGATGAGGATGGAATATAGTGGCAGACACCAGGGTGTCCTATTTTTAGTGCTCCTATCCAAATAGTAGAAAAAGCAAATTTTTTAGAAGTAGGTAGAAATATAGGTTCAACTATAGTTTTTCACAATCAAACTAATTGAAATTAATAGTTTTAAATATAGTATTCTTAAAGAATCATGGTATAGGGTGCATCATGTGTAGCATGATTGGTCCTCACTTCCATTTTTAGATATGATAATTAATATAATTTCTAGATTATATTCCATATTTTAGACACCAGTGATTGGGGGTAGATTTCATAACACTTTTACTTCTTTTGATTTATTTTTTAGCATTACCTAGGCATTCTTAGTAGTTGCATACCTTATTCCATCTATAGGTGGTTGGAATCATTTTTAGTGGCTTTCATATAAGCCTAACCTCCACATTCCCAAGTGCCTGAGTTATCAAGTGGCTTCCATATAAGCCAAAATTTTCAATTTTAAAGTGGATTTCATACAAGCCTAATCTCTATCTTTTCCAAACTGGCAAATATTGGCTTAGTTTCTATCACATATTCTGCTATCTACACCACATTATAAGATTTTTAGAATATTTTTGGGATTCAAGAGTGATCTCATATGACATACTTCTTCATACTAGTATGATTTTATAGCATCACTTCATGGGGCAATGATGGAGCCAAAGGGCCAACCTTTATATTCTTGAGCCACGTATTTAGAGGGACTAGACACATAGTCTAGACATAAATTATCACACACATGATCATATCTTCACTTAGTAAGAGATGATGGAGCTAAAGGGATAGCCGTTGCATTCTTGAGCCACTTCCTAGGGAATTAAGCACTCATCTCTATCCACGATATAACTTCTAGTAAAACATCATCCAACACATGTAACATTACTACCTTACTCAGTATCATAATAGGTTTTATATTAGTTTACATACCTAGTGAGGTGTATTTGTTCCTTTATCTTCCTCTCTCTTACTCAGATTTGTACATTCTTATTTTATATTATGTATAATAAGGACTAAAATACTTTTTGTTTCCCTTTCATAGATTCATACTTACATAATGTACTCTTTATGCACTATCTAACATTACTCAACATCACACAAGCTTCATGGGCTTCACCTTTATAAGTAAGTTTAGGTACACTTTTTATTTTCCTTTATCCTAGTATATCACTTTGTTGCATCACTAGAATAAAAGGGAGGGGAAAATGTAGACACACAAAATGTAAAAATTGTTAACTTGAGTATGGATAAAGACATCTAACCCTTGGGTCCCTCTTGCTTGCTCTCTAGACCCTTTAAGGATTTTGTTCACTCATTCGTACTCATCCATGGCCTTTTAGACTTGACCACAATTGAGCCAGGACCATCTCTTCATGACCAATCCACCCCCAGGTCTCATCTACCTAGAACAATATCACTAAAGTTGGGTAATAGAACTAGACCCTAAGGTGTCCCCTTTTAAATTATCTTATTCAATGACATTTTGAACCTAGGTTACTATTTTCCCTGATTCATCTTATCCATTATGTTGGCCTAGTCTAGTTTCATCTAACACATGACCAATATATCCGTATAAAATCCCATTCAAAGATCATTTTGAAAGAGTTGGAAAATATCATTCAAGAAAGAAAGAATAAAAACAAGACCACTCAATCATTTTCCCCTATTCTATGCATACAACCAGCCTATACACCTTCAACCTAAATCAAGTCTTTAGACTAGTCTCTATCCATCTCAATCATACCCAATTTTAATATTTCTTGCATTTCATTCACTATTACACCAAGCACTCTTAAAGGGAGAACTACATATGGATTGATCCCTCCTCATAGTATTACTATGCAGATAACATACCCACACATAAGGAGTGAAGCACATCTAGTGCATCTTACACACACTAACCCTTTTTCCCTATTTTCAAAAGTTTAGTTAAATACATATAAAATATAAGTACACAAAGAATAATATATACAAAGATCTCTATTGATAGCGAGGACCTAAAAATTTGTACATAGACTCACACTAAGTAGGAAAACAAAACCTAGAAAACTTAGATACTAATAACAACAACATCAATGAAGGACTACAGTGATAGATCCCATGGTGTCCATTTTAGGCACTCCTATCCAATCAAGAATTGAATTTCAAGAACTTATTTATGATAGTGTCCTAATGATGCATGAAAAATTCTATACTATGTCTCTGTCAAAACTATTTAGAATATACTAAGTTTAATTTTCTCTCTCTCACTACTATTTTGAAAAAAATAATCTAATTTCACAAACTAGTAACTTTATTTAAGAATATTATTTACTAATTTATCCTACTCAGACTTGTTTATTAAATGGGAATAAAACTCTATTATTCTCAAAAATAATAAATCAATGTATGAGTGCTCTAAAACATGATCTCTCTCATATGAGGTTAGAAATGCCAAAAGGTTGTATTATAATTGTTATTGGATGCTTTTATCTGATCCTTTCTCCATTGGTTATGAAAATTTGAGAATCTTTATTTAAAGAAGCATGAACTAATGAATCTTTTATTTGAAGGATTTAGATTTTGCACTTACTTTTTGTACCTTTTGTAAATTTTTATATTATTAAAATAAATAGATGGTTATTCATACTCTTAAAAAGGAAGAGATATAATTATCAAGTCTTAGTAAAATGGGACATGTTGAGTGAAAGAAATGCTACATGAAAAGATATGTAGTTGTTTTAAATAACACTATCTATGGTTGTTTTGATTTGTCACTAGGATGGATCCTCATTAAGGGGATAAAGATTTCATGACCTATTATTTGAATCTTTTTTGTTATATGTTATTATATATATTAGCATATTTTTGAGTGTTGATCATTTGATGTTTTTATATAGATGTTGACTAATTTGATCTTGTAACAACACACTGTTATTTTGTAGCAATAATTGTTATCTTGTAACAACATATTATTATCCTAAAATGATATAATATTATCCTTTATTGATATAATATTATCATAAAATGAAATATTTTTATCCTATATCCATATACTATTATCCTATATCAACATATTATTATCCTACAATGATATATTATTATCATGTAGCAATATAATTCTATCCTGCAACAACATACTTTTATCCTAAGAAAATATACTTTGATATTATATATTAATAATGCTATAAATATAGTTTTATATCATGATGATTATCCAAGTTAGATTTACATAAATATATATTTTTATTCATGTAGTACAGATATTATTGATGTCATGTTTTAATGGCTACAAGGCTCACAAGTAGATGAGCTAGGTTGGTGAGATAGTTAAGGTAATAATGGTGGAGGTAGTGATAATTTAGGTAACACTAGAACTTGATAATAAATATAATGGTAATGATCCATCTAGTCCTTGAGTAGTTACAGTATATCGTATATCTCTCTTGTTTATCTTGTTTTATTCATTTAATCTTGATTTTTATTTTGTATTTTGATTTCACTTGATCTTGGTTGTGTTCACTTTTAGTTTTTATTATTTTATTTGTTTGGTGACTTATGTGTGTTTTCTTGGTGATAAGATATCTTTTTGTCTTATCTATCATTTTCTTTATTTGGGCCATTAAGGGGCACAATATTTTAAATATCATTTTGGGCATGTTAACTTGTTGACCACTGTGGATCATATTATAATTAAAACTATTTAATATAAGTCTTCTTGTCTTGGTTTTATCTCCTTGAGGCCTCGAGAAGGTTAATCCCATGCATTATAATGGAGTGAGACTCCATGATGGCCTTGATTTAATAATTCCATGGGCAAGTAACATATGCTTAATATAATTTATTAAATAAAATTGGGTTAGGCCATGATGACCATAAAAGGGGTTATGGACTTTGGCCATGATTTATAGTTAAATTAAAAATAAAAATAAAGTTTATCTATTTTTAAATAAATAAATAAATAAAAAGAAGGAAAATAAATAAATAAAATGATTATTGCTTAAAATAAAATGGTGAACATTAAGGGTTAAATTTTCACCCAAAAAAGAAGGCAATTTATTATTTTTGCTTGGGGGAAGAATGTATTTTTTCTACATTGGGTTTTGAGAGAGAAACCTTAGAGTAAAATATTGAACATGGAGTGTAATCATGGTTGGAAATTCATCCCATCTTGCTTAATGGCTTGGAAAAAATTGTGCCTATGTAGAAGGGAGAAAAATAGAGTTAGCCATGGAAGAAATGGAATGGATCTGGGTAAGAGTTTCATTTTTGGTGAAGGGTAATAAAAAAGAAGTTTATTTTCTTATTCATAGGGAAAATTTGTGCCAAGTGATACATTATTATTATTTTATTAGAGTTTATCTTTTTATGGTTGTATGGAGCTAGGGTTTCATACATGGTTGTGGGTTAAAAATTTTACCTAGTATATAAGGTTTAAAAATTAGATTTATTATTGAAATGCTTTTGGGGATAAAATATTAAATCTTTGGTTATTATTTCTATTTTTTTAAGTCTAGAAAATGTTTCCTTAAAATGCCATGTTAGATGTTTTATTTTCTATGTGGTTTTTGTTTAATGGCTAAATGAATGCCTCTTTCTACTATAATTATTTTTTTACTTTTTGGGTTTTTACAATTGCCATTTTATTTGACCTTATTGGTCTTTAATGGCAGCATGTGAAAACAAGGTGCCATAGCCAAGTTTGCATGTTTCTATGTTGGCTTCTTTTATTTGGATTTTGATGAATTTAGAGGTATTAGTGTAAAAGAGTTGTTTATCTTGTTCTACCTCTTTAATTTTGTTTGCTCAAGTATAAATGTGAATGGACTATTTTTTGCTCTTGGATAAGGAAAATAAAAAATTTAGATCTAGATGGTTCGTCCTATGTTGGATGCAGATCTGGCATGCCATTATACAAGTGACACTAGTAAAATTTTTAGTTTATTATTGCTAGCACTATTGGTGCATGATGTTATGATTCATATATTTTATGATGTTGTGTGACTAATATAAATTTATTTTTGATGACTAAAATATCTTGCTCACACCTTTCCCCAAAGCTTGAATGCTTGACTCCACCACCCAACTAATGTTTGGGGTGGTGAGGGCCACCGATTGGAGGGCTCCTAGGATGGGTCAGGGTGATGTGTGGATTATTTGGTGGATTTTATTTCATTTTGGAGTTTCATGATGTGTTTTTATCTATTTTTACCTTATTCCAATGATTAAATGCTTACTATAGCATGTTTAAAAATTGCACATCATTTATATGAGGGTTGTAGTAAATTTTTGCAATGTAAAAGAGTATGATATAATTTTTTAATATAAAACCAAATTTGATGTTGTTTTTATTCATAACTCATAGATTTTCTTAAAAAATAATTTCTATGTTTTATTATCCTCAGTTTAACCTTCAAAATGCATATCTGAAGTATTTTTTAATTGCATATGAAGGGATAAAATCAAGTTTTAATATGATTGTATTCTATTGTTAAAAATAGAGATATCTTGTAGCAATTTAATGCTTTCCCTGAAACATAATTTTTTTAAAGAGTTATCATTTTTACTTGTTGATCCTGTAGCATCTACTTAGAATAGTTATATATTTTATTATTTTTTATGTCATGATAGAGAACTTAATATTGTAGCCATGCATGTTTACCCTAAGAAAGATTTGAAAATTTTGTATTGAAAGCTCAATTGGTGTCATGCATGTAGAACTTGTAAGTTGGATTTCCTTAATTTGATTAATGTATGAGTGCATGATTAAACATGGTGTAATGATCCTTAAATTTACAAGGTCTTGGTATAAATATCCATATAGGATAGTAACATTGCATATCTCTTATATGTATGAAGATAAATGAGCAAGGACATTCTTGGAAGCTTATACATTCTTATATAATGATGTGGGCATGCTTTTTCTTGGTTGATACAAGTATGGTTAAGATCTAAAATTATTGGTTCAATGAATTTTTGCATTATGAGTCTTGGATTTTAAATGTAATGTTGTATATTTTGATTTCTGGAATATTGGAAATGATGTATGAATGGAATCATACATGCATAATTTTGGTTATGGGTTGTGGGTGAATTATATAAATCCCAACCATGAATAGTGAAATATGTTCTTATTTATGCTTTCACTCTGAATAAAATGATGCTCAAAAGAAAAGAAATATGTTTTTTGGGTTGTTTCACTAAAAAATAGATGTCAATATGTGACTCAAGCCCTGTTCATTAAGTTATGGATTTGATGTCCCATTCTGAAAAAAACATACCATTCATGTCATTAAGAAATATCCTTGAAAACTTCTATCTCACTTTTGCACATCTTAATCTAGCTAACTAACATCCAATTCACCCATCTCAATTGTATGAGAAATTAACACACACTATCAAGCTAGTTAACATGTTCTAAATTTTTTTGCAATTATCACTTGTTCACTTGAAGAGATCCATGAAAAACTTGTCCAGAATATCAATATTACAAATCATGTGATTTCCCATTATATTTACTAGATAGAGGTCACATATAAAAATATGTGCCAACCAAAATACTAAAATATAGAGGATGACCATTAGATAGACTGTTTCATTTATTGAAAAACAACACATGAACACCAAAATGAAATGGGAATAGGAAACAATCCAAAACTAGTAAAATAGAACTATTTACTAGGAACATATGAAAATGAGAAGATTATACAAAAGCATTCACCATCTGGGAGAATCACTTACCATTTCAAAATAATGGATATGACTTATTAAATTTTAACACATTTAACAGTAGTGAGCAAGTAGGTGGGAAGAGGAACTTACTTTTATCATTCACAAAGGGATGATTATGAATGAACAAAGAAATAATATTTTCTTATTTTTAAATGAAATTATTATGAATTATTTAATCTTATATAATCAGTTATGAATAATACATAACTTATTAGATGACTTCAAGTGAATATATGACATATACAATATCTGAATTTGAGAGAATTCGGTTGCATATCTATTTTTGAGTTGAAACTACAATATGATTATCTTGCAAAATGATTGAGGTTTTGATATTATTTTTGAAATTTCTTCCCACAATATAAATTAATTCATATTTTAATGAGGCATCATCATCATATTTTAAAATTTACTTATCTTTAAATCTCAATTTTTCTTGTAATGATCATTGGGCACCATTCATTTTATTTTACATTGATGTCTTCCTTGACTTCATCCTTGGCATGATTATAATTATAATTTTTTTAGGCTTAATTTTTTTAGATATAGATCTTATAGATAATTATTCTATGGTAGACCTTGAAAATTAAATGTCTAAGTAATCTTCATTTTTTATCATTCACTTGTTCATTCTGATAGAGAAGGGTTTTTTTTTTTTGCTAAAAATTGATTCCATAATATCTTCTCTTTTAGAAAGTATAAGATCACATTCTACATTATTACTCCTTTCTAATTTTAGTTTTATTAATTGTTTTTCATACAACCCATTTTCTCCTAGGACCATGGGGTTTAAGCAATCTAGTGAAATAGGCAAACATTTATCTTTTTCACTAAGTGGAAAGTCAAATTATATATCTATTATTTGATCATTCATTAGTTCTTCCATCTGATCACATTCTTCCATAATTTTGAAACTAGAACAATCATATCTAACAATATTACCTTTTGTTCCCCTCTTTTAGAGTTTCAACATGTTTGATTAGGAACTTGACTTTGAACTATATTTTATGAATATTATAGACTCTTGATTATACCTAAATTCATTATTTTTTAATCATCACTTTTAATAGTTGTAGTACCTTTTAAAACCTCTTTATTCAACATTCTAAACATGATCAAATCATCTTCAATCTCAATGGTATTTTTTTGTGTATCTAAAAATTATTTTACCTTGTAGCTCATCAAGATTAAATTGATCTCTAGGTGAAAACAACAAATGAAAATGTAGAGTTTATTGTTGAGACTTGGCTGATTTTCTTAAGGGATTAGTCTCAACAATTTTTTAAAACATACTACAAACTCTCTCATATACTCATCATCTTTCTTTTGAATCTAGAAGAATTCTAAAAAAAGTGCACACATGTTAATACTTGATTTGATCATGTCCAATAACCTATTCTTCAAAGAGACCCAATCGGTAACAAATCCATATTATAAGTGCCAAAACCAATCGGTAGTAGGTCCAATGAAAGTTTCAATGAAACATATTAGCAAATCATCCTCATACATAACTTCCAAGATGAAGGCCTGGATATGTTTATTTACATCTTGACTATCTTCTCTACAGAACTTTACAAATCTCTTCATTGAGCCAGATGGGAACTCATTGTAATGGGCCAAAGCTAATAGTCCAAATGTTTTCCCCATGGGACACAAGGAATATTTGGGTTAGGATGGACCAATGTCATTTCTATAATCAAGAAGGTGTAGGCACTAGGTATTTATTATAAATGGAGTATCCAACCTCCATTCTAGGAGAGGTTACTTAAAATGGTTGAAAATCATGTCCATAAAGCACCTTGATCCCTAGTGGAGTCATTACAAATAGTTAGTTTAAAAATTTGATAGAGGGATAAATTGGTTACTTTAGATCAACAATGTGAGAACTTAGTCCTTATGTTAGTCATTAATGAAGGAATAAAGTCACTCTCCTATTATCATATAGATCTACCTTTATTAATATAGTAGAAGGTAAAAGTAAGGGAAAAACTATTCACATCTATTTATAATAAAATTGTTTTCTTTATTGGGGATTTGGTACTTTTAACTTGAAAGTACATAAAGGATATATAAAGGAAATGAGGGGAAACAAGGTAATAATAGAAAGAAGGGAAGAACATATAAAGGAAAGGAATAAGGTAGAACAAGGTTATTATAGTTAGTTAAACACAAAAACTACCATGATAACCCTATGAAAAATGAAATATAACTCTAGGTAGCTAAATGTAAAAACTTACCAAAATAGTCCAAAAAGGGGGAAATGTCACATTGATAGAAATATATCTCACTCAATGAGTGCTAAAGACATAATTACACCCTTAGGAATTAAAAAAATATCCTGAGATAATTTTCTAATACTGATATCAAACCAAAGACAACCATCCCATATTTATCTGTAAAAGATAATTAAAATATTGCTTAAACCCACCATGATTTCACATTCATAGAAATAACAAAATAAGGTTCTAAAAGAAATAATTAATGTGAAATTCCCATTATCTAAAAATTTGGTAATGATTATAAAGATCAATTAAAAGTGTAAATATAAAAATAGGTGAATCACATACAAACATATAAATCAAAAATAAATTTAGAATACAAAGCTTGTAAAGTCTCCTAGTTTTAATTTTTATTGAGTGGATAATAGCTCTTTAAATGAAATATCTGCATAGTATCTCTGACAAGAGTCCCATTATAATGAGCCTTACACATATATTTATAGTGTGGGAAGGTGGGTATGGTGTGTAACCACCTTTTGTATAATTTAGAAGCTATAAAATTGAGTTTAAAAAATGCACCACTTAAGTTATGTAAAAGTGAATTGGTATAATTGCACCATGTAATATATTTAAATTACAATTTATAAATATGGCACAATTAGTTTGTTAAATTTACATTTATGAGTTTACACTTACAAAATTTAAAACTATAAATTTCAAAACAAGATTCAATGTTTTTATGAAAAGACCATAAACATTTGTTAGAGTGTATTTGCCTTCACTTTCAGCATGTGAGAATGTCCACCCAAAGTGGTCTTCTCTATCTTTCATCTTTGCAGATTTTGACTACACAAATGAGATACTAATATCATCATCCATCATGTATTACTTTAATATTGAATAATGTACCTAGATGCCTGAGAACATGAAGATGGTATATAGATTTGGTATCTCTTGAGATCATCATAGTATTCATGTGTCTTATCCCTATTTGAGCAAATGTCTCAATAAAATTGATTCAATTTTCTTATCCATTGTCATGTTTAGATGGTATGAACTAGGAAAATTCTTACAAATATTATAGATTCAAATGTACACTTGTCAATTACATTTACTTATTCAATGTTTTGCTTATTTTATGTCTCACAATATTATTAAACTCTTCTTTCATTTCTATAAATCATTCATACCCCTATTACCTATAGTTTTCAATTTTTCCATATTGACATGAATCTTTTGACAAAATGACTCAATAAAATTTCATGCCTAATCACCATTGCTGCCAATCCAAGATTTTTCCTATGCAATTCATTCTAATGGTTTTTTAACACCACCCAATGAATTTTATTTTTCTTGCTCAATTACCTTTCTTAGTTTTGAATTCCCATTTTATCAATTAATCCTCATCTATAAAATGGACCTTTATGATAAGTGCAAATGAGTTGAAATGTGATTTCATAAATTTCTATCTTTTTGATTTTAAAATTCTTTTTTTTTTAAATTTAAATTTTTACCTCAAGCTTAAAATAAGAATATTCTAATCTACCAATTATGTTTTTATTTCCTCCATGGATGTTTTTGTAGAAAAAAATTATAGCAAAGAAGAATTATAAATTTTCAAATCAAGAACCATTTTCTCTAAATTTTATGTTCTTTATCCTCCCTAAGTTTGCACATTTCCCTTTTTTCTCAAAAGAAGTTAAAAAATTATCAATTTTTTTCTATCTTCCTCAACTTATTTGGGTATACCATTTTCATATGGGCAAATGAAAACTTCAAAGATAAAATTTTTATTTTTAACTTGTCTCCCATTGGGTGTATAGTGGCCATACTTAAATTTTAATAAAAAAAAGCCAAAATGAATTTTTAAATTACCATATTTATTCTTATGTAGTCCATATGTTTATGTGTATAAGAAGAAATAGGAAAAAAGTATAAATTTGAAAAATACCTAAGAATTTCTCCTCCCATGAAATTCATATTACTGGTCGTACAATTTAGAGTTTATGTAAACAAAAGATAAAACTCAGATTTTGAAGACTCTTTATTCCATCTTAGTTCTTTTTTGTTTCCTCTTTAATTAGAACGCACTTGTTTGGCTTATTCTTGGACTAAGAAGAAATTAAAATAAATTCTTTCCCCTTCTAATGAAACACCTTTTGGTAGATGGTTTTTAAAAACACAAATGGAAATTTAATTTTTATTTTGATAGAAATTACCTAAGTAGAACATTTAGGTTGAAAACATTTTTTAAAAGGGAAGACAATATTAATTTAACATTTAGAGTTTGTGTGTTTCACCAATCTACATGGCTGGATCTCCAATACCTGGCTGCCACGATTGATGGAAATGTTGAAATATACCCATGTGTTAAAGGTTTTTTTTAGCTTTATTCCAAAACTCTAAGGATAGGAAGACTATTCTATCCAACAGTAATTTTTTATGGTAGGGTAAATAACCTCTTATGGCCAAATGGTGGCATATGGATTTCAATCCTCTCATGGAAACCTTCAACAATATCCCTATCTGGGTTCGGCTCCCTAATTTGCCAATACATCTATGGCATGAATCGGTGTTTAAAACCATCGAAAATGCTATCGGGGAGTTTTTATTTGAGGATGATGAAACTAAGAGGTTTTACCACTCGACCTATGCACACCTTATGGTTGAGGTGGATGTTTCTAAGGGCCTTCCTGAGGTGATTTGTCTGGACTCCCCTAGGGGTTCTTGGATGCAAATGTTAGATTTTGAAGGTTTACCTTTTTGATGCAGAAAATGTCACCTGATGGGGCATGTTGCAGCTCGATGTACTACAAGGAAGTCCAAATCTAGAAGATCACCTTCTTGGTGGTCTGAAGCTGATCATGAACATTATTTTGCTAAACAAGATTTGACTAATTTAGAGAATGAGAATGAAAAGAGTATCCATTCTGAATCGACAGATCAAGAGACTTCACTGGAGACAGATCCTATTAAAGGTAATGTGGAGATTGGATTATGTGATCTCTCTGAACTGATTATTGAGGAGGTGGTGGTCCCTCCACCTATTTTGAAGGATTCTCCTATGAGCCAGAAGTTGGCTAGTTCTCGAAAGGATTTTGCTAAGGCACCGATACCCCCTGGACTTCATGGATCATGGCCTTTTAAGGACTGGGTTGCTAAGGCAGCTAAGGTAGAGGATGGTTGGATAGCAGTTAAGAGGAATAAGTCCAAGCCTTTGGTCCCCCCTCTAGATATGAACTTTGATCTTGTAAAAAAAATATTAATTGTTTGTCCAGCTCTTGACTGCTATTTTCAAATTCTTGGTTAATTTGGTCTTGCTTATGCAGGTTCTAGGCTTTTTTGTATCCTAGTTGTGCTTAAGGTTTATCTCTCTTCTGATGTATAGGGTTTTAGGGCCCCTTCAAAACCTATTTTCACCTTAATCTAAAACATCAACCAATAAAATAATCATATTTTGATGATTACAAAAAACATTAAATGAGATTGTTTGTAAGTTTGAAAAGGAGATCTTAATTTGCAAAGATAATTTTCACCATTGAAAAATGTAATTGCAACATGGAGGTTTACATTTACATGGCTCGGGAAAGTGTATTTTTCATTTTTATGATTTTGAGAAGTGTAATTTGAATTTTTATGACTTGTGAAAATATAATTTGTAATTTCATGGAAAGGGGAAACTCAAAACAAAATTTTAAATTGTATGGAATCAAAAATAAATTTTACAACCTGCACAAAAACTCAACTTAATTTTTCAATTGGCATGGAAACTCAAATTGATTTTTTAATTTGAATGAAAACTCAAATCAAAATTTCAAAGTATACATAACCTAAAACAAAATTTACAATTTGAATGGAAACACAAATCAATTTTATAATTTGCATGTAACCTTAAAACAAGTTTACAATTTGCATGAAAATAAAAAACAAATTTACAAATTACATGAAATACAAAATTGATTTTGTAATTTACACCAAACCTCAAACAAAATTTATAATTTACATAGAAACTCAAATCTATTTTGAAATTTGCATCAATCAGAAAAAGGATATTACAATTTACGTAAATTTTTGAAAAGTAACATGTGTTTTCACAACTTATAAAAAGTTAAATGGATTTTGCAAATTATAAGAAATGTTAATGATTTTTTTACACAGGAGATTCAAATACATTTTAGAATAGTTCAGGGTAAAATATTGATTTGTCCATGAAATTTTAATTAATAAATTTAATTTAATTAATTAATTAAAAAATAATAATTTCTCAAAATTTTGATGATTTCAACCTCAGTTCAAATTTTAGCCATTAGTAAGAATAGAATTTCCACCATTTTATTTCAAAAACCATGACAATACAGTTACCCACATATTGTTTTAAATATATTATTATAAATGGCATCATCCATGTGCATGATTGACCAAAAAAACCAATAAATAGATAAGCTAAAACCACATGTCACTATATTTGGGTTTCTAAATACTAACTAGTTATAGACATAACTATCAATATTTATTCATGTTGGTTTCATACTAATATGTACTATATAATCATTATTATATTACCTTCTCAAATAATATCCTAATGAGTCTCATAACCTTCCTAAAAATAACATTATTTGTAAGTATGTTTCCAAATAAATTTACATACAAAGAGTTTGATACATCCAAGGAGGTAATAATTTTTATAACAATAACAATAGACAAGACTCATTTTATTCGCCCAGAATGATCAAAAAAGTTCAACACAATCATATTTAATAGTTATAATGTTTAGATGTGTACATATACAAGTGCATAATATAGAAATTATAAAATAGCTATTTTATATTATTCATGTCGAGCTATTAAATAATTGCTAGTTATTTCAAATATATTATAAATTTTATAATATGCACTATAAACATTATGTTAATTAGCTCATGTTAAATACTTTGAATTAAAACACACTTTTTAACCTCCCATCTAAAACACTATAAATGGCTTGAAAATCCTATGTTATGGGTTTAATGTAAATATATCCCATTGGAAAAAAAATGGTTAAGGTCTTTAGGGTTTCTCAATAAATAAAATAACTTAATATTTGTTATAGTTATCAAAATATACATGAGTTTAAGGGTATGACAACCTAATCTCTTAAAATCCTAAGAACCGAGTACCAAATGATTATTTAAAAACATCAATTTCTTAAATAATAATAATAATATTGAAACTAATATTGGGTATAAATAAAAATATACTGAAAAAAGTTATTAACCCTTTTAATATATGTCAAAATAATTTAAACACAAAAAAAATGGTAGTCCCTAATTTATTTTATTCATATCACATTTAGTGTTTCAAGGTACTTACTTGGTAACACTATCACAAGTGTAATTGTTACAAAAAAACTATGCCTTCATCTCTTCTTTACACATTTATTTCACTCTTCTGGTTTGTAACTATTATGGTGCTTTTTTTCCATAATGCTTCTTTTATAAATTATATTGAGTCCATAAATAACATCTCATTACACTCCAACTAGTTTAACTTTTAAGGGGTTTTGTAATCTAAACCTAAAGTTGTTAAAGGGTTTGAGTACATTAAATTAGGAAAGAGATATATAATAAATATAGCCATTTATTTATGTAGGATTTGACCTAATATGATATTTCTAAAAATAGTAATAAATGACACAAATAAGTACTTAGATATAAACTAATTGAGATGGATGATCTAGAGGCTAGAAAATGGCACATACACTAATCAAGATGTCATGAACAAGGTAAAACTATCAAAAACCATCTTGAATAATAGAATGATACCTTAGATAGTAGTTCATTATGATATTGTCCTTATGTTCAACACTAGTGTCCTTGTGTAGGGACTGATGTGAACTTTTGGGAGCAACTATGTCTAAGTCTGATAGGCCAATTCTTGTGTAGATGAAAACTACTTCACTATCTATGACATATTTTTCATTGGTTTGTATGAAAACCCCAAATATCCATGTTTTTAGGGTATTAATAAGCACAAATATAAAAGTGTGATGTTATCTAGGTAGGATAAACATACTAAAGACCCCACTATGTTACGAGTTTCCTACATACCAGTATCTCGAGAGTGGATCAAGCCCGATGTAGCTCTCCCAATCTAAGTGTTGGTGCAAGTGTAAGTGATTGCTATTATGAGTGTTAACTTAAGTTATTTGAATGAGTATTGTCAATATAAATCTATGTATTCTAATCTTATGGTGGTTTTAGATGAGTGCATGTAGAAGTAGGGCATAATAAAGATCAATAACCTTGATTATGAAATCCTTATTGTGAGGTTATTTGTGTATTTTGCATCTGATTTCCATCTAGTGTGTAAAGGGATAAAATTCATGTAATTATACTAATTTGGTGCTTCTCATAGCATGAAATAGGTCTAGGATGACCTTATGTGTCTTAGGAATAAAAAAAATATTATTTTTTGGTTGAAATTAGGCAAGGGACACTAACATGATCCCTTGGTCACTAACATAGTGTGTTAGTGTCAAAATAACATCTCTAGTGTTTAGGTGGTAAAAAGTCGGGTGTTATGGGCTTATATCCCTAAGGAAAGGTCTACAACTTAATTTGGGATCTCTAGGGTTGTGTAATGCCTATATAAAAACTAAATAAGGGTTGAAAAAGGCCTGAAGATATATATATATATATATATATATATATATATATATATATATATATATATATATATATATATATATATATATATATAATCTTGAGATGGGTGGTCTCAAGTGACCTCATTTCACTCAAGTGAAATTTTATATGACTACATTCCACCCCTCTATTTTAAAAATTATGAAAAGAAAAATGACTGGGATAAAAGAAAAGGAAGCATATCTAGACATACTTATGAGGTGAAGCCTTTTAATATGGGTATGAGTTTTCAATGTATGATTCATTACGTTTACTATAAATGAAAAATTGATTAATTAGTCTTAATGAATATTAAAATCAAATATAAAGCTTAGTAAAGAGATAAGAGAGCGAGAGAGAGGAAAAGAATGAATACACCTCACTATGTATATGAACCAATGCAAAAACTTGGTGACATATTGAGTGTGTGTGTAACTAGTGATCAAATTGGTGAATATATTAGACTATGTTTGTGGCTTGCTCAATCCCCATGTGTGGGTGGATTAATAACTCAATCTAATTTTGATTCAATCATTATCCACCCTTGTTATATGGATCATACATTGTGAGTAACTTGTATTAGACTTATGGTTTGTCCAACCCTCTTATGTAGGTGGATAGATAACTCATGTAGGATATGACTCCATAATTTCAAACCCATATGTAGTATATTCATATGTGATTAAAACTATATGATGTAACTAAAATTATATAGGATGGATCTGGGGTTACTTAGAAACTCTAAAATTTAAAATGATGAAGTGGCCTCTTGAGCACTTAAAATTTTTAGCTTAGGGACAAAATAAAAATGCCAACTACTATAGATGTAATAAAGCATACATCTTGTGTGAAAAATAGTGTAAATGGTGTCTAGATTATACATCATAGAATTATCATTCCATCTTATATGAGCTAGTATAAAATAGATCATGTATAAATAATGTGTCATGCACATGCCCCCAATTCTGATATATGTGCATATGGATTCAAGATAGAGTGTTATCAATCCATGTTAGTGTATATTTGAAACTAAAATGGAAATGATCATTCCATACATGATTCCCCCAATCTAATCAAACCTAGTATTATTCTATGCAAAATTGAGCATAGACATATCAAATATGATAATTTGTGACTAAAACTATTTAAATCTAGATTTTAATTATCGTGTTCTATCAAATATGGATTTTCCTATTTCTAGGGATACTAGACAATAACATAGTTTCATAGATAGTATTTCATCGTACTACTATACTTTGTGTTATTCTAGTGTCCTCTTTGCTATTTTTCTACCAAATTGAATTTGATCTCTGCCTAACTATTTTTCACTATGTTTCTTAATTTTGAGCTCTATAATCTATGTGTGTTTTGGAAACTATACTCTAAGTGACCTTAGATGGAATTCTCTCTATAACAAACCCCTATGAATTTCCCTTATTTTTAATGTATTTTTTTAATCTATATAATAATTATCCTCAAAATAAAATATTTGCATGATGTGTGTTTGGCTAAAAACATATATGATATCTATGTAAAAAATCAATATAATGTGTATACATGAAATAATAATGTAAGATAATATAAGAATAAGCTGGTAATGTATAAATTGTGTTATATATATCATTCACAATGTTTTCAAGATAGATATAATAATGTAATCATGTGTATGAATAGTAAATCTAAGTAACTACCTAAGCGGATGGGGCATGATGTCCATCAAGGCACCCAAGGGGGAAGGTGAGATTCATGAGGTCACTCATGGCATATAAAACTAAGGTTAAATGTAAAAATCAAGATAAAAGTGTCCTGGCCATGACACATACATGAAATCATACATATAACACACATTAGTCACATGAATTAGGCCAAAGGGCCACAATATAAGGGACATGGGCACATGTCACTAAATCTAATAAAGTAATAAATACAAGGATATGTTCAAATGTCCACATACATAAATAACAAGTAGGTCATAATGTATCCACATGGATGGGCATGTTCAAATGTCTGCATACATAATCAAAAATGCATACACAAGGACATGGGCACATGTCCAAAACATGGATATAATGAAATAAATTGGCATAGAGACATATAACAATGACATATTCAAATGCCTTTAAATATATTTATAAGTAAAGAGACACAATCAAATATAAACTATGAAATATAGAAATGAAAGTATTCATGAAAATTTGGTACAAATTTTGATAATATCAAATATGTAAATAAACTAAGTCTATAGTAGTAGTAGTCAACAAAAAATCTAAGTGGTATAGGATAGTCAATATCATGATATAAATGATTTTAAATCTATGATAAAGAGTATGGAAATATGTAACTTGGAAAACTAAAATATGTGTAGTATAATGTCCCCAATGGGATAATGTATCAATGTTGAATCTACGTAGCTATGTACATGCCCCAAATGGGTAGATTGTAGCAAATATGGACCTATGTGTTGTACTTGAGTCCAATCAAAATATACAAACACTCAACAAGAACAAGTGAAGAATGTATGTATGATAAAATTGAATATACTATGATATCTATAACATGTAGTACCTAACAATTATAAGGAATGTAAACATGAGTATTCAAATAATCTAAATTTTTGAATGTTTATGTAATCTCTATTTTTTTGTGTTTTAAATATATTATATTATTTTTGTGTTTTATGAGTATATAATCTATGTACACACAATCATGAAAAGCGAAACTATATAAAAGGAGAAAGGTAAGATAATATATGTATAAGTAAAGAGTAACACACTACCTAATGAGTCCTATAAGAAACTCACACTCAATGTGGCCTATATCAAATAAAGGAAGTGTGGTTGTGTATGTTGAGAAATGAGGTATCTAGGATCCAAAAATTTGATATACTAAGTGGTATTTAGTTGAAAATTATTATGGAGTAGGGATATGAATTTTTGAATCTATTTGAATTGGCTTATGAAATATGGTGTGTTTCAAAACCCATCTATTAGAAGTCATAATTAGTGTGAATGATCTCTATTATAACATTTATCTATGTGGTGGTGGAGAGAGAGGTTCTTTAGAATCCATAATGCGTATCTAACATAGGGGTCTCTCTAATAAAGGTCTCCAAGGGAGAGTATGCATACATTAGTACTATTTTAGGTGTAGACCTCATATACACTAGTGATTTGACTAACATCTGAGCTGTTCTAACATAATTTGTGCCTACAATTATAACTAGTGACTATTGCATAATTGGTTATGGCATGCGTAAAGGGTACTCATATAGAAGACCCTAAATTGTAACCACTTGATTAACATGTATATAATTGAGACATATATATATATATATATATATATATATATATATATATATATATATAGAGGATGAAATATATCTAATTTGTTTTATCCAAGGCCTATCCAATAACATATCAAATGTTCCTACACTAAGTAATACTATGAGTCTAGTGGCCACATGTGTAGGCCTAACCTATAATGGAAGTAAAATATCCCTAATAAAACACTATAAATGGACACTAAAGCCAAAAATAATTGTATCTATCTAATAAATATTCTTATCTAAATAACCCAATTGATGTATGACTGTGATAGTACACATGTTGACACTTGATCCATTGTGAACCTTGAAACTATGAATACAAATATGATCAATGTAGGATCATACACATAGAAATGTATGTTATCATAAATTATATCCTAATCTGAAAATTGATAAGAGGTCTAGCTATAACTATAGTATGATACACACTAATGATATTATGAAGAGGATGTGGATCCACTATATGAGTTTGATAAGATGGTGGTGGTTATGACTAATATGTATAATAAACACCTAAAGTGAATGTTGTATCATTAGATTCATGTTTTAGACATGTATCTAAAATTATTTTCACTATTTTTTCTTCCATTTTTTATGGTATAAGAGCCTCTATAGGAGTGCCAAGATCAATGATATAATTTTATATCAAATCTTGTATATTATGTCATAAGCCAATCCATTTGTTTATATTATGGCCTAGTGCCTTGTGATAGTCACATAATGGATTAGAGTCATATTTCATTGGAAGAGGAAAAATAACATCAAGATATTTAATGAGAGGGAGATATATGACATTACATCCAATAGTTTTTGTGTAACCCATGTTGGAGATTAAGAAATATTCTTAAATTGTCTCCTTAAAAGAACTGATAAAACTATGTCAAGACCTAAATTATAAGTCATGTTTAAGAGAAATATAAAAAAATTAAAATTATTTAAATGAATTTAATCACATATTATAGTAAATTATGGTGAGTGGGTATTTTTATATATTGATCAAATGGTGAGAGTTGATAGTTAAAAACCTGACTGATCTACAGACATCAATGAAGCACATTGAGTCAACATTTTAAGATTATATGAGATGAGGTCAAATTGACTCAGGTTTAAAATTTGGCATTGGTAGACTATGCATTAAATTTAGCACATGATTTATGGTGTGATAATGATCCAAATATGAAATTAAATGAGATTCAATCATTTTTTTCAAATGTTAATGGTGACCATTTGAATTCAAATATTTGAATTTAACATAGGGAAAAACTAGAGATGTTTATTTTATCCATATCTTTCAATGGAAGTAAAATTTGCTGGTGCTATAAAAAATTATGTAGAAGACTCAATTTTTCATCTAATGAACCTAATTTTAATGTGTGTGTGTGTGTGTGTGTGTGTGTGTGTGTGTGTGTGTGTGTGTGTGTGTGTGTGTGTGTGTGTGTGTGTGTGTGTGTGTGCGCGCGCGCGCGCGTGTGTGTGTACAATCCAAGATATTAATGTTCAAATTTTACTTTGTGTTCATGTTTATTCTACAAATTGACCCAAGAGGTATATTTAAGATTTTTGATGTTGTTTCAATGTTTCATGATGACTATGATATTTGGTAGTGGTTTAGACTCCATGAGGATGATCTGTGAGTATTTTAAGGTGTGATCAATCTATCTTAAGTCTGAACAATGCTTAAGGAGTTGGTTATATGTTGGGTAATGGTGTTCTTATTTATAAGGTCTCTATTTGAATAGATTGAGCATATATAGACGTGATCAAAGGTGACTATGATAATTTGAGGATGTTTTAGGGGACATAAGGAGTGGAAATATGTATTTTTAAGTTTTCTTGTGTTTTTATTATGCTTGTATATGTGTTAGATAAGCTTAATGGGTCTCCATAGGCTTAAATGTGATTTCAGCCTATTTGAAAGTGGATTGTGCTTAACTATGACCCGTATGAGATGAATTAAGTGTGAAGGCATGTTTTGTGGTTAATAGGGAAATATTTTAATCTTTTTAATTCATGATATATATATATATAGTGAAACCAAATTTTTGGTTTCTTGATTTTATATGTGAGAGACTTTGGAGAGACTTGTAAGACTTGGGTGTGGTATGAGTGTTGAAACAAAGAAGTAAGGAGGTTGAGTGTACCCAATGGATGGGTTAATAAGTAAATTAGATTAAGGAATATATGCATGACTTGTAATTTATGTTTCTAAGGTTATAATAGTGATCTTTTAGGTTGAGCATGAGTGAAGGGGTCTTTAGTGATCAAAAAGGATGTTTTAGATGTCTTGAAAATGAGTGAAGAATTGTTGATGTCTATGTGATCTTGGTGGTTGATATGATAGGAAGATTAGTATGTGGACTATGTGTATGCCCTTCTAGTCATTTTTTTATAATTATGATAGAATTATTACTATGAAGGATGCATTGAGTGTGCAGAGTTGAAGAGTGGGGTAGTTAAGATATTTAATGTGTCCAAATTGATATTTTTATGTTGGTTCATGTATGTAATTTAATTTGGCCAATAGGGTGTGTTAGGTGATAGATTTGTTTCTAAAATATGAAAATATTAATATCCATTGATCAATCATCAAGTGTTGAAGACATTAGTTCTAAGGTGGAAGTCTTGTTTTCAAGGAGGGTATAAAGGACATGATCTTCCTTAGGGTAGTTGATCCTTGTGAAATAGGATTTCACTAAAGACCTTTTTCCAGAAGGGCTTGATCGAGGTTGTATGTTATAAGGACTTGATCAAATAGGTGGTCAAAAGGACTTGATAATATTAGGTGTAGGTGATCCTTGTGGATACTAAAAGCCTTAGGTCAGAAGGACTTGACCAACATTCCTAATTAGAAGGAATTGGTTAGTCTCTTGTTTGTGATGATATTATAATACAATATTCTAGGTGTTTGTAAGCTTGGGAGTTAGTTTTATTCACCAAGAAGATTTCCCATGTATATCTTGTGTTGTGTATGTGATCTTGGTTTATGTTCATTGTTCACTTCTATGGATGATATATATGCTTCATGATTGATTGTATTAAATGCTTAAGTATTTACAAGGGTTTGCAAATTGAATTGGATTATTTCCCACCTCTGATTCACCCTGCTCTTAGTGGATTGTACCTCTAACATTGTATAGACTACTAGTCATTAAAATTTCTTGGGATTGCCATTTATCCATTAATTACAAAGATCAAAGCATATAATTCATATAATAATTTAATTCATGAGCCATTATTATCTTGAATTTAGGTACTTTAGATCAAATTTATATCTAAATTATCCTGAATTATGTCACTTATAGGCCTTTTAGTTAGTGAGAAATAAACTAAATTTTGAGAGTGATTTCCAAACATGACACACATTCTTTTTGGGATTTTGATGGATTTGATGACCAAATAGGATGTCACTATTAGTCCCATCACCATCACCTATATCATCACTACCACATGAAAATCCCTTGTCCTCTTACTCTCTGTCCATTACTACTGGGATCCACCATTGGTCTAAGATTCTATATGGTTTCCATGTGGCTTCCATATGGGGCTTTGGGTTCATTGGGTTATATTGATGCCCTATAAAATATAAATCTTCCACAAGTTTTAGAGTTCTTGGATGGTTTCCACATGGAAATAATCTATATATTGGAGCCATAAATGATATATTTATGCCTTGCCAACTCCCTATCAGGATGAGTCATTAAGATTGTGACATGTGGCATAATATTGAAGCCCATGAGGTTTATGCCTTATAATTTTGAGATTTGACTGCTAACTACCAAGGGATGAGATCAATAAAGTGTTCTCATTTGATGGCTCATGGAAAGTATTGTATGCTTAAAAATATAAAAAAATGAACAAGTCAAATAAAATATTTAAAAATGTACATACCTTACTAGAATATATAAAATAAGAGATTATACTAAGCCATAATAAAAGTAAGAAATAAACATAGATTTCCTTAAATTTTTAAATTAAAACTAGACATTTGCATATTCAAAAATTGAACCATTTATCTAGATTTAGATAAAGGCATGATCAAAATAATAAATGTGAGAAACACTCAATGATTTAATCAATAAAAATATACCTTTACATAGGTGAACATTTTAATACTATGAAAACTTGCTAATAGGTAGACACTGATCAAATTTAATATATGATAAATTGGAAATGTATAAATAGTTGATTAGACTAGAGTATTAGGGTTGATGGTCTACTTACATGTATATGCCTTTAAATTTTAATCTAATGAAAGTTTTGGCTTCATCAGGGTGCAATACAAAAACCACTCATCAAGCTAGGTCAATTTAGGTCTTTTAGCATGATCATGCATATGGCATAATCACATATCTCTATGTTATAATTGTAATCTATACTACCCCTATGTTCTAGGATTTTGAGATCATGCCACATGGCATGATCTAGGGTATTTTCACCTCAAAGAGATATTAAAAATTGGGAAAGCACTTTTGGATGGCATTGGGGCCTATGATGATGACTGTTATAACCATCTTGAGCCTACATGAAACTTTAGACTTGATAAAGTCATTTGAATAATTGTCTAAGGTATAAAGGTAAAATAGAAAGACTCAACGGTGTAAATTTATGAACTTAATATACTTAAATAAAAACTATGACTTTTAATTTGAAAAAATAACTAGACGTGCCATTAAAATCTTGGCAAACATGGGCAAGTCAAACCTACATGCATTGCTAAATCATAAAGGTAAAGACAAGGTGTGTATTCATGGATATGTCAACAAATAAAGATGAGGAAGCCTAGACTTCAAATAGATAAGGATACCAAACATTTTTATAGTGAATTCTAAAGTTCATGAAATTAAACTATTTAAAGGGGAAATCATACTCAACCATTTAAGAATATATGTAAAACTCATGAGATCAATAAAGCTAACTAATTTTTAAGATAGATCATTGTAAAATTTCAACCCTTATTTGTGAAATTTAAGTAATCATATGTTAAATTTCTAAGATAGAGACCCTAAAAAGGCTCAAAATTTAGATAAATTATCATAAGCTTAAATCAAATATTCAAATGAGAACATATTTAGCATGGATCATGAATCTAATAAAGCTTAGGAAAACATTCAAGTTAGGATTTGATGTTCATAGATGAAATCCTAAATTTAATTGATTAAAATGCAAATGCATTAGAAACAAGCACGAGCAGTCATTTAAAACTTAGCATCTATCAAATTTACATAACTCTCCCAAAATAAGATCAAAACCAAGAGCAAGAAAGGTCCCATGATTTCATAAGATGAAATCATGGCATGTTGGTGAAGGCAAAAATAATTTGTTTCATTATTGTATTATAAAAAATCCAAGGATAATTAATAAAGTGATAGTTTGACATTGAAAGGAATCAATGCTTCAGTTATATACATCAAATAAAATAAAATGGGGTACTAATAGTTGGGCTTTTATTTTTTAATTTTTTGGCCCATAATGCATATTTTAATTTACTATATAGTCTCTCATCTTAAGTAAGGTGGTGATATATTTTTCTATATTCTCTAAAACCATTCCCTCAAGGATTGTATTCTACTAATGAATCAAATCAACCCATATTACAAAAATAGATTAATTAATTAAAAGTAATAAAAAGTATTAATATTGATAGTGATGCCAAACCTTGAGAGTATATTCTCCATGAAATAAATGACAACCTTGTTAGTGGATTTATGAGTTGGAGGATATTTAATTAAACTTGTAAAATCATCCCTTATAATATCAATTATTTAATATGATTATCATGAAACTTTTTATTGAAATCAAGGCCCCACATTTAGCAATGATAAGTCTAAAGGGAAAACATTCCAATTTATTTCTCATTATATCTATGAATTCTCATTTTTCTTCTCAAGCATAAATATTTGGTTCTTCATCAATAAATAACATCACTTTTATTGCCTGCCCAACATCATTAGGAGACTTTGTTCTATTAGAGTTGAAAATCCATGTTCAAGTTCAAGATTGGTTAGATATTTTTTTCTATAATAATTGGTATTTGGAAAATTACTTATTTTACTCTTATTTTTTCTTATTTAAGGTTTTTTAGGAAATTATGTCTTCACAATGTTTTATATATAGTGAGTTGATCAATAAAATATTGGAGAACATAATTTATTTTTATATAATTTTTTTGTTAACTTTTATAATTATTGAAGTTGCTCTTAGACTCCTTATTCCTTGCTATTTTACATTGTACTTTTTCAAAATAAATATATAATTGAAAACCACTTATACCAAGTGTAAGATAAAAATTTGGGATATTTTTTTTTACTTTGAGTAATACTCTCTCTCTTTATTAATGGCTTGTATCTTCACATTAAAAATACTTGTTCCATCATGTTATTATATTTTTCAACCTCCAATGATTTTATATTTTCTCCTTCTATCCAATTATATTAAATAACTCTATGAATGGCATTATAATTTTAACTTCTTGAAAAACATAAAAATTAGTTTGGGTGAATTTAAAATGGTTTATAAGGAAGATCAATTTCCAGTAATAAGTAATTTTATATCTTTTGGAAGTTGTATATTAAGGTTGAGAATCTATCTCACCAAAAAAAATTATATACATTGGGTGTTAATCTATTATATATCTATGCCATCCCATAATATAATAAGATTGGAATCCTCATTATATGAATATGGATATTTATGTTCACATATTGATAATCAAAAATCCATAACTGTCTACACTTTTGATTATGAAGTCAGTTGTAAGTTCAACATAAATAAATTTCTAATCTTCTTAATATTTGGACTAATGATTATTTGAAAAAAAATTATGAAGATGGTTATTCAAATTATTTTGGGATATTTATTCTTATATATTGGCTATTGAGAATCAAATTATCATTATTATTCAATTCTTTTCTAAATTTTTCATCCCATCAAGTCTTTTTATTTAAGACCATGTGAAGGTTTATAATACATCTTAAAATAATTATATATCATATGTAAACATAAAATAGTTTCTAATATTAAGATTATATAGAATTATAAAATTTAAAACAACATTAAAGATCCAATACAAATAAGGGTACCATGTGCCAAGTTCCTACGAGGATAGAGAGGCATGAAATATGTTCTAGGCATTTTGTAAAAAAAATGACCTTGAGTTTACAGATAGTTTTCATGGGGAGAGAATTTTTTAACTTGTTAATTTATTGTAAAAATAGTTTGTTGAATCCTAACATTATTATTATATCTCATTGTTGTGCACATTTCAATATTTACCTACTGCCAAACAATTAGACAAAACTTGGTTGTAGATGATAAGTTATTAAAAAATTGTTTCATCATTATATATTTTATGAATGACATAAAAAAATAATTTTAATATAAAATGTTTTGTACATTCTTTTCAACCATAACTATTCAATAATTGGATACTTTTTGTTTTTTGGTATAAATCTCTGATAGAAATGGTGCAGGATAAGTCCTTGTAATCAATGAAAGAGTATTAAATTATTAATATCTTGGTCAACAATTTTAAAAATCAATATTATTTTTCTAATTTGTGATAGTAAATATACTCTATGTAGATTTGGTTGTTAAATTCTTTGCAAAGAAAAAATGACCAATGCTTTCATATGACAACTTGAGCGACCTAAGTAAATAGTGATGACATATCTATTTTCAACAAGGATTTAATGTATAAGGGGAGATAAAATTAAAAATATCATGAAATAAAATACAACAACCTCATTAGTATGACATAAAACTAAATAAATAATTCATACATGGAATAACCAAGACAAAACTTGATTAAGAATATATGTTTGTAGGAAATAGATTTTGAAAATTAAAAACTTATTTTTCTAAAATTTATGTTGACTATTGGTTGGATGCCATATTTATGGTGAAATATTGGTTTTATACTATATAATATATCACTAAGCCTTAGTCAATCCAAAACAAATCTTACAAACAAATATTTTTAGCAAGTAAAAAGCCTCACCTTTCCAAATGGATTTTACTTGTTTGTGATCATTTGCATATTGTTTGGAGTTAAATATTGCAACCTACAAGAGATTAAGTAATAATATTTTTATCAAGTAAATTAGTAATAATAAATAAAATATAATGTGTGTTTTATGATCTTGTATCCTATAAAATTCTTGGATTGTTGAAAGACTATCTATATCATTTTGTGTGTCTTAAATGTATATTTAATTATAAGAATTAAGAAAAAAATAATTTTAATAAGGAAATCATTAAAAATCCATTAATATAGTCTCTTTTTATGTTACAAATAAATAGAGATGGAACTATGTTTGGTTATTATAGTAGGCATTATAGATAAAATAGGAGTATGTACTATGAGAAATACTTATACGAGAAGTTGATTCTTAAAATAAATATATGGGAATATCTATGTTGAATGGACATGGAATAAATATTTTAAATTTGTTTCCATTTTATCTATTGGTATCCTTGTTACTTTAAAGGCTCTAATTTATAGCATACTAATCAAGCAAGGTCCATCTGTGTTAGCTAATGTTTTCATGTCATTATCATTTTTTGTGATTGTTAGCTAGGTATTTTCTTTGAAAAAAATATGTACACCATATCCTAGGGGAAAAATAATCAATCTTAGATCCCAAAAAAACATACAACCTAGATCGAATCTTTCCATCAACATCTATAAATAACCTCACCTTTCTAGATGTATTTTTCTAATTATGTGACCATTTTCATAGTTTTTATAGTGTATTTAAATCCCACTCTAAAAAAAAGATGGAAAAATTGGTGTACATTAGTATTGTAACTTTAAATAAAAAAATTTAATTATATTTGTATAAAGAAAATTAATAACAAATAAAATACAATGTGTATTCTAATTTCAGAATGTTTATTTGAAAAAGATGGGATCTTACTTTGATTAATCAAAAAACTTGATAAATCTACACTAGACTTGATAAATGATCTTATTAAATAAATGATAAATCATGATATAGTAAAAATGAATCAAGAATAGTCTTATGAAAATAAGATCTAAGTAACCAGACCACTAGTCAACATTTTAAATTTTATGCATGAAAAAGTAAATGACATAATATGCATATCACTATTAATAATGATGGGTTCAATATAAATATTAATCTATTTAACTTGGGATCATCTTATCTTTTATAAGGATGAATAATTTTGTATTTTATAACTAGGAATTAAAAATGGCCAATATAAAAAAAGAGAAAATTACTTTTACTGAGTACTGAGTATCCCTAGAATGACAGAAAAAACATTACATGCAGTACTTGTTAAACAACAAATTGATTATGAGAATTGGAGTTGTTATATTTATGATATATATTTTATTTAAGTGGAATCATTATAATATATAGTGTTATTTTGTTTTTAGTTCAAATAAACCAATAAGAGTAACCTACATAAGAGTAAAACACGCTACTATATAGTGATAGCTTTGAGACCAAAATTGTACTCTAGTATCATATATAGGTTCATAAACATTCAACACCTACAATATGAGAAATCAAATAATTAAAAATTTATAAAAATAATAATATTCTCTTATAATAGGATGCACCCTACAAAAACATTTATTTTATGTATCCATTGAAAACAATAATTTATTGTTTTGAATGTATGGGATAAGTAAAATTTCACATAACTTGATTAATACAAATAATTTAACTAACAAAAAAATAAATACACTATATGAAATGGAATAACCAATGGGGCTATGATTGTATATGTGATTTTGGTCGAGATGAAAAGGGATACATTTAGAATGTTTCTATAATATAGGTATGGATATATGCAAGGTCAATGATTTTGTCAACTTCCAAATGAATGAGCCTTGAAATAATACCATAAAATTAAATATAATTAATATATTTTAAAAGGAAAACATGCCAACCAAGATGTCAAAATGTATGTGAGGAAGAAATTTTCCTGTCAGAATGAAATAAAAAGTAAACTTTTATCATATCCAATGTTATTCTTGTCTGTCTAATGTTTTTCAAAGTTAATTATGGAAAATACCACATATAGTGTAGAATAGAGGTTTAATGTGATTTATAATATGAAAATAAAATGTAAGTGAAAAATATGGCTATGATTTGTAACTGGCTTATAAAAGGTGTATAGTAGAAATAAAATATTTCTCAAAATAATGCCTTTTAATCCTCATCTAAGATTTGAATGATGGCAGGATGGTATGTACATGATAATGATCAATATCCTATTTGAAATGATGATGATGATGATGATGATGATGATGATGATGATGATGATGATGATGATGATGATGATGATGATGATGATAATCAAAAAGTGACACCACTATAACATATCAACTATTCGATTAAAATACACTTTCATTTTTTTATCAATGTCAACATTATCAAAGGGTTGTGGGATAGGGTCATCATCTAACATTCATAAGCCCCTATTGCCTCCAAATATTCCCCTATAATTAAACAAAGTACATGATAACATAGAAAAAGCATTAAACATGTAATGAATTATTCCCACTATTTTTAGTCAAATGATATGTTTCCCATAAGTTTGAACTATTCATTATTGACTTAACTAGATATATGGCCCACATTGCCACAAATGTGAGGCTAACTAGAGCTCATGTTCTACACCAAAAATTCAACCATACTATTAAATTTGTACATGATGTATATCATTACTACAAAAAATTAAAATTCAAATAACTATATATTTGTCATGTATAAGGCTATAGAATCATAACAAGAACTATATATTCTAGGATAGTATAATTGAAAACCCTTTATGGTCCTAGTTTAACTCAACATAATGTTGTAATACAATCAAGCCTCCATAGAACCATGAAGAAAAATCTCTACAACTCATGTGGTGTTGTTTATTCTATCACTACCCTCCCTTGACCATGGTTCCTCAAATAAAATGAGCTATAACAAATGATTAAAATAATCAAAATAATCTTGACAAACTCATTTTTAGTGTGAAAACCTAATAGATAAGGTGATATAATTCATGTTTAATAGGTTGATATGTGTTGTAATGGTTGAAAATTGTACATTTCTAGATGAATGTATTAATGGAGTCATGTAACCCTTATCTTGGCCCTATATAAAAGATAAAATGGATGTTTATGGTCTTTTAAATGATATCTATAATTTCAAAACCAAGACACTGTGTAATGGATCGACAATTGTAAGTCATCCCATGGTATTATTGATGTCAGACTCTATTCTTGGCCACTTTACAACATCAAACCTTCTAAATTACATTTTATTATGATTTCTCACAATATTTCAAATATAATTAATCATCATGTACAATGTTTTATCATTAAAAATCTATTTAATATCCAATTATTATCTATAACATCTATAATAATTAATGAAAAAATATAAAATAGGAAGCATCAACTTTATTTCTTATTTATTTTTTGTGTCTTTACCCTATGCTCTTCAAACTCACTAAAAAAATAGGAAATAAGGACTAAAATATATAAAATATACTATTTATAATCTAAAATAACATTATATTTTCTAATCTATGTAACAAAAAATGGATTGGATAACTTGAAAAAAATATTTTTCATTATCTTTGTTTATTAAGAGATGCATATTTACCATCTGGCAAGTCTTGTCAAAATATAAGTACAAAGATTCCCAAAAAATTATGCATCAATATAGTTAGGAAGAAGCCAATAAACCATGTTGTGAAGGGAATGGAATACATATATTTCTAAGTCAAATCATAAACCAATAGCATCACCAGCTATGTTTTTTTGCTTCCCTTAATTTTATACCCACCTACCATTCCATTTTCATATCCCACAATATTATTGTTGAACATGGAGATCATATATATTCCACATGATGAAAATATTTCCAATGAGTATCTTATTTATAAATATACCAATATGAATCCCTTTCTAGAATAAATGGTAGTTATGGTAAAAGCAACTATGGCAGGGAGCATACTGAGAAATGTTCCAACACTATTTTATTCAATCTAACTAGTTTAATAGAGTTTAAACAAAATTACTAAATAGTTAAACAAAAATTTATATCCATATTACCTCTATATATGCTTCTCGCTCCTTAAACAAGTTTGAAATCCTACCTCAATATAAAAGAGAGGAATCCCATACCCTTTTTGCACCAATACATGACAAGGAAAAATCAATGACATATGTAGAGTAAATGGTATGTGAAAATAGAAATGAAATGAAATGAAAAATAATGGAAAAGGATTTGTTTTAAATATTTTTTGTAGTAAAAAATTATAGCTAGGATGGGGTATAGCCATCATTATGTAGTAGGCTCCTTCCACCTAGCACCATTATTGCATCAGAACCCAAATCAATTACAAATATCGATTTTGAGGAGATGATAGATAGGATAGATGCATAGGGAGTATAAATACACAATGAGGCATTAAAATACATATATTATGAATATAATATATACATGATTTAATTACCCTGATTTAATGGCCTTATAATATTTAACATTTCAAAAGAATATTTAAATTTATGGCTAATAAAAATAAAAATTATTGAAAAGATTGAAAGAGTCTTACTATGACTTCATTATTAAAACTAGTAGTTCTTATAGAGTAAAACTTTCCATCAACTATATTTCCATAAAAAATTAAAATTATCATTTATAACTATCAAGTTGCCTAAGATTAATCATGATTACACTACCTTAGTTACCTTGATTGATGCCAAGGCAAACATAACATAAAAAAATTTCATGAACCAATTTTCAAGATAAATAATATTTTATGTTATGAGTTAAACAACATGCAATTTACCCATGAAAGTTTCAAATATATTTTCTATCACACTAATAAACACAACATGATTGTTTGAGAGAACATGTATTAATAACCAATTAATTTTTTTGAAACCAAAAGTCTACCCTTTAGTACTAGCAAGATATTGGTATAAAAATAGGTTTGGGGTTAAAAACAAGGGTCTTATGTAAATGATAATGTAAGGGATATAAAAGATGAGTCTACACACATAATATTTAAAGAGATATAAGGTGAAGGACCTAATATATCAAAGCTATCATTCTTTATTAAAGCAAGATATATAGGTAAAATAAAAGGGATACCACCAGGAAGATGGAATAACTATAAATGTAATCAAGGTTTCATAAGATGATGAATCAAGAGATATAAATAATGTAAATATTGTGTCATTATATGTTGAATAAATATTTATAACTAATATAATTGTTGTAACACAAATTAGAAGTTCCTCTAAAATTAATCAAGAGATATGAATAAAAAACATGTACAACATAAAAATGAACTAGAAAGCATATGTTAATTTATACATTGAAGACATGAAACAATCAATCTCATAATACAAAATAGAGCTCAAAAGAAAGAGTATAGGGTTAGGAAAAATTATGTTACTTTGACTTCTTAATTCATTAATCTTCCCCTTGTCTTACAACACCATGTGAGAGATTTTTAGGTGAATCTAATTTAAATAGAATAATACTAAGTAGACTAAAGTTGAGGACTAAAAATACTCAGTACACTTGTTGATGTCTTACCTTATTTTTATTATTTTATCTAAATTAGATAAAAATTTAGAGTATTTAGATTATCTAAATTATTTCTAAATTAAGAAAATTTGAATGTCCATTTAGATGTTTAGTTACACCTTACTATATTTAGAAATGATAAATAAGACTAGGGTACTTAAGTTGTTAGTGTTATTCTCATATATGAGACTATGTACAAGTGATATGAATAATTGAAACTAGTTTTGTAGTCACTCAAATATGTAAACCAACTGTATGGGCTTACCTAGACATATCAAATAAAATATGAATGCATGTATATAATAATAGCTGTATGATATCTATTGAAAACATCCTTTGAAGATCTACAATTTTATTTTAACATAGAAAGTTACACTTAGTTATATTTTTTTTATTATGTTTAATATTAGAATCTTGTTGTGAACATGTCTAAATTTCTATCTCCTTAACTTTACAACCATAGCTCCACTTTTGAAACTAATTTTAAAAATGCAATGTAAAATATGGGTTAATATAATCTCAACCACACCACATTGAGTGGTTGATGATGCATATATTTACAATATTATGAATATGGATCAAATTTCATGTAGATATCCTAGTTAGGTATGTGTGCAATAGTGCTCATTTAGTATGGATGCAATTTGTAACTTGGATTTTAGCACTGATAATATGAAAATTTAACTTAGATTAATTGATTTATAAGTTTATAGGGCCTAATTTTTTGAGGAAGTTTAAATTTAGAATGTTTAGGCATGTTGTTCTCAATATGTAGATGATATAAGTCCTATTGATAAGTGATAGATAGATTCTTACTAGATGGGAATATTCTTAAGCATATTCTATACATATAGTTAATTCATTGGGTAACTTTTTATACCACCAACATGCGAAGTGTATGTCATGGCTCATAGTAAATATTGTTATCTAGAAAAGTGACTATTAAAATGTGCACATATAGCTTTGTTACATGTGGAAAATTTTGGTAAACTAGATCCATTTAAGTATGATCATATGTATAAAAAAATTATAAAAAAATAATGAGATGATCCTAAGATAATTTGATTAAGAAAATAATTAGACTAAGCATATAGTATAGAATTCCTATAGGTGTCTAATAAAAAATAATAAATTTTGAGTTAATGAAAAGGTAAAATTCTAATAAAAATCATGGACAAGAGTCATAGGTGTACACAAAAGTCATGTATGCTAAATATATGTGTAGACTTACATTGTCAAGTGTCTAATACTAGTTTTATGTGCCTTTACATGCCCATTTTTTTAATTATAGTGTTGATAATTCTAGATTAAAAGGCTAAATCAATAACATAATTTATTTTTTAATTACAATTTTTCTTTGATAGAATGATCAAAGTGTCTAGCTTTCTCCATGCAAAACTATACTGAAACACGAAATAACCAATGTCTATATATGATATGAAATTTGAAGTAAAATATTCCAATTAAACATTTGAATTTTTAAGAGCAAGGAAAATACCTCTAAATAGGCAAACTATGGTACCCTATATAACATTATAGACTTAGGTGATTATGCCCCAAGGTGAGTTTCACTCTATAAAACATGGGTTTGGAAGATAAAGACCACAACACTCGTGAAAAAGGATATGTGTGTTGAGAAAGGCATAACCTCAATCACACATGAATTTAAATGATCTTGAAATTATTATATGTTTAATATGGAAAATTTAGAGAGCCATACTAGACTCGTATGTAAAGGTGGAACCCCATAATAAATTTTTATGTGAATGTAAATATATTCAATAAATAATTATTTATAGATTTTAAATTCAAACTACTACCTTCATTACATTCATTACCAACTTAAATATAAATTTACATGTAATAATAACATATATGCCCAATAATCTAATCTAACTATCCCAATCTAATATATAATGCCAAAAAATTGTCATTAATGCCTTGAATCTGATAACATGTTAGTCATGTACCTATAAAATGTCTATATATACATTATATATACCCCTAATTTCATGTCAATTTTTATATAACTATGTCGTAACCTAAACCAACTTAATAATTTAACCTCATTTAAACCTATAAACTCTATACTTTGTTTGAAACTATGAAAATATATGTATGGAGGCTTGAATATATATTATAATCCCACTAGTATTCCCCCTTTCTAAGGTGAAGAATGTAACACACAAATTAATCATCTCAAAATAAAAAAGTTAAACACATCATGGTATATATAAAGATGACAAAGTGAAAATCATGTGATAATATGTGTAAAATATGTCATCATAATATGATTAATTAATATAAGAATATATAAAACATGTGTCCTAAGTTATACATTTGTCATGTGAATATATATATATATATATATTCACATGACAAATGTATAACTTAGGACACATGTTTTATATATTCTTATATTAGTTAATCATATTATGATGACATATTTTACACATATTATCACATGATTTTCAATATATATATATATATATATATATATATATATATATATATATATATATATATATGATAATCCCACTAGTATTCCCCCTTGTTAAGGTGAAGAATGTAACACATAAATTAATCATCTCAAAATAAAAGAGTTAAACACATCATGGTATATATAAAGATGAAAGAGTGAAAATCATGTGCTAATATGTGTAAAATTTATCATCATCGTATAGTTAAATAATAAAAAAATATATAAAACATCTATCCTAATTTATACGTGTCATGTCTCTCTCTCTCTCTATATATATATATATGTATATATATATATATATATACACACATATATGTATATACATATATATATACACACATATATATATACATATACATACATATATATATATATATATACATATATACATATAGATATATATACATATATAGATATATATATATATATATATAGGAATGTAGTATTAATAATAATGTATATAAGAAATAAAAAATATGCTAAATACAAAGATATATGATATATATCTTAGCATCACACAAAATTAAAAATATGCATGATATGGATCATGGCACCACAATATAAAAAACAATCATATATGTATCCACGCATTTATAAAAAAAATTCATGGAAATTATAAATACATTATGAACACACATAAAAGGACTCAATGTAACATAAAAAGAAGAGTAACACATAGTAAACTCAAAGAACACATAATGTCACACAAGTTAAGGGCCCCATATAATGTAAAACACACTCAAGGATTACAAAATATAAAATATCAGAATAAAATAGCAATAATACATTCAAATTAACACAAAGTGATCACAACATTTATTAATCAATAACAATCACACATAGAATAAATTAATATAGTTTTCAATATCAATGTATGTAATCATCGCACATAGTAAAGTATAACATTAATATAACACTCTAGGTATTATATGTAAGTCAAATAAATATATAACCAATATAAGGTAGCTCAATATGATAAATGTAATGTTTATATAAATATTAACATGAATAGATGTACTAAAGATATGCCCCCATTTTATGCATGGGCAGCACATTTGGTAAACAATTTTCCTACATCTAAATGTTCATGTCATATGAATTTTTTATGTCCTACACTCACTCATATTTATCATGAAACATGTGTATGAAATAGTTTATGTAATATACCATAGTTTTATTTTAAATAATGGAAAATGTATACTACCAATACATGTCATACATATGTCAAAACTTTTTATTTTTCTAAATATTTATTTTTTGTATTTTTGAAATATTTAATTTTTTTTCCTGATAACTAATGATACCATCAACAATATGTTCACATTAAGGTCCTATATCAAGCATAAAAATGGTCCCTTGGTGTGACTATGTACTCACATTTGTATTTGTATCTAATTTCAAGAGTTGATCTCATGTTATAGTGATTCCATCATTATTTTCATGACCCATATGATATGTGTATGAGTAACCCTAGTAATCATAGTATCATGTGGAATATAATGTATAATGGTGAAATGTGCTTGTTTTTATTTTGAAACATGATAACCTTTTGTAGATACTAAAATTTTATCTTCGGTACTTGACAATTAAAATATTAACACACATTTACATTGCATGACTTGAGATCTCAAATAAGGTCCTACCTCACCATCCTCTCACACTCGTATCCTTTATTATGATTAAACCCTTTTATTTTTAAATTAAACACCTATAATAACATCAATATCTATTTCAAACCTACTAAATACCCTACATAGATATCTTAAGACTCTTTTCTACCTATACATAGGTTGGTTCTGTCAGTTATGGTCATTATCACTAGATGATAATGACATGCATTGGTCAAAATTGACTCATCTATTTTATAAAATCAAACCCATCCTTAGGTTTGGAATACTATTTTAATGAATTAGTGGCATGATTAATTATTCATTTTAATCCATATGTATGTATGTATGTATGTATGTATGTATATATATATATATATATATATATATATATATATATATATATATATATATATATATATAGACACACACACACACACACACACATACATACATACATACATGTGTGTGTGTGTGTATATATGTATATATATATATATATATATGTATATATATATATATGTATACACACACACACACACACACACATATATATGTACACACACACACACACACACATATATATATATATACATACATACATACATATATCTATATATATATATATATATATATATGTAAAGTCAAGGTCTTATTCAAAAAGGAAATGGCAATTATATGTTATACTTTTAAACCTTATTTCACACTAAGAAAATATTTCCTATTATTTCACTACCAAATACAAAATATAATAATTATCTATCTACACATAGTTAACAATCATAATCAAATAATCATAGTAGACTTGAAAAATACATGTGGCTTGATTTCCCTCCTTAGAGTACTAGATACATAGGTTGTATCTAATCATCAAGCATGGATGATTGGGCTTAGATAAAACTTTTAAAATTCCCCCATTTTTATAGTTTTCAAGTCCTCATAATCACATATAAGGTTTTAAGGTGAATGGGATAGTTTTATATCTATTTATTCATCATTAGATTTTGGGATTAAAAATACAAAACAAAAAATAGAGTCATAAGTGAATTTAAAATTAATAAGCCATGCTTCAATGAAGTTTATTACCCACTAATATGTCAATATTGATCATATATACTAAATAAATATTTTTTAACTAACCCAATGCAAACAATAGATCAATTATGGAACCAAAAAAATTGCATGGCTATTTATCCCTAATTTCCACTTCCATGATATAGTCACTAAAAAGTCAACCAAAAATGTTAAGTATTGTGATATCATCAATATTTTATATATTTACATATGCTCTCATTAAATTAGAAGAATGGTTCTTAGTATTTTACATTCATATTTATTATTTAATGTAATATATATTGATCTAAATTACATTTAAATGTTCTACTATATTAATCTCAACCATTAATAAAAATTAGGGTAAAACATATTACTGAACTAGTACACTTATAAAATGGTTAAAATACCTAGGGTTTCCCTGAGTGTTTCATATTTAGCCTTATATTTTTATTTTCAAATATGATTTATTATTTTTACCTGATAATACACATAAATGATGAACATGTTGAATGAATATTATTTGTTAATAAAGTTAATGAAACTAATCTTTCCATAGTTTTATACATGGTTAATGTATAATATTTTGATCAATTATGAAATAAAATAGGTAATAAGGATAAAATATGAATTAACTAAAAATAATCAATTTAGATATTAACAATCCCAAGCCTTCCTCTAATCTTATTGTTTTAACATCTAATCCAAGATTCATATTTACACTACTAGACACGAAAGGGAATGTATGACTTCCTTTTTTCATCCTCTCCAAATACCTCACGGTTGTACTAGGTACCATACCACTCTCATTATTTTCACATGATATTTTTTTAGATTTTTCAATTCATGTTGTAATAGTAGATGAGGTAGGGTGCCCCATCATTCATGGTAGAGTGAAGGTAGTCAACATGTTCTTCCTCAACCATTTAAGATTCCATAAGAAATGATAACCAAATAAAATTCTATGAAATTATGGATTAAATAAATAATACCTATTATAATATTTATAGGTTTGAATTACTATAAGTATCAACAATTTACAAAGATATATTATACAAGGTATTGAAATAAATAATATTACCTAGTGATACACAAACTACATCATTTGTTACCATTATGAATACATTCAAAGAGGAAAAAAAAGATATAACTTTTTGAAAATAATATTTACTGATGAAACAGATAATAGATAAAAATTAATTCATTATTGATTCAAGTTAAGTACAACTTGGCTTGGTTAATCATGCATTGGTAGATAATGGTTCTAGATTGAACATTTGTAACTCTACATTTCAAAAACTAGATTACAGAATAAAATTATTTGATAACACTCCACATAAATAATTGGAACCATCTCATTGGATGTGATATTAGGTCCTAGAGTAGTACATATTATTTTCCATGTCATGCCTAAATAGTTATATTATAACTTACATTTAGGGAAACCATGGATACATTATATGAAATAAATAATATAAAAATTACACACATGTATAAAATATATGAATGAAGGATATTACTATTCAAAACCAACAGATGAGGATCCTTTCAGATATTTTTAATTCATCAAATTTAGTATTTAGGATCAAGAATAATCATAGTTGGAATATCATAATTTTATTACTCCATCATAGACCATTATAATGACTCAGATATACACATATGAAGAAGGTGAATTATGTAAAAAAAATACAAGGAAGAAATTATAACACAACAATTAGTTTTACATAAAGAACCACAAGCTAATCCATAACAACCACAACCCATTCCTAATCTTCCTTTCATATCAAACTTATAATATCAAGGTTGCATGGTTAAAAACTATTATGAAAGTGATGATGAATATATAAATATGACATATTATTATTTAAAAAATCTAAACTTGAATCCTTTCTAAAAATACTTATCTCATGCCCTATTTATAGATGTTAGATTTGGAAGATTCTGAGATGATCCATATATAATAAATAATGACAAATTAAAAAATGTTATGGAGATAAAATATTCACAATATAAAGGAAATATAAATATGATATACCATTAGTATATCCTAAATGTGATTATTGGTTTCAATATATCACATACCAAATATAACAAATAATGAAAACCAATAAGCTTTCAAAAAATAAGGAATCATTTCAATCAGTAACACCATTAAAAATTTAAAAAATAATAAATATACATTGATCACATCATTAAATCTACTATCTTATCATAATATTATCACATTAGAATCTACTCCACCTTGAGATGTGGGGGTATTTAAAATCAATAAGTCAAGGAATATTTTGGTTATTACAGAATCAATGGACAAAACACATATTATTATTATTATTATTATTATTATTATTATTATTCATTTTAAAAATATATTTATAACTACAAACATAAAGAAATTTTCATAATTTTTTAATACCATTAGGATAAAATAACATTAAGCAACATAAAATCATTTTCTATGAAAAAATGACCAAGAATTATCCTTGAAAATAACCACTGACTATTATTATTTTTATGTAGGTGAATACTAAAAAAATATTTAGATTGATTATAATAGAGAAAACTTCATATTTAGTGATAGAGGCTTACAACATTTGGGACATGGCATTATAAAGTTACATCATAACACATAATGGCCAAAACACTTCAATATATATTTCTAACAATAGCTTGTGGGCTAGACATTATCAATACATGTATATGGGAATATTATGTGTGGAAATTAGCATTTATTGATGAAAAATCATTTATGTCACTTTTTTTTTACATTTTTATGAGTTTCTTTGGGTTTTCCTTTCCCTTGTTTGTTTTTAAATTATGTCTCTTGTATGCAACCCTTAGTTATATGTGTGACATTAACACTTATGATTGTTGAGATTGCTAAAATTGAGGGATTTTATGATCTATATTATGAATTTTTATTGCATAATATTATTTATATACATTTATAATACATGTTTAATTGATATATATACAAAACACTTACATGCCCTATATTATATATGTTATGTAATGCCTAGATAGATATATACATTACTATGATGACATATTATCGATGTGATAAAATTATATTACATTATGTTATATTTATACTTGATATGATATTTTTCATTATTTTTTTGAGATGAATGACATATAGGATACATTCCTCATCTCATAGTGAGGGGGTTATAGTGGGAATGTCTTGATTACATAATCCTCCATGAGTAAAAAAACAAAGTGGAATATATATTTTAGATATTTAGATGCTTTGGATATCATATTATTTGAAATACATAGCACATATTGTAAAATTGATACATATTACATGGGAATATTACATGCATATTAATTAAATTTATATACACTTGATCACATGGTGCATATGTATGGGCTTATTCATTAAAATTTAAATAAATAAAATTACAAGTTTCACATAGACATACTTTTTGAGATCTAGGTTGTAAAATTAATCATATGGATTCATAATATAGGATAGATTAGACCCCTAATTTAATTTTCATATACAAATCTCTATATGTACAACCATTTCTATGGGACAAGATGGCCACTTGGATTATCAATATTTCTACCTCATCAATTATCAACTAGGGAGTATTAACTTGATAAGGTGTCAACATTGTATGTGAGACACTAGTTATCTATGTAAGTTTGGGTCCTAACCATTGAATAAATATAAACACACTTTCATAATGTGAATTACATGAAAATAAATGACAAAAATAATTCTAACCTATTCTAGAACTAAATTACAAGCAATACAATAAGATAAAATTGTCACCATGGGAAGCCTATTGGGTATAATCTAAAATATAGATATATATGTATAATAGATTTTATAGGATGTATCTAACATATGATATAGTAAGGTATAAAATAGATGCTACAATATCTAGGTGGATGTTATAGGATAAAGAAAGTTATATAATAGATGTTATAGGAAGCTAAAGAAAAAATATTACAAGATGTAGCCCATAGATTATACATAGTATAATATAATATATTTAATTTTTCCTCCTTGGAATATTATAAAATTATTATATGATATTGAATTATTCCATTATCAAACCAAATAATAAAATCAATTGATCACATTCATTTACTTGAAATCACTAATTTATATCAAAACATAAGACATATGCAACAAGATTATAACTATGACTAAATTCATGGATTAAAGTTTTTATTAATGGATAAGGTGGAATGATTTATGAAATAATCATGTGATATATGATTTCCATTTATTGGAATCATCACATTTCATTTTATATTAGTTGGCATAGATTCAATGGGAATGATACATTTCCATGCACATACATAACAACAAAGTTTTATTTCATAGGAAAGTGGTTGTCATTCCACTTCATATATATCTAACATGTGGTCATGATGGGGACATAGACATGTTTTTTAATCTTTTGATAATTAACTATATTATACATCAAATGAAACTACACAATCAAACTTTCATACATTGTGGTGACATGAACATTGTTCATTATATTTCAATCATGATTATTTGTCATCACATGGATTGAACTTGAAAAAACTAAAGTGGAAGATTAAATTTTATTATATAATACATATGTAGTGGTTAATTTATTTTAATCAAACATTAATTTCATTTATCTCTTTACTTTTAAGGTGTTTATTTTGAGTTGAACGTAGCTACATTATTATTATCTCTTATTTATATACATAGTCATTTGAGTTAGTACATTATGTACTTTTCAAAAAATTCATGAGGGTTGGGGCATGTTTCATTCCCAACTTAGGATCATTCATAGTTACACATTTTTATGACATTATCACCCCAATTCTCCATATGTTTCAATAATTAATTTTAATATCTTCAATGATTCAAAGAACATCATCTCCAAGAAGTTGAAATGGGAACATAGTTCCCATAGACATATAGTTGTAATCTAGCCCTCTCTCTTTTGATTTTCAATTTAAAATTTCATATTTCACATATGTACATTGACTAATTCATTTTTATTACATATTTACATGGATCAAATCTCTAATTTTGGATCCATCTCCAAGAAGGCAAAATGTGGTTTAAACACTCAAGTGCAGTTTATACATTTACTCTAGTAATTTAATTACTAGAATAAAATGGGGGAATTTTTAGATACTAAAATATTAACTTTGGTACTTGAAAATGAAAATTTTGACACACATTTACCATGCATGACTTGATCACTCAAACAATATTCTAATTTTATATCCTCTCACACTTCCGTGTTTTTTTATGAATCAACTCTTCCAATATATTTTTAAAAATCTAAATGAACCTCGCTATCTATTTCAAACAAGTTCCATATATTTAAAAATCATATCCATAATACAAGGTCATTTATATTTTACATAGGTTGTGTTTTCTAGTTACGATTGTTATTTCCATTTGATAACAACCTACACTGATCAAAATACACTCGATCCCAATAACAAATATTTTATAAAATGAAACCCATACTTAGGTTCAACCCATTTTCATAACATGTTAGTGGTATGAATAATTATTAAAATGTGTGTGTGTGTCTGTGTGTGTGTGTGTGTGTGTGTGTGTGTGTGTGTGTGTGTGTGTGTGTGTGTGTGTGTGTGTGTGTGTGTTTTTGTGTGTGTGTGTGTCTGTGTAAGTATTACTCAAAAGGGACGTGAGACATATATATATTATACATATGTTCACCATTATACTAAAAATTCTACCATATTATTCATAATTTTCATACTTATCATTAATAGTAGTCACAAGAATATTCTAAAGTAGTCAAAATATAAGTCAAAGCAAACATTATGAATTGAAAAATGTAATCATTACCTACATACACATAGTGACTAATCATAATTGTACAATAACACTAGGTGGGATAACTATTAATGGCTTGGTTTCCCTATAGGTAGTGTGCAATCATCAAGTGGGGTGATTGGGAGTAGTTTATCCCATTACACTTAACCCATTTGTATAGGTTTATATCCTTAAAACTAATATCTAGGATTTTATGGAAAAACATGTGTTATGACCAACACTTCCCATTTCAAAAAAATTAAAAGAGGACTATATACAATCAGAAATGTATCATGTCTATAAATAAATCTTAGATTAGAGAAGAGAGAGCATACCTACACTTCTGATTGGGAATACATTTGTTAAGTGGGCAGCATGGCCAATATGGGGATCCACTAAAACTGATTAGGGGATCACTTGTCATAATACACCATGCTAGGAAGGGTTCCAAAGACTATAGTTTAACACAATCATGAAAAAATCTTAAGAGAGTCCTAGGTTTAATGTTCACTCTATTCTAATAATAAGAAAGTGAATCTAATCTAGTGTACAACAAAGCTTGTGGCAAAAATTGGGGGTTAGAAACAAATAAACTAAACTAAATATGCATAGAAAACATATACTCATGTTAATGTATATGGAATCCTAATACACAGAATAAAGAAGCACAACTACATTATCTATTTACTATTCCAAATGAGAATTAAAGTTAGGAATACTTAACTTGAAGACAAACCCATCGAGCTTCAATCACTCCCTTGGCCAAGGTGTTTCACAAAATACTGTTATTGTATGTAAGGATAACAAAGAAAAATCAGCTCTAGGCTACAAAACCTATCTATGCATCTAAAAGATGTATCCATAAGACAAGATATATATCTCCAAAGAAAGTATGGAACCCTAAAATTTATTCCTCAAATAGAATGGTCAATAATTAGATGTTCATTCACACTTATTCTTCTTTGCTTCTCTTTTTACAAATGGTTAGAAATGAACTTGTATATATACGTGAATCTTGCCCTAAATAATTATAGAAATGTTAGTTATACAGGGTCAACCCAATTAACCCTCTATATTTGTAGGGATAATTCACTAGGTCTACTCGAGGTTGATTGAATTGCTAACAAAATCAAAGAGTGGAAAATGCCCATAGACTATACAAGGTTGACCTAGTTGACTTAGTATAATTGAATGTCCAAAAGGGAATTAAGGTAAGAAAAGGAGGACAAATCATGAAAAAAGACTAGAATGGGTAAGGTTGAGAATAATAAACTTAGGGTAAATGGTTTTATGAGATAAGTGTGTAGATGGAAAGTGGAAAAAGGGATAACAATCTTATGAAGCACCAATGGTCTACTTATCCCTTTCCTAATGCACCCCTTAAGGCATGCACTTGGAGAGATTGAGACTCGACGGGTTTCTATAAGATAAAATGTGTTAGTAATCAATAAAACTTTAAAAAAATTATGTGTATACATATATCTCACTCAAAGTTCATCACGTGTCACATAAGTGCAACATGGGATGGTGTTTTAGCAAATAGAACATGATAATACATAATTTTGATGCTAAGTATAGTAATCAACAAATAAGATAAAGGAAAGGATAGAATTGAAAAACACATACATTTAATTACCATAGTATTTTAGATAAATAAGTAGATTGCAAGAGAAATTTAAGGCATCCAATGTGAAGAACACTAGGTATACACGTATAAGTTAGTGAAATAAATAGCCAATTTTTTTTTAAGAATGCAGGCATATGATAGTGAAAGATATTCTCTATGTCATCATGAATCCAATGCATTTTATGGTTCTAGAAATATATGAGTAAAAATAAAGATATAGGCAAAAGAAGGAATCTACAAGAAAATAATTGAAGAATTTGAATTTTTTAAAAGTGTTTTTAAATAGGGGAAAGGACAAGTCATTTGGTTATTTTGACTTTGTGAAAGAGAGAAAAAGAGATCTAGAGACCAGATGAGCTAGGATGGTAAGGAAATAATGGGATAGATGAGGAAGGACTCCCAGAGTGACAACAAGTACACTAAAAATATGCAACTATGAATTTTAAACTAGTTTTTGAGTATTTTTTTGAATTAAGTGATTTTTTAAAAACATTGAATTTTAGCATTTCTAGATGTTGAAATAAAACAAAATTAGATTCTATTGATAAAAACACTAATTAGGAAAATAGACTTGAAGGAATTATGAAGAAAATTGCAAAAATGAACTTTTTTAGGAAAATGCAAGGGGTCGTTATCGTAAAAAAGAAATGGGCCAACCTAGTGGACCTAGTAGGCTAAAAATAGGCAAAATCCATACTACCAACCCAATAGGTGTGTCCCAATCCTATACATTTTGTAGATTATCTACCTAGTAAAATATGCCAACTCATCCAAAAGTTTAGAATGACAACGAAGTACTAGGGAGGGGATAATAAGAGGGTTAAATTGGATTTTTAAGCTAACCAAGATAAAAATAGGGAAAGTTTGGTCAAACTATGTTGACCAAACAACCAAAAAATAAAGCTAGAATGGCTTGAAATGACCAAGCAAGGGTAAAAAGGATCAAGTAGGATAGAATTAGGTAATAATGATTGAATTAAATTAGTTTAGGCTTGTTTTTTGTTTTTAAAAAGAATGTATTTTGAATATACATGACATGAAGGATCTCATACATCTTTTGTTGTTTCTTGGTTACAAGGACAACCCTATTTTTAGAGATTGGTAGATGTTTCTTGGCTACTAGATCTATTAGAGCATCTAATCATGGGTGATATAATTAGGTTAGTAGATGTAGGCCTAGGAGGGATAACTAACATGTGTAATATTCCCTTGAGTTTAGATCTATTATTCATGTTCCTTAGATGATAGTAATGAATGAATAACACCTTTAGATGGGAGGTTTATGGGGATGTGGTAGAGGTAGCTATCACTTTTGAGAATATGCATGCCATCCTAGGGATACTAGTGATAAGAACACCAATGACTACAGGCATACCAAATAGCTTGAAGGAGAGGAAATCCTTAACCATATGTGTTATTAGATCAATGATGATATTAGGAGGTAGATGAGTTAGTATGTTTGATGTGTATGCATCATAGATTATAGATATCTAAAAGGCTATGATAGGACTTGTGACATAGTGAGTGTTATGTCATAAGTTAGATGGTAAGGTACCACTATTCATGGTAGCGTTAAGAAGGAAGATCCTAGAGGAGGGAATATTATATGATCTCAACTCTATCATTTGGGTCTATCTCATATATGGTCTATATGAGGTTCTAGTTAGACTAAAAAATTTGATAAGACTAATCATATTATTGATAACTTGGATTTATGAGAGGTTTCTCATGTATCAATTAGTTAAGTTACCACATGTAATTAATGATAGGTCACATTGAGTGTGGAAATGCAAAAGGGAATAGATAGCATAGGTCATGATCCATGTGCTAGCACTATAGATGGTGAGACATGCAAATATAGTCTAGTAGCCATATGGGCACATAATAACTACATGGACAAGTTAGGATGCCATTATACCAGCTACAATGAGGATAAAGGTGATTGGACACTATAATTAGTGGAGAGAGCCACATATGATACCATAAGTGCCAAGATAGATGGGATTACCTCATATAGTAATATCAATATTGATGCTCAAGAAGTGGGCTCGGCATGTAAGAGAATCATGGAGGATAAGGGGACTAGGGACACTAGTGATGAGGTCAATGCTTAGACCACATCTTGAGTGGCTATGTACTAGGTTAGCATGATAAGTATTAAAGAAAGAGAATATAGATGTGAAGGTAGTGGAAACATATATACTAACACTAGTTTTATAATGAAATGAGTTATGACCATCAATGACATAGTATCAATGGAGCTAAGAGGAGTAAGAGAGAGTGAGGACTATTACCATCCATAATGACCCAATAGGTGAGCTAGAGGAGAGATGGATGATAGATATCCCACTCAGGCACATGTTGAGGTAGATGACAACCATGATAGCTAGATTTGAGCTAAGGAGGTGACCTATAGAGAAGGTGCTAGGAGTCCCCATAGATGGAGAGTCTATGTTAGGTGATCATGCATATGGTGAGACCATAGTAGAAAAGGCATTGATAGGTAATAATTATGGCTAAATTATTACTTAAGTCTTTATTTTGAAATAAAAATTAGAGGTAGATAAATATTATGAGATATGAAAATGATCTAATATCTATCTAGGTGTGATTTTTCAGGTATTACTAAGTATGAGGAGAGATGGGGGTACCTGATGAGGGGAGCACTCCATGACATCTTAGATGAGACACTATAGCCATATGAACTTACTAAATTAGAGGACCCTAATGTACCATCTACACCAACTTAAGAAAATTGTTTAAGATTAGTAGGGGAGGCAACAAGGTAGATACAAGCATAGAGGGAGAGGATGTATCCACCAACATAGATGGGTGTAGTCAAGATATAGGAATGGTAGGCCCTAGTAGAAGAGAGAGTTTTGCATCTATATATAGTGATACAAATGACATAGGCACATGTTATGATGTAGACCCAATTATTTTAGGCTCATATAATGACCCAAAGTAAGTTGGCATATGCATAGGTGTAGATAACACACCTATAAGGACAAGTAGAGGGATTGAGATCTTAGATGTCCTTCTTACAGTGTAGTATTCAAAGGATTCATATTGAGGCCTAAAAAAGAAGCATGTCTAGGCAATGAGAAAGATAGGATGGGGCCTAGCCATAGAGTTGGATCATTGTATATAGTTTTATCAAAACTCATAAGATTTATATATGATGTGTCATTTTGTCATATTGTTGTTGATTGTGTATATTTCCATCATTATGGTTGTGGTTGTGGATTCTTTGGATATATTTATTTCTATCACATGTATTTAGCTTGTTATTGTATATGTTATACAAAATATATGATCTGTGGTTTCTTTTATATAAATATGAAAAAGACATGCATGGTTAAAAAGAAATAAGCAAAAATATTTGGTAAAATATAATCAATCAACGATATACTACACACTATTTCAAGTTGCGAAATGTGTAATAATAAAAAATGACTAAGTATTAATAACCAAGGGATGGAAAAACTAGATGGTAAAAAGGAATTTGTTCTTAAACCAAAGTGAAAGATGTTCACACCATGTAAAAACAAGTAAAATCATACTAAATCACATTGGGAAGTATAAGAGAAAAATAAAATTGGCAAAATATTGGTCTTAAATTTATCACACTAATTCAGACTATGAAGTATGAAAAATTCAAGAAATTGTTGTATTTTTACGTGCACTCATAAAAAAAGAAGATAAAAGTGAAAGAAAAATAAATTAAGTATAAAACATACTAAATCAAACTGGGAAGCATATTGATGACATGTAATTTCATAGGCAATCACATCGTATCTCATATTTGACACTTGCAATTTTGTTTATGACTTGTATTATTGGAAAATTTTGTGAGGAATGTCAGGTCCTATCCATGGTCTTAAACTATAACTCATAAATAAATCACCACTAGGGTGTAAAAATTAGGACAATTGGGTAACAAAGTATTTGGGTAATAGGAAGGTAAAATGGTGGTAATTTATGATGATAGTCAAGTCTTATCCATAGTCTTACAATACAACTCATAAATGAGATCCCAAGGGGAGTGATTAGTAGACAAAAAAATATTTATCAAGAGTAAATATTAGGGATATAGGGAATGTAAAATGGAGGGTAAAAATCAAGAGTTATACATCTTATGATAAGACCTTAAGAAACAAGAGGCATACTTAGGACATGAGAAGACACTATGTGACTAGTTACCATCAATGTACAAAGGAAACCTACTCTCTATAGATACAAAGATTTGTAGGAAAATAAGCATGATACTAAGATAAAAACGTGAATTTATATTGGCACAAGGAAAATTAAAATGGACCTACCTTCCCACGATGTGTTCCCCATTCTTTAGGACCCCTTACAGAGTTATCAGTCTATTACAAAGAGTGGGTAGTTGTGTGAAAAATTAGGTATCACTAAAATATTTTTTTAATTCTCCTCTTCTAATCTACTATCTTACCACACCTCAAATTACCGTATATCTATCATGAGTATAATTTTTTAGTTTTATATTTGACTAAAAAAAGGATATGTGCTTTGAATCATGTCTTTTAGTGTGATTTGACTTTTAAGAATATTTTTACCCTATAATATTATTGACTTTTGTATAATGATTTGGATTTTATCTTTTTATGGATTTTGAATATTCCTCTTTCATATGGATTTGGAATTACCAATAATTATAGATGTATTGATACACATGAATGAGGTTTAGGCTAAGGTTAAAGGAAGCTAAGTAACCAAAGACAAAGACTAACTAAGACACTTAGTCTTCACAATGAATGAACATGTGATCTCAAGTATAGACTATGTATATGATTAGTTTGAGAAAAATGAAGAAGGGAAAAAGGAGATCCAAAGGTGGATCGATGAAAATAAACTATAATGAGATGCATTTTTTGCTAACTGATCACATGGAAAAAGGAGATACAGACCAAAGGGGTGTAGGGTTTGTATAACCAGGTCACAATGACAATTATCTATGAAAAATATAGACAATAAAGCAAAAAATCATGAAGAAAAAAAAGAGAGTTTATATAAAAAAATCAAGAAGGAAAGAGAAGAAAATGATAAAGGAAGATAATAATATGTAAATATAAATGATAATATCAGCAAGATATGGTACCAAAAAGTAAAAAATTGCAATATAGGAAAATTTTGACACAGTGTCAAATGATATAATAGATAGATAAATAGATAATAATGGAATTGGAGTTCACATCCAATCAAAAATTAAAATGTAAAGCCACATTGCATGTGATCATAAATATTGATAAATATAACCACACGCATTATCCAAGACATTGGATAAATATCTATGAAGATAGATATGAACTGTTACTAATGTGTCATCAAATTTAAATAACAACTTGGAAAGGAATTCTATTCTAATTGGGTAAGAAAGTTCACACTAATCTCAAGAGTAAACCAATGATGATGATCATAAAATATATAAAAATGCTAAGGCTTGGTCATAGCACGATCCATCAGCATACTCCTTTAAGGCTCCTTAAAAACTGGAAGTGTTGGTGCCATCTCTAACCTACAATAAAGAGTTAAAATCCTAAAATTAATAAATGTAAATGAAGTAATATGGGAAGATATATTAAAATACTCAAGAAAATAAGACTGATAATATATAGTATTGACATTATAGGCCTGTACAAGACTACCTAAGAATGGATCATCTAAGGAATAACCATCATCATAATATGGGGTATGAAGATTAATGACATAAGTAGGGATGAATTTTTCATTTATGGAAGTGTGGTGAATATAATGTTGAATCTTGGTTAAGAATATGGGAACATCATCACAAGGAGGCTTGCGAGAATAAGGTTATGAAGTAGGAAGTTGTGAAATGAGATGAGGTGACACATTAAAAGTTGTAAAATATAGGATAATCTCATCAAGAACATCATCATAAAAACCTAAGAGGTTATGAAGAATGTTATTAATGATTTTGGGATGCCCATTGTAACCCTAGGTTAAATTGATGGGAAAATTTAGACACTATAACTCATAAAATAGAACATTAGGCAAAGGTTCAAGATTAAGAATCTTGAAGATGCCATGATCTTGGAATTGTTTGAAATTTAAAGGGTTAGTATCAGCTTGAATCTTATAAATGGCTCCATTATGATGGAATTTAATGCATTGGTAGGAGAAGAAGTAATAGATCTTATGTGGTGATTCCATGGGCTACCAAGAAAGATTTTATAAGAAAGGTTAAAGTTAAAGATAATCACCTTCATATGAATGGTGATATGTGGGATAGTAATGGGAAGCCATGCACACAACCTATAAGAGGCATTTTCTTTGTATCTTATCCATGTTAGGTGTTATGTGTATACTTGAAATTGTATTTTGAATATCTAGAGGTCTTAATGAAACTAAGAGAGGTAACATAAGTGTCATAACCCTCATCAATAAATGCATGCTTAACTTGGATATTGCATATTTGAACACTAATGAATAAGGGAGGATCATCTACATGAAGTATAATCTTGTCAAGAATCATAAAATCTATGGAAAATTTTAAGGAAAAATAAGTGTCTATAGTGTCATCAATTATGATAGACATCTCTTCACATTATTGTAATATACTATCCTTATATCCAAATAAGGTTACCTCCCATCTTACTAGGGGAGGACAAGGGACATTCATATTGAATAATAATTACATAAGATAGTTTCTATGATAGTGAGAAGTATTCATAAGCTCAATAAATGTAATCTGAGATGGGAAATTAGTGAGTTCCACAATGGGATCCCACTCATCATAACCCATAAGAATGTTTTTAGATATAGGTTTGTAATGATTAAGGAGGTCCTCAGAAGGAGGAGCTAAAGTACATTGGAATTTATGTTGGTAAGGAGAATAATGTTTAGAATAAGTTTCCAAATCATGTTGTGATGATGATGTAATTGATTTAAATTGATTTTGAGAATTGGTATAAGTGTTACTAGAAATTTTACTATCATTATTGTTAGAATATGATGAAAGAGTGGTAGAAATAGAAAAGGAAGTGTTATCCAAGGGGGAATTAGGAATTTTATCATCAAGAGTAATAACGTCATCTTTCCCCAACTCATTTAAATGAGTTGGCTAATAATCCTAGATAACAAGATATGTTTTAGATGGAGGAGTGTAGATATGTTGGGAATCAATAAAAGAAACCACCATTCACATATTAGTCATATTAACCACATTCTCCTCAAAATATGGTTCAACAAGACTTTTAATATTATTAGTGGAAGTGGTGGCTTTGTCTTGATTGTCTTAAATAGGTTTATGATTAAAAAGAGGGTATTTATAGATAGCTAAATAAGAATTAGATTGCTATAAGGATTGAGTTTTATCATGTTATTTAGAATACTTGAAAGTAGTTTCATAAGCTTGTTGATGATTTCAAATGATATAATCATGATCAAAATTAGGACCAAGAATAAATTCCATAGATAAATTATAAAGTTTTCTATAGGTGTCATGAGAATGACTCCAACTAGCATGAAACCAACAAAACTTGTTAGGATCATACCAAAATTTCATAAGATGGGGAGGGTCAAGATCTCATGGAAGAGGCCTAGGTAGAAGCTTAAAAAATTTATCTAAGGATAGAAGTTTATGAACATCAATGTTTTTTGGTGAAGATAAGAGAGGATTGGTACATTGTTGAGAAGGAGGGGTTGGTTATGATGAATGGGTAGGAACAATAGATTGAACATTATGGATGGTGTCAGAAGAATTAGTCACACCATCATTGGTAACATTGTAACTTTTATTTTTAAGTGATAAGGACGCATGTAAGGTTGGGGTGGATCAAATTTATGCATAAGGAAATCTTGTTATTTAGCTTGGTTGATAGCCTCCTCCAATGTATGTGGAGAGAGAGAGTACAAACCTGATATTAAATCTTAAGAAAAAGGGCATTAATAAAGAGATAGAAAAGATTATCATTAGCCATGTTATGTTCACATTTATTTGAAAAAGTTTTCCACCTTTTAAAAAGGCTTGATCAGTTTCATTTTAAAGTGGTTTGAAACTTATGAAGTGGGCCAAAGTGTTTTTAATAAGATCACTAGTTTGGAATTCTTGAACTAGATAATTCACTAAATCCTACAAACTAGTAATGGAATGAGTTCTAAGTTGGTTATACCAATATAAGGCATCACCTATGATATTTTTGGCTGATATTTTGGTAGAATCAAAGGTGTTTAATTTTACCTAATACTTATAAATATTTCCTAATGTTTTAAGATGAAGGGTGGAATCAGTTGATCCATTATAAGAAATTTTAGGTGTGATACATGTAATATTAATGTTAGAAATTTGGGTAGTAAGAGGTTAATTTTGGAGATTAATAATGGTTTTTACGACTAAATGAGGTTGAGAAATGAGTTTACCTTGAGAATATTGAAGATGAGGAGGGGTACATTATAGTTATGTATTCCTCAATCTATTGGTTGAGGATGAGACTGAAGATGAAGAAGGTGGTTTTACATTCTCATCATTTTATTTGTGTTATGACATTGAAAGGTATTCATTTGGTTGATTGTTTGTAATAATAGTTGATATGTTTCATTATAATTTTTAGAAGCATTAGAGTTAGTATTAGTGGATTGGGTACCACTATTATTGTTAATAGAAACTTGAGAGGAGTTATGAGAATGTGAAGCACTAGTGTCAAAATTTGCTTGTGTATCAAAAGATGGACTACTGAATGGTTGAGAAAAAGAAGCACTAGTATCATGATTACTTTGGGTAGAAAATGATGCACTTGTGGAAGGATTAAGGATAGTGGATCTTATGAGAGGCCCATTAGATGTAGAACCTACCATATTACTAGATATACTATGCATGGAGGTGGAAGAAGTTAGAGAAGAAGAGGTCATGGTACAAGAAGGGGTCATAATTTAAGGAAGAGGATGAGAGTAAAATAAAGTGGTACCCATAGATCTAGTTGAGAATGTAGAATTAGGTAAATGAGGATCTTGGACTTGACCACTAATCATAAGATTGTAGATAGTAGAAGGATATTTTCCACAATGTTGAGGAAATTTAGAGATAAAGAAGATCATTTTAGGGGTATATTCTAATTTAGGTTGGTCTTCTAGTGAGAAGAGAGGATTAATCTACAAAGAGTTATTACAAAGGGTCCCATAGTTCATTGTGTGAGTGTGAATATGAACACTACTATCATCCAAGAGAGGATCCCTACTCTATCTTTGGGAAATCCTATGAGGGTTGGCAAAATTCATCAGTTCTAATAACTACAACTTAACATTGTCATAAAATAAAAATTCCATGATGAAGGGAAATAAAGAGAGATGAGAAATCAAGAAAACAAGAAAACAAGGAATGACAAAAATGGTATAGGGTTGACAGGGTCAACCTAGCACAAAACTAGGGTTTGTAAACTATATAGGGTCAGTTGGGTTGATCCAATATAGTAAAAAAATTTAAAAAAAGAAAATAGGGTTTGTAAATTATATAAGGTTGATTGGGTTGATAAAGTATAGTGAATAGGGGTTGGAAAAAGTTATACGGTTGAATGGGTTGAATTATTATAATAGAGAGGGAAATTTATAAACTGATAATAGATTTGTGGACTAAATCAAGATAAATTTTGTAAGTAATTTGAAAATAAATAGTTGAAAGGAAACAAATAGTCAATTGGATTAACATTGACCAATCTAATTGAAGCACACAACACAAAACCTTGCACCAACACTAGCTAATGCATGTTTTTACAATAAAAAATACAAATGGGCAAAGAGTAAGAAATCAACTTGAAAAGTAAAGACATAACCAATTAATCAACCTAAATGTTTATTAGATTATTAGAATATGATTGTTAAATGTGATGGGAAGTTGGTTATAATAAAGGAACTAGAATGGCAATCTAAGGATGGTTTCAAGTAGTTTAGGCTAAAGGGACTATAGTGATAATGATGTAGGCTTGGTAGTGGGGCCTACCCCCTCAATTCACACATTGCATTGATAAGGGTATTAGGTTCTTAGATAGAATATAGCATCAACCATGCTTTATAATTGACCACAATATCAAGTTGGCTTTCCCCTTCGTGATGAAATCGAATTAAGTTAGCCTTGGGTAAGAAAATATTAAAATAATTGTTTAGATTATGTGATTTGGTTGTGTGTGTATAAAATAAAAAATAGTGAACTAAATGGTTAATTGAAAACCCATCTAATTAAGTTATGTGATTTATTCTGAGCATGTAAGCAATAAGAAAAAAATGTGTGAACTAATTACTAGCATATAAGGTTAATTTCAACTTTGAAACAAGGTATAATTTTAATATGGCCAATAATGTATGAAAAAAATATAGAATAAGATCAAACCTATACTACAAAAGGAAGGTATCATAATGAACAAGGTTGGCATAGTTGACCCAATTATCCAAATAGCATACATAACTCAAAATTGGGTTGATAGGGTTGATCCAATTAACTATGCAAGGGTAATTTTAAAGACTAAAAACTATAAAATTAAAGACTATAAAAAAATACAGAGATAGAAAGGAACTTTGGTGGATTAGAGATGTATATAATGAATATTTTTGTTTAGTAACCTTGATATATGCTTAAAAATGTTGCTAATTAGGATGATTGGGTCGATCAAGCTTTACAAAAACCTACTAATAAGTGCCTAAAATGTATAGGGTCAACTGGGTTAATTTAGTATGTTGAACCTGATGTCTAAAAAAGTATAGGGTTGATTGGGTTGACCTAGTAGTCTAGACTAATGTATATAAATCTAAAAAACTATACTAGGTTGATAGGATCAGTCTAGTAGCTTGTACCTGAAAACTTGCCTATAAAAATTAGATATTAGGCTGACAAATTTGATCTAGTATGGAAAATATATGATAAAAATAATGATAAAATAATGAAAGAAATTAAATAATATAAACAAATTCTATAAGGTTTAGTTCACATCAAGTTCACCAGAATGTATGTAATTTATAATTGCATAATGTGTATAAATCAATCTTGGCTCAAAGAAGATAGAGCATACCTAAAATTCTAATTGGGAATACATTTTTAAAGTGGGGACATGACCAATATGGGGATTTAATAAACTTGATTAGGGGATCACTTATTAAAATATACCATGCTAGGAAGGGTTCTAAATCCTAAAATCTAACATAATCACCTAAAAGATTTCTAGGTCTAATGTTCACTCTATTCTAAAAACAAGAAAGTAAATCTAATCTAGTGTACACCAAATATTGTGGCACAAAGTGGGGGTTAGAAACAAAACAAACTAAATGAAACATGCATAGAATAAAAATACTCACATCAATGTATATGAAATCCTAATACATGGAAAAAAGAATCACAAATACATTATCTATCTACTCTTACAAAGGAGAAATAAAGTTAGGAATACTTACCTTGAAGATGAACCCACTGAGCCTCAATCTCTCCCTTAGCCAAGGTGATTTGCAAGATATTGTTGTGGTATGTAAGGATAATAAAGAAAAACTAGCTCTAAGCTACACAACCTATCTTTGCATCCAAAATACTTCTCCACAAGACAAGATCCGTGTCTCCAAATAAAGTATGAAACCCTAAGATTCATTCCTCAAGTAGAATATTCAATAAGTAGATGTTCTTTTGTAATTATTCTTCTTTACTTCTCTTCTTACAAATGATTGTTAATAAACTTGTATATATAGGTGAATCTTTCCCTAAATCCTTCTAGAAACATCAATTATATAGGGTCTACCCAATCAACCATGTATGTTTTAAGGAAAAATTCACTAGGTCTAAGTTAGGCTAGCCAAAGGGCTAACAAACTTAAAGAGTGAAAAATACCCCTAGTGTTTGAATAATTGTGATTGATTTCAAAGGAATTATAATAGATATGAACAAAAATGTCAAATGTAATTATTGATAGAAGTGAATGGAATTATTGTCGAAAGTGAATAGAATTGTTACCAAAAGTGAATGGAATTATTGCTGAAAATGAATGGAAATATTGACAAAAGTGAACAGAAATGTCAATGACAGTGAATAGAAATGCCAACAAAAATGTTAATGAAAATGTCGATGAAAATGTCAATGGTCACATCTATTGGTGAAGAGGTACCTCTTGGATGGGACACATCCTTTAAAGGATATATAAGGGAGAAGATATGTGGAATATTACTAACATTCAATTTGAATGAAGATCATATAAGTGAGAGAGAGAAGGAAGAGGGGAAGAATAGAAAATGAAATATAAAACCTCTTAAAAATAGAAGTGTGAAGGGTATATTTAATCTAATGAATAATGTCATTTGATAATTGTGAAAGATAGAAAAGTGAAAATTATATAAGAAAATTAGTGAGAGAAAAAGGTTAAGAGAAGCAAATCCATCATTTGATTTAAGAAGCAATCATAGATGGTGGAATCAATTTGTCTTGGGGTTAGTGCCTCATAGTCTAGGGGTTAGTTCTCATATGGGTCGATGCTCACAAATTGGTTGGGTTGGTGCTTGTCAAAGGGGGTTGGTGATCGTATGGGTTTATGCTCATGAATTGGGCCAAGTTAGTGTTTGTTGAAGGGGATCAATGTCTATAGTGGGTGGGTGCTCAAAAATTGATTTATTTGTGCTTGGTTTGGGGATTGGTGTCTCTAGTAGGTTGGTATCTATAAAAATTGTAAAAAAGTTATATATAAATATAATATTTTTCCATGGTTTTATCTTGAAAGGGTTTCCATGTAAATCTTGTGTTACTAATTGATAGACATTGATTGATTATGGTTATGGTTGATTAAGTTTTAAAATATTATCTTATATTGACTCATCCTCTATCAATATAATCTTATGCTTAACAATTAGTATTAGAGTGATTCCTTCAGAATGAGTCTAACTACTAGAAGGTAGTTCCTAGGAGCACAAATGGCTAGTCATCGAGGTCAAGATAGTTTCTTAACAAACAAAGCACCATTGTTTGATGTAATGAATTATTATTTTTGGATTATAAGGATGAGAACATATATTATAACTCTAGGGTTTTATATTTAGTTATAAGTATTGATGGGGTATATAGCACCAATAAATAATCTCATGGATTAGATTGGAAAGAAGGCATGTGACAATAATGTGAAAGTGATGAATGCTATTTTATGTGGATTATGAGAATTAGAGTTCATAAAAGTAATGCATTATGTGTCAACAAAGTATTAATGGGACAAACTTTATAATATCTATGAAGGTGATGATAAGGTCAAGAAGGTGAAGCTTCAAATGCATAAAAGGTAGTTAAAAAGTCTTAAGATGAAAGATTAAGAAAAAATTGTAGCTTATCTTCTTTGTGTGGATGAGATAGTAAACATGATCAAAGGGATAGGTGAGAAAGTGGAAAAACCAATGATAGTACAAATAGTACTAAGGTCACTTCTTATGAGGTATGATATGAAAGTCTGAGCTATTGAATAAATGAAATTGGACATGTTGAATATGGATGAATTACATGGAATTCTCATAGCATACAAAATGAGGATGGAAGCAAAAAAGCCAACAAGGCATGAAGCACTTTTTAAAGTATCAAAAAAGTGAAAAAATAAAAACATGAATCAAGCTATATCACTAGTAAAAATCTAGTAAATAAGAAGCCATATTTGTGAGAAATCTCAAAAAGGGATTTGGGAGATATAAAGGCAAGTTACCTTTTAAGTGTTTAAATTATGGAAAAATAGGAAAATTTGAAAATAAATTCCCCCATTTAAAATAAGAGAGTATTAATGATGAAGAGGAACATGATGAGAAATAAAGTATCACAAGAGCAAAAAAAACTATAAATTAGAGAAATATGAGAGAAAGAAGAGATCTAATAAAGAAAAGAAAAGCCTTTATTCAAAAAGGGATAGTATCTCAAGTGAGGATATCAAAGAAGCTATTATATATAGAGATGGAGGTGAAGTTTTTTTCATGGGTATAAAATATTGGGATGATGATGACCACATAACTAGAGGACAACCTTGGAGTGATTCAGAAGCTAGAGAAGTAGAAGTAGATCTTGAAGGAGAACTCTTAAGTGTCTATAATGAAAATAAAATTTTCAAGAAAGATAATAAAAAAAAAGTGATAAATTTATAAATATTAAGAAGATGATCAAGAAAGAGAAGAAGAGTTATCAATAATTTGAGATGAGTCAAACATGGTCATCGTGAGTCTAAATTCTCAAGTCAAAGAGGTGAAGAAAATAAATGAAGAGACTAAAATAAAATTGAAGGAAAGAAGGAAGAATGTGAGAAGCTATAGGATGATATTATTGACTTTAGAAAGGATTTAGAAAAGGTGAATGTTCAATTGATAAGCAACTTAAGATTTGAGAAGAGTATTGAGGTTCTAGATGAGATTTTAGATCATTAGAGGTCACTATTCAATAAGTCCAGTCTTGGCTATGGAGATGAAAAGAAGGTTACAAAGGAGGATATTAAAATTAATAAACCTAAAAATATATATTTGAATACTTCCCTAAATAATGAAGTTCTACAAGTAGAAGACAAAGGAAATAACCATTAGCATGATAGAAGATCATTCTTGCCAAAATAGTCTAACAAGTATCAAGGATCATTTTATGGCTATTGTTTTAATTACACCATTTTTGATCATAGAGAAAAGGAATGTAAGAGACATGTGAGAAATGTAAATGCATGGAATAGTGGCATAAATGTAGATATGAGGAATGGGCATGAAAGAAATGAGTATGCATGGAGCTAGGGCACAAGTGAAGGACATGAGAGGAATGAACATGGTTGGAATGGAAACAAAGATTCATATGGCTTTTCAAGTAGAAATTCATGTACTCCATTATCAAAATACATTTTATGTTATAATTGTAATAAGTATGGACATATATCGAGATAATGTATAAGTAATCCTATAGACTAGAACAAGAAAGAGAATGCCTGAACCAAACTCAAACTAAAATTTGTTTAAGTTTGGAAGTGGATCTAACAACTAGACAATTAAAATGAGTAATTTGTGCTTGTGCAAAAGGCACAAGGAGCAATCGTAGGGAGGCCATGATGGATCACAAAACACAAGAATAAATGGTAATGAAGATCATGTTGAAACAATAGATATATGATGTGTATAGTGGAAAGATGATACAAAGAGGAATAATAAAAGAAGATATTACAATAAGTGGTATAAAATAAATTTAAGATTGAAATGAAGACAAAAGAAGATAATATATCTTTCATCTAGTGACTATAAAAGGAAGCATTAACTTTGATGTCAAAGGGGGAAGGTTGAAGATAAGGGGAGTTCATATACTAATTCGTGGGTATTGACATCAATGACAAAGGGGGAGATTGTTGGAATAATTATCATTAATGTCAAAGGAATTATAATTGATATGAACTAAAATGTCAAATGGAATTATTTATATAAGTGAATGGAATTGTTTCAAGAATTGAATGGAATTGTTGTTGGAATTAAATGTAAATGTTGATGGAAGTAAATAGAAACGTTGATGGAACTAAATGTAAATGTCAATAAAAATGTTAACAAAAATGTTGGTTTAAATTTCAATTGTCACATCTCTTGGTAAAGAGGTACCTCTTAGATGGGGTACATATTTTAAAGGATATATAATGGAGAAGAGATGTGGAATTATTAAAATCATTCAATTTGGATGAAGATCATATAAGTTTGAGAGAGAAGGAAGAGAGGAAGAACAAAAAATGAAATAGAATATCACTTAAGAAAAGAAGTGTGAACGGTAGATATATTCTAATGAAGAATATCATTAATAATTATGAAAGAGAGGAGAGAAAAAATTATATAATAAAATTAGTGAGAGAAAAAGGTTAAGAGAAGTAAATCCATCATTTGATTGAAAGTACAATCAAAGATAGTGAATCAATTTGGCTTAAGTTCGATGCCTCATAATCTAGGTGTTGGTTCTCTTATGGGTCGGTACTCATGAATTAGCTAGGTTGGTACTTGGTGTCTCTAGTAGGATAGTGCCTAAAAACATTATAAAAGAGTTATATATATAAAATTAATATTTTTCCATGCTTTTCTCTCAAAAGGGTTAGTGCGTAAATCTTATGTTATTAATTACTAGATCTTGAATGCTTATGGTTATTATGGCTGATTATGTTTTATAAGATTAAAATATTATCTTATACTAATTCACCCCCCTCTCAGTATAATCATGTGATTAGCACTTAGACTGTATAGGTTTGACCTAGTTGACCTAGTACAACTGACTATCTAAAAGGGAATTAAGGAAAAAAAGGAGGATAAAGCATGGAAAAAGACTAGAATGGGTAAGGCTAAGAAAAATAAGCTAAGGGTAAATGGTTTTAGGATAAAAGTGTGTATATGTCAAGTGGAAAAAGGGAAAAAAATATTATGAATCTCCAATGGTCTTCCCACCCCTTTCTTGATGCACCCCTTCAGGCATGTACTTAAAGATATTAAGACTCAACGGGTTCCTACAAGACACAAAGTGTTAATAATCAATAAAAGTTTGAAAATATTATGTGTATACAAGGACCCTCTATTGAGATTAAATTCCATGATTTTATCTTGTTTTAAATTAAATTAATCCATGTATAAATATAAGTCATTGTATTAAGGATGAATATAAATCAAGGTTGTAATTAAATCATTTTCATAAATCGCTAAATTATAAATCTTAGTATTTTGGTTGAATCATGTTTGAACCTAATTTCTAGACTAATGAAGGGAACTAAATGTTTATATGTTTCCTATGTTTTTTCATTGACTCAATTGGTATTTAAGTATAGATTTTTAAATGAACTTATATATTAAATTTATAACATTCATCTATCAGGCATTTAGCTCTATATCATTCATCAATTGTTTTCCTTCCATTTGATTTATGGACTAACTTGGATAATTTTTTTCCCAATCTTTGGTGATATTTTAGGATTATTTACATTGCATAGGGCTAATTTGATAAGTCCACTTGATCCAACTCAAATAAGATCTCCTCAAGTATGAAATTTGAAGGTTTCCTTGAATAGCTTGTTGTCACACATTTATTTTACACTTAGAATTAATTTAAAAATTAAAATAGTATAAAATAAGTTCTAATTTCAATGGATAGAATTTCAAAATCAAATAAATAGATTTGTATCTCCATGATCGGTCCATGTGTTGGCATCCATCTTATTTAAAAATTAATAATAAAAAAATGACTATATTTTTCCCTTGGTGACTATCCAAGTTCCCAAGATTTGTATGTGTGTCATAATAATGTTAAATTTTAGCCTAAGGAAAAAGGTTATAAGGTTTGGAAACTCTCCAAACACTCAAAACTCTTAGAATGTGCCACATTTCACCATATATATTACTCAAATAAAAATATAAAAATGACTAAGGTATGAAACTCTCCAAAATATTTTAGTATAGGGATTGAGACATGTATCTTCATCGTAGTAACTTGCTTCTTTATACTCAAAATGGCTAAGGTAAAGACTCCAAAAAGCCTCAAGGTTTGAGATCATTCTATGTGTCTCCATCTCATTCATTTAGAGTAAAATTAAAGCAAGTCCAAATCTTGAAGGTCAAATACCCTCTAAATAAAATAGATCAAGCAATGTGGTATTATCCTACTCATCCATAATCTATAGATAAAATCATCAGTCTCTAAGTTCCCTGATTAAATAAATAAATAAATAAGGATCATCCACATGGCAGAATCCTATTCATCTATAGTAAATATAAGCAGACACATAATATGAAGGCAATAGAGTGCCTAGATAAGTGAAGATAATTCACATTGTAACATCTCTCTCACATGGATCTTCTAGATAGAAATACACATTATGAGGTTGGTGACCCTATAGATAAATTATATCATGCCATATGGAATTATTTTGTTCACCTATAATTTATTAGGTAAGATAACAACTAATTCCATAATCAAATATTTAAGTTCCTCTAAATAAATGAGTAACATCCACGTGGCATGATCCCTATCATATGTATCTCATAGATATAACTATAATTCTTGAGGTTCCTTGAGTTCTTAGATAGGTGGGATCATCCATGTGGCACAATATCACAAGTTTACAATCTACAAATAGAGAAAAAAATTATAGGAGCTTCTAAGTCCTTAAATCAACATGATCAAGCCATGTGTTGAAATCTCACTAAACTATAGCTAAGGTTCAAATGGGACATACATCAAATATCAGAAATCAAGTGATGGAGAAAGATCATTTCACATATAGGCATATTGATTAATCATTACTAAATATGGCCTATAATGCTAAGAGTGAATTTAAAACATGGTAAAATACTGTAAATATGCCAAGTTTCAAGATGTGAATAAAGCATTCATGGTTAGAATGTTAAAAGCAAAAAAAAAAAAAAAAACTTACGTGCATAAAAATTAGACACATGGAAAACATATGACTTAACAAAGTGACTAAGGGGACAAAATAAACAAAAGGGTGCCACATGTTTTTATTTAGACAAAGCAAATAAAATTCATAAGGATAGGTCTAAAGAGAACTATAAAATTATATTACTCAATTTTATATCAATTTTAATCCATGAGCTAAGGATAAATTCCACATGTCCTGACCAAGTGAGAAATGGATAAGTGTAAAAATCCCAATGAGCTAGATTAAGATACTTGTGACAAGAAGGTGGACCCCAAAACATTGTAGTTATACACTTGTATTATTTATAAAGATTAAATAGTCAAAGATATTGATTGAATTTCATGTGGCTAACCCCTCAACCATTAATGATGACACATGGATAAAGGAGTAGTGTGACTATCCACACTTCTTATGCATAACATATCTAAAAAAATCATGCTCTTCTGAGTATATTTTATCAAATATAATAATTTTAAGATTAATTCCACATTAGACCTCTCTTGAATTCTCCTTAGTAGATCATGGAATTTCATTTTATCTTATCTATTTTGAGACAAAGAATTTTCTAGAATTATGTTGTTATACCATTTTATGCCATGTTGGATAAGAGTGTGATCTCATGTCTATTTAATTTATGGTCCATCTCTCATATATATATATATATATATATTTCTACTAGTGTGTTAGAAGGCTTGACTATATTTTATAAAAAACTGTTAAAATAATGCAAAATTAATTTTTTATGTTAATGTGTCTGGTTGCCTTGCAAGTCTTAAACTTGATTTTTATTTTATGGGTCAATAATAATGCTATAGAATTGTCATTTTAATTTTATAAAAGTGTATGCATTAACAAGGATATGCTTCTACTATTTTAGTTAAGCTTTACTACTCCTTTCAATTTATTATTTGTAAGAACATGTTTGTGATTAACTACATCCTTGTTAATCATTCATTGATTAAAGGAGCCTTAGAATTATTAATTTATATTTCCCCATTAGACTCTCTCCATATACAACTATAGTATGAGCCATCATGAAATTATCATACATCATTTTAATTATACCTAAAAAAGTTGTGGTCCTAGAAGCGTTTGTATCCCCTTTTAATCAGAAGACTCTATTTTTCTACATTTCCCTCCCTCTTTATTTTGCTTATTTTTCAACAAGGTAATTTTCTCTTATTTTATAAATGGTGAAATGAATTAAATTAAATATCTAAAACATGATGTTTTGAAATTGGTCTAGTTAGGAGTTCAAAAGTTATGTATGTCAATGAGAAAAATAATATTGGACCTATGGTGGTAGTGATACATATATTAGAGATATATTCTAAGATGGATATTTAATGGATAAAATTTCCTATATCTCATGCCATGGATTATCTCAACAAAAATATAAAAATGAGGGAACATAAGTTCCCCCATTATTCCAAAACTCTCTCAGTGAATCCAATCTAATAGGTACAACTAGGGTCATGATCTTGGACCAAACAATAGTTGGATATAAAAGGAGCAAACCCATAATAACTATGTATAAAATATTTAATATAATATATTACCTATGAAACATAGATCCTATTATGTAGATCACTATATCTCAATCTACTCTTGGATGACTAATAATATTACCATTATAATTCCATAAGAAAACTATAACTGCTAAAGGGATAGCATGACCTATGGTTACATTTAATAGCTCATCCCCTTATTTTTTCCCTAATATACCTCAACCTATTTATGCACTTATGGCATGTCCAGTTGGGTCTGCTATTGAGATTCTTAGAGTTGTTCATGATTTACCTAATATCCCAAAAAGGTACCTCCAAAGATTCACCAAGTGTGTTACATACTATTGATGAATATGTAGCCTCATATAAAAATTCTCTTAGTATTATATATTTATAAAATGAGAACATTTAATAAAATATTTTACCATTAAATTTAATGGATTATCCATATGATTGGTTTTTAAACATACCTAAAGGCTCTATCACAAGTAGGAACCAATTCATTAACTTATTCCTATTGATGCCTATTTTTTATATCATAGGTTCCTAGAGTGTTTAAGAACACTTCTCATTATAGAATTATAATAATTTAATGCATGAATTAAAGGTTATGATAATTGTATTATGCATTGATGGAATATAGGCAAAGCAAGTGGATTGTTTGACAATATTTATAATTTTTGGTGGTTGGGAGCCACTATGGACAAATTGTTAATCTATGGAAAATATGAAGTATGATATGTTAAGAATAGTGAATTATGATAAAAAAATAATCTAATGACTAATCTAAGACAGATATTTATAATGAAAATTAAGCTACAGTGATTTGGTTAAAAAAAGATCAAAAGGAAAAGTAAGGAAGAGAAGAGATGTTGTTGATCTTCATTCCAAACATCATGACAAATTTAAAATATCATATAGGCATGCAATTAACAAATGTATGACATGAAGTAGTGTAATCTCAAATCCTATCACACATCAAGAGAAAATCAAACGATTTTGGGAAATAATTCAAATAATAACCAAGCTCACTTTAAAGATTTACCCCTATATGTAAACAACTTTAGCCCAAATTCAAGAAGAGTAGGAAAATGAAATAAAAATAAGAACTTAAAATTAACCTATCATTGGCATAAGATAATACATGTGCATTATAATGTACTCACCAATAACTCATAAGAACCATTAAAATCTAGAAGTTAGAACAAGTGAGAGAGAGGATAGGATGACAAAAGACATAAGTAAATTTAGATAAATTTTACATAATTCCTTTCTTATATTAATTGTTCAAAAGTTATAATTGTTTTGACTCTAATAACTCCATACCCTATTTTATAATTAACAATACTCTTTTTATAAAATACTAGGAAGTATGTTGGTTAGTTATATCTAATTACAAAAGTACAAGTATTAGGACAAATATCCTTTCTAAAAACAATCTAGAATACAATAGACTTTCCCTAATGGATTTAGTTATATGCAATGTGTTTACAAGTTAGACATGCCTTTACAAAAGAATATTCCCTCTCAGAATATTGTAATTCTTAGTTACAAAAAGAATATCCTTTATCTAACTAAAGTTGAGCTCCCTTATGTTGCTAAAGTCCCTTACTACTACTGTAAGATTTTCATTGCTCTATGATGATGTTCATCAATTAGATTCAAATTAATAATAGGTTCCATGAAGATTTTATATTCTTCGTCTACCAGGCTTCTAGGATCTCTATCATTTATTTTTAAAGCCTTTTTGATGCTCTTGGATTCTAGACTATTTTTTCCTACTATTAAGATCATGACCATGACCCTACTATTGTCCATCCCAAATTTCCCTATGTTTTTTCTCCTCACTTCCTACATGACCAATGTAGCTTAGAAACCAAGGATTGGATATTACATCAAGATGTTGGTCAACTCTTTCATTTTATCCCTTGAATTCTACCATTAGGTGACTAAGCTCTTTGATACTATATCTTATTGGGTTAAGTTCCACATCTTTCCTAAGAACATATTTATGAGATACCATGGCCATTAATTCTATTACATTACTCACTAGTGGACTATACTTCGACTTCTGAGTTGAATTCTCTTACACAGGTGATAATTTAATCTTCCTTAGCTCAATTATAATGCTCATAAGGTCTAATTAGGGTTATTATGCTTAAAGGTTTCATTAGAGATTTAATGGTGGTATATTTTCAAAATCATATGAACTTTGTGCTTCAAACATTATTTAAATCACCTATTTATACCTTTGCCTTGCCATGAATCTATAATATCTCTTGAACTGACTAGTCTAGCTTATGTGGCTCCATCCTAGTACTTCCATGGCATTATGTTCATTAGTATTTTTTTTAAATGACCATTTCCCTTTTAAAATAATTATTTCATCTCACATAATTTAATTATCCTACATGGATCACCATAGAACTTTGATCTATATCTAAAGGATTGAATTCCATTGGCTATCTTGTAATATTTCTTATGTTGTGACACTTGTCACCATTGCATTCATCCTAGTTTTATTGAAAATTAAACATCAATATTGCACTATAAAATCCCATTTAGGAGAGAAAATTTACTCCATCAGATCATGATCCAATGGGTAGAATTTCATTGGTTGATATCTATACTTGGCCCTAAGATCATGCCACTTTGTAGTCTCACGGGCCTTTTGTACTCTATAATCTATCAATTCTACCAGATTAATATGATTTCACCATGTGGTGGTCTTACATTTGCTTGTTACTTAATTGATAATTCCACATAAATCTTCACCATTATATCTAAATGTGTACATCTCAATGTGCTTCATTGATCTTCTAATATGTTCTTGATCTTTAATTTATGGCACATAGTTAGGCTAGTTGTCATTTCTGCATTCACCCTAAGCTTTATTAAAATATTGACTCACTATGCTCCATCAATATAAATTTGTAAATTTCACCATGTACCATCAATCATATGTCACTTATCTAGGTTTCAATCATGGACTATGTCTTGACTTTTCAACATTGATTTTATGTCATCATATTTTCCCCATCTAATCAAATGCATGTTGTAGATTGTGATATGGGCATTCAAATGAAATTGGTTCCTATAGAGAATAAATATATTTAATTCAAAGCTCAAGGAACATAAAACATAAGCTAAATTCTTAGATAAAGTTTTTCTATTTATGTTTATAACTTGAATTAAAACCTTCAAATTAGGTCTTTATCCTATGTTTAGGATGTAATAAATGGGACCCCACAAATATTAAAATTCATAGATTAATGTCTTACAATGGAAGTTTTTATATTTTTAATAAATACAATATAAATATCTAGGATAAGTATCTTTAAGCTAAGTTTATAAAAAAGTGACCATTCATTTAGGTAGACCATGTGGAAATAAAAGGGACCAAGGGGGCTTGAGAAAATAAAGAGACCAAGTACAAAATTTATAGACTAAGGTTTGATCATGTTAATAAACACAACTAAACCTTAGGATAAAAATTAAACTAAATCCATGTCATGATAAATTGTTCCTTCACAAATGGCTCCCACCAAATTTGAATTTGATTCAAAGGCATCTGAGCTAAGGTAATTAGAATTAGGGTTTTAAGCTAACCAAACATGAATTCAACTTGATTTTCAATAGAATAAAGCTTAGTGAAATATCAAATTATTATTTATCATAAAATTAATAAATTTCTCATTCTAAATAGACCATATTATACCTAAAATTGGAAAACACAAAGATCTAATGTTAGTAAATTTAGACAAGATCAAACTAGAATCATGTATAAATGTACTAACCAAACTAGGTGTGGATGATATTCAAATAAATATAATCTAGAAACATACTAGAGTTATTTTTATCATGTTATTTTTAAATTTTAAGTTACAAAATTCTCACAATTTAACATAAGGGTCCCCTTTCTTTAGGAATGGGAGTATGTTGACCTCAATAGTTCCTTTATAGTCTGGGTAAGTCATCAATCCAAGTGTGTTATATCAAAAATATACTTACATCAAGAGGGAACCTAATGATCCCATAATAAATTTAAATTATACATTTCAGAATATTTATATTTTAATCACTACATTATATAAAGTACATGCCCATCTAGCTCTCAATATGTATGAAAACACACTACATCCTTGGATGGTTATATTCCCACACAAATATATTTTAGTGGTAAGATTACCTATAGCTTATGTTGAGGCCAAAAAAGTAGAAGTATAATTTAACCCTCAAGGTGTGTTTTCACCATCCATCTTGAATAAGTTTCCAAGTATGCTTGATTTTAATCCCTTCTTTACCACTAGCTTCTTTTGAACATGATACTCCTAATTAGACCCTAAAATTCCTTATTAAAATAAATAATATAGTAAAATATCAATATTATAATCAAAATCTAGTTACCATTATCAATAATGTCCAATTGTTCACTAAAACTCATCCAAGAATGAGATGGATGCTATAAAACACATAGTTTAGAAGCACAAAAATGACTTCTTATGTATTTAAAAATGGGTTGGAAATAATCATAAGTAGAGTTATAAAATTAAATTCACTTACTAAATATACAATAGTTCTCATAACCACTCTAACAATCAACCATAAGCATCACCTAATAAGCTCCTTGAGATAAACATCTATGATTTGGCCTTGCCTAATTGGTGTCATGTACACAAAAAAACCCAACATGGTGAGCTACTCTACATTGAGATATATATTGTATTTTACATTTTATAAAAATATATGGATTAATTTGAAGTATTACAAAACCACCTCAAGGCTACCAATCAAGTTGAGACCTCTAATTTTTTTAAGGTCCCTAAGCATTGCCATGGTACTAGAGACATTAGACATCCCCATCCATGAAGATAATGAACCATAAGACACCACTAATTAGGTGTATTATTTTAAAAAATTCCAAAGGAGTAGCTATGCCTTTAAGTACTAAACACAATAAAAACCCCTTACCATGTCAACCCCTCATAATAGCAGTGTCATTCCTCTTAATATAAGAACAAGGAATAACCCTCCAACCCCAAAATCAAATAATACTAATCCAACTAAAGATTACGATCCTAAAAATAATAGATATAGATACAACATAGTGGATAACATGAAAAATATCAAGGATAACATCACTTTTTAAGAACTTACCCATATCATCGATAAAATATATCTCCTCTTAAAGTGCCTCATATACAAACTAGTTCAGCCCAATCCTAATCTTGCTCACACTAACATGTTGATACATAAGAATAAGTTTGATGTCCTACCTTTCCTCTTTTTGATTAGACTATTCAGAGAAAATATTCATAATTTTCTAGTTTATTTGGGTGCCTCTATGAATGTCATTCCTATATGAACTTATCAAAAAATAGGACTAACACCAATTAAATTAAATAAAATAGTTGTCTAGTTTGATAAGTTTTCAGTTAAGGTAGTGAGCGAGATCTTAAATGTCTATATATAGTTATAATCTAAATATAAGGTCCATAAATTTATGAGTATTTAGGTAGTTTAGATCCCAAAGGATTACGATATGTTACTTATTAGAGACTAGTCAAAAAAAGTGAATGTATATATGGATACAAACATTTCCCATATGTGGTTTCTTTGGAGAAATGTAGCCAATCATATTTATGTTGATAGAGAACTCAAAATGAAACACATGATCATGTAATATAATGTAGTCAATGAAATATTTAACCTAGTGTCCTTTGACATAGGTGTTCATAATTTGTTTTTAAATTGTACTAAAAACCAAGTTGATAAGAATCTTGAATTGTTAGGTTTGTAGTCTTTATACTTTGATAGGGGCCATTCTAAACAAAGTTATATAATATAAATTATTATCATAGACCCCTAATGAAAATTACACCTATATACCTCTAGAATCTAGTTCCCTTGCACCAAAAACTTGGCTAAATAATAAGCCCTGATCATAGGACTATAATTTGCATTGCAACATAGGGTCAAATAACTAAAATTTTTTAGAGATTACGAACTAGTAGTGGATCGTGTTAGGAGCAAGTTCTAATGTAACATATATTATTTGAAGAAGTAAAAACATAGGGTTTTGTATTTGATATAAAAATTCAATGCTTTCAATGTCATCTTCATTCTTAGATAATAAAATTATGTGGATGATTCATTGGCAATTGTTCCTACAAATATGACACCCCTAGATGACTCAAGGGTACAAAACTTTATTTTATATCCCATACCATGTACTTTAATACTAGATAATGTAAAATAATTCTAGTTCTTTGAGGATTACCATGACATTTATAGTTCCTAAATAACTTGGGGGTATTTGAGACATAAGTTATATATGAGGTCTAAACAGATGACCATGGAAATAAATAATATGACTAGGATGACATTTATGAACTTGAAATAAAACTAAGTTTTAAAAGGGATGATCTCCCTTGAGAGAGTGTTTGACCTTGATAATCCCACAAACATACTTGAAAGGATAACAAAATTAGACTAAAATTATTAAATAATTAATAAGAGATCATCAAAACACCCAAAGTATGTTCATATTGTTCTAGATTTCACTCCTACTGAAGTATAACAACTCAAAAAACTTTTATTTTAGTACTAAGATGCTATTTTTTAGACCTTTGGAGACCTTAAGGTCTTAGACTAAAAGATAATAAATCTTACTATCCTACTCAAATAGACCTAGAAACATTGTAGATAAGGGTCATGACCTATGAACCCAATCCTATAGCTATCTACTCACAAAGAGGTCCACAAACAAATCTTGGCTAAAATAATCTTCTCAATTCATCACTCTACCTAAGTATCCAATTTAGAGTGAGTATTTAAAAATAATTGAGAAATATAATTTTGTGTGGATTATATGAACTTGAACCAAGATTCTAACAATAATAATTATCTTTTATCATCCCTTAATGATGTGATCCAAATGGTAAGTGGCTCCTAGATGATCTCCTTCTTAGATGGATTCTCAAGATATAATCAAGTCCTAGTGAATATTTAAGAAAAAATTACCTAGTGGGGCATCTTCCCTAGTAAAAGAATGCCATTTAGCCTTTTAACATAAAATCCATATTTTAGAGAGTCATGACTTTGATTTTGAGGGTTTGATCAACAAGTGAATTGGTATTAAAACAGATGAATTGATTAGATTTTCAAAATATAGGTTTGATCATATTTTCCATCTTCAAAATATATTTGAGAGATGTAGAAGGTATGGTATTTCACTTAACCAAAATAAAAGTGTATTTTGTGTTACCATATTTAACTTTCTTGATCTCACCATCGCAAAGGAATGTATTTATATTGAACCTAAGTGTTCAAATGTTATATTTAAGATACCTTTATCTAAAATTATAAATTAATTAAATTCATTCTTTGGTAGGATTAAATTTTTACGTAAATTCATATTTGGTTTTTTAAAAAAAACCTTTGAAATCAATGTTTAAATAGGAAGAAAGGGTGAATTAGAATCCTAAATCAGTAAGCCTTCCAATAAATCAAATAATCCATCATGTAAATACTCATCTTAATTATCCTAGACTATTAAAAAATTTATACCTCTATTATTTCACATTATAATAGACCATAGCTACAATGCTCACTTAGAAGTTAGATTAAGATGAGAATGCAATCATATTCCTGATATTAATAAAAAGTAAGTAAAACTAAAGTATTCAACATTTTACAAGCATTCCTATGCCCTAGTTAAAGTTATGAAAAATTAAATCACTACATTATAAAAAATAAGGTACATATAATTATCACATACCAAACTATAAAGCTAATGTTTGGGGAAAATAAACTAGGGAACATAGATGTCACTGGATGGCCAAGATTAAAAAGTATGAACTTGAAATAAAACCTATCAAGCTAGTTTGAGGCTAAGGTATTACTCAATTTATTACTAAAATTTACCTAAGGATCATATTCTTATAATTTTATTAGTTAGAAATGGTCCATCAAGAATGGTATGACCCCATCGTCCACTACCTCCTTTATGGAAATCCTCCTCCAATACTCAATTAGACATAGAAAAGATATCTTAGGATGAAATAATCCCACTAAATTATGAATAAGAAAGTGATATATAAAAAAATATATGAATTCATCTATATAATATGTCTATCTAAAGAATAAACCAAGGAAGTGATGACCAAATTCCATGAGAAATTAGGTAGTGTCTATCCTTTAAAAACTATAACTACACACAAAATTCTATGAGTTGTGTACTATTGGCCCACTGTATTCAAATATCTTAATGCTCATGTATGTTTTTTCTATCAATGATAGATAATTTCCAATAAGGATGCCCACACTATAATGTCTTTGCAACATGTGATAGAAGGGCATCCTTTCATTGAATGGGGATTGGACTTCATTAGAGTCATCAACCTAAACTCATAATTCTCCCATAAATCCATATTTAAGACCACTAATTACTACACAATATGTATATAAAAAGTGAAAACCAAAAATATCATAACCAAATAAGTCATCAAGTTCCTTGATGAAATATAATGATATGATTTGGCACCCCATCTTCACTAGTATGTGATTATGATCCTATATTTCAGTTGACCTATCTCACTAAATAGGATTATGAAAATGGGATTACCTTGAGGTTATCATAAAACTAATACATGTAATGGAATTATTTTTTTGAGCCAACTAATCATAATATAATTGACTCCATCAATAAGTCATTATAAAAGAATCTTAGAGATTGGTATTCACTATTAAAATATGTCCTTTGTGTTAACCACCCCAAATATAAGTAAAAACTCAAACGTTCTCATTTTATACTAGTATATTGGTTATATCCAATATTAATAATGAATTCAAAGTTTTTGACCTAACATTTAATGAAAGAGTACAAGTAAGATACTAAAAATACAAACTCAAGGTTGTTGGACATTATCCAATTATAAGATGTAAAAGAAGAGGATCCATAGAACTTCAATAAACATCAAGAAAAAATCATTATATGGTTTGATAAGAGGTAAAATATCAAGTGCTTTAAAATATTATAATTAGTAATATTATGGAACAAAGCACATGAGAATAAATGGAATCACTCCAAACATGACCCACTTTAGATTGGCCCATATTAAATTTCCATGTTGGGGTAAAACACATTTCAATTGAAAGACTTTGGAATAAATGAATTCTCACTAAATATGAATGGACATTTATTGAATCATTTTTTTTAATATATCCCTTTCAATGAAATTTAATAATATCCTCAAAGGCTAGGTCTGGTGATGTAAATATTATTTTATATTAGAGTTATCCCATTTGCTTTAGTTTTATGTTTGTTTTCCTTTTGATTGTGTTTGTTATTTCTTATTTCCTTATTTTTATTATTCTAGCATGCATTTTTTTTAATTTGGGGTTTTATCTTGTTTACTCCTTGAATTCATTTTATAACCTTGAATAATTTATAACTTGTTCCCATTATTTATATTAAGAAATAATTAGGCAAGTTCTAATGACATAGAGTCTGATATAAATACTAGCTCCCATGCTCCTATGTTTGGTGACCTCAAAGTTGAAAAATCATTGAAAATGGAACCCTAGAATTGGAAAATTTATTAAAAACATAATTAATAAATAATATGATAATAAAAGGAGATTTTATTAAGACATTAAAGAATTAGGGGTCACTAATATAGAAATGAGCAAGTGAATTGAGAAAATCCCTATTTTACCAAAGGTCATCACAACACTTAAAAGAACATACCTATCATAACAAAAACTTTAAGATAAGTACATTCTTAAAAAAAATATTTCATTGAATCATTCATAAAAACTGGTTATATTGGTCCCAACCCATTTATATTAAGTAAAAGAAGCATCAAAATGAAAGAAATTATGAATCTCATGAAAATACAAGTTTCTTCTTAACAATGGGTGATTTTGAAAACCTCCATCACAATATTTCAATATTGGATGGAAATAAATAAAGGACTTGAGTGGGATGAAAAGGAATATATACCAGGGATATAGATGCCTAGATATTAGTAGAGTAATTCCCAAACCTTCATTTTTTAGCTAAATTCTAAAATAAAATATTTATCAAAAAACTTTGAGTACTTATGGTGTATCTAAAATTTCCCAGTGAATTTAGAATTAAAAAAAACCACTCTTGGCATAAAATGGCCCTTTTAATGAATCATGGCCCAATATATTATTTGTTGAAGTAGAATTCAACACTCTTTATTCCTATAAGTTCATATAAAGGAAGATTTAGTTTCTTACCCCAAAATTCAATAATAGGGGTTTGCAATATGGATCATAAACACTGAAGTAATTTTTTTCCTATAATAGTCACCATTTATTGTGACCAACACACCCCATTTTTAAATTTTCAAATGAGGACCCTATTTTGAGCTTGAATTCCATGATCTGATCTTGTTGTAAAGTGAATCAGCCTAGGTCAAGTGGAAGTCATTGTCTTAAGTTTGAGTAGAAATAAAGGTTATAAATAAATCATTGTCATAAGTCCCTAACTTATAAATTTGAGTCTTTTGGTTGAATAATGTCTAGATTTGATATCTAGACTAATCGATGGGACTTAATGTTTCTACCTTTCCTAGGTTATATTATTAATTCAATTGGTGCCCAAGTCTAAATATTTAAATGGACTTGTTTGTTGAAGTTATTATATTCATTAGTGAGGATTTTAACTCTATAAAATTTATTGGTTACTAAATTTCCTTTCATTTTTATACTAACTTGGCTAATTTTTTACCCAATATTATGTGATATTTTAAGATTATTTGTGCATCACATGGCTACTTTGACAATCCCACTTCATACAAATTGAATAAGGTATATTTAAGTATGAAATTTGAGTTTAATTACACAATGCATCACCAAATGTCTATTTTTCACTTGGAATGAACATCAAAATTCAATGATTACACAATAAGTATGAATTCTAATGGATAATAGTCCAAACTCCAATGAATAAATCCATATCTTTGTGATCAATCCACATGTCAACATCCATCTTCCTTGAAAATATTTGGTGAAATAACTATCTTTTTCACTTGATGAATATTTGAGTTCTTTAGATTCAGATGTATGTCCTCATATCATTAAATCTAGAATGAGGAAAAAGGTTATGAGATAGAGAATCTCTATGGGCACTTGGATATTTGATATTATGACACTTGTCACCATCTTAGTTACTTAAATTGAAAAAATAAAATGACTAAGGTAATAAACTCTATAGAATACACATGTATTAGGATTAAGCCACATGTCTTCATCCCAATCACTCATTAATTTCAATTAAAATGACTAAGGAAAAGAATCTAACATGCCCTAATCTTTGAGATTATTCCACATGTCTCCATATCTTTCATTTGAAGTATAATTAGAGTAGGAAATAATCCTAAAGGTTTAATACACTCTGAATAAATTAAATAATTCCATATGGCATGATCTCACTCATCCTAAGTTTGTATAAAAAAGTATAAGCCTAGAGGTTCCCCGATCACCTAGATAAGTGAGGATCATCCATGTGGCATGATCCCACTCATCTATAGTAAATAGTAGCGTACACACTTTGAAGGTGAGTTAGTGCCTATACAAGTGAGGATTATACACATTGTATCATACTACTCACTTAGAGAACACAAATAACAATACATAATTCATGGTATGATCCTTTGGATAAATGACATCATGCCACATACAATTATCCCATTCACCCATAGTTTGTCAATCAACCTAACAATTAATTCCATAGTCAAATATTAAACACCCTATAGATAAGTGAGGATCATCCACATTACATGAACCTAATCATCCATAGATCATATATTAAATCATAAGCCCCAATGTTACCTAAGTGCTGAGATAAGTGAAGATCATCCATGTGGCTTGATCTCACTAGCTCATTACCTAAAGATAAACCAAAATATTATACAAATATTGTGAGTCCATAGATCAATAGGATTAATCCACATGCTAACATGTCACTAAAACATGGCTAAGGTTTGAAGGATCTTACATAAAATCTCATGGATTTAGTGAATGAGTGATATCATTCCATGTGTAGGCATCTCACTCACTACTAAATGGGGCATATGGTGCTAATATTTGAGTCTAAACCCAAAAAAAGAGTGAGGATGTGTCAAATGTCAATATGTAAATAAAAAATTCATGATCAGACTACCAAAAACAAATAAAATAGGACTTGGGTGTGTGAAAATTAGACACATGAAAAAAATGTACAACTCAACAATGTAACTAAGGGGCCAAAATGATTGAAATGGTGCCACATGTTTTTCTCTAGACAAATAACATAAAAGTCATGAGGATGGGTCCTAGGAAAACTATAAGAAAATGTAGGTCATTTTCAAGGATAACTTGGCATTGAGATTTATTTCAATCCATGAGTTAAGGGTAAAGTCCACAAGTCTTAACCAAACAAAAAATGGACAAGTATCAAAATCTAAAGCAGCTCGACTAGGACACTTAAGATAATAAGGTGGACCCCAAAACATTATAGCTAGACACTTGTATTTTTATTAAGGTCTTCATAGTCAAATATAATTATAAAACACCATGTGGCCATCCGCTCAACCATTCATAGTTCCATAGGGATAAAAGAGGCATGTTTTCCCCACATTCCTTACATAAAATATCTCTAGGAAAGGCATGTTCATCTGGGTATATTTTTTTACTATTAAAATTTATACCTCATCGAATGATAATTGGTATCCTAGTCAACCTAGAAAAACCATTAATGTGAAGTCCACATCAGACCTCTCCTTGATGCTCCTTAGTGAATCATGAAATTCCATTATGTCTTATTTATTTTGAGCCAAGTAATCTTATGGCATTATTTTTTTATAAAATATAGTCCATGGTGGTAAAGATTTTGATGTCATGCTTCTTATAAGAAATATGAATCTCTCCTTTCTATATGTAATATTACCTATTATATTATAATGTTAGACTCTATTTTGTAAACATTATTAGAATAATGCAAAATTGATTTTATATGTAAATGCATCTAGTTGCCTTACATGTATTCAATTTTATTTTGATCTAATTGATCAATAATAATGTTATATGAATATAATTTTTGTTTTTATATAGGTTTATGAATTAAATAGGATGTGCTTATGATATTTTAGCTAGGTTATTTGACTCTTTTCGCTTTATTTAAAGTTTGTAAAGACATTTGTGTGATTAATCATAGACATGTTTATAGTTGATTCATTAAATGAGCCTTAGAATTATGTAATTAAATTTTCCCTTCATATTATATACTTGTGTAACTAAATATTGAGACATTGTGAAGATTGGCATATAGTGGTTCAACTATAGCTAAGCACATTATGGGCCTAGAAGCATTTGTATTCCATTTTAATCAGAAGACTCTCTTACTACCTTACCCTCACTCTTTTTGATGCTTATTTATGAAAAAATTACCTTTCCTTTATTTTATATATGGTGTATTAAAACAAAGTAAAGATATAAAATTCTATGTGTTGTAATTGGTTTATTTAAGAGTGTAAAATTCCTAGAAGTGAATGAGAAAACTAGTATTGGACTTATCGTAGTAGTGTTTCACCTCTTGGAGATATATTAAAATTAGGATATTTAATGGATCCAAATACATGTATCTTGTGCCTTGCATAATCTTATAAATAATCCTAAAATTACATGGTGCAAGTGTTGTAAATATTGTCATTGATGTCAAAGGTCTAACATTGGTGATAAAGGTGCCATAACATTTAGTGTCTAAAGGTGTTTTTAATGTTGATATTTTGGGTAAAATGTGTTGATATTTATTTAATATTAATGAATATATTTTTAGTTCCATAAAATTTAAAAGAGGGACCATGGAGAAGTCAAATAGTCATGGGGTTAAGAAAAAAGATGAATGGGATACATTTTCCTATGAAGAGTCATCGTGAGGAATTCCAAGAGTAGTCAAGTGAAGACAAAAGAGGAAGAGCACAATTTATCACAAAGGGACACTTTGAGGAATATAAAAGGTCACCAAGATAAAGATAAAATGGTAAACGATGCATTTTCTTATGAAGGGTACCTTATGACTTTTCAAATACAAGGATTCGAAGCGTCATGCAAATGTGGTGCCATTTTCCATGAGGAGTGAAGGGCCATAAAGTGGGAATGCCAAAGGTCATTTGGAAAGATATAAATAAAGACTTGAGAAGCCATTTTTAATATTCAAGAGTGCATGATTTAGTAATTGTTTTATCTTTATAAAAGAGGAGAGAATAAAAATAGATATTGTAGAGTTTTGTTATTTGTTGAGAAAGCAACATTAAGAGATAGTTGTGTTTTATACACAAGACGGGTTGGTGATCCTATGGGTTGGTGCTCACAAGTAGTTTCTATGTTGATGCTCAGAAAAGGGGTTGGTGCTCCTATAAGTTAGTGATTGGAAAAAATTGTAATTTTAGTTGGTACTCATTCATATACTTTAGCTTGTTATCCATAGTTTTTTCCACATTAGGTTTCCACATAAAAATCTAGTGTCTCTCTCTCTCTTGTGTGGTGCTTATTATTGTTTCAATTTTATTGAATATCTTGAATGTATGGTTAAGTGTAATTTGATTAAGTGAAAGTTTATAAGACATATGATATACTACTACACCCTCCCTTAGTATATCACATGCTTAACAATTGGTATCAGAGGAGGTTCCTTTGAAAGATATTTTACATCTTGAAGGTAGATCAAGGAAAGCATGATGGTAGGATCACATGAAGGTTTTTATAAAATTAACACACATTTTTTTTTTGGGATAAATTATTATTTTTAGAGCATAAGGATGATGACTTATTTGATGTCTCTTAGATTAGACATTTGGGAAGTAATTATGGAGGAAAATGAAGAGCCACAAACACTTGTGACTGGTCTGATAGAAAAGAAGGAAAGTGAAAATAATGCTAAAGCTTTAAATGCTCTGTTATGTGGTTTATGTGAATTAGAATTTGTTAAAGTTATGAAATGAAAATTTTCTCATGAGACTTGGGTAAATCTTAAGAATATTTACAAAGGTGATGGAAAGGTTCAACAAGCTAAGCTCCAAACCTTGAAAAGATAGTTTGAGAGTTTGAAAATAGTAGAGGAAGAAAATATATCCATTTATTTTTTTAGGTTGATCAAATAGTTTATCATATTCAAGGTCTTAGATAAAAGATAGAAGAATCAAAAATGGTATAAAATGTTTTGAGATCTCTACCAATGAGATATGATGCAAAGGTTTCAAAAATCAAGGAGATGAAGGATTTAGCCAAGCTAAAGATGGATGAACTATATGGTACTCTTATGGGATATGAGATGTAAACTAAACAAGAAAAATAGTAAAATGGGGAAGCTAATTTCAAGACATCAAAGAAATACAAGGCTAAGATTTAAGAATCAAGTGATAGCTCTAGTGATTATGAAGATGACAATGAATCTATATTCATCCCCAAGTTGTTAAAGGGCACAAGTAAATATCAAGGAAAATTATCTTTTAAATGTTTTAATTATGGAAAGATTGGAAATTTTTTAGCTAAGTGACTAGACAAGAGTAAAGGTGATAATGAAGAATAAAGGTCTATATACAAGAAGAGTTTCAAAGGAAAATTTACAAAGGTATTTGAGAAGAATATTTTATACTCTAAAGATACTAACTCAACTAAAGATAATAGAGTCAATGATTCAAATTAAGAAGAGATTTTATTCATGACCATACATGAAGATGCCTATGCAAGAAAAATTATAGATGATCAAGAATAAGAACATGATGAAGCTAAGGTGAATCTGGAAGGAGAACTCATTTGTGCATTGGAATAATTAAAATCTCTTGAGAAGAAGAATTGAAGATTGAAGTTCTAGATCAGAAAAATGAAAAGGATTCTAAGGAAATAATTGAAGATCTACAATCACACATTGAAGAAACCAAAAATATTGAATAATATCTAATAGCTCAATTAAAAAAAATAAGTGAAGAATGTGAAAAGTATGTTGTTTAAATTGTCTCTTTAAAAGAAGATATCAATAACATAAATAAACAAGTCAATGATAAAGTTCTCAATGATTCAAAATTTGAGAATATCACTAGCATGTTGAATTAGATATTAGAAAGTCAAAAATAAATATTAGATAAGATAGGTATCATATTTGAAAAAAAGAGATATGCTAAAGCCCTTACAAAAGAGGAAATAAAAAGGGAAGAAGTTAAGAATGTAGAGGATAACTCAAAGAAAGAAGGTGGAAAGATTAGAGCTATAAAAGATAACCAAGTCAAAGATACGCAAATAGGTTCTATTTTTATGGTTAATTTTTTTATTGTAACGGATATGTTCATAAAAAATAGATTGTCAAAAAAGGGCTAACAATTTTAGAAATAAGAAGGAAACTCATGCAGAATCAGAAAAAAATCCACAACTCCTTTGCTCCTCTATCATTCTTTAGTGAAGAGGCCATAATATGTTACAAGTGTAATAACTTTAGATACATAGCTCAGTACTTAATAAGTTTGTTTGAGTTATTCAAGAAGGACCAAATTTTTAAGGATCCATTCATCAAGAAAATAGATTAGATAGGTTCATGGTAGAAGAAATAACCTTAAAAATCTATGTTGCCCCAGACAACTTTGCATGCAAAAAAGGAAGAATATTTATAGTTCATTGATAGTGGATGTTTGAGGCACATGATAGGATATAAGAGCAAGTTCATAACCCTAAAGAAGATCAATCATGGTATAGTGAAATTTGAAGAAAATATTACTACTATAATTATTTGAAAAGGTAAACTAAATTTGGATAATGGTATAACTAAGACTAAATATATATATATATATATATATATATATATATATATATATATATATATATAGGTCTTAAGCATAATATTTTGAGTGAAACTCAAATGTGTGATCAGGGACACATACTGAAGTTTTATGTAGAAGGCTTTGAAATTAGGAAAAAAGATTTAGATGTGTTGGTTGTAGATGTTTAGAGAACAAGAAACAATTTGTATATGTTATCAGATATCAAAGGTCAAAGATATTGTTTGAGTCATATTGAAGAAAGTTGGCTATGGCACAAGAGAATGGGACACATAAATTTTGACAATCTTGACAAAAGAATACTCGATCACTCAAATGTTAGATCTTTTTCACACTAATTTGTGTGGACCTTTGAGAACTCAAAGTACTCAAGTTGAGAAATATTTCATGTTTCTCATTGATAATTTTACACCTATGACTTGGGTAATGTTTTTCAATAAAAATCAGAAGCTTTCAACCACTTCAAAGCATTCAAGGATTTTGTTGAGAATGAAAATTATTTGAAGATCAAGTGCCTAAGATCATATTGAAGAGGATAATTAATGTTAGATGAGTTTAATGAGTATTGTAAAGACCATGGGATAAATATATAGTATTTCATATCTATAACTCCACAACAAAATGGGGTAGTTGAGTGGAAAATTAGAATAGTTTAGGAGATGGCAAGGATGATGATAAACGAATCCAGGATACTAGATAAATATTATATAAAAGGAGTAGGTACAATAGTGCACATCTAAAATAGTGTATTTCTAAGATTCAATAATGAAAATACTCCCTATGAGTTATGTAAAGATAAACTAGCTACAGTTGATTACTTTAGAGTATTTGGTAGCAGATGCTTCATAAAGAGAATCAATGAAAAATTGGGTAAGGTTGAATCTATAATAGATGAAGGTATATTTCTTGGATATTCTTGAAAAATTGAAGCTTATAAATGTTATATAAAAATAACCAAGAATATTGTTAAAAGTGCAAGTGTTAGGATAGATGAAGATGTAGCATAAAGAGCCAATGATCTAGTACACACTCCTAAAATTATTAAAGAAGAATATTTTGAAGAGTCAAATGAATATGAGAAGGAGAATAAAAATGACACCAATACCCCATCCAAATAAATTCAGAGAAATCATAATAAGAGTGACATCACTAGGAACATAAATGAAGGAGTTCACACCAGAAGGATGGTGGTAAGTGAATATGAACAAGTAAATTTTTATTTGTTATCCAAAATTTATCCTTTAAAGTTTTTATAAGATATACATGATGAGCATTGGGTTAAGGCAATGTATGAAAAATTAAATTAGATAAAAAAAAATGATACTTGGTAACTAGTCCCTAGACTAAAAGAAAAAAATGTGATAGGAACAAAATGGGTTTACATAAATAAGTTGAATAAAGATGGTGAAGTTACAAGGAATAGAGCAAGGTTAGTATGTAAAATATATGATCAAATTGAAGGCATATATTTTGAAGAAACTTTTTCACTAGTGACAAGGCTAGAGGCTATTAAAATGGTTCTTGCATATGTAGTGTTTAAAATTTTCAAAGTGTTTTAGATGGATGTCAAGTCTACCTTCTTGAATGGTTATCTAGAAGAGGAGGTCTACATTGAGTATCATGAGGTATTTATTCTCCAAAATTATGGTAGCCATGTATGCAAATTGAAGAAAGCACTATATGGATTGAAACAAGATCCTAAATCTTTGTATGTAAGACTTGATAAGTACCTACAATATCAAGGTTTCAAGAGAGGTTTCGCTAAAAGTAATCCATACATCAAAGTAGAAGGTGAGAATAAATTGATTGTTATTCTATGTTTTGATGACATAATTTTTGGAGGAAACATTGAAAAGATGATAAAATAATTTTTTGATAATATGCAAAAATAATTTAAGATATTTATGCTTGAAGAATTCTCATTTTTCTTAGGGTTGAAAATATTTTAATCAGATTAAGGAATTTTCATATCTCAAAGTAAATATGCCAAGGAAATGTTGAAAAAAATTAGTTTTGAAGATTGTACACTAGCTGGCTCACTAATGGATATAAGGAACAAATTAAGGATGAATATTCACCTCTTTCAAATAAGTATTTGTATAGATCTATGATTGTTATTCATTTATATTTGATAGCATCAAGGCCAGACATCATGCATGTGGTAAACATGGTTGTGAGATATCAGATAGCCCTCAAGGAGAGTCATGTTTAGTTGGTGAAGATGATATTTAGATATGTCAAGGGGACATTGCTTTATAGATTGTGGTATCCCATAAGTAGATATTTCACTTTGGTTGGTTATACATATTTAGATTGGGTAGGTTTCTTGGATGACATGGAAGAGTATAAGTGGAGGATCTTTATTCCTAGGTGATAGCTTAGTATCATGGCTAAGTAAAAATCATAATTTAGTATCACTTTCTATAGCTAAAGTAGAATATATTATAGTGGTATTGTGTTGTACTCAAGTTCTTTGGATGAAGAAAACTTTGGAAGATATCAAGGTAAAATATGATGAACCTATTTCTATTTTTTATGACAACACAAGTGCAATTAATATTTATAATAATCTAGTGATGCATTGAAGAACAAAACATATTCCTATCAGATATCACTTCTTGAAAGAGTAGGTTCTAGATCAGTAGGTTAAGATGGAATATATTAATACTATAGAATAGATAGGAAATATTGTCACAAAGGCACTACCAAAAGACACATTTAAGTATCTATGAGATGTTTTGAATGTAATTTCTTTTACTTCTTACCATTCAGTATCAACATTGGTTAAGGAGGAGCTAGGAGTTATCTCTAGGAAAGGCCCTTTGAAATTGATGTCAAAGTGGGAGAAGAATATAAATATGTATAGGAAAAGGCGTAGGGAATAGGTACAAAAATAGGTATAGAATGCTATAATAAGGGGGAGTTACTATATGTGTAGGTTGACATATGTAATATAGTTTTTAGGATGTGTCATTTTTGATTTGAGGTTGCCATCAATGATAAAGGGGGAGATTGTTGGAAATATTGTCATTGATGCCAATGGTCTAGCATTGGTGTTAAAGGCCCCATAACATTTATTTTTTAAATGTGTTTTTAATGTTCATATTTTGGCTAAAATCTATTTATATTTATTTAATATTAAAGAATATAGCTTTCATTACATAAAAGTTAAAAGAGGGCCCATGGAGAAGTCAATGAGTCACGAGGTAAAGACAAAAGATTAATGGGATACATTTTCCGATGAAGAGTCATCTTGAGGAATTCCAAGAGTCACCAAGCGAAGAAAAAAGAGGAAGGGCACAATTTCTCATGAATGGACAATTTGAGGAATATGAAAAATCACCAAGATAAAGACAAAAGGGGAAATGATCCATTTAATTATGAAGGGTCACCTTGAAACTTTTCAAAAACAAGGATTTGAAGGGTCATGTAAATATCACACCATTTTTCATGAGGAGTGAAGGGTCACAAAGGGGGAATTCCAAAGTTCATTTAGAAAGTTATAAATAAAGCCATGAGAAGCCATCACAATATGCAAGAGTGCATGGTTTAGTAATTATTTTATCTTTATAAAAGAGGAGAGAATAGAAAGAGATATTGTAGAGTTCTATAATTTGTTGAGAAAGCAACATTGAGAGATAGTTATGTGTTATAGACATGAGGGGTTGGTGCACCTTTGGTTCGGTGCTCACAAATAGTTACTATATTAGTTATTGGTAAAGGGGTTAATGCTCCTACAATTTGGTGCTTATGAACTTTGTAATTTGAGTTGGTGCTTATTCATATACTTTAGATTGTTCCCCATGGTTTTCCCCACATTGTGTTTCCATGTAAAAATCTACTCTCTCTCTCTCTCTCATCTCTCTCTCTCTCTCTCTCTCTCTCTCTCTCTCTCTCATGTGGTGATTATTATTATTTTAGTTTTATTGCATATCTTGAATGTACAATAAAGTGGAATTTAATTAAGTTAAAGTTTATAATATATATGATATACTGATTCAGCCCCCTCTTAGTATATCTGATGCTTAACAACAAGTCACCTAATTTTACCAAACTTATAGAGTGAATCTAATCCAAAAGGTGAAATTGGAACCAAGATCATAGACTGATAAATAAGATTTTAATTTATATATTTACATACATAATTAGGTTTCAAGATAAGAAAAAATAGATAATATTGTTTACATGTGAATATGTAGTCATTGTGTGATACTTCCAAATAATTCAATAGTAACCAACATGTCAGTATTGACTGGTGATACTGACATGATCCTATGAAATTGACCTAGTGCAAACATAAAATTATATCTAGATATAATTAACCATAGGCATGATTATCCCTAATTTATAATTCTATAATATAGTCATAGTCAGACAGTCAAATAGAAAACCTAAGCATCATGATCTTCTTAGTATTTTCTATATTTAGATTATGTCCTTATAAATCAAAAGAGTAAATATTAGTTTTTTAAATTAAGACACAGACTTTAATGACATATATATATTGATTTTAATTACATTTCAAATATATTTCTTAATTAAATTAATCTCACCCATTAATAAAAATTAGGGTAAAATAACTATTTACAACATTAAATCTAACTTTAATCCTATTTCTATAACTCTTACACACCCATTTTCTCTATTCTAAATCTAGATCTAAATCTCTACCTCTCCAAATTATGTGTTAATTAGGTTAAAGGCATATAAGTAACCATTATAGAGTGAACTTTTAAATGTTCTAGAGGAAAACATTGAAGGTGTTGAATTAAATTCAATAAATACAACTATGGTGAATTAAGTATTCAAAGGGGAGGATGGTGTTAAGCATGGGATATACTGAGAGGGGGGGCGAATCACTATATCATATATCTTATAAATGTTTCACTTAATTAAATTCTATCTAATCATACATTCAATATATGTAATAAAATTGAAATAATAACATGAACCGAGAGAGAGAGAGAGAGAGAGAGAGAGAGAGAGAGAGAGAGAGAGAGAGAGAGAGAGAGAGAGAGAGAGAGAGAGAGAGAGAGAGAGAGAGAGAGAGAGAGAGAGAGAGAGAGACCATATTTTTATGTGGAAACCCAATGTGGGAAAAGCCACAAAGAACAATCTCAAGTATATGAATGAGCACCAAATTAAATTCTAATGTTCACAAGCACCAACTTGTAGGAGCACTAACCCCTTTTTCAAGCACCAAAACCAGTGTATAATATAGTGGCAAATTTTCATATTTTGGCAAATTTGACATTTTTCTAGTGTTATTTTTGGTGATTTTTTGAGCCCTTCCATGGTTTCCTGGTCACCAAGCTTTGTTGGGTTTACCTAGTTGCCTAACATTGCAATTGCCAAGGCAAAAGTTATGTTTGAGTTTTTCCCTAGCAGTATTCACCTTTCACGCAGCTGACCAGGTAACGCTTATTATGAAATGTTCACCAGGTTTCAAGTTTCTATTTCATGTAGTATGGGAGAATTCACCATCCCAGTTTCATTTTATCATGGAGGAGTCGGCTCATTTCACATTATGGGAAGTGGAGGAGTCAGCTTGTTTTGCCAACACAATTTCATTTTGTCATGGAGGATTCAGCTCGTTTGGCATGGTAAATTGGTAATTGTATTGATTTGTAATATGTATAAATCTAAATTCACCCAAGCAATGAGACATTCACTAAATACCGCTCCACTGGCACTCCATCAAATTTTTGGCAGCATAAGACCTATCACGGGCAAGACTCAGACTCCAGAGATAGCTTCCACAAGTGGTGGTACACTGGTATGTGTAGCTCTACTATAAAATACTCTCCTTAAGCTTATGTAGTTTAATTTAATCAGATGCTTATCTATAGTTTCCTTTCTTATCTCATTTTCATTAGAAATTTTTCAAAAAGTGGACACAATGCTAAAAGTTGTTGGTGACGTTAATGGTTTTTAAAGCTTGCATGCATGGATATTGACCGCCTAAGGTCAATATCCTATTTCCTTTGCTGTGGAATGTCTATTCACCAACTACAAAAAATCAGATTTGAAATTTAACTTTTTTTCTTTAAGTTTCAATTCTTTGTCTAAAAGTAATACTACTTATTCTCAGGGAAGTAAAGTTTAAATGGATTATCAGTGGATTGAGATGTCAGAGGAGGGTGAGTCTGTAGCTAATATTGCTCAGTCTCAAGGAAGTGACAAGGGTAAAACACCCAAGGGTAGTGAAGGGATTAATCTTACATCAAAATGCCAAAAACTTAGAGATACTACCATAAAGGCTAACTTTAGAATTGACAATGTTTCTAGTCCACCAAATTTGGCAAGTACAAGTGCAGAAGGAAATCACAATACCTCACCACCACTAGAAGAGCAGGTTGTTATTCAATTAAATCAAAATTCATCAAATGAGGATAATAATGTTCTAATAAAAGAAGATGTTGTAATAGAAAATAATATTGATGTTGGTAGGAAGAAAAGAAAAAGGAATGTAAAAAATGGGGTGGGAGTGGGAAATGAAAAGGACTTTCCAGGTTGATTGGGTAGCAAAGTACTGGTTTATTGAACTAGTCACAAATAATGATGAATCACCAATAGAATGCAAGTGTATGATTTGTACTTGGAAAACTAAAAGAGAGAAAAAGTTGCAGTTAAAGCTTGACACTATAGAAAAACATATTGGTAAGGTTTATGAAAAACAAATCATAGATGGAAAGGAAGTAGCAGCAGTGAGATGGAAATCAAAGGAAGAATGCCTTCATGTTAAGTATGCCATAGAATATGAAGAGCATTTCAAGAAAATAGAAATAATTGGTAGTGGCAGTAGTGGCAATCCAATCAAGGATGGGCTTCAACATGTAGCCAATGATGCAAACTTGGCAAAGACCGTTCAGATGAGTGTTATTTTTCATATTCTATTTAGAGAGCATCCTATGAGAGACTTTTTAGAATATGGTAATTTATTATCTTTTTTGAGAGTTCCTCACTATCCTATGTTACATTTGTCAATATACACTAGATGGGAAATGGCAAGCTATCTTGCTCAGGTGGAAAAGGAAAATGTATAGGAGAGAGTAAAAGAATCCAAGTTCATTTCATTATCCTTAGATGAAGTCACTGCGGTAGATAACATTGCTTGGGTCTGTATGCATGTATATACTGTAAAAGATCATGTCTGTCAAGCTAATCTACTTTGTGTTTGTAAAATGAGGGCCAATTTAACTGTAGAAAATTTATATTTAGAAGTTAAGAAAGCTTTGAATGAAATTACTGGTATGGATGACTTGACAATTACAAAGAAGTTAGTGTGTGTCGGAGCTGATGGAGCTGTAGTAATGCAAGGGTAAAGGACTGGTCTTTGTGTAAGATTACAAACTAGTATTTCACCTTACATGCTTGGCATACATTGCATGGCCCACCAAATGAGTTTAGCATATAAGATTGTAAGTACTTTTCCTACAGTGTCAAAAGTTGAAGATCTAATCTGTGAGCTCCACTTGTACTTTTGTAGAAGTCCTAAATGCTTTACAGAATTTATGATTTTTTTTGAGGGAGTAACAATAGGAAATAATATTCTCAAGGATGTTGAGACCAGATGGATATCTTTGCATGGACCAACAGAACGAGTTCTAGTAGAATATCAATCCTTGATTGGAGTTCTATATGAGCAATGCCTTACAATGGATAGAGCTCCTGATTTGTTAAATAAGTTAAGTGATATAGAGAACCTATTAACTTTAGCCAGTCTTCTCTCCATGCTATATTTAATGAATAAACTTCTTAAGAAAGCCCAAGACAGAACTATGTATATTCATGAGTATTCTGATTTACGTAAATTGACATGCATGGCTCTAGATTCTTTGTATTCAGATCTCTCAGGTCATAGCCCAATTTTTTCAAGGTGGGAGATAATTACAGATTTGAATCATGTTGAGAATTTTTTACAATTCAATGGGAAAAATGAGCTATGTGTGTTTGTGAAAGGATTTGAAATACCAATGCACCAATCTAAAACAACCAAGAGAGGCAGAATACTACCAGTTAGAAAGGATGATTTTGACAAGATTATTAAATCTGTTAGTGAAAATGTGATGTCTATTTCGTACTAACTTTCAAGTGAGATTCGTGAAAGATTCCCTCGAGAAGAAATTCTTGAAGCCATGAGTTGTGTGTTTCCTCAATTTTGGAAACACTTTGGACATTATCGAACTGATGCAAAGTTGTTTCATAATAAACTTGACGAATTGATAACATAGTTTTCAAAGCATATAGATTACAATGGACAACTAATAGAAGGAATCTTAGATTTAAATAATCTTAAAAATCAATGTAAACTTTTTACATTGTGTATGAAAAATCATATGGAAAACTTTGAGAATCCATTCGATCCTGGTGTAATAACAAGGCTCTAGAAAAGGATAAGTTAGAGTGAAGTATTACGTACTTCAATATCAGAATATTTCAAACTTGCTAATTTATGTCAAAAAATGATATTAGGGTCGGTGGAAGATGAGAGGGTTTTTAGTGCATTGGAGTTTTTGAAATTAAATGTCAGAAACAAACTAGACAAAAATTTGGAAACTTGTTTGAGGTTGTTTGTAACTCAATACAATGTTAGAGATTTTCCTTATGATAGGTCATTGGCCACTTGGAATTCCACACGTGAAAGACGAGGCCTTTGCAACACTTTAAAAGATGGTGGTTCTACTTCTATTGCTAACTCCAACATAAATGATGAATTTAGGTCTCAAAGTCAAAATGAAGATGAAGATTTTATGGATTTTGAATACCCAATTCAGAATGAAGAGGAACCTATTAGTAATAGTCAGACTTCAGTTTTAGGATCTGGAGTCCATATGGGATATAGAAGCATCACATTTGAGACTGAGTCAATGAAGTGAATCGTGATTTAGTAATGTCAGTCACTTTTTCATCTGTGTCTCTAGGTTTTACATGCAAGGAAAGTTCATTCTATTTGACTTTATACACAAAACTTTTGAATTCTTCACTCTTGATAAAATTATCATCCTTCATGAATTCTTGAGCCTATATAATTCTGTCATCCAGCATCATGGACTGTAGATCTAAACTATTGGGTCTCCTCTCCTCTTCAATAGCATGATCAATTAAGAACTTTTTTTTGGCATCATCAAAATACCTAGTTCCTTTTGGAAGCACTTGTAAGGTTTTCTCTCTAGCCTTTTCTGGAACCTCAATCAATTTTTGTTTCTTCTTGCCCCTTTTATCCCAGTCTGAAGGGCCAGGCTGATCTTCTTTCTCACTAATTTCCAATACAACATGTACCTCTGGAGAAGAAGGGTTTACCCTATCTCTAGAATTTTGAGGAACTTGAGCCATAATGTTATCAAACTCCTCAATACACTTATCAATTTGTTTAAAATAGGGTAAATCAGAATAGAAGCCCTAGAAATTAGGTTCTACTTTCTTCATTTCTTCCTCTACTAAAAGGATTTGTTTCCACTTTTACATCCTATCATCACAGACATCTTCATCCAATAGATCCCTAATGACATCCTCTTCCCAAATTTTCCTTCCAATGATGACATTATAACCCCTCATTTGTTTAAGATCACTTCTAACAATGTTATATGGGTCATAAACCCTAGTGGGGCCAGTGGGGAAATTTAACTCTCTTAGGAAGGCATCAACTTCCTCAATGGCCTGTTTACCAATTTCAAAATCCCCTACTTTGATATTTTTACACAGAAAAGACCCGTTTTTAATGGTTAGCCCTAGATATTCTCTATTCATGGATAACAACTGCCAGAAAATTTCCACTACACCCACCCTCTCCGGTACATATCTTGGCAAGAAATGAGGGGGTTGGGAACAACCAAAAATTCTAATCACTATATAGTTTGCTAACAAAAAGGCACTACCCCAATCATGATCAATTGGTCCCTCATCATCAAAACACAAAGTTGGTCTAACAATCTTCCTGATTAACCTAGGTAATCTTTCCAATTTTGAACCTAACATCCTATGAATAGTTGCAATAAAATCATTATAAAAAGAGAGGGAATTAGAAAAAGAGTAGAACCTCTACCATAATCTTGTCCATCTTTGAACAGGCAATGCCTCTCCAAAATTGTCCAAAGCTTTAATGAAACTAGAATCCACATGGCCCATGTTGTAGAAGAGGATGAGATGCATAAGCAATGAGTAATGCAGAAATTTGAAATTGCCAAGATCATCTTGCTGAGCTATCACCATCTGCTGATGAATACTATCAGCAATGAATGTTCCAAAATCATACCCCACATTAGTATGTGGGTCCTAAATGTCTAGAGCTATCACATACAATGTTGGGGAGGCATCCATGGATCCATCTACTCCCAATAATTTGTTCAATCCGAAAACTATTTTCTAAAAGTATGCATAGAAATATGACAAGGGTATAAAATCAGTAACATTTTTTGGGAATTCTACTTTCATCTTGTTTTGATTTTCCCTCAAGATATGTCACAACATTGCATGTGTTGTATATAAATCTCCCTATTTCTCAAATGTTGCTTCCAATTTTTTTAGGTTAATAAGAACTGACATGGGACCCTGCAAATCAAATGCTTCAGTAAAAGCATCCTTACTTAACATATAGAGAATGCTCATATCCTTTCTCTGAAAGGACCGAGTGGTTGGATTATATGCATTTACCAGTGCCTTGATAAGGTCAACGTCCACATATACCTCTAACATTATCAACTTTCCCAGGTTCCTCGTCCATGGATTTGAGATAAGAACCTTATGCACCCTATTCTTGTAAAAGTACTAGAATAATTCAATTCCATTGGTGTACGGTACATGAGCATCTCTACAGAAGCTATAAGCATATCTAAATGTATGGACATTAACACTTTGAGCATTGGTAGATTTAGGGAGAATCTTCAACCATTCTTTTACAAATTTGGCAAACAATGAAACCTTGCTACCCTCTCTAGTGCCCTTCTTTACTGATGATTTTGCTTCTACCATTCTGATCTTACTACAAATTCTTTTGGCTTTGTTAGCTCTAGATGTCTGAGAATTCAATTCACCTTGTAAACCTTTTACGTTGATAACTGGTACTTGAATAATCCTTGGATGTTTAGCTTATAATAGTACTAGTTTTCTGCAACTTGGTGATGATGTTAATGATTTTAAATTTTTAAAAGATTACATGTGCATGGATATCGACCAGTAGTAAGTACCACCTTTATTTCATTTGCCTTTGAATGTCAACTCATCAACTGTCAAGAATCAGATAATAGATTTGAAAACATGTTCTTTTGTCCTTTCAAGCTTTAAAATCTTATGAGTTGTGAAACCCTTCTTTCTGTACTCTGTCACAAGCGGTTTAACTTAACCTTGAATTCTTCTTGTGAAACTATGAAACCCTTTTTTTTCTTTTCTCAGGCTATCACAACTGTTAAATCAAATATTCACTTTACCCTTGCGATCCTACGATAAGCCTTATATCCTCTTCCAATGAGATTCCCCTTCTGTCAGCTTCAAAACTTAAATTTTTCACATCACGATCTTGCAGTTGTGAAAACCCATTTCCTTCTAACCGATGCGAAGTGGTGAAGACAGCTTCATCATAACTTTTCATGGCTTCGCAAGATGACCATATCTTTCTATCAAAACATCAGAATATGAAAATCCTTGCCATCACAATCTCACAACTACTAGAAGTCTTTTCCCTTTAACCACTATGAACATGTGAAAACTGCCTAAATTAACATTTTGTGGTCTTGCAACTAACAGACTAACTACCTAGAAAAAACCTCTGATGGTGTGATCTCCCTTTTTTGTGACTTCACAACATAAAAGTTTACCATCATTTAACTGTTGATGCCACAAAATCTCCTTTTCTCAAAGTCATAATGTTAACTCCTTTATATTTTCAATCGGCGATGATGCAATCTCTGCCCTCCTCATGGTTTCGCAACATAGAAACTATTAACTTTCACTTTGACAACAACATTGTGATAGACCTGTTAAAGCATATCTCGTGGTTTTGCAATTGCCAACTTCAAACTGATGAAACCCTTTGTGAACCTCTAATGCCATCAACTTCGCATATGTTTTTTTAACCTTGAATACAATGAAATGATTCACCCAAAAAATTAAAATTTTACTATGATTATTATTTTTTTGTTCACCAATGTATAATTTTTTTGTGGTTTTAAAATAACAAAATTTGCCCAGATTTTACACATTGTTTGAGAGACTATGAATGATTCACCAATGGAGATTATTATTTTTTCTTTGTAAACTATTTTTTGCCATAGAAAATAATTTTTTTTGTCAGGTGTTTTACACCTTTCACCAATTTTTTACACCTTTTCTAAAGGAGGGGTTTCTTAAAGTATACCCTGACCAACATAATAACTATTTGTGAACATCAAACCACAAGATCACTAACCCCTCTTAAGTAAAACATAAATATCTCTCAATGTTACTTTCTCAATAAATGATATAACTCTACTATATATCTTTTTGTTCTCTCTTCTTCTCTAATATAAAACAATTACAAACCATGCACACTCTTGCATATTTAAAATAGCTTTCCAAGCCTCCTTTTATATCTTTCCAAATGACCTTTGGTATTCACCCTTTGTGACATTTCAATCCACATGGAAAATGGTGCCAAACTTGCATGACCCTTTGAATCCTTTCATTTGAAAAATCACATTGTGACCTTTCATGAGCAAATACATCCTTTTCCCTTTTGTCTTTATCTTGGTGAATTTTTGAATTCCTCAAGGTGACCATTAAAGATAAAATGTGTCCTTTCCCTATTTTGTCTTTATTTCATGAATCTTTGGCATATCCATGGGCCCTCTTTTAACTTTATGCAACCAAAAATATATTCATTAATATTAAATAAATATCAACACACTTTGGCCAAAATATGAACATTGAAAACACCTTTAGATAATAAATTCTATGTGGCCTTTATCACTAATAATATTATACCTTTGACATCAATGGGAATATTTCCAACAATCTCCCCCTTTGTCATTGATGTCTACCTTAAACTGAAACTACCACATCCTAAAACTTACACTACACATGTTAACCTATATATACTTCTAATTGAAAAATATATAGTAACTCACCCTTATTATAACATATTGTACTTATTTTTATACTTGTTCCTTATACATGTTCTTAAACTTGTCCCCACATTACATCAATAGCAAAGGTTCTATCCTAGAGCTAACACTTATCTACCTCTGAACTGATGTTGATCCTTAATGGTAGGAAGTAAAAGAAATTACTCCCAACTTCTCTTTTAGATACTTGAATGTGTCTTTTGGTAGTGCCTTTATGAAAATATTTACAATCTATTCTATAGTATTGATATATTATAACTTAACCTATTAATCTAGAACCCACTCTCTTAATATGTGATATATGATAAGAATATGATTTGTACTTAAATGCATCACTAAATTCTTAGAAATATTAATAACACTTGTGTCATCAAAAAATATAAAAATAATTTCATCATATTTTACCTTGATGTCTTCTAAAGTTTGCTTCATCCAAATTATTTGTGTACAACATAACACCACCACAATATATTCTAATTTCACTATATAAAGTAATACTAAGTTCTAATTTTTGCTTAGCCAAGATGCTAAGCTATCACTGAGGAAGAAATATCCTCCACTTTCACTCTTTCTATCATCCAAACAACCTACCCAATCTAAATATATATAAGCAACCAAAGTGAAATCTTTGCTTGTGGGATACCACAATCTATAATCTAATGTCCCCTTGACATATCTAAATATTCTCTTCACCAAATAAACATGACTCTCCTTCGGGGTTGTATGATATCTTAAAACCATGCCTACTACATGCATGATGTCAAGCCTTGATGCTATCAAATATAAAATACTACCAATCATAGATCCATTCAAAAATTGATCTATAACAGGTGAATCTTCATCCTTACTCACCTTTTTCCCTATACCCATTGGTGTGAAAATTGATGTACAATCCTCAAAACTATTTTTTTCAACATTTCTTTGGCATATTTATTTTGAGATATGAAAATTCCTTTATCTAACTAAAATATGTGCAACCCTAAAAAAAATGAAAATTCTCCAAGCATAGACATCTCAAATTCTTTTTGCATATTATTAGAAAATTCTTTTGTCATCTTTTCAATGTTTCCTATAAATATTATGTCATCAACATATACCACACCAATCAACTGATGCTCACCTTCTATTTTTATGTAGAGATTATTGTCAGTAAAACCTCCCTTTAAACCTTGATCTTGTAGGTACTTATCAATCCTTGCATACCAAGCTCTAGGAACTTGTTTCAATTTATACAGTGCTTTCTTCAATATAAATAAATGGATATGATCATTTGAGGGAATAAATACCTTAGGCTACTCAATGTAGACCTCCTCTTCTAGATTCCCATCTAGTAAAATATACTTGACATCCATCTGAAACATTTTGAAATTCATAAACACTATATATACAATAAATATTTTAATAGCCTCTATCCTTTCCACTGGTGGAATTTTCTTTTAAAAAATCTATATCCTCAATATGAGCATATCTTTTACATACCAGTCTTACTTTATTTCTGTTAACTTCACCATCTTCATTCAACTTATTTTTGTATACCCATATTGTTCCTATCACATTTTAACCTTTTGGGATACACACTAGTTCCCAAGTATCATTATTTTCTATCTAATATAATTATTAATCAATTGCTTTAACCCAATGCTCATCATGTCTATCTTCTAAAAAAGTTTTAGGCTGAATTTTGGATAACAAAGAAAGATTAACTTGCTCAAATTTACTTACCATCATCCTTCTAGTGTGAACTCCTTTATTTATGATCTTGATGATGTCACTCTCATTATGATTTATCTAGACATATTTGGATGGGGTCTTGGTGACCTTTTTATCATTCTTCTCATCTTTGTTTGATTCTTTAAAATCTTCTTCAATGATTTTAAGAGTGTCTATCAGATTTTGGCTCTTTGTGATACATCTTCATCTATCTTGACACTTGCACTTTCAACTATCTTCTTGTTTCTTTTATTATAACATTTATAATCTTTAATTTTTCAATAATATCCAATAAATATACCTTCATATTTTCTAGATTCAAACTTACCTAATTTTTCATTGGTTCTCTTTATTAATCATCTACTATCAAAAACTCTAAAATAATCAATAGTAGTTGGTTTGTCTTTCCATATCTCATAGGGAGTATTGTCACTATTGACTCTCAAAAGTTATCTATTTTGGATGTTCACTATTTTGCCTACTACCTCTTTCAAATATTTATCTAATATCTTGGATTCATTTAGCATCCTCCTCACCATCTCTTGAACTATTCTATTTTTCCACTCAACTACTCCATTTTACTATGGATTTTTTGCTGCTAAATAATGTCTCTTTATCACATGGTATTCACAATACTCAATAAACTTATTTGACATGAATTCTCATCCTCAATATGATCTTAGGCACTTAATCTTCAAACTAGTTTCATTCTCAACTAAATCCTTGAATGCTTTGAAGTGGCTGAAAGTTTCTAATTTTTTGTTCAAAAACATCACCCAAGGCATACATGTAAATTAATCAATAATCAACATGAAGTATTTGTTAGCTTGAGTACTTTGAGTTTTGGTAGGTGCACATAGATCAATGTGAACAGGCTCTAACATCTGAGTGGTTGAGTATTCTTTTGTCTTGAACCATCTTCTGACCTACTTCTCATGCTAACATGGTTCACAAAGCATGTTGGAGGGCTTTGTAATCTTTAGAATATCTCTAACTTCTTGCTTCTTGATAATATTGACAAGCTTGTCAAAATTTATGTATCCCATTCTCTTGTGCCACAACCAACTTTCCTCAACCTAAATCAAACAATATTTTTGACCTTTGATATTTGATAACATATATAAATTGTTGTATATCCTCTAATCATCTACAATCAATACATTTGAATATTTTTTCCTAATTTCACAACCTTCTACATAAAAATTTAAGGTGTGTCCCTAATCACACATTTGACTTACACTCAATATATTATGCTTAATTCCTTCTACATATATAACATTTCTATTCTTAGTTCTACCATTATCTAAACATAATTTAACTTTTCTATCTATTTTGGCAGTGGTATTGTATTCAAATTTCACTATGCCGTCACTAATATTATTTAGAGTTATGAAATTGCTCTTATCTCCTATCATGTGCTTTGAATATCCATTGTTAATAAACCATGGATTTTCTTCATTTATTGCATGCAAAACTATCTAGACTAACCTAGACTTTCCAAGTTGTTTCTATTGCCATGAACCTCTCTGAACTTTCTTCTTGATGAATGGAGCCTTAAGAATTTAGTTCTTCTTTAATGAATCAAACACACTTTTTCAATGCTATGTTATGTGTCTAAAATTAATGCACTTGTAACATATTATGGCCTCTTCACCAAATACTGATAGAGGAGAAAAATATTTGTGGATTCTACTTGATTCTACATGAGTTTCCTTCTCCTTATTTTTGAAATTGTAAGTTATTTTCCAATAGTCTATTTTCCTATACCCATAACCATTACAATAAAAATAATAACCATGAAAAAATAAATTTTCTTATTTGTGTATCTTTGGCATGGTTGTTTTTTTTATCTCTATTTTTTCTAGCTTTCTTTCTTTGAGTCATCCTCTACATTCTTAACTTCTTCCCTTTTTCTTTCCTCTTTTGTAAGGGCTTCAACATAGATCTTTTTCTTTTCAAATATGATACCTATCTTATCTAATATTTATATTTTACTTTCTAATATCTTATTCAACATTTTAGTGCTATTCTCAAATTTTAAATAATTTATAGCTTTATCATTGACTGCTTTATTTATTTTCTTGATATCTTATTTTAAAGAGGCAATTTCAACAATATACTTTTCACATTCTTCACTTATTTTTTTTAATTGAGATGTTAGATATTTTTTAGTATTTTTATCCTATTAAATGTGTGATTTTAGATCTCCAATCATTTCCTTTGACTCATTTTAATTCTTCTTAATCTGGAGATTCAATCTTTAATTCTTCTTGTCAAGATCTTTTAATTCTTTTAAGGCACAAATGAGTTATCCTTCTAGATTCACCTTAGCTTCATCATGTTCTTGTTCTTGATCATCCATACTTTTGCTTATATAGGTATCTTCATGTATGTTCATGATTAAAATATCTTCTTCATATGAGTTACTGACTCCACTATCTTCGACTAACATAGGATCTTTAGAATATAAACTCTTCTTCTTGAATCCTTTCTTCAATTTTCCTTTGAATTTCTTATTATATGAAGAATTTCCTTCTTCATTTACACCATTATTCTTATTTGGTAATATAGATACAAAATGTCCAATGTTACCATATTTAAAACATTTAATGGAAATTTTCTTTGATATTTAGCTGTGCACTTTTTGACTTGCAATTGAATAGAGATCTAATGTAATCTTCCTCATCACTAGAGCTATCACTTGATTCTTGAATCTTATCCTTGTATTTTTTTGATATCTTGAAATCAACATCCCTCTTTAAGGGTTTCTCTTGTTCGATCCACATCTCATATGCCATAATAATACCATGTAGTTCATCTATATTTAGCTTGGATAGATCCTTAATCTCCTCAATTTCTAAAACCTTTACATCATATCTCCATGGTAGAGATCTCAAATTTTTTTGTACCATCACTAATTCTTCTAAATTTTCTCCAATACCTTGAATTTTATTAACTATTTGATCAACCCACAAAATATAACTTGTTACATTTTCTTCCTCTTCCATCTTCAAACTCTCAAACTATCTTTTGAATGTTTGGAGCTTAGCTTGCTAAACCTTTCCATCACCTTTGTAAATATTCTCAAGATTTACCCAAGTCTCATGAGTAGATTATAATTTCATAAATTTAACAAATTTTTATTTACATAAACCACATAAAATAACATTTAAAACTTTATCATTATTTTCACTTGCCTTCTTTTCTGTAGGAGTAGTCACAAGTGTATGTGGCTCTTCGTATTCCTCCATCACTATTTGCCAATGTCGATTCCAAGGGAATTCAAGTAAGTGCTCATCTTTATGATCTAAAATTAATAATTTTTCCCATAAAATAAATGTTCCTTATTATTATAAAAAAATTCATGTGATCTAACCATCATGCTTTCCCTGACTTACCTTCTAGATATTAAAAGTTTCCTAAAAGAACTTGCTCTAATACTAATTATTAAGCATGGGATATACAGAGAAGGGGTTGAATTAGTATATCATATATATTATAAATATTTCACTTATTAAAATTCTAGTTATTCATAAATTAAATATATTTAATAAAATTAAAATAATAACATTCACCACACAAGAGAGAGCGAGAAACTAGATTTTTATGCGGAAACCTAATGTGGGGAAAACCATGGAAAATAATCTCAAGTATATGAACGATCACCAAATAAAATTAAATTTGTTTAAATCACCCAATTTTAGGAGAACCAATCTCTTTTCCAATCACCAACATAACAACTATTTGTGAGAACCAACCCTTAGGAGCTCCAACCCCTCTTATGTAAAACACAACTATCTCTCAATGTTGCTTTCTCAACAAATGATAAAACTCTACTATATATATTTATATTATATTTTATTATATAATATAGAATAATCAAAAACCATGCACACTCTTGTGTATTTAAAATGGATTACCAAGCCTCTTTTTATATCTTCCTAAATGACTCTTGGCATTTGCCCTTTCTGACCCTTCAATCCACATGGAAAATGGTGTCAAACTTGCATGACCCTTTGAATCCTTTCATTTGAAAAGTCACATGGTTACCATTTATGAGAAAATATGTGCTTTCCCATTTTTTCTTTATCTTGGTGACTTTTTGAATTCCTAAAGGTGACCATTAGAAAATGCATCCTTTCCCTCTTTTGTCTTTATCTCATGACTCTTTGACTTCTTCATGGGCACTCTTTTGACTTTATGCAACCAAAAATATATTCATTAATATTAAATAAATATCAACACACTTGATCTAAAATATGAACATTAAAAAAAACTTTAGATAATAAATGCTATGGGGCCTTTTTCACCAATAATTTCAGACCTTTGACATCAATGACAATATTTACAACATGTGGTGGTGATGCATAACACTAGGTGGTGTGGGTGATATGGTGATCATAATGGGATTATGGTGTTCAACATGATATAAATTAATTAAATTGGTTGCATAATAGTGGCGACAAATGAAATAATTTAAGATGTAATAATAGATTTAACCCTCTAGAATAGTCCTTACAAATTTTTTGGGTTGCATGCTCTTTGGTGATGTTTTTTACTTTTTTTTGTAATTCTTGAGTTCATAAAAGTGTGATATCCACATTTATCTAAGGAAAAATGTAAATAATATACCAAAGGTGTACATAATGATAATATCTAGTGGAACTATGGTTATACGATCCTTTGGTTATGGTAGATTACCTTTTCTAATTTTCTCATGCTAGATCAATGAGAATTTGTATAACTTCCATGATGATATCTTTGAATAACTTATTACACCCATCTATATATTCCTTACGGATAATTTTAATCTGAAACAATGCCTAAGGAATAATCCACTAATCAAGGGGTGGGTTATACACAGTAAAAGTCACCGTATTCCATCTTAAAATATAAGAGGTTATGAGGAGGTTCCTATGTGGTGATATTTTGGAGGTAATAAAAAGTGATAATATTTCTATTAGTGATAATGCATGCCTAGAAATAGTTACTCATCTTCTTTATATTCAAAGCAAGGGTTTCTGTTGATTATATATTACATACTGCTTCATATTAAAACTAAAAAAGAGTGAAGTCCATGCATATCTTGAGTCCTAACACTTGACTTCCATTCAAGATGATAGCGAAGGATTATTTTTATGGTATAAATCCCCATGATTGGTGAGATCATTTACACTTGTTTCAACATTTAGGATTTATAAAAGATGGAGTTTCAAAAATGTATCTATGAGAAATTAGTGGTGTGAATTTTTGGTTGGTTTCCATTTGAAAAATACATAATTGAGTGTATAGAGTATTATCTTGTAAAAATAAAACTTAAGGTGATATATTTGATTCAATAAAGTTTTGGAAACCACTTAAACAAGATTGAAATTAGAATGTGCCCCATTATATATTATACATGAAATCTCTACATGGTGATATAATCATATAAGTAGTGGATACATAATAAAACTAAAGTGAATGAAATATATTTGAAAAATATTCATGTGTGTACACACACACACACACACACACACACAAACACACACACACACACACACACACACACACACACACACACACACACACACACACACACACACACACACACACACACACAGAGAGAGAGAGAGAGTAAACTCAATTTAAATCACTTCAAGGTGTTTGTGGAGAAAATAATTCTCAACACTCATGAGTAGGACCTAGAATAGCACAAAATTTATGGATTCATGTTTAGTTTCAACACAAATGTATGAAGTGTTTTATTTATTGTAGACACATAAATTAATATTTAAGCTAAAACCATGCACTTTTGACCAATCTCTTAAACATTTAGCTCTATAACTATCTCATGGCCATTTTTATTATTTTCAACCACCTTCCACACTACTTTAAGATAATAAATTACCCTAAAATGTAATCATACCTATTATTATCAAACTTAGACATGTATAGGACATAGACTAACATTCAACATTATTAAATCACTCATTATACAAAATCAATCTGGGGTATTATCGCTTACCACTATAGTGTCCTTGCCCTCTCTCTTGTCTTCATATCAAAAAAAGGATAATTTGAATAATTAAAAATTATAGGATGGTTAGCCTATGTCCCTAATGAGACCCATTTAAATTAGTATCAAATATATTAATATATAAACATTAATCAAACCATTTTTCAATGTAGATTTTTCCACATCAAAGATCATAATAATCATAATTACACATTGAGATCAAAGTACCTATTTCTCCTAATTTTGATTTAACATAGCCATATTTACCCATAAATCAAGATTGAATAGATTTTATAGGTCATAAATCATGGTTAAGTCACTTCATCACATAGGTATTACACCAACATATATCATATTACACTAGTTATTCACATCACTGTAGCATGGGAGAACTACATGAAGTTTTATCCCTCTTTTAAGTATTGGTATGTAGGGAACACTCAACACATGAGGTGTTGAGGTATCACCCAAATTTAACCACTGAAACATTTTTCCCATTTATTTGTATTGGTATTCACTTATCAATGAACTAGTTTTTTTGAATGAAAATTAGTCATACAATGATCTCTACAAGTGATAATAAGCTTATGCACCAAATATATGCTCTCTAGATGAAGACATAGAGAATGAATTAACATTGATTTCCTCACTAAAAGTGGATAATAACATTTCATAATGGACATGATCACCACACTTCTAGTGTCTTACCCATGGTGTTATTGTCTAGGCTCATATCCAGTTGTTGATTCTTATTTCCAATAACCATATCCCCTTGCATAATAACTTTTAGTATTTGATTCCTCCTATAGATATAGTTTCTAGTTAAGTCTTCTTTGTTTCCTCATTACCCTTTTATATTTATTAGTAAGTTTTTACTATACAATATATAAAAATTAATTAATGATATTATTATATTATTTTACTAATTTTATATAGTAGTGTTATCACTTAGGATTTTACATAAATCCCAAATTTGATAAAACATATTGGTGAGCCTGATTTATTATTCAGATGTTTACAAACCCTAAACATAAATATTTATAAGGTTTTTATCCTAATTTTTTATTCCACTCATTATTTTATAATTATTATATCTATTAAATTCTAGAATACTTATAATATTATGTCATTTTAGTTTTGTTAGCATTCAAGTCCAAAATATTGTTTGTTCCTACTTTAGCTATGGTATTACACCCCAAGTTGTTATCACATTGAATATTTTCAATTTTTAGTTAATCAATCCTTAATGGTAGACCCAAGAAATGATTTTATGATATATAGTAAATAGTTATAGGCTTTCTCTCAAAGAATAAAGATATTAAAAATAATTTTATTGAAAATGATAGAGAGGAAATTAAGAATTCATTTAAGACTTTTAACCCTATTGATCCATTGGATAAAACTTTAACACCACCAACAAGTGGGAAAATCAAAGCCTTCAATAGATTACCATGTCAATTATTAATTTTTAATTACTAACACCACATTTGGTTAGTACACATTCTCTTTATCTTGATGTATAATACCCTATGCAAGAGATCTAATATCTAAAAACTAAGGTGTTGCATTTAGATCAAGGTGCTTTGAAACCTAATGAGCTATTAGATTCTAATAGTCTATTCCATATTCCATTTGCATAAATTATAGTATTATATCCTCTATCTAAATGGTTGGTGTCACCAAATATTACACTTTATGATGGAAAGGGTGATCCAAAACAATATCTCAAAGCATTTCACACAACATGATTTGACTATGTCCAATGGTATATTATTGACTAAGCTATTCTCGAGAAGTCTCAAAGACTACGTATTTAAATAATTATACATTTTATTACACCAACCACTACATGAATTAAATACATTATCCAATATGTTTATAACATAGTTTTCAATCAACATCAGTAATAACTTTTCCTATGGTTAGATTTCACTACTCAAAAAAAAAATCTAATGAGCTTACCAAATAATACGTTTTAAGATACAAGACCATGTTATTAGAAATGGAAATTATTATGGTAGATAGAGAATTATAGGATGTATTTAATCAAATTTTACTTCCATCCTTTCACAAATCCATTATGTTCCAAAAGTTTAACTCATTCATAATTTTATGTCATATAGAAAAGGAAAGATAATTTAAGTTACTAGCAATTAACAAGCTTAAGTATACAGCTATTTCAAATGCTAATACCAAGATTTCAATAAAGCCACCATATAAGGTGAGGCCAACTAATAATAAGAATGCTGAAAAATATAGTACACATATTTTTAGAGATAACTCCATACATTATCTTTTCAACCCATCTAGCATGACAATTCACTAACCTACTAGAAGTTGTATATAAGGTTCTCAAATAACTATTGGAATGTAATACCATATTTCTCCCTCCCATTAAATAGATTTTGACTAGAATGTTTTTGATGAATATTATAGGGCACCATGTCATACTACTAATAGATGTATTAGTTTGAGACACAAGGTTAGAGATTTGATAGATGTAAACATCATTGATCTGGGTACACCAAAAGAGAGTACAACAATATAACCAAGTGAAAGTAAATAAATGAAAATATTCAATGCTCCTTTTCTTAATCACATCACTAATGAGATAAGAAATACATTAGATATGTGTTATGCATATAATGTGTACCCTCTATCAATTTTTTACCATTACCATGTAAATGAACAACATCCTAAGAAAAATATCATAGGTGTTTATCATAATATAGGTCTATCTAGGCCAATCATCACATTTTTATAACATGAGATAGTTAATGATGACTCAAATTTACATTCTTTATTAGTTTGAACTCACATTGATCACCAACCTAGTTAGAGTTTTATGGATGATAATGGTTCAAAAGTGAATATGTGTACCAACACACTTATTTATCATCTCAAATACATATATTGGGATATGATTACCACTACCATGGTCATAAAAGGATTTAATGACCATATTCAGAGACCCCATTGGTAATATTACATTACCCTTACAATTTTGTCCTATACATGTGGTTACTAGTTTCATAGTAATACCTAGTACGTGGGTATTTGACATATTATTAGGGTGCCCTTAGATTCAAAAGATTCATTAGTTATTTATATAGTCCATAAATGATTTTAATACATATATTATAATAAGGTTATTATAGTTTTGGGTATCCATTATGAGTACCCTCTATCACAAATATAATTTATCACTACACATAAGCCTTTAGTTGAGCCACCTAAAAATGTGAAACCTACTAAGAGATTTATAAAACATAGATTTACACTTCCACATAGGCCTATCCTAGAAAGGCCCCTTAAAAAATGGTTTGTTAGTGATTTTAGGGAGTCACTCTCTCTTCCTACATGTCCTTGATTGATTTTATAGATTATCATAGGTAATTCACATAATGCACCTAGACAAGATTCACATACTTCAAAATGGTTTCCAAAAATCCCCATAATTCATCAAGATCAAAGGCAGAGGTAATATGATACATATTATTAGTATCACAATGAGTTATAACATATTTGGTGTTCTATATTTAGATTCTCCATTGAGATTAGGATAATTACAATATCATAACCCTTTCTCTTCTTGAAAGGTCGTCATTCTTTTTCTCAACATAGGGGTAGTTGATTATGAGTCCCTTGAAAGACTCATAAATTAATATATGTCTTTTATTTTGTACATACTCTTTACCTACATTTTAAAAAACACAAAAGTAGTAAAATATTTTAGAAAATAAAAAAATATGACTTATCCATTCTTATATGTATTTTACCATACAAAAATTTAGTTGTACATTGTATTCTATATATGTTTTACCCAATTTTATGTCATATATGATTCAATATTATGGATGAGAGATTAAAAATTACATAGGTCATTATTTACAAATTCAATTTTAGCCACTTTCACTATTACACACTTAACAACTATGTTTAGACATGAGTGGCGTGGATGATAAAATCACACTACTCTAGTGTCCCTCACCTAGTTGTTATCCTAGTGAGATTAGACTATCACCACTTAGTTTTAGATTACATATAATCTTCCTACAACATGTACACTCATTATTTATCACATTGGGGTTCATGGTATATACATGTTTTGTCCATATTTACTCATAGTATCTTACTCACAACTCAAATCTTTACATATAATTACATATTTCAATATTGCTCAATCACTAAAATTGTGATATACTATTGTTTATACTAGTTATTACATATAATAATGATAAAACTTAAATATTTTTGATCAAATTACATAGTCATACACCCTTTTATATCACTTTTTCTAGTGTCACATATTGTATGCATTCTATGCTTGTTTTGAGGGCATTTGAATATGTCATTTCTGAGTGACTCTAAGCCTAAATATATTTGATTGTTTATGAGTTAGGACATTTGAAAATGTTATTATTTATATATTATATGAATGTGTGTGGACATTTTCATATGTCCTTATATGTGTCTCTAAGCATCCTATTGATACTTCTTAATGAACCACATGTGCTCTTAGTGTTAAAAACACTTCTCATTTTAGAATTTAGAAAATTCAGAGCATGAGTTATAGGTTTGACAATATAGTTGACCATGGTGAAATAGAATTAGGTCAAGATAAATTGTTTCACAATATTTATATGATTTGGTGGTTGGGAGCAACCTTGGTCCATTCTTTCTGAATTGCATAGAGTCTATGTTAATACTTAGTGAATTATGTTTCAGATTTAAGATACAAACTAATCTAAGTGGATATTTATAATGGAGATAAAACCAAAGTGATCTGGTGTAAAAGGTAGCAAATAAAAGGGTAAGGCAACAAATAAATGAGTGATTACAAATTTTAGTCTCAAACATTATGATAAAGGATAAATTGCAACTGAGTATGCATTCAACCAATATATAATGCAAAATAGCCTAAGATCAAATTCCAATATATAATATGAAAACTTTAAAGGATAATGTAAAGAGTCACAAGTAAGAACTAGTTCTACTTAAAGGATTTACTGCTATAATCAAATAACATTAGCACATCTGAATACATAGTAAAGGTAAATGAAGCAAAACCTAAGATTCTCTGACTAATATAGCATATGCATAAATTAGAAAGCCTATTATTTAGAAAATATAACTCAGAATTCAAGGACACTACTTAAATTCAAGACATCTACTACCAATTGAGAGGAAAGCTATATTAACATTTCATATATCAAATATGGACAATTCTTGCATAATTCCTTGATTATATTAATTACTTGAAGTGTATAAAAGTTTCTCAAAAATATATCTCTTTTACAAATGGTTATACATGCCTTTATAGAAATATTAGGTAGTATACTAGTTAGTTATAAAATATAGGTGTAAAAAGATAAGGATAATTATCATTAAAAGTTCTAAAATACATGTGATTTTCACAATCACATTGACCTAGAGGCAAATATGCTAATAAACTAGCATATGCCTTTACAATAGAATATTCTATTTCACAAAGTTATAAAATTCTATAAAAAATAATATTGCTTAATTTAATGATGGGGCCTTTTATTGTCATTGCTAGAGGATGATCATGGCCTTAGCATATTACTAATCAACTAGGTCTAGATCCATGATAGGCTTCATGATACACTCCTCTTGAACTACAAAGTCATCAAGTTCTCTGTCATTCTCAGTGATGGCTTCTTTAATACTCCTAGATTAATTTATCCTTTCTCTTGCATTGAATATCATGTCTAAGATCTTACTATTAGTAGCCCTAGATTTGCCTTGGCTTTTTCCTTTGATTTATTGAGTTACCAAAGTAGCCCTATGTTTAAACTCTTCATCACTTATGATTCCAAGGATAGTGGGTTGTGCAAGATCTATTATCATGGTCCTAAGAAGTTTCTAAATTATTGTGAATATCTCCTTATCATCTTCCAGGAGTCTTTCCACATCATTGTGCCAAGTATTCAAACTTTGACCCTTATCAACCATAATTCCCAAAATTGTGCTCAAGTCTCTGAAACTAATGGTTTTAGATCCTAAGATATATTTCCTTTTTTAAATGTTGATAAGTTTATGTATTTTGTCTTCTAAAGCTTACCATTGGGTGACAAGGCTCTTGGTGAATGCACACTACCCCTCTAATGTATTCTACCTTAGTTTCATTTTTTTGAGTGCCTCAAACATGTCAGAAAATGTCTCATCGAGCATTTTGGCCATTGCCTTAGGCATTGATAGAATTACCTATGCATACAAGTTTAACTTTTCTCTTTCCAAATTTAAAATCCTATGTTTCATCCCTTGGACTCTAGCTTTGGCTTGTGTTGATTGGGCCTCAATCAAGATTTCCACATCTTCTTCATGAATGGCTACCTCACTAAGATTTTGGTCTCCCACATTGGTCAATCCTAATAAGGGCTCCACATTTGGAAAGGTGAATTCCTTTTTTCTAACCATAGTTGTCTTGGTTGTTACCCTTTCTAAACCAACTATTTTATGGTTAAATTGGATGCTAGTGACTATATCTTTGAAATTGTGAGTTTCTAGGACCTCTACACTTGAACTAATAGATGCTCTTGAGGCATCCATATTCCTAATCTTTAGGTGATCATAATTATTCTTTCTTCTTGTTCTTTCATCATAGCTCTGATCTATGGCTTTATGTCATCTTGAATCTCAAGATCATTAATTCTTGTCATGGACCATGAATGATAAAGATAACAAATCTTTTATAACTCTCCATTAATGAACTAGTCAGGAATGACTAGTCCATGAATTAGGAATTCAACATTGAAGAGATTGATTTCACTAGTGGGGTGAGTGAAAGTCAATCTTGGTCTCTTCTTTGTCTAATGGGGACCATTTCTAGCTCTACCTTCCTCTTCTCTTGTGATGCCATAGGCATAAGAGTTTTTCCTTTATCTTCCTCAAGATCCTCTTTCTTGTTTGAGTCATAGGCCTCTATAAGTTCATTGAGGGTACCCTCAAGTGTTTCCTCTAGGTCCAAGGATATCATATCTAAATATTATACTAGAGAAGGTGGCCTTTGGGGAAGTTTTGAAGGTGAGGGGCCCTCCCCAAGTCTCTTTTCCAAACTCATTTTTCTTAATTTCTCCTTGCCCTTGCCTTGTTCATCCTTATTTTGCATAATTTACCTTTGAGGCTATACTTGTTCTATCTAAGGCTATTCTTGGGCTATCCCAGATGGTCTAGGTAGTAAGTGATACTACAAAGGATGCATTTTCCATGCTTTTCCTAATGGATTATCATCTTTGGTTAACATGTGTTCAAGTTTGATGTTGTGTCCTTGAATCCTAGCCAATACATATTCAAAATTCTTAGCCTTAATGTATATGGTGTCATGAACACCAAGTTGATGTACATATTCAATCTTTGGGAGCTTCTTATTCTTTAAGTGGTTGGCCTCTATACCCTTAAGATCCCACATCATAAGTTCATCAAGTTGAAAACCAAATTAATCTCGACATTTGGCCATGGTCTCAACCTATTTCTAGTCTTAGATTATGGTATTTCTAATGATTAGAGGAAAAGGGTAGAGAAGTCCTTTATTCTTTTCTTTAAAATTGCTATATGTCATGTAGGAATTGGGAAGCAATTTCTTGCTCAGTTAATTTTTTGGGAACATATATTGGCAATCGATAAGGCTGGAAGAGGATGCCCTCAATCCCGATGACTATATAATCAGGGTAATATTATATGTCCCCCATCATTTCAACATATTTTTTGAATAGGGGATGGAACCTAGGCATGGGAACACCTATGATGGCCTCCACTATAGCTAGACAAATGTAGTCATAAATAACCTGCATGTGATTCCTATACTTGAATATATGAAATTTTGAGCAATGGTGTGAAATAGTAGTTTTTCCATCTAGGGACCAATTCCTAATACCAATGAATTTGATTGAGGAAAGAAGAGATCTTAGAAAGTATGCCATCATGTAAAATTTCTTGGAGGTCTTCCTTTTTATGGAAATGAATTTCTTTGTGAGGAAGACACTGATTAAATCTCTAAATGGAGTGGTAAGAATTTCTTCCACCATGAAATGTATAAAAGGAACCCATATTTTGTTCACATAGGTGGTTAAGGGGGCTTCAAATGCTTGGTTCAAAAGGGTCATTATAACCCTAATGACCTCCCTAAATTTAGCCACTTGGATTTTTTCCTCAAATTCCATGAATATATGAGGGTCTTGGTGTAACCATGGTCTAAGGATAGAGTCTAGATCATGGTTGCATGTCCACTCTTTGATCTTGTATAAATTCACATGGGGAAGATGAAGCTTATAATATTTCTCAAATGCTACAATAGAATTATATGTTATTTCCTTAGAGTTTCCCTCTATGATGATCCATTCATTATCAATTTTATATTAAACAAAGATGGGATAAATGATGTATATATAGTTGAGTACCTCAAGTTTTGACATGACATGGTTAAGGCTAGCCATTTAGACTGCAATTAGGTCATAGTACCTCTTTCTTATGGTGGTGATTCCTTCTTCCTCCTTGGAAATGGGTGGTAACTCCTCTACCATGAATAAGAGATTCGACTAATTCCTAATGCCTAAGATATTTAGGGCTATAAGGTCTATTTTGGTGTATTTGAAGATCTAACCATTATTCTATATTGAAAATTAGAGCTTGGTCTCTTCCTTTAATTATTTTTTGTAAGCTACCATTGTCTCTATTCCTTCAAATTACTCATAGTAGATTGTAAATGATCTCTATGAAATATCTCTTATGCTAAAAAACATAATTAAGTTCTCCTTGGATCAAATTTTCGCAAATTGAGTCTATTTGGGTCACTTTTATGTGGGTTTTAGGGTTTTAGAGCTTTAATAGTAGAATATATCTAGGCTTTAGCTTATACGTGCATTGGATTTGATTTAGAAATTTAACTTTATACCTTTGTGTTTTTGATCCCACAAGATCTTGTATTTTATCCATTTTTTCTTATGTGGTGCCTATGTGGCATTGGTTTAGGCCTTTCACATCATCTTTCATGAATTCCTTTTGAGCACTAGCTGTTGGGATTTAAAAATGCCTCTTTCATTTCACTCCATTAGATTAAAAACTAGGATTAGCATGAGCCATTGATTTTAATATAGGATTTTGTTTATGATTAGATATTTTTGTTCTAAGAATTTTAGTTGTGACACTTGGTATCTGTTATGCCTTCCCTATGCTTCAAATCCTATGTCACTATCTTGTCAAATGGGCATTAGCCATGCAAGGAACTCATAAGTATTTAAAAATTCATGAGTGTATTAATACCATTAGATCATATTCTAATGATGAATCATGAACCATCAAAATATCTTATCATCTCTACCTCAAATGAACCTTCTCCACATGTCAAACTCATAGGTTATTAGGGCCTCATCAAAAATTCTATAGGAGCCTTTACGTCATTGGATCAAAATCCATTGATGAAGCATGAATCATTGATCTACAGAGATGCCCAAAAGTGAATTTAGGATGTTATTAATATCACAACATAGGCCTACATCCCTTAAGCTAAGGTTTGTTTTCCTTATTAATCATGAAATAAACCTTATGCTAAGGGGTTTAAGACTAAGTATTCTAATTTGTATGCAAGGGGGTCATGGACTAAATATTTCAGGCTAATTTTTATGATGTGTTTAATAAACAAAATGTACATATTGGTATAAATTATTTATGTCAAGTATTATGAAATATGCTAAAAAGGATCAACATGACATAATGCTCTAATAAAAAATAACATTTTATTGAATTAAAAAAACACATTAAAACCTTTAGTTGGGAGCATTTGGTCTAAATTTTATGATATAAGGACTCTCTTTTAAAATAAAACTTATTATAAGTCTATAGTTTAAGGTTCATGATGTTTGAATAAAATATCCTGGGGACCTTAAAGAATAGACTTAGACTAGGTATACTTTACATATACTTAGACCACACAACCATTTTGACATTTTTCAAATTAAATATTTCTAGTGTTTGATCATTTATTGAGCTCTTAACTTAGCCTGTAAGACCATTTTTGAGTCTTCCAAAAAAAATTGGATTGTATTTTATCCAAAACATAATAATTAATTATCTTAAATTTGATGTTCATGCAAGCATCAAATACATCCCTATGGAAATCAAATGATGGTTATGTGAATGACAATTTTAAGCTAATGAAGATTTTGATTTTATGGGATTGAATTTGATGGTTGCACAGATGTCAAATATGTTCTCGTGAAAATCATATGATGGTCATGTGAACATCAATTTTAATCTTGTCAAATTATTATGACCCAATATGAGAATGCCACCTAGCACATCTATTGGCCTTCCCAAAGTTTTGGATTTAATTCACTCCATTGGATCAAAATCTACAATAAAGCGCTAACCATCAATTGTGATCTGAGAAATTGCTCATGATTGGTTATTTTATTAGGTAGGACCCTTTTATTTTTTATCATGAAATGCAAGGGTACTGCATGTTGATCATTTGGGCCTTACATAAATTGTTGAATTTTCAACTACACCTCACTCTATTCAATTGAGAGACCATGGTGAAGTGAGAACCATTGATTGTGATCTGAGAGATTGAATGTGATTGGTCCAATGGGATTTATTTGGGATTCTATCAATCTTTCCTCACATTATTTGATCAAAAGGTTGAGAGAAAGTGTCAATGATTGGATCATCAAAGATGCATGTTGTTTAAGTTGAAGCTTAGGCTTTCCTCACTCCATTAGATTAACTTCCATGATATAGTGTGGGCCACTGGATCCTACAAGATGCAAGGAAGTTAGGATCATACATATATAAAAGGCTTAGGCTTAAGGTATTAATACTAAGGTCTCACTTGTATTAATAAATACATTAGAGCCTTAAGATTAAAACCTTAGACTAAGTTGTAAATCAAAGGACCGAGCTAACATAAAATTGAAATCAAGAATCGAGGACTTAGGCTTAGGTGTTAAGACTAAGATCCTATTGATATTAATAAATATGTTGGTGCCTTATGGTTAAAATCTTAGGCTAAGTTAGGACATACTAAAAGGACCTTGTATAATGAACAAGTAATTAGGCATATAAAGGAAACTTAAAGGGGAAAATAATGAAAGGGGACCAACCATGTTAATTTATGTTTTAGTTGTGTTGAAAAAATGACTAAGATTACAACATGAACTTCATCCTTAGGTCCAAAAAAAGGATTTTAAAAAAGTTCTCGCCATTTTGGTTCCCACCAACATTCAAATTTAAATTGAGAGCTTTGGCCATGGTTTTGAAACATGAAATTCTTAGGGACAAAAGCCATGAAACCTAAAACTAAAATCTTTAATGAACATTTATTATTGATGTTAGTCTAAATTAAATAAAAAGACCATGTAAGTCTACTTTTAACAAAGTGGATGATCTTCAAATCCTACAAATGACCTTAACATGTTCAATTTTCATGTTCAATTTTAGGGTTTCTTAAGGGTTATAATTTTCAAATAATGGGGGTATTTTGGTCCCAACACATCCTTTGTTTGATTTTATGCATATGATGCAATTTAAACATGTATTATTATGTTCCTCCTATTTGAGTGAGTGACATATTAAAATGCCACTTGTATGTATCCCATTGGCCATTACTTACATGTTTTATATGTTTTGCATGTTATTTTTGATTGTACAGATCATGTATGTGACATATTTCTTGCTTATTTACTTAAATTTAGATGCCATGATGCACATAATGCATCTACCTAACTTTTTAATCCCATGATGGATATCATGCCTTCCTCACTAGGTAGTTATAATCAATTTTAGAAACTTAGTTTATTAATTATATATGTTTTTAATTGTCACATCTACCTATACATACTATGAATGATTATTTTCACATGCATCTTACATTATTACTAAATTTAGTTTACATACTTAATGATTTTATACTTTTATATGATGTTAAAATTACTCAAATTTCCATTTATACATCACAATAAACTTCTAAATAACATTTTATTTTGAGTTCACATATTATGTAGGTTGAACAATCCACTTCAAATGAGGGGGAATTCATATAGGTTTGTTAAGAGACTAGAATTCCTAAATCAACACAGATAATATTTAACAAAGATTAAACATAGTTGACAAATCCTCGACTCAGAAAACACACAAAAATCACTTTGGATTGGATCACCACATTGGATAGGATAACACTACTTTAATATCCTTCCCAAAATTTTTGTCCAAATGCCTAAAAATAGGCATTTCTATAATTTTTCAAAACCTTAGTTTACCAAGAATAGTACTCAACAATTTCACAGTCTTATTTCCTAGATTTACTCAATTTGTATTAGATTTACTCAATTTTGGGGAAATAATGCATAACATGTTGTTTGAAATTACCACATAGGTTTAATTGGAATTACAACTATTTTAATTAGTCTTAAGATCTATATGCACTAATATCAGTTAGGGCATATGTTTGGCACGTTGTTTCCACACTACTTATTTTTTTCACCAATCTTGTAAATAGAAAGATAAAATCATGTCATTGTACATGCCATATATACTAGAAAAAAATTAAACTTAATATTTTCACCAGATTTTTCACCATTTTTAAACTAAAATAGAATCTTATTCCATCTATATTGGTTGGTTCTCTATTTTCACCAATATTTACACTAGTATTTGCACCAATTTTTACAACATAAATATCTATTAGGTTTCATATAGGGATTTTGAAATTGTTTTAATAATTGTGGTAGGTGATGATGGATTAAAACAAACCTTGAGTTCTTAAGCATACACACTTTTCAAAGAGTATCAGGCAATGCACTGTCCAATCTAAGTTATGTAATGCTAATGAGACTACAAATGTATAACTCACCATAATCACCAATTTTGTACCAATTTTTTTGCCAAAAAAAGTATAATGGTTCGTGTATCCAATTAGGTGTATTTTTTACTTATCACTCTCTAGTTTATTTTCTTTAATTTTTTAATATTCATTTTAAGTAAAGATTGATATTACAAAGGTTTCATTGCATGTTTTTGCATGGAGCGTAGTTTAATTTTTTGGCATACATCTAGGACTCCTATTCACATGTAATTTTAGGTACACACACTTTTTCCTTTTACCCTATTACTTCCACTTTCATACATTAATATAATAAAATGGGAGAAAATATAGACACATAAATTAACAATTATGCTAAAACCATACCCTTATTGTCAATTTCTTACACACTTAGATCTATACCTATCTTAGGTCCCTTTTTATCACTTTTAACCACTTTACACAATCATTTAATTTTGATAAATGATCCCATAATTTACTCATCACTATTATTATAAACCATATACATCCTTTAGGTGTTTTCCTAACTCTCATTATGATTAAATCACCCATTGGATAAGAGTACCCTCTAGGGACTATAACAAAACACTCTAGTGTTCCTACCCATTTTCTTGTCTTCCTACCAAATAATGACTAATTTATAAAATAAAAATATATAGGATGGTCAGCCTATGTACACATCAAAAATAACTAGAATAATAATTTCCCATTGAGATAATAATACCTATTTCTCCTAATTTTGATTACATATAACCCTAGTATCCTAGCACTTAAGTTTTAATACATTACACATGTCATAAATAATAGTTAAGGCACTTAATCACATCACTATTCCACTAGAATATAGAATGTTACACTAATTATCCAGACATCAACAAAACATGGGATAACTATATGAATTTTGATCCTCTTTTAAGAATTGGTATGTAGACAACACTCAACACATGGGATGTTGAGGTATCACCCAACTTCAAATGTTGACCAAGTATACCTATTGATTTTCATTGGTATTAATATGTATAGAAGATATGTTTTTTTAATGGAAATCAATCATATAATAGTCTTCACTAGCGATCATAATCTCCCACACTAGAAGTAGGCTTTCTAGATGAAGGCATAAAGAACCTAGAAACCTTGATTTCCTCACTGCAAGTGGACATGGGCACTACATATTTGATAGTAGTGGCACCCCTATAGTGTCCTAGCTATTTAAATATTGTCTATTCTTATATATAACTATTGATTCATGTTTACAATCACCAGACCCACATATACAACAAGATTTGGCCTCTGATTCTTCCCACATATATATTTTCTAGCCAAGTATTTTGTTTTTTATTACACTAAGATATTTTTAGTATGTTTATAAAATAGAGTAGTTCTAAATTATTTAATGTTATAATTATTATATTATTATCTAGATTTTCCACATTAGTATTGTCACTTAAGGTTTTACACAAATGCCAAATTTTATAAAATAATTACATAGATACTAAATAATTTTAAAGAAGCTAAATTTCATTATGGTAAAATTAAAAAATTTCCCATAATAAAAATTTATTTAATATATCCATGGCATAAAATTGACTCAAATGAATCATGTTCTAGACTACTTGGAATAAATATAGTCTACTTGTTATTTCAATTATCATAAATATTAGTGGGGTTGGAGAAAATATGCCTATAGACATAAATATGGATTTTTCCATGGGTTATTAGGTAGTTCATGCTTACAATCATGAGACCATCGATATTTGGAAGTGATCATGTAAAGATAATTTCTATATTTCATATATAAATTCAAAATAAATTTAATATTGGTAAATTTCATGTGTCACTTTTCATAGGGAACATTAACACACGTTTTACTAATTATAAACATACACAATCAAAATAAATTTGAAATAGTTGTCATTTTTCATAATATAGTCAATCATAATACATTGTGTTATGTATGTTTTTAAAAAATTAAATTAAACCCAATCAGGGTGTCATGAGAATATCTAAATTTTTAATACAATATTAGTTTTTTGATTATTTGTTAGAGTAAAAGGATATTTTCATTTTACCTATGTAAATCTTTACTTTGTATTGACACTAGTCAAGGTAGTGGACCCAAGTTAGGTTAGTATCTTAATATTATTTTTTACTATTATTAATAATAATTCATGTTGACTTAGTGGCCAATGTGCACCCACATGTTTAATTACCATGTGCACCTGTCATGCACCTATTGTGAACCTCTTGTGCACCTACCATGCATATTTTAGGGAACATTTTATATAATTTGGTAGAGAGAGGATGAAGAAAGTAGTAGAGCATGGTATATCTATATTCAATATAGAAACATAATTCTAATGTTTCCTTGTATGTAGATTACCATAATAATACACTTATATTATCATGTTAATAACATGTTAGAATTTTAATGTTTTATTTTTTTCCTAATGTACATGAGATATGTCTAGGATTATAATCAATATTGGTTCAATTACATGTCATGAATTAAGTTAAATGAAGTAAAATGGGACCTCATCTTTTAAAAAAATTGATATTCAACATATTAAAATGGCTAAACATTAAAGATCAAAAAAGGAAACCACCTGATAAATTTTAAATATCAGTTGATCCCAAAGTTCCATAAATAGGTTTTTTAACCCTAAATTGGATCTGGGAATCATAACTTGGTGTTAATAAGTCAAGAATATATAAATTATAATACAGAAGGATGATAATAACATCTATGTCAATCTAATTAAGTGTTAAACTCATATATAAACATACATTAAATTTATTAAGTTGATTATAGGCTAAACATAGAAAGTACAACTAATCAATGCATGGAAATGACAAAGAAGTAATATAATTAGCTAGTTATGATGCTAACACTGTACTAGATCTAGAAATATAATAAATAACAATGGAATGATATTTTATAATAGTATCATATTTTATATTTCACACTTATAGAGCTCTAGACATTAACATCAACCTTGATGATTATGTCAACACTACTATCTGGGTTCAATGTAAATGTCCTATATGGAATAACTAATGACAAAGGATGTGAGTAACCAGATGATCTTGGGTTTGTCTTCACCTTCACTCTAGTGTATTTATATCTAGGTCATAGACTATTTCTCCTCATGAATTTATAAAACCTTAGTACTTCATCTTCATTCTGACCTTAGGGAAAATAGGTTATTGGTTAGATAATATCACATTGACCCCAAAGACTCCTATGTTATTGAGTGATTCATACATATCCAATAATTAAAATATAGAATCAAACTAATTTATTTCTCCCCTATGTGTTGGATTGTGCATGAATAATATGATATATACATATCAAGTGAAATAGTGACATAGTTTATAACTTAGAAACTTAGGCTCTTGGGTTAATCCTTTAGTAATTTGGACTTATACATGTGTTGTACCTATGATAGGTGTGGAAATAGGGAAGTTATATTCAAATGAATGATTTTTAATTGCTTTTTGGTAAGAATACTTGGTATTGTTCCCACATTATTAGGTGAGGAATGAAAGAGGGTTGATCTTACATTTATACCAATCCCTTTGGATAAGTAACTTTAATTAAATCACCTAGGCCAACCATTAGGATACATTTCATTTGAAATTTGGATGAATTTAGGGCATTATACAGTTATGTCAAGGTAGGACACTAGCATCTATGTTAGTGTCTAGGGAGAAATAAAGTAGGTACATGTTCATAACTGGCACATATGGAACATAACTAAAATTTAATAATTATGGGTAAGATAGAAGGTATAGGTCATCAACATAAGGCTATTTATACCAAGAGATATATGACAATGGGAATAATATAGAGTAGATGTTGGACTTGCATAAACATGAAAGGTTAAAAAATGAGAGGAATATACAAGGTGTAATTTATCTAGGTGTACAAGATCGAGGTGATATATAATCTATAAATATCACATACATTCCTCCCCCTTAATATAGTAGTTAAATTATTAAAGGAAAGGAATGCATACCTGGATAAGCATAACACACCTTATCTTTATGTGTGCCCAACATGAGTGATTTATTGGTGAATGACATGCAACCAAGATCATGTTATAGTATATAATAAATTCATATAATATAGAATTGAGAGTAACTAAAGTAAATTTAAATTAAAATATTAATGTTTAGGAATACACTTTTGTGTCGATGTAACTACCTTTCTATTGGAAACTTGATTTGAAAAATATGTATCATTATAAGGATTTGAAACTGATATTAGGACAAATATAGATAAATATTGAAAATACATATATCCAAGGAGATATAGAGAGATTTTATAAGGTATATGGCCCTAAATTTTAATCAAACATGAGTTTCCACTTGGTAGTTAGGATTAGCTAAACCATGGAATCCAATGATACTTAAAAGAAGGTGAGTGCAAGTGAACCAAGTCACCCATAAAATATAAAATTATTGAGGATGTATGATAATATCATGTCCAACATGAAAAATTTGAAATATTGAGTTATTTTTTACCTCTACCATACCAAAATATGAACCAACTAATGTGGTAGATTGGCTCAATATAGTTCATAAAATTATAATTAGTGGGTGATGACAGTCCCTAAGAATGTTCTAAAACCTAAAACTAATTTTTATTTTATAATATTTGGTGAAAATTACATAGCATATGAACCTTAGATATGTCTCATGTTGAAATTATGTATAAAAATGGTACCAATGTATAGAATTGTGCCACAACTATGAATCTAAATCATATAACTATGTGTTTTAGCTAATTTAAAAACATATGTAAATGTGGATAACATGCTTCCAAAGCATGTCCCCACTATATATGGATAAATATAAAATTAATATAAGTATCAATGGAGATAACATGTTTCCAAAACTTTCCCCCATTGTAATTTGGATATGGTGTGGAGGACATGCTTTCAAATCATGTTGCTACTAAATCTAAAAATTGTGAATATGTGGAACCCATTCCTATATAACATGTCCCCACTAAATATGATAACTTATATAAGTACCATATATTGAATTATTATCTATAACATGATTCCAAAGCATGTCACCACTAAATCTAAAAAATATGCCAAGTGTGGAGAACATGCTTCTATGACATGACCCCACTAATATGCACCTTCTTTGAGGTGAGGGAAAGATAGGAATTAGGAGTTTCCTCACCTCAAAAGGATAAGATAGTTATGCAATATGTGAATGTAACCATGTAACATATATAAGGAACATGTGTAGGTAAATATAACATTGAAGTGTATATAAAAATGTGATCACAGTAATAAGATGCATGATAAAGATCATGTAAATGCCTATATAGTAACAATACAAGCTCAATATGAAAAAAGTCACACACACAAGAGAACTAAAAAGTAAGTAAAAAATAAATAGTCTAAAGAGACTGAAAATAAGGGACATGTTTAAATGTCTCATAATTAAAAGGGCATGATTTAGTCAAATGTCCATTAAATAAAGAATTACATATTTAAATATCCATAGAACAAATAATGACATATGAAAATCTCAATGAAAGAATATATAGGCATAGTGACCACAAATAAAAAAAACATATTCACATGATTGAATAATCACAACAATAACAAGGAAATACACTCAAAGAAGTGCATAAATTAAATCATAAAAAACCAACTTAAACATGTCATAGTATCCCATGGATCAATGTGTTAAGAAAAATGTCAAGTTTATTACATATCAAGTATCATGTGTAAGATATAATAATGTATAAAGTCGTGTGTAAGTACCTGTGTAAGCTTAAAAATGATAATTAAATGTGATCATCAGACCATATAACCTATGTGTATTCAGATTAAATGAATAAATGCCCCCAATGTCTACTTGACATGAGTAGAGAGAATGGCCAACATATAAAATAGGAATATATCATGTGTCTATATATTACTATATCACATTCATGTAAAAGTGTGACACACATGTTTATTTATGAGTGACTGAATATATCATCGATCAACATAAAACTAACTCATAGATTCTTAGGATCTAATAGAACATGTAGGTTATGAAAGTGTTTTTGGATTTTTAAATTTTTTTGAGGTATGTTTGGATTATTTTAATAGAAAATATCATCATATGATTTTATGCAATGGATGGTCATGGATTTCTCCCCATTATGAACCTACTATAATAATAGTGTAATGCCACTAAGGAGAACATATAGTTTCAATATATGTTATAATAGTATTGGTGACTCTTTATGTATGTAAAATAGAAATATGTGGTCATGAATTAGTATTAGGAGTAAATTAGTAGAGGTTCATGGAACCCATCTTTGAATTCTCTATGGTTTCATTGGATTGAAAATAGTAGAAACATGTATTGGTGTTATGGATATCTATACATGGTGTTTAATGGATGGGGATTCTATGGAATCCACCATATGTCTATGATGTAATGGTCTCTTAAGTACTTTTCACCAAGTAAAGGGGATTGCCTATTACTTACCCTTTTGAGGTGAATGAGCCTTAGTAGGCTTGGTAATTAACTATATGGATATAAGTTTTTATTATTCAAGAGAATGTTCATAGGGAATTATATAAAATATAACTAATCAGTTAACATGAATGAATTTAACATACCCATTAATTTTATAAGGTAAAATTTTAAGTGTATGGATCCAATTCTTCCCAATGACATATCAAAGATGCCCATGGAAAGTATGACTAGAAAGGTAGTAACCACATAGGTAGGACCAACATGTAAAGGTAGGTCAATCTCACCAAGAATCTTTTAGGAGGTCCCATTGAATGCTCTAACTAATATAATAGAAGGATTTAAATCATTATGATTATAACCCAAGTGTGTAAGTAATGTCATGGTGTAACCATTATAACTTTCAACATTATTAATCATAACACTATGTATAGGGTGTTTATCAAGGTATTATTTAATGAAAAAAATGAAAATAAGAGTAATCATTCTTAATCTTAATGTCATAAAAAATAATAGAAGGTATCTAAACCATAGGAGGTATATGTGGTTTGTAAGTAGAAATAGTTCCATCTAGTAGGTGCCTATAATGTGGTGGAAGAGGATGCATGTTATATGCCATTTGAACTTTTGGTTCCTTATTATAATGGTCTTGTAAAGGATTACTAAATATTTTTTGTTTATGGTAATCAATAATTTGTGATCTTGATTCTTATATAGGATCCTCAAATGTAAGCTTTTGGCCATCAATAATATCTTGGATCTTTTGATTTAAGGTAGAACATTTATTTGTAGAGTGCCCTAGTCACTGATGATAATAAAAATAATCATTCACATCATATACCTTGAGTAGAGGTTGAGTCATATCAGTATTTATAGTATGAGGGAGAGATATAAACTAAAACTCAAGTAACCATGGGATTAATAAATATGGGGACTCAGGTAAACATGTAAATTGTCTCCTTGGTGTATTAAACAAGACAATTTGATTTTAATTTTTTGAAAGTATGTTAATCATGCTGTTTTTTCCTTTTTAGATTTAGGAGGTTTAAATTATAATGTGGTTTGATTTTAAACTTTGTAATATATGTATATGTAACTATTTTGTTTGCTACATAATATAACTTATTCAATGATTTAATGTTCATTATACATTCCCATAGAACATGGCATAAATGATCAAAATATTTAAACTTATTAAAAATAATGGACTCATGTAAAGGAGCAAGAAAAATTTACTTAAGTATGTCCTACAACTCTTTATCTTCCATAGGATTGGTCATGATATCTAGCATTGTATTATATATCAAAATATATTAATTGATAGGTTCATTTGTTATTTATTTAATTTTAGTATTCTAAGCATAGGAAACCTTTTCCAAAATATTAATGGAAAAGTATGATAAAAATTTATTTACAATATTTTTGAATTCTTTTACAGATTATAGAGGTAAATCATAGAACCACCTCAAATCATAGTCCTCAAGGCTTCTTAGAAAAAAATTGGTCAAAATATTATCATTAGAGGCATAATCAAGTCATTCGACATTAAAGAATCAAAGATACTTTTTAGGATCGCCCTTCCCATCAAAGAATGGAAACTTCGGTGAAACAAAACTATTTGGCAAAGGATGCAAAGGTATTTTAATTAAAAGAGGGTTATGCAATACATATTGGGAATAAATATCATGAGGGGATTTTAAAGCATTTTATTCAATGTTTATAACCTTTTCATTCAAGTTCTTTATAACTTGGAGGAGTTTTTGAATTATAGACCTAGTGGGATTAATATTAGTAATTTGAGTAGTTTTAGATTGAGGGTAAAAACAGGTTTTGAAGGGGCCCCGAAACCCTATTACAAAGAGTGAAAGAGAGAATGTCTAAGACCACAGACAAAGCCTAAAAAACACTACAAGTAAGTAGCAAAAATAGGTTTTAAATGGACCTGGAACCACCAGATAAACATCTGGTCAAAACCCAGAAAACATAGATCTGGTAACACATCAGTCAAAAGATAACAAAAAGAAAACAAAGAACAGTACCAGTTACCAAAGGGGATGTAAACATGTTTTAATTAGTAATAGGCATTTAAATTTATATTTGAATTGAAACAATTGGTAATTACATGGTAGATGTAGCAATATTAGTCTTAATAAACAAAGGTTTAAACACATAATGCATGTCCCCACTAGATGTATTATGCTGTAATTTATTCAAGGCGAAGGATGTTTCAACTATAGTTTTTCAAATTTTTAATTCAAGTATAGTTTTTAGGATATCATCAATATATTCAATGTTTCATCAAATATACTCACAAAATAATGCAATTATTTGCACTTGATCATGGTATATTTGATCCTTATCATTTTTTCATGTTTTTAATTATTATAATCTTCTTCCATGATGATCTTATCAGTATATTTTTCATTTTTAATATGGGTATCATCATGATCCAAACTATGATATCCCTCATTAGTTTGAGACATATTAGATGGTTGAAGGGGAAGATTAATGTGTTATATAGTAACACCTCCAAATCCATGGTTACACTTAAGTTACATGAGAAATAGTAGTAAGAAATTAAAAAAGTAAAATATTATGAAAACTTAGTTAGCTTAAAACACTAGTAACCATATAAATTTGCATTTATATGAATTAGGTTCACCAAATGTTTAACCCTAAATTGGATGTTGTTATATTAACTTGGTGTTAATAGGGTTAATAATTTAGATATGACAATACACAAGAGTGATAATTAGATCTATAATCAGCTAATTAAATTATAAACATAGATATAAACACATATGTAATTTATTATGCTGAGTATAGGATAAATATAGAAAGTACAACTAATATATACATGGAAATGACAAACAACTAATATAATTATTTGGTTATGATGTTAACATAGTGTTGGATCTAGAATAGGAAAAAAACAAATGGGAAGGAAATTATATAGAAATCATCATATTCTAGATTTGATGTTTTCAGAGATTTGGGCACTAACATGATCCTTGGACGGTTGTGTTAAAAGTGTAGTCTAAGTTTGATGAAATTTTCCTATATGAAACACTTACTAAAAACTTATGTGATCACATATATTATTATGGGTTTATCTTCATCTTTACTCTTTTGCATTTAGATCTGGGTTATGGACTATCACTCCCCATGAATTTATAAAACCCTAGTTCTTCATCTTCATTATGTCCTTGGATAAAAATGGGTTAGTGGACACATGGCATCGAGATGACCCCAAATACCCCAATATTAATGATCACTACCTACATATCCAATATTTTGAAGAGGGCCTCAAACTGATGTAGTTCTTCCCTATATGTTATCTTTTGTGTGAATCATATGATACATGCAAATCAAGTACAACAATGACCTAAATTGTGACATGGAGAATAAGGCACTTGTGTTTATTCATTAGTAATTTTTCCTTGTAGATGTGTTTTAAATATTATGTTTGTAAATAGGGAAGCTTTATTCAATTAAATTCTCTTTTAAAACTCTTTAGTAAGAATACTTGGTGTTGTTTTCATCTTCCTAGGTGAGGAATGAAGGAGGATTGATATTGTGTTTATATCAATACCTTTGGATAAGTAATTCAAATTAAATCACTTAGGATGACCATTAATATATATTTCATTTTCAAATTTAATGACTTCATGGAGCCAAATGCTTACATTGGGTCAAGACACTAGTGTCAATGCTAGTGTCTATCCCAAACATTAGTGTCCACATAGTAGGAAAGTAGGTTCAAGTTAAGAACTTGTAGAGATGGAAGGTAAGTAAAATTTAAGAATTTTGAGCAAGATATAAGGCCTGAGTCATCAAAATAATACTAGTCATACTAATATATATAAACCAATGGGCATAAGATAAAGCATAGGCAGGACTTAGGGAAGCGAATAAGGTCCATAATTAGGAGGAATAGCTAAGGTCTGAGTTTTCCAAGTGTATAAAATTGAGGTGTTATATAATTTATGGATATAATCTACACAATTATAACAATATAATAAACTATCTACAAAACATAAACTACAAAATAAAAAAAATAGAAAACTATTATAAAAAAAAAGAAAGTAAGAAATGATCTAGTTATCACAAATAGTTCACTAGTCCACAAACATTAATTTACTAGAAATTTTAAGAAATACAATAAAAGAAATTATTCAACATGATAACATATTGGAAAATAATAATGAATAGTATTTTGATATTATCTATCTTAAATGTAGATAAATTTTAAATAATAATCTAGACATTTATCGAAAGAGATTACAAGTGAGATGCAACTTGTGTTATATGCATCCCCTCAAGAGCCAATTTATTAAAAATAACACATTTAAGGAGAGAAAAATAAAAAGTTTTACATTATCAAAATTATAGAATAGGTTTCCTCAAATAAAACACTATTATTTTATTATTACATAAATTAACCAAGGATGTGTCACCTAGATTAGCTCACATATCTTTTCAATGAAAGAAAATAGTTAGGGTCATCTAAAACTATATAATCCAACCCAAAATTATTATCAACACAATAATCTACCCCACTATTTTTCTCAATTTAAATAACCAAAACCATAAATGTATCTTTCCCATGCTTAATGGGAAAAAAAATTGATATTTAACTGAAGTCCCTTCCCAAAATATTTAATCTTTTTTTTAAAAGACTAAATTTTATCCAATTTCTTGTAAAAGGTTGAGAAGATAAAAAGGAACTCACTAGGATATTATATGGGGTCATTAATTTATTCTTTCTTATTTTTTTACTTCCAAGATCATATAGTTATAGTCATATCAACAACCCCACTTTTCCACTTCTATTCTAAAAGATGTTTTGAGCTCATCAAAAATATGTTTTCCCTTTAACGTTAAAACTCTCCTCCCCTAAGAAAATTAAAATGAAATCTAAAAAATGATGATGATGATAATAATAATAATAATAATAATAATAATAATAATAATAATAATAATAATAATAATAATAATAATAATAATAATAATAATAATAATAATAATAATAATAATAGCAACAACAACAACAACAACAACAACAATAATAATAATAATAATAATAATAATAGTAAGGATTAAAATCATGTTTCAACATGTCATTTCCTATAAGACCCCAAAAATATTCATTACATGGAGGTATGTTCTAGCTCTTTTTTGAATTTTCTTACCACTATGCTTCTTTGTTTCTTGCTTCTTCCTTTATTTCAAATTTATAAACCTAGGTTCACTATTGAAATAAAATAAGTTGAATACATTATTATAAAAGTAACATGAAAAAATAATTCTTAAATTTGAAATTATGCATTTCAATAATGTACAAAATCATTGAATCAAAAATATTAAAATGGAGGAAAATAATAGTATTTTGAAAAATCATAGACCATGCATAATGAGGTAAAAATAATTTATTGAATTTAAGTCAATGAAAATGTGATTATATAATTACCAATAATGAAAAAATGTATTCATCTAAATCACACAAATTTATATGTTCATGGTGATGTTCATAACACTACCATTAAAAATGAGCAATTAAAATGAAGAATATGAAATATTAAAAATTTATAAATAACATAATTTGTAGACATCAAGGAAATATTCAAAGTGTGTGATGCAATGAGAAATTTAGATATTTATTTGTTTTTTAAATTAAGGATATTTTTTAATATTAAACCAAAAAATGGATGATGGTATGTTTTCATAGGTAAATTACAATACAATATTTAAGTTTATTTGAGTTTTTTCATACGTATATAAAAAATATTTCTATTAGATAAATAAGGGGATTTTGAAAGGGACCAAACACTTTTAAAGAGAAATTTTATAAAAATATATCTAAAAAAAACTAATAGGGTAAATGGCAACAAACAACAAAGCACTAGTTAGGAAGAATAAAATCATTAATAAATTAGACTCAAGATAGAATATGAAATAGACAAACCATAGTTAAAATAAATGATAGAAGGTATTGTAGACATAGCTTAAAATTGGAAGCAAGAGATGCTATTTTTTGTCTAGTTCAACCCTTATGTTCTCCCATATTTTGAGTTTTTTGAATCCCATTAGCCACTTCCTCTTTTAATTTCATAGTTATAATACAATTTTTTTGTAAGTCTTCCTCATTACCTTTTTGGTTCACATCCAAGCTAAATAGATTTATTTATATTGTAGGTTTCTTGTTGCTGAAGGTTTGAGATTTAGTCATGGATTTGAAATTTGTCCTAAGATAATAAAGGAAAAAATAATCTTCTTATATAAGAGGATCCCTTTTGGATCCAAGGTCTTGACTATACTCTATGACCTATGACCTGAAGGGGGGGTTTAAACATTCTTAATTGGGGTTGTAGATAGTCTTAGGCTCTGATCCTTCTCCTACATCTATATTTTTTATAGCTAACATTGGGTAAGACTTTAGTAGTTTTGTCTTGTACATCATATATCTTATTATGTTATCAAGCTTGTGTTCTTCTCTATCTTTGTTTCCCTTCACCTAAAAAAATATTTTAGTGGATTCCTTCTCTTGTCCTTAACATGCTTCAGTATCTATTATTTTAAAATAATTTACTAGCTCATGAATCTGCTATCCATTTTCTACTCCTACCTTAATGTTTGGAATAATTTCCTTTCCCTTAGTGTTATTTTATACTAAACTAGTACCCTAGTTAGTGAGGTTATCCATCCTAATTATTTCCACTATATTTGAGGGTATTGGGGAGGGTTTTTATTGTGTTCTTCTTTCTTCATCTACTACATTTTTTCCTTATTTTATTCTAGGTGTTCTTTATATTCTTTCCCTATCTTGTGTACATGTTTATAAGGCTCCATCCTATCCTCATATTCTATATCCTTATCTCATTATATATACTTGGGTTTAAACTTGATAGGTAGTGAGAGAGTCATGTCTAAGGAATTTGAAAAACATAATCTTGAAAAAATCAACCTTTTTCTAGATTTAGTCACTCAGTCTATAGCTATGAGACTTCCAAATGAATTATACATATTTTAAAACATTTATTCTCAATATTATAGTGGTATCATATGTATCTTGACCTAAAGGAGATATTGATTGAATTTTTCCTTCTCGAGGTCAAACCTAGGGGACTAATTTTTTAGGAACAAATTGAATTTATGAATGAATCAGTGGCCACTTATGCACTTAGACATGTAACTAAATATAAAGTATGATATATCATACAATATAATATTGGTTGAAACATAAATAAAATGTAAAATATATAGATAAACATCATTTGACATTAAGAAAACAAATCGATCAAAATTATTAATTGATTAAAGTAAAAATTTCATTTAATCATGACATGTTAGTGAAGAAATATTATATTTGTATTAAATTTTTTATATGATTAAATAAATATATTAAAACATGGATTTTATGTCAAATACTTAATCCATGAAGGGATGTATGAATGGTGTAAAGAATATTTGAAGATAATTTTTAAATTATTAGAGCAATAATGGAAAGTGACTTTTCTATTTAGTATTTATAGTTATGACATAATTTTATAATAAATGTGAGTTGGAAATCACAATTTTTAGTGTTGTTTATGTGTGATTTATGTCAAATTTTAAACCATCATAGGTTTGATATATGGTTCCCATGTATTACATATAAATGTTTGGAAATATTTAAAATACATTCATCAAGCCACTGAAATACATGACATTTGGAAATATTCCATTGAAATACAATGTTGATGAAATGAGATGTCCATGGATTGTAATATAATTTGAATGAATTTATACACCATTTTTAATACACAACATCCCATAAATTATGGCTTTTGTGGCACTAACAAATTACACATTCTAAGAAGCTAAAATAAGTCACAAAATAGTCTATTTTAATAAGGAAGCAAACACATGTCCAAAAATAAACTTAGAGAGAATGTTAAAAATATATTATTTATATTAAAATAAATTCAAAAATAAAACATTAAAAAATATTTAATAATAGAAAATGAATCTGGTAGAGTCCTTGGCATTTCTTCTAATTTAAATATCCTAAACTTACAATCTATGTACATCACATATTTATAAATTTGGAATGTATGCACTTAAAATATATTATATGAAATAAATGGGATTTATATTTATAATTATAAATCATTTATATTAAATTTTTCATGAGACTTTGCATGTCAGACACCTAATTTTGGTGTAATACATGGTTTAATAGGAAACATATTGGTATGACACAATAATATAGATATTTATTTATCTACCTTGGCATGAATGATGGGATAAAAAATGTAAATAATTAGAATTGAGGGGTTATTATTATATTTTTTAATCTAAATTATTTTTAATATATGATTTAAAATCTAGGTGCAAAAATAATATGTCTCATATATGGGTTGTAATTTCTAGTTTGTTACCACAAGGAAAATTGAATTCAATGGGCAAAACATATTGATCATTGTGGATAGTTTTAAATAGGTGTATACATACTTAATAACATGTTTAAGATAATATTTTCAATTATTTTCATAAACATTACATAATTTTACAAGAGTTTATAAAACCTAAACCATTTTATATTGGTGTGGTTTATCAAATAAACATCTAAACCTTGTGATAATGGTAGTAGTTTAGAAATAATTTTTTTGATGAATATAACTTGGTGAAAAAAATAGAATCCAATGGGAGATTATTTCCCAAAAAATAAACCTAAACCATTCTAGATTGGTGTAGTTGATAAAATAAAACTATAAACCTGGTGATAATGGTATTAGTTTTGACATTATTTGTTTTGATGGATATAACTTGGTGAAAAACATAAAATTCAATGTAAGATGATGTCCCAAAAAATAATACATTTATTTAAATCACTAGTTATAAACAAATGATTAATATGTGTTTGTATATTTATGGATCTACATTAGAAAATTAAATTAAATAATTTCATGATGATCTATTTTTATGGATATTAACCTAAAGTCTAGAATGTCATATAATAGCATTGGTGTCATGTCATTAGAGATGATTATTGATGAATATATTTATGATAATATTTACATTTCAAGGTTATTGGGAAGTGTATGAGGAATTATCTAAAGTAAAAAGTGCAAATAATGAATTTTTTTGTTGGTATGTTTTTGTGTTGTTATGAGTAGTTAATGGAATTATTATTTTTATCCATTTATTTAACTAGTGTATAGATTAGGATATGAATAAAAAATGGGAACACTTTTTGATAACCATATATTAATTATATTTTTATATGATTAATCAATGTATTAAAGAGTTATAATGAAAATTTCAAAGTATGAGCAATCACAAGCCCCTTTGTAATCTATGTTGAATACTTTAATTCGCCATAGACCACCACATTTCAAACATAAGGTAGGTACATAAATTCCTTTAGTACTTACATAAATATTAAATTATAATAAATTAATAATACTATGGTAGTTACACTCAAATTTTTTTGTGACTTTTGTTTATCTTATGTCATTTTCATGTTATATAGTCTAATCTTATTAGGGTTTCATTCAATAAAAATTAGATAAAACTTATCATTGAACCCATTCATTATGTTAAGATCAACAAAAAACTATAATTATTATGGTTTCCTTTTAGTTTCTTAGGGTTTCATATTTCTATATTTATCTATGATTTTTAGACCTAATTTCTAATTTCCCCATATAGAACAATAATTTATGCTTGATCCTAATCCCTTTTAATGTTTTTCATGCTATTAATTTATGCCATATAATAAGTCTATTTCTTGTATCTCTCTAAGGTTAAGTGCTAGATTAAGTGGTGTTGAAATTGAACATAGCCAACTTTATTTAGATTAATGAACACATGTATAAAATGGCTGAAATTGATGAAGTGAAATTCATGTTTATTCTAATGATTCAAATGTAAATAATGAAAAAAAAACAATGCAAAACATGGTTAATTATTATATGACAAATCTTGAAGCTCTTTACCAAAATATAATAAACATAATAATTAATAAAATGATCGAATGCATCCGAATGACCTTTATGGTATAGGCATTAACCAAGTTGAATCTCTTTCCTCATTTCAAGAATGAATTCATTTTCAACCTTGTGACCTACATAAAGTCCTACAAATGATAATAAAATTTAAAAATTCATGTAATAATAAAGTTTTCCCATCTAAGGAACAATAACATGACATATTTCTTTATACTAATACACATTTTATAGGTATTAATTCTATAATAGGTGCTTTGAATTCTACATTGATATTATTCCTATGTATAAATTTGGATATACATATTATTCCCACATAATATGTGGGGGAAACACAATATTTCACTCAAATTAATATGAATATCCCTAAAATACATACTACCATACCTTTTCTGGTTAATACTCATGTTACATCATCCATTGATACACCATTTTCTATCCCTAATACCTAACCCTTTTGTAAATAGTTATTGATATACATAATAAGGTTTTAAATTTTCAACAAATTTATTATAGAGTAGGCCATACCATTAATTTTCAAGTGTTATTACATAATCCACTAGATCTTGAGATCTTAGGTTATCTCTTACCATTAGATTTTGTGTCACCTAATATTATATTCTATGATGGTAAGGTTGTTACAAAACATATTCTATCCCTCCATGTAACAGCTTTTGACTGTGTATTGAATGATAATTTATTGACTAATTTATTTCCTTATGGTTTCAAAAATAATACCTTTGCATTGGTATTATGGTCTCCCTTTCCAATCAGTTCATTTCTTCAACTCTTTGGCCAGTTAATTTATAACACTTTATTTAATCACCATTATTGATAACATATGTCATATTTAAATTGAAAAACCTAAGGATACAATGACCATATTATTTATTATTTTATCTATTATAATAATATGTTTTTTAAACTAAAAAAATTATTAGTTGATAATGAATACAATATATATTCAATAAAATATTACTTTATCATCTACATGAATCTATTATGTTCAAGTGATTCCAATGTTTTGATGACCTATCTCACATAGTCAAGCATATAGAAATTAATATTATTTAGATGGATAATATTATGTATGGGTATAACCCTAAAACTACTTATGATGAATTTTTTTGAGAGAATAAAAGTTCAAATCAAATGTGAATGATAATAAAAATGATTCAAAAATAATATCTAATGTAGTCTCACAACCAACTAATCTGCTTGTTTTCTTAACTCCACCAAGGAGGAAATTTTAAAAACTAATATAACCTCCTCATAATATACTATATAATTTACTTGAGTGTAATCTTGTATCTCTCCCTACCCAAAAATATTTTAATAAGAGCAATCCTAAATATAAGGGATTAAATAGTAATTTATTTTTTTATTATCATGGATGCCTAGGATATTCAACAAATAGATGCATCAAATTATGATATAAGATACAAGATTTGATAGATAATAATGAAAATTATTTTAAAACATATACATGTGATTCAAAGGTACAATGTAATGGGAATGTTAAGTTGAAAATAATTTCTACTCCTTTTCCCAATCATAGAGCATAAGAGACTACTAAGTATGAAGTACATATAACTTACAATATAAACACTCCTTCAGGTTATTTTATTTATATAATCAAGAAAGAACATCTTATAAATGGTATTACTAGCACACATTAGAATGTATAGACACATAGACTTTTTTCACATTTTATGAGCATAAAATTGTTGATGATGAGTATTTTGATGAGTCAAATTTTTTACATACATACATACATTTATTCACATCGTATACATAATGCCATGAAAGATAATGGTTTAGAGTGAAAATATTTGCACCATGATAGTTTTTACTAGTCTTGGACATATACAAGAATATTTAATGGATAAAATTAATATGTTTAATGGATTTGATGAACAAAAACAAAAAAATATTTGGAGGATTGTACTACCGATGGAAGTGGGTCTTGCCATAGTTTTTACTTTTTTATTAATTTTACCAGGTATATAGAAATTTGGTATGTTATTAGGGTGTATTTGGATACCTAAGATATGTGTAGTACTAGATTCATTACAAACATGTGTGAAGTATTTAATGGTATATGGGTGGTCATAGTTTCAATATTTCCACATGTATATACTTTTCAACATGATATATTCCTCTTCCACCCCCACAACCACCATAACTAGTTGAATAACCTACTATGGATGAATCTACTTATAAATCTCATAGGAAGTTAGTGAATTTTACTAAATGATTAGTAATTTAGTGCCCATTACATTAGAGGGTTATTTGGGATTCACATAAACCATTATCTACTCAACAATGTTCTATATTAGTATCATAGATTATTTTTCATGTTCCATAGTGAACAAAAGAACAATTTTCACTTATGCATCATATTCCACACAATACTATAATTCATATAGATACACAACACACATGTGATTATATGGTTAATGATGATCATGATGGATATGTCACAACATAAGATTATTTATTAGATTATCACACTAATACATATATCACTACTTAATCAAGAAGGGTAACATTAGTAATATTAGATACAAATATTATATGTTAACATATCATTGATGTGTTAATGATTTATCATTATATTAAATTATAAAATAAAAATTTGATAAAAATACAAAAAAGAAAACCCAAAAAATAAAATAATAAAAAATTAGGATTTATGCATGACATGGATTTCATGTTTACATTATAGCTTAATGTTTTATCATATATGATACTTTTTACATCCAATATTTTTTATTCATATGCATAGATATAAGACATATAGGTTTCATGTAACATGGACACATAGATGCGATACATTCCTACACCCAAGAGTTACATTCCTCCATTGGGAGAATATTTACACTGGACGCACATTTCCATTGTACACATGTTTTTTTATTTATATTAATAATTACATTAATAATATTGAGTTACTTTATACTAATTATACATGTCCTACTCTGACTCATACTACTTGCAGTTCTATATCACTACATATTATATTTTATTATATGATATATATATATATATATATATGTATATATGTATGTATTTTAAAATAAATCATCCATCATGTAACACAAAACAACATCAATCATGCATATAATAAGAAATAATAATCCATAAAATCAATATATATATATATATAGATTTTATGGATTATTATTTCTTATTATATGCATGATTGATGTTGTTTTGTGACATGATGGATGATTTATTTTAAAATACATTATGTGAATTTTTATTTATTTTATATTTAATTTTATTTCTATTAACATTTGATTCTCCATTTTATGTGGCTCTTGCATGTGTGAGATTTGATTGTCCATTGTGTGAGGATCTTTCCTTGTGTTAAAAATGATTGTCCATTATGTTTGAATCTATTTCTATTTTAATTTTTTTTTAATAGAGTCTATAATTTAATGTGACATTGAGTGATATGGTTTGTTTTCATTATGTGTATCATGTCCATGACATTGTGTGTGACTATGTTTTTTTATGTGTGGATAAATATATTTTTTTTGCTAAGATTTTTTGTGGTGTGATCCATATCTCACACCCTTGTTATTTTTTGTGGTTAAATTATACATATCATGCACCTTCCACATATATAATACTCAGTGTATAAATGCTTATTTTTATATTGACTACTTACTATATTATATATAACTTGACCTAGAACTTGATGCCTCAAGATGCATGCTTTATATATAATCATATGATTTTTTATTACTATGAGGACACATTCTAATATATATTTTTAAATATTTATATATAAAATGATTGGTGTAACTCCTTATTTTTATATGAGTAATTACTAGGATACATCCCTCACCTCATAAGGGGGTGTGTAGTGGATTTTATTATATACTAAGCCTTCATAGTTAAATATTCAATATTTTGGGCACATATAATTTATAATGGTATGATTTTACACACACACACACATAAATTACAAGTTTTACTTAGATTATGACAAGTTTGGTACAAAATTGGGGGCATATGTATAAAATATGTCATGATTTAATAATATCACAAATGGAATTTCATAGATTCTATGAAATAATCACATATTATATGACTTGGATTACATATATCGTTATATTTTGGGCATGTATGATGCATGAATTCATAGATTAATAAATTTTAGTGATATAAAATGCAAAAATTTGTAACTTGAGTGTGGGTAATGACACCCAACCCTTAGGTTCCTCTTGCTTGCTCTCATGACCCCCATAGGCATCTTTTCATAGATTCCTAGTCATCCATAACCTTCAACACTTGATCCTAGCTAAGCCAAACCCATCTTTCTATGATAAATCCATCCCCCAAGTCCTATATACTTAGGACAATAGTGTCATAATAAGTGTTGGTACCACTCCTATCTACTTTCAACATTATTGTCCAAGTCTATTTTTGGTACCAATAATTAATTTATTTTAGTTCCCTATCCCTCTCCTTTTCGGCCTAATTCAAGCACATTCAACCCATGACCAATAGATCCCTATAAAATTTGATTCAGAGATCATTTGGAAAGGGTTGGTAATTATCACTAAGCAAGAAGGAACAAAAGTAAGACTACTCAAGCAATATTTCATATTCTATATATAAAACCAACCAACACACTTAAAAGATTATTCAAATCCTTACACCATCCGTTATCCTCCTCAATCACATCTAGTTTATCATCTTCATACACACAATTGCACAAAGTACATCAAGTGGGAGAACTACATATGGCTTGATCCCTCTTCATAGTATTAGTATGTAGGTAGCATGCCCACACAAGGGGTGTGGATCCATTTCTAGTGAATATTAAACACAATAACCCCCCAATTTTCTCAAAAAATTTTAGAGCACAATGCAAGATATGGTTTAAAGAGAAAATTCACTCTACAAGGAGCTCTATAGACTTCCAATCACCAAAACTTCATATACAGGTCACACAAACTTGGTGAACAAAACCCAAAAAGCTTAGATTCTTAGGAAAATAATAATAGGGGTGAAATAAAGTGTCATTGCCATTCCTCTCTAGTTCTGGTAATCCTATCTAATCATAAAATGAAGTTTAGATATCATTTTCGAATAATGTACTAATCTTGCATAGTGAATTCTAGCCTTTACCTTAGTTGGATAAATTAGTTTTTCACTATGTCTTATTTTCTTGTCCTTATTAATATTTTTAGAAAATTTTAAATTGTAATTAATTTACATAAATTAGTAGCTTAATTATTGTCTTTTTATTTAATGATTTTACTACTTAGACCCTTTAACTAAATTAGGAATAATACACCAATACTCACAAAATTTTTAAACCATTTGGTGATCTTTACTTACTTTATTTATGCATAAAAACAATAGAAAACCTAGGGTAAATTTCATATTGATTTTTCATATATTTTTATTAATTTTTAGCTACATAATAAAATTAAAAAAATTAGCATTATGTTTTAAAATTATGTAGTAATTTTAAAATAATCTTCTTTCAAACCCTAGTTTCACATACTAAGTCCCAGTATTTTCTCAATGATTTTCCAATCTTTTTCTAATTTTTACTAGCATATTTAAATTAGAAAATCCATTCAAAATTCAATAGTAATTTTTTTTAAAAATATTTTTCAAAACCCTAGTGGCATCTACAAGGTCTCTTTAAATCACAATTTTTCCAATTAATTTTTTATTTTTTACTTACATAAATAACTCAAAAATTAACTTTCAATTTCAAATTTTTATAGTAAATTATTCAAATAATTATCTTTCAAACCCTAGTTGCATATACTAGTTTCTATTTTCTTATTGACGTATCACCTTACATGTGTTTGAGTTTCGTATCCTTTTTCTATAATTTCTAGTTAAATATTTTTAGGACTTTACATTACTTATATTCAGTACTTTCATATATTATTAATTTCTCAATTACAAATTATTGTAAAAATTTTAATCAAATCTCAAATTATTTTCATACTTTAACAATGGCCCAATATACTAGTTTTGATGAAACTGATAAAAGGGAACTATAATAACTCTTAAATAAACACCCTAACATGCAAGATGACATGCTCAAAATTCTTTAAGAAGAACAAAAAAAAGTGAAAAATGGTCAATATTAACAAACCATAGAGAAACTAGTTAAAAATGACACTATAGGGGAAACTATGTCTCAATAACTCCCTATAGCACCCCAACCTACCTCTACGCCACCATCTATAGCTAATACATCTTTTTCTCATGATGTGGTATCCCTTGTACAAGAGATACAATCTCTTCAATCAAAGGTTTTATAGCTTGAGCAAGGTGTCTCTAGACCTACATAGGCTTTGGATTCTTTTTCTCTATTGCATACACCATTGACCCATCACATTTCTTGTAGATAACTGTATATGATGGTAAGGGTGATCCATAGACACATTTTAGATCCTTTCATGTATCATGCTTAGAATATGTACCCAATGACTAGTTACATACCAAGATATTTCCATAAAGCCTAAAGGATTATGGTTTATAGTGGTTGTATAGCCTACTAAATTAGTTAGTCAATGCTTTCAATACTTTAGCTGACATGTTCTTTATTCATTTCAACATTAAAATTGGTGATAAGATTTCGTATGCTCAAGTTTCACAATAGAAACAAAAGTCAAATGAGCATCTCATAGATTATGTTCACTAATATAAGACTATTTTGGCTAAGATAACTATCCCCATAGCTGATCAAGAGTTACAAAATCTCTTCAAACGTAGTCTTTTACCAAATTTGCATGAATTAGTCATGTTCAAAATATTCTCTTCCTTCATTTAATTATGTCACACACTAAAGGAATGAGAAGTCAAAATAATTTTAATAGGCAAACTCAAGTATACAAGAATCTCATAACAATAAACACGAGTAACAACATAGTCCCATACAAAGTCAAGGTCAATGATAATAAGAGTTAAAATCAACCAATAGTTAATATAAATTTTGAGCCCCCTCAATGAGTGGTTTTATTATTACCTCCTTGATAAACCTTCACCAATATTCCAATTTCTTTAGCTAGAGTTTTATATTAGCTATTGGAATGTAACATCATATCACACCCTCCTATTTAGGAAGTTGAAACTACAAAGCCTCTTCAATATGGATATGATAAAAATGATTTTTTTGAGTTTTATAAGGCACAAAGAAATAAAAAAACATATGCATCAATTTGAGACATAAGATACAGGATTTGATAGATGGAAATCATATTGACCTTGGTATTTCAGTTGATCCTCCTCAAGCAAAACAAACATAGGATAAAGCATTGAAAATCTTCTCAAATCCTTTTTTATAAAATTCTAAACAAGAGATATGGGAGACATTAGGGGTTCACCATTCATATCATGTACATGTTCCACTAGATACATATCGAGCACCTTCGTTTGAGATACATCCTTTGAGAAACATGATTGGTGTATACAATTCTAAAGTTTTAGCTAGACCCTCCATCTACTTCTTAAAGAAGGAGATTATCAAGGATGATTTAGATTATCATTCACTTTTTATTAGAGATTACATTCATAATAATCCTATTCATAGTGTTCTCATAGATAATAAATCTAATGTGAACATGTCCACTATGACATTATTGCAGCATTTGGGCTATTTAGAGTAGGATATTACCCTAATGGACATAGTTATCAATAGATTCAATGGATGCATATAAATTTCACTAGGTGAGATTGTACTTCCTTTATAGGTTGGTCTAACATGCATGGCCAAACCATTTACTATAGTTCTTAGTGTAAGAGTTTTTTATATGCTACTTGGTCAACCATAGATTCAAAAACTTTGAGCAGTACCTTATATAGTTTACAAATGCATGAAATTCAATCACACTAATTAGGTTATTATAGTTTGTGGAGTTTTATATGAGTTACCACTCCCCACTTTAGAGCCATCTTATACATGATTGTCATTATTTTCATTTTTGCCACCAATTATAGTTCTTCCTCTAGTTGTGATTTAGACACAGTTAAGGCATCCATCACTAACATAGAGAGTTCATACACCTCCATAGCTTCAGGATTATAGATAGCTTCAAGCTATAGTGTTCACACCTAGGGTAGTATCATTGATATTTCATGTATTTAATCATACATCACATGTTCAAAGAGATTTTCCTACTACCAAATGGATCTTTAAGATCCCTATGGCTACATCCACTTGTTAGAGTTATAGGGGGACCGAAAACTTGGTTTCTACTTTAAATATTTCAAGGTATTTAAAACATATCTAGCTTACAAAACCATAGTCTCAACATTTTCATAATCCTTCATGATCATGCACGATTCCTCTCCTTGATATAGGACAACCATGATAGGAAGTCTCCTATGAGACTCATCAATTGGTATCATCCTTTCCCAACATACCTATATATAGTTTATTATGCTTGATTATACATATCTTCTATAAAAAATTCAAAAACATTCAAATAGTTTCAAAATATAAAAATATGCAAATAACTAAAAAATATAAAAAATATTTTGATTATATGCATTATCCATGCTTTACATTTCTACTACCATGATAGACTTACATTTTTGTTTTATGTTATTGTTTTTATATATTTATATGCATTTCCATGCTTCACTTGATCTTCTTTTGATTGTGTAGTGACATCCAACTGTTTGATTACTTCATTTTACCCATTAAGGGGGAATCCTACTTATAAATTGAGACATATATCAATATATATACCCATTGGGGGAATATTATACATGAATACACCATCCAAGTTATGGATTTCCTACACCACACACTCTATTTATCATTTTGATGTAAATTCTTTACTATCTTACACATATTACTCTATAAACACTCACTAGTATATAACACTTGTGTATTTCTTAGCATATATGTAGTCTTGTAATAACATGGCTTCAGTACTTTCCCTCTTACTTTGATTGGTTTTATGTTATTTTATTTATAGTTTCTTCCATGATTTCTTTCCTTTATTCATATATCTTGATGTGATTGCATTTTCTAGTTCCTAATTACCTCTTGTATATACCTTAGTACATGTGCCAATGTCCTTTGCTTATATGTCTTGTGTGTGCCTTAGGACATTTCCCAAGTCTTTTTCTTGTTGTTTTCCATGTGATTTTGTATCACAATCTAACCGTACTTGTTTCAATTATATGTGTATGTGGAATTTGAACATACCTTGTATGCTTGCCTTCTAGTTTGAGTGACATGTGCCCATGTCCCCTATTTGTTTGGCCTCTTGACCACCCTTGTATGCTTCTTTCTTCTTGCCTTATGTGATTTTTTCTTGTTTGATTCTCATTTATTTCAATGACATGATCCACATCATGCATTTATCTTGATTTTTTGGATACCATGATGGACATCATGCTCCATTCCTCCAGCTAATAACTAAAAACTAACTAGACATTCATTTCTAGTTTAATATAATGCACATATTATTACATTTTTATATCCATCTAGGCATACCCCTATTGATCCAACTATCTCTCAATACAAATCATGTTATATATATATATATATATATATATATATATATTCTTGATTATAATTTATATATCATGTATCTTTGTAGAATAACATACTTGTAGGGCTCTTTTTTCTAAGGATAGTTATTTTAAGGTATTCATTCCTACCCTAAAAATATGGGGAAATAAAAAAGGGTTTTATCATATAGATCAAAGCTCTTAACAATCAAAATAGTAGCATTCAGAATACCTAGGCAAATAACTAGACATCAAAATAATCAAAATAGACTAGGTAGATAGTGAGATTATTATAACAGTTGCCAGATTTGGCCCAAGACAATAACACCAAAATTGGACTAAAGTGTTGATACCACTATTCTCCATTTTTTTTATTGTATCCAAACAACAAAAAAACTATACTTTATAGAAGCAAGTAGAAAAGTAGGTTTAACTATAGTTTTATAGAGTTTGACTAGTTCAAAATTAGTGGTTTTTAGTACACTTTTGCTCATTTAATCTAGATATAGGGGCAATCATTCATGACATGATGGATCTTACTTTTAGTTTTAGACATAATAACTGATATAACTTCCATATGAAAATCCATGTTCTAAACACTAGTGATTAGGGGTAATGTACACTACACATTTATTTTATTTTCCTTTTTAAATTTAGTATTACATAGGCATTCTCAGTAGTTACATGCCTTATTCCATCTAAAAGTGGTTGGAATAATTTTATAATGGATTTTGTACAAGCCTAACTTCCACATTCTTGATATCCTGAGTTCTTGAGTGGCTTTCATATAAGCCTAGTGCACCACTTTAGATTGGCTTTTGTATAAGCCTAATTTCCATTTTTTGGAGTGGCCAAGAGTAGCCTAGTTTCCAGCATAGATTTGGATATCTATACCAAAATTAGGAGATCATATTACATTAATGGGCTTTATGAGCCATCTCATATGACATACATTTTATATCAGTATTAGTTCATAGCTTCACTTCATGGGGCCATGATGGAGTAGAAAAACTAGATAGCCTATGTATTCTTGATCCACTTATTTAGAGGGATTGAACACATATTCTAAACATTGATAAACACATGTATGACCACCTAGCTTCACTTAGTGGGAGATGATGGAGCTAAAGGGCTAACCTTTGCATTATTTATCCACTCTCAAGGAATTGAGCACTTAGCTCTATTTGCAATATTACTCTTGGTATAACATCATCTATCATTAATCAACATCATTTAGCATAACAACAAGTTTTTTATTAGTTTTAATACTTGGTGAGTTGTATTCATTCCTTTCTCTTCCTCTCTCTCTTACCCAACCTTTTACATTCTTATTTTAGATATAGCGTATCTAGTAAGAACTTATCTACATTTTTTTTCTTCTAGAGTTATACTTGACAATGTGCTCTCTCTATATACACCCAACATCACACAAATCCATGAGCTTCACCGTTTATAGGTAAGTTCATGTGCTCTTTCTATTTTTCGTTTATCCTAGTATTTCATTTTATTTCATCACTATAATAAAGGTGGGGGAAATGTATTCTTATAAAATGCAAGAATTGGTAACTTGATCATGTCTAATAATACCCAACACTTAGGTCCTTCTTCTTAATCTCATGACCCCCATAATAATCTTTCATTGATTCCCTTTCATTTATAGTCTTCTAGACTTGATTCGAAATGAGCCAGACCCCTCTTTCCATGATAGATTCATCTACCCAGGTCTTATTTATGAAAAAAATAACACCACACTAATATTAAAACATTAATGCCACTCTTATCTAATTTTGACACTATTGTCCAAGTCTGTTTTTGTCCCCAACAATTAATTTATTCTAGTTCCCCATGTTTTTTATCAGCCTAATGTGAGTACATTCAACCCATTACCAATAGATCCCTATAAAATCCCATTCAAAGAGCATTTAGAAAGGGTTAGAAATTATCACTAAAAAACAAGAATAAAAGAAAGACTACTCAGTAAATATTCCCTATTCTTTGCATATAGACAACGAACACATTTAAAAGCTTATTCAATTCTTTACACTAGTCCCTAACTACTTTATGCACATATATTTTAGCATACTACATATTCATACACCCAATTTCACAAATCACATCAAGTGAGAGAACTACATATGGTTTGATACATCTTTAGAGTATTAGTATGTAGACAATGTGCCCACATAACAGGTGTGGATCCACATCTAGTGAATATTACACACACTAACCCCCATCTTGCTTAAAATTGGTCAAAGCATAATGGAATATAGGGTTTGAAGAGAAAGTATGCCTATAGGTAACTCTATAGACTTTAAACTACTAAAACTTCATGGATAGGGTCACACAGACCTGGTGAACAAAACCTAAAAAGCTCATATCCTTAAGAAAATAATGGTAAATGTAGACTATAACATTGACACCACTCTTATCTAGTTCTAGTGATCCTATATAATCACAAATAGAAGTTTAGATCTTAGTTTATGATAGTGTCCCAGTCTTGAACAATGAATTTTAGCCTCTATCATAGTTGGATCAATCAGTTTCTAGATAAGTCTTGTTTTCTTCTCCTTATTATTATTTTTGAAAAATCCTAAATTGTAATTAATTTACATAAATTAGTATCTTAATTATTGTCTATTTATTTACTAATTTTACTACTCATACCCTTTAATTAAATTAGGAATAATACACCAATATTCCCAAAATTGTTAAATCACAAATATTATAATAATTTAGCACAAGTTGTTGGATTTCAATTACACAAGTTGTTAGATTAAGAAAATAAGCTGATCATATGCAATAAATTTTTAAAAAAGTATGCTTAAGCATTATGAAGGCATTAGTTAGTAAATAGTCACATTGAATCATATAAACCATATATAATAGAAGGTTCAAAAAAATTATGCAAATTCTTAGGAATTTATAAAATTTATTGGAACCCATAGTAGATTCCAATTTAAAAATAGAGTTAAATTTATCATGCCAAAGTTTTACATGAATTAGATTCTAGGAACTTATCCATTTTAAATTAGCTTTGGGACATATTCAAATCAACATATGGTTTTACATTATCATCTCAAAGGGGCTTGATCATCCCATTCTTCATTATATCGAGAGGATAAGTCTCAAGAGTACATGTTGGATCACATATATACAAGTGTATTCATTATTTAATATTTCATCTCACATATGTTCAATGTCTCCATTTTTAATATTTTATAACATAAGTGAAAACTAATTTAAACATGTTTCACTATAGGTTTGCATAGAGCATGGTAAAGAATTTAGTACCTAATTGAGAACTTCCATCATGGTTATCCTATGGTATCACCTTCTATCCTTTTACTATATAAATTCCATTACTAGAATAAATTGAGGACAAAATAATATTTTGTATTAGAAACTTGACAATATCAAATTTTAACAAGCGTTATCATACTTGAATTAAGCACGTATGCATGATTTTTTTCACATTATTCCTTAACCATTCATCCATATATGGGTTCATATGTTTTTTAATTTCAATTACTATTGCATAGGATCTTTATAGTCTCTACATAAGCAAATTAATATCAATTTTAGACTGTATCTTGATCTTAAATTAATGTTTCTTGATTTTTCAATAGTTTTACCTTACCTCAAATAGTCAACAAACTATGAACCTATCCGCTTAGGTTAGAATTATTTGTGAATAATTTAAAAACTATTTTCATAAATTTAAATTATTAATATCAGTTATACCATACATTTTTCATGTTGATACAAAGGAAATTACCCAAAGAGCTAGTTATATAGACATATTAAGCCTACACACACATACACACAAACACACACACACACACACACACACACACACACACACACACACACACACACACACACACACACACACACACACACACAATATACATATTATATATATATATATATATATATATACACACACACACACACACACACATACATACATACATACATATATATATATAGATAAAGAGAGATATTATATAAAATATATACACATACTATATATATGCACATACATACATATATACACATGTGTGTATATATACATATACATACATACATTTGCATATACATGTACACACATTCAAGATGTTAGTTGACATATTATTATTGTGGTTAGTTCCATCATAAGTACATATATCAATCTTTCATGTCTTTGTTATCTAGATTACACACTAATATGTGATTGAATTATGGTGATAATGAAGTGTTAGTTGAGATAATTTCATTTTAAAGTAATTTTTTTCACACCTTATATATAATAAATTCATGTAAATTATAATAGACTACAAATTTTACATGTTCGAAAGAGGATTTCCAAAGACTATTGTTAACATGGTTCCACTACTATGATCGACAAGATGATAAGATAGTTTCTAATTTAGAGAGACACCTAGAGTGGCTAAAGTAAAATTTACAAATTTTTTTGGAGTAATAATATTTTATAATATGGATCCCTATGTAAAACATAATTATTTATCACATATATGGTGATATATTTGAAATAATATAGCTAAAAAATATAGTTTTTCTATAAACTTGGTTGTCAAGGTTGGGACAATACATTTTTTGTCATTGAATAAATTTGAATGGGAAATTTGAAATGTTAAAAAGTTAGATATTAAGTGGATAAGGGAAATTTAACACTATATTAATACTAAAATTGATGGATATGTATATATGTTTTCTAGTTAAATGATACATTTATTTTGATACTACTTAATATTTGATTGTGATAGGCATAAAGGGAAAACCTTTTTAAAAAAATTCATATGCTAGTGAATATGCTATCTTTACAAAAGGTTATGGTGTTGAGTCTAATTTACATAGATTATTCAAGGTGGCATGGGGATGTGATTTTTAAGAAGTTGAATGAATAGGAGGTGAAATGTTAAGACTAGACAAAATATGAATCCCATAAATAAATTAAAATTTTAAGCAGGAAAAAATACAAGAGGCAAATAAGATAATTCAACTTCAATGAAGCTAAGACAATACACAAAATGTGGAAAATAGAGAAACATTGATGTATAGTGCTTGAATAATGATGTAAATAGGAAGGTAAGGATGAAAATTTAGGAACTAGAGGTAGGATACCTCCATAAAAATTGACAATGATTGAGACTTAGAGTGGTCAGGATGAAACCAGAAGGACTAATACAAGAGATTAATAAATAGAGTCTATTTTAAAGAAAGAATGGGAAATGGATTGAAATACCATAAAAGTAGAGTTATGTGAAGAAAAATAGAATCATACTAGAAACTTTAGGATATAACATGATCTTCATAATTTTTTATTTGAATAGGAAGAAAACTAATTTGTTAACAATTTATATATATAAAGGTTTAGCTAGGGAATAATATACATCACTCATCTTTAAGGATCACATTACATAGGCCATAACAATTTGATTGAGTGGTAGCAATAAGTAATCTATTTTTTTAGAAAAATAGTATATTATAAGAAATTTCTGATGAAATAATGTAAATATTAACTTTATGAAGGGTATAATATAGTTCAAGGACTATAAAACAAAATCTTAGTGGATAGTTTAGATCTCAAGTATCATAAGTGGTAACAGTCTGGTAGTGATAACACCTAGCAAGATATTGATCAATCTTCATATCATAAGATCCATATCATTTGACATATGATATTTATTTATGTTACAACCATAATATGGATTTAATGGTTTCTAGTATACCTTCTAACTTGAAAAATGATGTGGGGAATTAAGAGTATTCAAGATGAGGGAATCAAATGACATCATCTCATAATATGTTTATCTTAATGATAAGGTTAGTCTATATACAATTGTGTACAAACCAAATTATACTTGGATGGGATAAAGGTTAGATTGGTTTCAATGTTTAAATGACATAAATTCATGAGTCAAATTATCATAGTAATGATAAAAGATTCTTGAATGTGATAAACAAAGTGAATTTTTAATTTTAGGATGTTGATAAGAAAAATTATTTTCTTAAATTAATATGAAAAAAGAATGTTTTTAATAGTGCAAAAAAAATCTTAAACAAAGAAATAACCAAAACAACCATTAACCAATTTTAACCCCCAAGATTAAAATGTCAACCCCTATAATTAAAAACTTGTTTGTCATATTTTGTTAACCTTGCTCCTAACCTTGTCATGTCTTATGTTCTAAAACTTTGTTCACAAAAGTTAAGGTTTGTTTGATAATATTAAGGTAATATTCTATCTTGGTGTTGTGTTAATCTAGATATGTTATGTTGTAATAAAGGGTTAGTCAAAAGCTGTCATAGGTTACTAGGTGTTCCTTAAGTTAATTTAATGCCTTCATTACATTTTATGAACATTTCATGCTTCTTTAGAGAGATTAAGGTTTTTTGAAATCTTTAAGATAATATTTTATGAAGAAAAAGATGTTCTTAGCTAACTCCGACATGTTTAAATTCTTAACAAGGTGATTTATTCATACATTACACTTTTAAAAGATCTTAAAATAGTTTATAACATGTATATTAATATTAAAAGTCACAGAGTGGTCATATTCTTTCATTTCAACACTTAAGACAAAATGTTAAGTCACCTGTATGGACTTAGCATATCCAATTCCAAGTGAAAACATTGAAAAGGTGTGTATTTGGTTTCCATAGGTCAATTACATGTTTATATTGTAGGTATAGGTCATGAAAGTGCAAAAAATGCTTCTTTCTCTCCATCACTCCATTGGCAAACTTGTAAAGGTAGTTTTTCATATGCTGAATATGGATAGAGAAGAGAGAGTCAAGGTATACAAATTTTTATATAGGAGTGGGTCCTAATAATATTAAAATACGTGGAGTTTTTTTGTAGATCCATCCCCTCTCCTTAATAAACAATCGTTAACAAGGTAGGATAGTTTGAAAGAGCTACTCAACCTCATAGGCTCAATTTCTCTCCTTAAAATGATAATTTCAAGTTGGTTGAATGTATGATAAAAATTTAAGAGGGTATAAGGGACCTATTTATACATATTAAATGCTTTTAAAATCCATAATTCAAATGTGTGGCCTTAATTTGGTAAGAAACCTCCATTGTATATAGTTTGTAAAGTTGATTGTCATAGTTTCTTGTTTGTTTCAAGGTATTCAATATTTGAAGGAATGGAATGATAAAAAATATATATGTTTAAAATATTTTAAATGAAATTATATATCAAATAGCTCCATTTCTTCACTCCAACACCATCTTCTCTAAGCAACATGTAGTTTTCTCACTTTCAAGACTATGTGTAAGCTGCCTACAATAATGGAGTAATGAGATCTTGTTTTGAATTATTTAGAGATGTATAAGGGTCTTTAACTCATGAATAAATGTAATGAGGTAACGAAATAACATTTTCAAGTTCAAAATAGGATTAATACTTGAATCAATCCAAGGCCTAAATCATAGGAAATCAAACCTATAGGTATGCAAACCTATAGGTCTGTATTCCACGATATATGATTGAAATGTGAATTAAAAGATGGAATTTGAGAACTTGAATCATGAATAAATTATGGTTTTTCCACATTTATAAGTTTTTAAAATAATGGAGCGTGTTTTCTAGCTCAATGATAAAAGATCCAAAATACTACCACCTATAGGTTGGATAATAGAGTTTGGTCATTTAAGGCTTTGAGACAACATGAAAACACTTGAGAATGTATATATGAGACTTAAAATTAGGAGGTATATTTGAAATAGTATTTCACATCTCTATTTTCTCTCACCATTAGTTGATGGAATTTTGAAGGGACTCATACCATTGCCATATAGAGGCTAGTCCAGACATTGGTAAAGAATAGATAGTTATAATGTATTTGATGGATTCTTAGACTTTTATAAATGGCATAGATATGGTAGGACTATAAGTAAAGTTTTTATAATCACAAATAAGTTTAAGAAATCCAATAAATTTCTAATTTATTAAACCTTTAGTCAAGGAAAATAATGATTATACCAAATAAAATGGTGTGCAAACCTCTAAAGAAGTCTTATGTTTTGTGAATTAGGTGTAGGTATAGATAATTTATAAAAATAATTTAAGACACATTAAATATGGGGGGTAGTAATAAAAAAGGTTTTATTGATAATAATAAATAATTTCTAGCTCTAGGTATGTAGTTAAGACCTCAAATGGTTACCCACAATTTTGTTTAGATTATTCAGGTTGGCTTCAAGCTTGAGCAGAAGAGGCAGTGTGCAAAAATGAGAGTTCTGTTTGATATAATAGATAATTTTTTTTAGTAATCAAATATCAAATAATACTTGAATAATATCATATTAATTAATTCAAACACAATCACGTTTGACCCTACATACACTCAACCAAGTGTTATTTTAGACCATTTTGCTAGAGAGAGAAGGGTCTACTTGGTTTGAAGACAAATATGTTAGATAAAATTAAATAACTTTAAAATAATTATATGATTTACTAAAATTATATATATATATATATATATATATATATATATATATATATATATATATATATATATATATATATATATTTATTTATATATGTGTGTGTGTGTGTGTGTGTGTGTGTGTATATGTATATATGTATATGTATATGTATATATATATATATATATACATATATATATATATATATATACATAAATATATGTATATATACATATATATATATATATATACATACACACACACACATATATATAGATATACATATATATATATATATATATATATACATATATATATATATATACATATATATATACATATATATATACATATATATATACATATATATATATATATATATATATATATATATACACATATATATATATATAGTATTCATGTATAAGAAGACATGTCAAAACTTTGGTAATCCTATTTAGATCAAGTAGGCCTAAGTGCAAGTTTATAGAGCCATGTGTGTTAGGTGTCAAGAGTTTGTAAGTTAAAGACTTGTTGGAAGATCAAGTGAAGAATATAAACCCCATGAATTTATTTTTGAATTTAATTAATAATCCTATTAATATTCTTATTAAACATTGAACAAATGCTCAAACATAGGTTTCTAGGGTCAAGAGTGCATAGTGCCTTACAAACCATGAACATCAAATAAAGATGATTAAAGGAGGAATAATGAATGAGAATTGTAATATGAAAATTTAATAATGGAAATAAGAGTGCCATATAATTTATTTATGTTTATTTAATCAAAACCAAACACCAAACCACCACCTTTAGGCCTCATTTCTCTCTTAACCTCATAGAATGCATGTTCAACCACATGAATGACATAAACTTTTGCTCATATCTTTATTGAAAATTTGGATGGTATAAAATGGTGCTTATAGGTGTTTAATTAGTTTTACCACTTCCACATTTTTATATTATTAATGAGAGAGATGATCTATTTTCTATGAGAAATTCTTAAGAGATAATGACACTTTAAACCCTCCAAAACCCTTCCTTAGAGATGGATGGATGAATAAACCCTTATTATGGATTATAATTTTAATTAATGGACCTATAAACATTTTTATAACCTAATTATGTCATTTTAACACCTTATCAAACATTTTTTTTGCATTTTTGAAGGTACATTACTATATGACATAGGCCTAAATATAGGGCTATAATGTTGTGTGTGAAGAAGTAGGGTGTGGAATGGCCTCCAAACCAATAAAAAAGGTATATAAATAATTAAAATAGGTTATAAAACCATCCACACACCTTTTTATTTCCCTCAAGATGTTATATAAGACAACCAAGTCATTAGGTTGGCTAAGAAGGGAGAAATGCATTATTTTTCAAGCAAAAGGAACATATCTACAGACCTAAAAAGGTAAATGGAGACATAAATCTCAAAGTTTTGAGTTTAATAATTATTTTTTATTCATAAAAAACCATTTACAAGCTTCATAGACTAAAAATTTCTTTTCAACCACTCTAACTATTTATCAAGTCTGCACAAGTGCCTAAGCTAGTTTGTTTTACCATCCCATAGTTTTTTCATCCATACAAGGTCTTAGAACATGAAATTTTAAATGGTGAATTTTTATGGGATGGGTAAATTTAATTACACACTTAATATGAGTTTCAAAATTTTTGGAGTGATTTTGGGCCAAAACTCAGTTTTAGGCTTGGCGACCTAATTGAGGCATAATTAGGGAGAGAGATTAGATGAAAAAGTGTACTTCCACTTGGTTTTAGTTTCTAAAATTTGTAATGGATATGTAAGGATATATTTATTCATAAAAAATGTATTTATTTTTATAATATCCTCAATAAATTTTTTTTTACAATGAGGTTTGCACATTTTTAGGGCTACAAGGAAATGAGTGCAAATGAGAGATTTTGGTGAAAATGAGATCTTGGAGAGAGTTTGAGACCTAAAAATGAATTTATTAAGATATTATATTATATAAATATGCCTTTAATGGATATATATATTTCTTTGGTGAGGATGAAACTAATATTTGACATGTGTAAGCAAAGGTAGATGTAGTAAGGCCATGTGGGCCTCAAGACATGTAGGAGGTGTAAACATCATTGCAAGGTCAATTTTATGAGTTTATTAAGAATATTACAGGTTTAAAGAGAATATAAATATAATTTCAACAGTAATTGACCATTAATTAAGACACTTGTCACTCCATAAGCCACGACAAAGGGAATTTTTTAAGAATAAGTCAAGGTGTCAAGCAAAGTTATAAACTCCTACACCATGTGGAATAGGAAGACATAATTAGATCAGATGAACAAATGATTAGAAGCATATTAATAATATTCATAAATCTTTATTTATTTTAAATTTATCTATAAAGAGTGGCACTTGTTAATGGGCTCTCATATGCCCCTTTTCTCTATCTTTTGTCACTTTCTTTATAAATTGAGCCTTGGTTGGTTATGTTTGTATCCTTAACTTGGGTGGTGAAGCCTTTCCCATTTTCAAGAATTTTATAATTTACAAAATTATGTTTTACCTCCTCCATTAATTAGTTTCAATTTGTGTGCATGACTAATTACTCTTGTCAAGTGATTAGCTTTGCTTCCTTAGCATGTTGTCCTTTTATAACATTCATTTTTAATTTTAAATCCTTTTTATAGGTCTTGTGAAGTGTTTAAATGAGGTGTGACTGTTGGATATTTTTAATGGTGATATCATGGTGTTATCATAGATATGCTCTAGTCAGAAGATGAGGTTCTTTGATAGCCTAAGTGACAATGACAAACTGTGTAAGGTGCTTGTTCTTATATGCTTGAAGGTGTCTTGGTTGATATTAAGTGTTCTCATGGTTCTAGATATTAAAGTATGAGTATGGTGATTATATAGTGGGTAAGGGGTACTATTAGAAGTTAATTATTCTTTTATTTCTTGTGTATGAGTGGATTTCACATAGTTGATCATAGTTTTCATCTAGACACTTTGGGTCTAATGGCAGAAAATTTGAGTAGGCAGAGTGATGATGTCACCATTACCACATGAGAATGTGTCAAGTGGAGATGTTCATGTGGTTATGATCATAGTTTTCCCTAGTTATTATGATATATATCTAAATTAATGTGTAAAATCATGGTTAAATATATGCATATGCCAAGTTGGGCTCCTAGGTAACTTGACTATGTTTTCTTGGCTTAAAGAGCATTTTGATGGTGTTGTATCTTACATGTGTGAATGTTTCAAGAGAAAATAATCATATGGTTTTGTTCATTTTTTATCACATATTATTTGAACTAAATTTTATATCCTCACTCAAGCATTAAAAAAGTTATGTTTGTTCAAATTTGGCCACCCAAATAGGTTTTAACATGGTTGGCTTTGTGACAAAAGTTTTTGAGAAGGTAATTTAGTGGTTTTATATGTCACATGCACAAGGGTTATAGGAGTAGTGTGTCACCTGGTTAGATTTTACTATGTGAATATATCATCTAGTAAAAAATTTATATCCTTTAAGTAAGCACAGAAGAAGTTATTAAGGATAAAAAATGGCTACTCAAACATATTGATAGGGCTCTCATACGTAGTCATTTTTAAAAGTGTTAAAAATTAAACAAGATCAATGATGTGCATGGCTCTAAGGATTTATGAGGTATAAATATGAGGATACACTCATTATTTTTTACATATAATCAAAATTATATGATAATAATCCAACAATGAGAGGCCATTCATACAGTTGATTGAATGGTGAACATTGATCATTAAAGCCTTGATTGATCCATAGAGATCAATGGAGCATGTTAAGTCAACATTTTGAGATCGTATGAGGTGAGGTCAAAATGATTTAACTTTAATAGTTGAGCTTTGGTTCCTATAAATTAAATATCAAAAGATATTAATGGTGCATATATGATCTGAGCTAAGAGTTTATTATATTTTATCATTGTGTTTGAAGGTTAACTGTGACCATTACTTTTCAAATATTTGAATTTAACATAGGAAAAACTAGAGATCTATATTTCATCCATATATTTATATATAAGTTGAGTTTTATATTTCTATAAGAATCAAATAAATATACCCCATGGTGTATTGAATTAACCTAATTTAAATATCTGAAAGTGAATACAATTAAATATATTGAGCCTAAAAGTTGACTATGTGTACATGTTTATTCTACAAGTGACTGAAGAAGGATATTAAACCTTGTATTGATGTTGTTTTGATGTATCATTATGTATTATCTATTGGAACATGTTGTAGACTACATGATAATGATCTATATGTATTTTTGAGGTGTGATCAATCTATCATTAGTATGAATAATGCTTAAGAAGTTTAGTGTCTGTTCGTTTATGGTGACTATGTGCACCAAACCACTATTTGAGTTGTTTGAACATACACATAGCTGAGATAAGTTGAATGTGATCATTTGAAGATTTATAAGAGTACATAAGGAGTGGACCCACATATTTAGAAGTGGTTTTATGTTCTTTTTTACTCAAGGGAGTGCTAAAGGATTGAATGGGTTCACACGAGACCTAGAAGGGCTATAAGGGCCTTATTAAAAGGAGTAGTTATTTAAGGGTGACCCACAGATGCTATGGCCAACTAATGAATATTTTATTAAGCCATGTCTTCATGTGAGAGATGACTTAAGGGATAAGGCATGTATAATGGCTGATCAAGGTAGTGATAATCAATATTGTTCTATAAATAGTGGAACCAAAGATGATGGGTTCTAGACTTGGTGTGAGAGACTAAGAAGAGATTTGAGAGAGGTTTGTGTGTGTGTTTTATTGATTCAAGGAGTGGGAGTCCCATAAGGATGAGTTTAGAAGAATAATAGATTGAAGACCATTTATATGACCTATTGGTCATAATTTTGTTAGCAGAATAGTGATCTTGAAGATTGAGTGTGAGTAAAGGAAAAGAAAAATAAGTTAAGGTCCATCATCAAGTGTTGTTTATATCAATTCAGAGGTGGAAGTTTTTCATAGGTGTTATTGTAGTAGCTCTACATCTAAGGTGGTTGGATCCTCCTTACAAGGATAAACTTTCTAAAATGTCTATGTATTGTTATAGCTCAACTAGATAGCTATGGTATCAACTTATGGGATTGGAGTCTCACTAAATAGGGATTATAGTTCATTGATCATTTGTAAATGGTCTAATTTGGATCTTGTTATTATAGGATATTACTCTAGTTATAGTTTCTAATGGGTTTTATTACCTAAGAGGTTTTCTCATGTATGTCATGTGTTATGTGATTGATCTTTCATTATCACTCTTGCTTATTGATATGAATCATATGTATGCTTCATGAATTCTTGTAGTAACTAGTTAAGTATTTGTAAAGATAAAAATTAAATTTAAATTATTTGGGCTCACTGATTCACCCCCCTCTCAGTGATTGTATTTTTAATAATTGGTATTAGAGTACGTCCATTGGTAAAGGCTTAACAACATGAAGGTGATCAAAGGTACAATGGTTGACAAAAGGGTTATGTCTTATTTTTTAAAAAAAATTGATGGTGATTTATCAAAAGCTAGTAGTGTGAAGACACAAGAGTAAAATTTAGACGTAATAATCAAGAATTTGTAGGTCATGATCAATAAATATCTCAATCAAATAAAGGGAAGTAAATATATGACTTACAAAAATGTTATCTTATCTAAGGATAAAAGGTATTCCATATCCACCAAAAGGGTCAAGAATGAAAATTCTTAGATCAATAATAATCAAGAAAAAGGGTGGTAAAATTGAATAATGTCTTTAATGGGTATTGATTCTCATGTAATCAATTTGGTCATAGATGTAAGGATTGTGCTCTCTCTCCAAAAATCAAAAAGGATATCATATGTTACAATTGTAACCAACAAGGTCACATAGCCAATAACTGCAACATGGCCTTTTGAAAAAAGGATATACAAGTCATTAACACTATCAAATGGTTTAAGAAGACCAAGTATAAATAAGAAAAGAAGAAAATTATAAGCAGACCACCAAAGGAAGTCATTGTTTGTTCAAGTAGCTTTACATAATCAATAAGATGAGAAAAAGAGATAGTTAATAGACATTGGATGCTTAAATCATATGATAAGAGACAAGAGCAAGTTTATCTCTCTAAAGAAGACCAACCTAGGTGTAATAAGATTTGGTGATAATAAATTTGATAATATTTTTGGGAAAGGTAATATGAGTTTGGATAATTGTTATATGAAGACTAAGAATGTCTTATATTTAGAAGGTTTGAAACATAATATTTTAAGTGTTAGCCAAATGTGTAAGCAAAGAAAAATTTTAACTTTTCATGGTGATGTATGTAAAGTAAGAAAAGAGAAATATGATATATTAGTTGAAAAGGTTCGTAAAATAGATAACAACATGTATGTATTCCATGAATCCTAGAAGAAGAGGTGATGTAGGAGTCATTTGAAAGAAATTTTATTTGGTATAGAAGGATTGGACATATAAATTTTGATAATATAGTAAATATCAAATCAAAGGGGTTGGTAATGCATATGCTCAAGATTTCTAAAATTTGTCATTCTCTTTGTAAGGCATGTCTTCATGGGAATCAAACCAAGATAAGATACAAGAACAAAGAATTATCTACTATAGATCCATTGGAGTTGATCCACACTGATCTATGTCGACCTATGAAAAATTAAAGTATTCAAGGTAATCATTACTTCATGCTTCTCAATTATTATTTTACTAGGATGACTTGGCTAATATTTCTTAAATAAAATTCATAAGCTTTTGTAAAATTTGTGTCATTTAAAGCTCTTGTGGAAAATGAAAAAGGTTCAAAGATAAAGTGTGTGAGATCAAATAGAAGAGGTGAGTTTTGGTCTCATAAGTTCAATGATTTCTATGATGAACATCAGATAAGAAGAAAATACTCTATTGCTAGAATACCACAATAGAATGGTGTGGTTGAAAGGAATAATAGGATTTTGGTTGAGATGGGTAGAACCATGCTTCAAGATATCAAAATATTAGATGTTTATTGGGAAGAGGGAACCAAGACTTATATGTACATCTTAAATAGATGTTAAATTATAATAAATGGTAATAAGACACCCTATTAGTTATGGAAGAATAGAGTGGCTAATGTTAAACATTTTACAGTGTTTAGGAGTAGGTGCTTCATCAAAAAAGATGAAGATAATCTTGGTAAATTTGATTCAGGATATAATGAGGGAATATTCTTAAGATGTTCTCATATAAATACTGACTATAGATGACTCAACAAGATACTTCACAATATTTTTGAAAGTTTAAATGTGAGATTAGATGAGACAAGTAGAGTCAATAATCTAAAACTATAGGTAAGTGACTCAACTAAAAATGTCATTGCAAACAATGATATTTTATCTATTTAAACTAATGATGATGAGGAGGAGGAGGAGTAAGAAAGACAAGATACTAAATCTCCATCTAGAAGAATTTAGAAGCATTATCCAATCTCTAATATTATTTGAAATTTTGGTGTAAGGTTGAAGACTAGAAAGAGAATGTTGATTAATCAAAATCAATAAGACTCCACTCTATTATCAATGACTAAACCTAAAACTTTTATGGAAGTTAGAAATAAGAAAGTTGGATTGAGGTAATGGATGAAGAAATTGATAAAATAAAAAGTAATGAAACATGAGACTTAGTTCCTAAACCAAAAGATAAAAATGTGATAGATACCAAATGGGTTTTCAAAACAAGATGAATGGGAAAGGAGAAGTGGTATACACATAATATTTTTAACTTTTATCAAATACTGATGCTTTTCATCGTACAAGAATCCATCGTGACTTAATCTCTCTAAGTGCATGCCTTAGGGGTGCATCAAGAAAGGGGTGGGTATACCTTTGGTTCTTCAAAAGATTTTTGTCCCTTATTGCCACATTATTTCTAATCCAACTAGTTCCTAAATCCTTTACGTAAGCTATTTCTCATCCCTTGTAGAGTCTTCTAGTATTTTCCTCTTTCTATCCTTCATTTCCTTTCTTATCACCATTTTTACCTCTTTAGTATACTAGGTCAACCTGGTTGAACTAGTATAGTTTAGGGTCACTTTAGCTATTTAGGTTTGTTAGACTTCTAGTGGACCTAGCATAGACTTTAGGCATTAGATTGAAAATGTGCTAGGTCAACCAGGTCGACCTAGCATAGCTGATATGTTTGAATGATTTTAGGGTGAGATACTCATATATATATAAGGTCATTTTAGTCATTATTTGAATTTTAATAATGAGTTATTTTTTTCTTGTGCTTCTTCACAATCTTCTTTTTCACCATTCTAATTGAGGAGTCTTAGCTTAGTTTTCTTATTTAGAGAATCTAATTTTGTGGATAAGTCTTGGATGCTTTGGCCTAACAAAGTGATCCTTATTAGCCATAACAACCTCTTACAAAGACCCATTGACCAAGGGAGAGATTGAATCGTAATGGGTTCACATTCAAGTAAGCATATTCTAACTTTATTATCCTTTCTTTTAGTAGATAGAAGTATCATAAGTGTTGGCTCAAATAATATTACTCTTCATATTATATTTATTAGGGTGTTACTCACACATAATTTATTTGAAGTTCCTTATACATCTTTGATTACTTTGCATCTAACCCATCACATTGTGCCACAAGATTTGGTGCACACTAGATTAGTTTAATTTTCTTATTATTGTAATAGTTTATTATATTTTTTATTAGCATAAGTGAAATATCAAATCATAGGATTATTTTAGGGTTCTTGTGTAATTTTGTTATACTATAGGCTTCTGAACCATTCCTAACATGATATGTTATGACAAGTGATACAAGTGAACCCATAATCGGGTCTAGAGATCCTCATATTAGTCATGCTCCCACTTAACAAGTGTATACCTAATCAAAAGTTTAGGTATGATCTATCTTATCCAATCTACTATTAGTTCATGTACATCATGCAATTTTGATTGCATACATTCTGGTGAACCTGACATGAATCATATCCCACCACTAGTTGGATTTTCTTCACATGTCCATTATTATCTCTTTTCTTATTTATCATTAACTTCACTTTGGCTTCACCTTCATTACATTATAGTGAACCCAATGTGAAACTAACCTTTGTCATATTTCTTTCACTTATGTCATTATTTCTATAATATATTTTGACATACTATTTTTATTCTATCATCTTAGTTATTTTTCTCTGTGCACAAGAATAAGCAATTAGATTGATCAACTTGACCTAGTATAGGTTTTCAACACATTTTAGACTTTTAATTTAGCCTAATAGGTCAACCAAGTTGACCTAATACATTTAAAACCTCTTTATAGTAGGTTCCTATATAGTTTGATTGATCAGCTAGACCTTCTATAAGTTTTAGTTTTATAAACTTCTAAATTAGCCTACTAGGTCAACCAACTCAACTTAGTGAATTTTTATACATCTTGTTCAACATAATAGGTGAATCAGGTTAACCTAGTGTATTTTAGCACTTTTTCAGTAGGTTTCTATATTACTTGGTCAACTAGCTTGACCTAGTTTGTATATTTTTGACTAATTTCTCCAAGATCCTTAATCAACAATATATTTCATTTTCATCTCTAAACCATTAAGGTCAATCTCTTATTCTCTATCTCTTTCTATTATGTACATTCTTTTCAAGTTTGTAGTCTTCAAAACTACCCCTACATAGCCAAATAGAATGACTTGGTCAACCTAGTTTTATGTTCTATGTGTTATTTGAAAACAACTAGGTTAACCTAGTCAACTTAGTAGGTTTTCTAAACCCTATATTTAGTAGTACTAGCTTGACACTATTGACCTAGTTCTATATATTGTGCATATAGTGTTTTCACTATACCTTGTTTCAAAGTTGGAATTCACATTTTATGTTAATCACATATATCCTTTAAAATATTTGCATGCTTAGAATAGTTCACATAGTATAATTCCGAGGTTTTCAATCAACCACTTAGTTTCACTATTTCTATTTTATGCACACACAACCAAATCACATAACATCAACAAGTACTTTAACATTTGACTACCCAGGCCAACCTACTTGGATTTCATCACCAATGGGGAATCTGACTTGATTCTTTGGTTAATTATAAATGGTGGTTAATGGTATATTCTAGATAAGTACCTAACACCATTATCATTGTAGTGTGTGAAGTGAGGGGTAGGCCTCAATACTAAGCCCATATAATTGCTACTATAGTCCATTTCATCTTAAACTTACCTGAAACCATCCATAGGTTGTTATATAGTACCTTACAACAAACTACTTATCATTTAAAATTGTTCTTAATAATATAATTAACATTCTAGGTTGACCAGTTAGCTATCTTTACTTTCCAAGTTGCCTACTTGCTCTTTGATCAATTGTATGTGAAAAAACATGAATTATCTAGCATTGGTGAAAGGTTTTATTTGTGTGCATCAATTGGATTGGCCAACATCAATTCAATTTATTGTTTGTTTACTTTCATCATTTCTTTTCCTATATTAGCTTCAAAATTATCTATTTTTTCCCACCTTATCATCAATCCTTTATTTTTTCTTGTCTACTATACTAGGTCTACTTGGTCTACCTAGCAATATCATAGATCTTGTTTTCTAACCTTATTCACTACATTAGGTTGATGTAGTTAACCCAATATAGTCTATAGGTCCTTTTTTTACACTAGGTTAACCTAGTCAACCTAGTTCTATTTCTTGCTTTCACTATTTATCAACTTAATTCATCACCTCTTCCAATTTGCATTCAATGCATTTCCCTTTCATCAAAATGAGGTCTCCTATCATAATATTTTTATATATTATTAATTAATGTATATCCTATATGGGATGTTAATTTTTGCCTTTCTTTTCCTCCCAAGAACACCATCACTCTTGAGGCGTTTCTCCTCCATCTACAAATTGTAACATGGTTCAAATAAAACTTGAAGATGAAGTTGATAGATCCAATCCTTTCTACACCTACCAAGAAACCTCTCCAAATATTTAAAATAATGTGGGAATTATTGACATAAGTTTACTTAACAATCCCATTAAAAACCCTTCTAATAATCCTCCCCCCATCACTAATTTGGGGAGTTCTCCTTTTAAGACTAACCTACCACTTGATATAATCCGATTATTAGGCCAAGTGTTTCAACAAATGAACATTATCCAAAAATTTAATTCCAATCAAATGATGCAACTTCAACAACACTTGATCAATGTGGCTAATCAATCTCCAATCATGCATCCTCAATCTAATATTAACTACATTCCTCTACCTCTTAGAAATGCCTCAATTAATGTTATTCTTCAGCCAATAATGAATTAAAAAATGCTTAAAACTATTCACAATGATCCTTTAGCTCCCTTTATTGTATCTATTAACATTGGTAACATATTACCAACTATCAAATATGATGGGACTAAAGACCCCACCTCATTTCTTAAAGCCTTTGATAATATCTACAAAGAGTGGATCCAAACTAATACATTTGTTATTACTAAACTATTATTTATAACTTTCACTGGTGATGTATTAGAATGGTATAATCAATTATGCCAAAATTCTATTTAGAAACTTAAAGTTTTGGTAAATCCTTTAATTAAAGAGTTTCAACACAATGATCCTCCTAAAAGTTATCTTAGCCATTTCATAAATACTAATCAATCTCCTAATGAATCAGCTCATGACATTATTAAAGTTTGGAAATCCTTATATCATACAGTCAATCATAATATGTCTGATGATAACCAATTCAAACTCTTTATTACGACTTTAACTTACACTCTTCAATACAAGGTTCAAACCTTTGCTCCTCAAACTCTTAATGAAGCTCTTGACCAAGTTAAATGGCAAAACATTATTATGAATCAATTCAAAACTAATTATAAACTTCTTAAAGAATATTTTTAAACATCCAATGCTATCACTAATAACACTCCTCAAACCAAACTAGAAGTTGCCCTAAATGATATTCTCTTACCATCTCACATACCTCTTTTGGTACATCAAATGAGACAATTTTTACCACCGTCTAAACCTTTCATATATCATAATACTCATCCTAAGTGGTATGATCCCAATATCTTTTGTTGGTTTCATGCTAAAATTATGCATTCTAATGAATCTTGTAAATGGATTTCTAAATGTGTTATTTCTTACATGCTTGGTGATTCATTCAACCATAAAATCATGATTAAAAACTATCATCAAGAATACACTAATGCTTCTCAGAAATGATAATACTCTAAATATTATACACCTAATAACCAAAAATATCCTTCCCATAATCAATCAACCTCCAAGGATGTTTTTGTAATTGATGCTAATTATGACCAATACTTTAACAAATCTCAATATGTCAATATGGTTGAGGTCAATTATCATCAAAAACTAGATCATAAAGATCTTATTACTAATCCTAAGAAACATTATTTGGATGAATAATTGCTTAAATATAATACCACCATAAATATTTAATTAGAATCACTTGAGAAACAAATTCCTTCTTCTAATCCTCCAACCACATCTATTCCTCCAAAATCTAATTTGTCTTATAAACCTCATGCACTTCTTCTAAATCTCATTAGAATTTTCTTGAAGAACTTAACTCGATGCCTTGTAAGATTCCTAATATGTAGTTACTTTTAACTTTACCTTATCATCATAAATATCTCATACAATAAATCTAAGAGAGCAAAGATCCATCTTCTTTAGTTGAATAATAACTTTCTATTGAATCTAAACTAGCTAACATTAATACCGTTGAATCTATGTGTCCCTCTTCCAAGCCTTTTATTTAATTCATTGAAGGGGGCATAATTAATGATGAAATACTCTTTCATGATGATGATCTGCCTCTCTTCATCAAAATAGCCATTAATACCACCCTTATTCAAAAAAATCTAGTTAATGAGGGTTTTGGTATTAATGTGACCTCTTTATAGCTTCTACAACAACTTGGTTATAACAAAGGTCATCTTAAACAAACCCATATTACTTGTGTTTTTGACATGACTAATCAAATTCCACTTGGTTGTATATGGCTTCCCTTAACCATTGGTCCTAAGAATGTTCAAACCAAAATCATGGTTCTTGATCTTACATTATCCTATAGAATACTCCTTGGTCATCCTTAAACTTATCAAATGAGGAGAATTACTTCTTTTGGTAGTCAATGCATTAAATATATACATAACATAAAATTATATAAGAATGAAGCTGATCCTGAGCCATGGAGTATCCAATTACTTAATCCTAAACCACAATATCATGTTCTTAAAATACCTAAATTTAATAATGCTCCTTTACCTAAGCTCATCAATATGAATCATGATCTACAAGTCACTCTTGTAGATTTTGATGATGATGATGAACCCAATAAATTACAACATACTTGTAACATTACCAAATTACCTCTATATATTTAGAATGGATTCCTCCTCTTATGCCAAGGGATCATACAATTCCTCTCATGGATGAGATTACCAATTTCCCCCATCCATGAAATTTTGAGGAGCCATCATTACTTTAAGATGCTTTTAATTTCAATGATTTTAGAGTGGCTAAATTGTTCCAAGAGCCTCTAACCATGTCTCCTCATATATTCAATAATCTTTGGATTTTACCTTCTAAAAATCTTCCCAAATTTCAAGCATGCACAATTTCTACCACATATGATGACACCTATATAATGGCCCAATATCAATCTAGAGACTTGTATGTCTTAAATTATCAAAAGACATTATCCCAAATTCATGATTTCAATTGAGATGTACATACTATTTTTATAGATAATAACTTAGAACCTAATAGTTGTGTCCATATTAATCCTCCTCTTATAAATTATCCTTGGGTGGTAGAGCAAGCCACACCTTCCAAACCTCTAGAAGTAATTTCATATTTTTTACCTCTTTTAGATCCTTCCATTGAATCTAATCCTTCTCCCATCAATACTCCATCTACCTCTTCTACTCCATCTACTTCTTCCACTCTCGACATCACACTAGATGCCAAGGCAACTGATTTCCATTAGATACATTTTGAACATGATTTCCATGGTAATAATATTTCATATCTAGAAGTAGATGTTGAGTATTATGGTTCTCTTCCTAATTTTCCTAGTGATGAAGTTATTCTTGAGTTAATTTATGCTTGGAAAACTCAACTCCCCCAACAACATCATAAACTTGGAAATATTAAAATTAAAAATCCTTCCTTTAACAACATTGTCGCTAGCATTGATCCCAAAATTAATCCAAATTATTCCTTATCCAATGCACCATACCACTATTGAGATGGTAATGCCATACTTATTAAAGAAATAACTTGTATTGAATATGGTACTCTGTCATGCCCTCAACTAATCATAGTTTTAAAAGAAATTTCACCCTCTGAACATGATAATTTTAGCCTTTTTTTTAAGTATCAAGAGGCATTGGCTTGGTCCTACTAAGACATGCTTGATATTAACCCTAGGATAGTTGTCCATAACATCATTACCTATGATAATGCTAAACCTATGCATAAAAAACAATGCAAATTTCCTCTTGAAGTTATGAACTTCTGACATAAGGAAATCATCAAACTACTTGATGCTAAATTTATTAAACCTATGGATTATTTTGAATGGATTTCAAATATTATTCCTATTTAAAAAAAGGTAACTATGGTCATTCATATTTTCTTTGATTTTCATAATTTTAATCTTAATTTTCCTAAATACAACATTCCTTTACCTTCAATAGATGCCATTATTGATTCCATGGCTAGATATGAAAATTTATCTCTTATTGATGGATTTTCAAGATACAATCAGATTCATATAGCTCCCAAAGACTAACATAAGACTACTTTCACCATGTAATGGGAAACCTATTTCTATGTTAAAATACCCTTTGGTCTCAAAAATTTTGGGGCCACTTACCAATGTGCAATGAATCATATCTTTCATGATCTTATCCATAAAATTATTAAAACATATGTGGATGATCTTATCACTAAATCCAAACACCGTACGAATAATATTTCTAATCTTACCATCATCTTTGACTATCTCATCAAATATAAATTCTAATTTAATACTTTAAAATGTGTCTTTAGAGTTACATTTAGAAAATTATTAATATTCTTAGTCTCTCTCCATGGCATTGATGTTGAACCATCCAAGATTAATGTCATTATCAACATCCCTATTCATTCATTCTATTCTTGGTATTCATACCTATTTAGGCAAACTTTGGGAAATTAGATCATTCATTCCCAAGATGGCTTATCAAACTCACTAAATTAATTCCCTTATCAATACAAGTATAGCCTTGGATTGGATGGATCCATGTCAAAAATCATTTGACAACATGAAAGAGTCATCACTTCATCCACATACACTTCGTCCACCTTCCAATGATAAATCATTAATTCTCTATACTTCTTCCACATCTATATTGGTTGGGGAAATGCTTACCCTATAATATGATATGGAAAAGTATTATTCCATCTACTATATTGAAACATTTTATACCAAAGTTGATCATAATTACCTCACTTTCTATTTCATAGTTTAAAATGTTGTCATTACATGATTTAACAAACTACTTATGTCATTGTTCATTTTGACCCCCTTCATCATTTTTTCTCTAAAACATTTATTATAGGAGATAAAATTGGCAAGTGGATGGTATTCCTCATGGAAATTTATCTTTGGATCATCACATAAAAAAATATAAAATGGCAAGTCATAGCTGACCAACTTACCACAACTCCTATTCCCACCACTTCTTCCCTTCAAGATAATTTTCCAAATGATAATATCCTTTACATTGAAGGTCTTAATCAAATAATTTCTCTTAATGATTATTTTCATATATTTACTACCAATCTTGAATCTAATCAACATGATGAATCTTTTACTTCTTTCGATACTAATAAATTAAAGGTAATTATCAAAAATCCTAAAATTAATGTTGACTTGTATGAGGATACTTAGATGCTTCACTTTGATGGTGTTAAATGCCTTCAAGGAACTAGGGTAAGTTGCATTCTCACTAGTCCTCTTGGAAATATAATTCCTTTATCTTTATTTTTTACATTTGATGTCACCAACAATATGGCTAAGTATGAAGCTCTTATCTTAGGTATGATATCTACTTTTAATTTAGATATATAATATCTTCATGATTTGGGTGATTCTCAACTCATTTTCCATTAATTTAGTGGTGCCTATCAATGTAAAAATGAAAACCTTATCACCTATCATCAAATTACAATCACTCTTACCAAGAATTTTATCTCTTTTAGAATTGGGCCTATTCCTATAGACCAAAATTCCATTGATGATTCTCTTGATTATTTATCTTCTTTTTTTCATCCACATCAAGTTATTTCTAATCCTTCTTTTATCATTCAAATAATTAGATCTCGATCATCTACCCACCCTCCTTATTTTCTTATCTTCCACATCAAGGCTATCACTATCTAATAATTCCCATGGTATCAAAATATCATCCAATTATTAGAACATTAAACTTATCCTCCTTACTTGGATCACATGAAAAGACACATCTTCACAAGTAAGCTTTTAAGAACATATTTTGACATAACATCCTTTATTATTTTAACACCGAAGGTACCTTGCTCCATTTTATCATAAAAGATGATATCCCTCCTCTACATGAACAATCATATGGGTAAATTCATGATAGTCACTATAGCAGACATGCCACAACCTACAAGTGCCTATGTATGGGTTACTATTAGCCTACTCTAGAAAATGATGCTATTGAATATGATAAAAATTATAATCCTTGTCAAATTCATGATGATCTAATTATTTCACCTCTTACTAAGCTTCAAACTATCAAATCTCCATGGCCATTTTCCACATGGGGATTTGATCTCAATGGTAATATTCCTCATTTCCAAGATGGGCATGTCTTTATTATCACCACTACTAAGTACTTTACCAAGGGGGTTGAATCCATAACCCTTATCAAAATCATTGGTCCTACCATATATAAACTCATTATTAACCAAAATATTTGTGATTTTATCATTCCCTCTACCATCATTTCTGATAATGGTGGTAATTTAACAAATAAACATGTTAAATAACTTTGCACCAAATTCAAAATCAATCACAAGTTTTCCACACCTTCCCATCCATAGTGAAATGGCCAAGATGAGGCCACTATCAAGATTCTCAATAAAATTATTAAAAATATAATTCATGAAACTCACACAAATTATAATATTCATATTTATCCCATGCATTGGGCCTATTAGACTAGCATTCATACTACCATTAGGGAAACTCCATTTTATCTAGTCTATGGTTCTAAGTTAGTTGTTTCTCTTGAGGTTGAGATTACTTCTCTTTACATATCTCTTCATGGAATCCTTCTCAATGAGGAATTTTGTGAGTCTCACCTTCATTCCCTTGATCTACTTGATGAACATCATCTCTCTACCTTACAACATAACTACCAATATAAGGCTCGCATTGCTCGATAACATATAAACATGTTAAAGTCTATAATTTTACTATTGTTGATCTTGTAATAAAATTAAACTACACCCATGATAAATAAGGTAAATACACTAAAAAATGATGGGTCACATAATTAAATACATATTTGGTCTAAATACTTACCATCTTCAAACCAATGAAGGCCATGTTTTTAAAGAGCCCACCAATGCTCAATTCCTAAAAAAGTACTTTACTTAATCATTTCCTTCTTATCATGATTTATATCTATATCTATCTAACTATTTTTTTATATTTCTTGAGAATAGGTCTCTCACTCTACCATAGTTCTCTTTTTTTCACAAACCTTTAGTCCTCCCTTTCTAGTCTTTTAGTTTCTTAATGTACCATAGTCTTCATTATCTTATTTTTTTATTCTCCTTCTATTTACCAATTTTGATTTGGTTCCCCTTGGGGTTTTATTTTGTGAGTTCATTTATATGACCATGGATAGGACCTGATATCCCTCAAAAAACCACCATCTTTTACTTATTTACCTTCTCTTTTCATTTATTTCCAATGTTATTTTGGCATCCTTTGGGTTTTTCTTTGTGAGGTGCTTTGTCAAAAGGCTCCCTCACTTTTTTATTGTTAACACCCTCATGGGTCTCTATTTTATGAGTTTCTTTGTAAGATGATGGATAGGACCTGAACTTCCTCACAAAATTACCATTTTTTTTCATATTCTTTTAAACTTTATTTTTTGTTTCTTTTGCTAGATGAAATTTGCACAACAATCTATGATAGCATATTTTCCTCCATTTCCCTCATTCTTATGATAATAAATCACACCTTTTATTTAATTTTATCCCTCTTTTTTACCTTTGTCACATTTTTCTTTGTAATTTGAAGCAATTTAAATTGTTTCGTGTGTCATTTATCTTGATTTCCCCTTTCTCTCATCTCCACATTAGATAAATCAAGGTCAAAATCAAGATAGCACTTTTATTTTACCTTGATTTATGAGACACTTAGAACCTAATATCTTTGAATTTTCTCTCTCTTAGTAACTTTATCTTAAGTTTTCAAATGAAATTCATCTTTACCACCAATGTTTGGTTTTCCAAATCCATATGGAGGAAGAATCTAGACAAAGCCATAAAAAAAAATTTTAAAAGGTAAGTCATTTGAAACAAAAGGAAATGATATATAAAATGCAACATAAAAATATCTAAAGTTAAATTAACATGAAAATATGTGATTAAAATAACATATTCTATCTCCAAATGAATCTCTAAGTCACATTTAGCTTCACATAGAGTCAAATTCCTTTGGGGTGCAATAGGCCAGTAGATTAGAATAAGAAAACTGAAAAAAAAATATGGTGCTACCTAATTTCTCATGAAAGTACCCAATCTTCATAGTGATCAATGGCTCTATAATTGGTCCTAAAGAGTGGGAAACATGTCATGGGGAGGTACGCCCATTTTAATTTTCATGCACATAGCCTTCATTGGATGATCTATATACTCCATTTGTTGACCCAATACTTGTGTAGCTAAGAGGAGTTCTTCAGAGTCCCTAAGGTCAACAGTCCTATTGTTTTGACAAACCTATTCTAAGTGTCTTGACTTTGATAAGGATTTTATATACCTTGGTTTTTCCTTCATTCTCCCCTCCACCCACTTCATTTTCCCTCCTTGATAGACAAATTGTGATTCAAAATCTATTTTCCCTCTTCTTTACAACTCCTTCTTCTCCATTTCTAAAAAACATGCTAAAACTACTTTGTTTCAATTTTATCTATCTTTAGACACAAAACAACATGTTTTAATAACTTTGGATCATATTCTTCACTTCATTTTACTTTTACTAGATTTACTTTACTTTCCTTTTACCATTTACAATTATTTTTTTGTTATGTTGTTATATACATGTGAGTTCATACCCTTTTTCCATTATTGAATGAGATATGGTTTATTACTTCTTACATGACAATGTTGTTTTCCCTTTAATGCACCTTTTCACATTGTTGAGTGAGATGTGGATTTTTAATACTCACTCATCAATGTTGTTTTACCATTTTGTTTTTCTTTTTACAATTGATTTATCTTGCTTATCCTTCCTTTTTAAATAGGTATCCTTGATTTTAATTCGTGAGTTTATCTTTTCTTATTTGAGATTTACTTGTTTGAGTTTTTTGGTCTTTAGTATCCTTCAATTTTTGGTTACCTAATTTATTCTTGTTTGACTTGGTCATTTTATCTAACATAAAACTTGTCACCGAACTTGCCAACTTCCTAAGTACATCTTGTCCACATAACACTATTTATATTGGCTTTTCTTGCATTTATTTGTTTTTTCTCATTAGTTTTATATTTATAGGTTTGTCAAAAGTAGTCTTTGTGCCCTACACAATACAAAATAAAAACACAACTAATAACCATCTCATGATAAAAGGTAAGTGAAGGTATGCATTATATATACGTTTTAGTTAGTTTCCCCTTTTCTATCATTTAATTTTAGTTAATTTATGATTTTTAAAATACTACAACTTTTTTTAGAATTAGAGTTGTCTATGTCCTTATGTTATTTTTCAAAACACCATCCTCTATTACACCTTAGTGACACATGGTGAGATTTGAGTGGGGTATATGTATACACATAATGTTTTTAACTTTTACCAAATACTGATACATTGCATCTTGCAAGTTCTCATCACAACTGAATCTCTCTAAGTGCACACCTTAATGGATGTACTATAAAAGGGGTGGGAAGACCTTTCGTGATTGTAGAATTTTTATCCCTTATCACCATATTATTTATAATACAAATAGTTACTAAAACCTTTCCCTAAGATATTTATCCTCCCTTACATAGTCTTTTAGTCTTTTCATCCTTCTATCCTTCATTTCCTTACTTAGCACCCTTTTTACCTAATTAGTTTATTAGGTTGACCTAGTTGACCTAGTATAGTTTAGGGTCACTTTCACTATTTAGGTTTGTTATCCTTCCAACTAACCTAGCACAAACTTCAAGAATTAGCCAAAAAATATGTTAGCTCAACTAAGTCAACCTAGTATAGCTGACATATCAAAATAATTTTAAGGTGAGATACTACTATATATACAAGTTCATTTTGGTCATTATTATAATATGAAATAAAGAGTTATTATTCACTTACACTTCTTCATAATTTGATCTTCCATCATTCTACTTGAAGAGTCTTAGCTTAGGTTTCTTATTTGGATAATCTAGTCTTATGGATAGGTTTTGGATGCTTTTGCATAAAAGAAGTGATCCTTAAAAACCACAACAACCTCTTTAGAAGCCCCATTGGCTAAGGGAGAGATTGAGTGATGATGGGTTCACATTTAGGTAAGTATATTCTAAAATTAATTTCTCTCTTTTAGTAGATAAAAGTAGGATAAGTGTTGGCTCAGATAATATTACTCTTCATATTATATGTATTAGGGTGTTACTCATACTTAATTTATTTGAAGTTCCCTATACATATATAATTACTTTGCATGTAACCCCTCACATTATGTCACAAGATTTGGTGCACACTAGATTATTTTACATTTCTTATTATTAGAATATTTTATTCTCTTATTTATTAGCATAAGTGAAATATCAAATCATAACATTATTTTAGGGTTGTTGTGAGATTGTGTTATATTGTAGGCTTTAGAACTCTTCTTAGCATGATATGTTATGACAAGTGATACAAGTGATCCCATAATTGGGTATAGTGGATCCCCATATTAGTCATTTTTTAATTTAGAAAGTGTATACCCAATAAGAAGTGTAGGTGTGCTTTATCTTATCAAATCCAAGATTAATTCATGGACATCATACAATTGGTATTGTATACATAAGTCATAAGAAACAAGGCTAAACTAACCTATAAAGGATATGATCAAGTTGAAGGATTATATTTTGATGATACTTTTATTCTTGTGGCAAGGATAGAATCAATTAGATTATTTTTGGCTTGTACAGATTCCAATCATTTTAATTTACATCAAATGGATGTTAAATTTGCATTCTTGAATGGAAACTTAGAAGAAGATGTCTACATTGAGTTACTTTAAGGATACTTCATGTCAAGTAATAAATATTTTGTGTGTAAACTGAATAAGGCTCTATATTGTCTTAAACAAGATCCTAGAGCTTGGTAGATAGGATAGATAAGTATATTTTGAGTCAAGGTTTTAAAAGAGGGGTAGATGATAGTAACTTATACATTAAGACAAAAGGTAATAATTAATTGATAGTTGTTGTATATGTTGATGACATAGTTTTTAGTTTTGATAATGATAAAATGAGTATATATTTTGTAAATACTATAAAGATTGAGTTTGAAATATCAATGTTGGGAGAACTCTCTTACTTCTTATGATTATAGATTAATCAACCTGATATAGAAATTTTTATTTTTAAATATAAATAAATCAAAGATATGCTAGGGAAGTTTGACATGATGGAATGTAAGCCAATGGGTACTCAAATGATCATAGAAGGAAAGTTAAGCTACATATATATATATATATATATATATATATATATATATATTACTATGATCAAAATTTGTATTTTTCCATGATTAGAAGTATTTTATACTCTATTGCATCTAGGTCTAACATCATGTAAGCAGTAGGACTTAAAGGAAGGTTTCAAGATGATCTTAGAGAATCTCACTTGAAAGTAGTCAAAAGGATCTTGAGATATCTCAAAGTCACCATGGACTATGGTTTATAGTATCCCAGGAGTAAATAATTCTCTTTAAAAGCATACACTAATGTTGATTGGGTAGAATGTGTGAATGATAGAAGGAGTACCAATGGTGGGGTCTTCTTTATTGAAGAATGTTTGGTGTCTTATCTAAACAAGAATCAAGCCTTATCTTCTCTATAAAATTTATAATCTAAGTATATATTATTTTCCTCTTGTTGCACACAAGTCATGTGGATGAAACAAACTTTGGAGGATTACAAGGTAAGACAAAATAGACCTTATCCTATTTTTTGTGACAATACTAGTGTAATTAGTATCTCAAAGAATCATGTTATGCACTAAAAACTAAAAACATTCCTATTATATATCATTTATTGAGAGCAAAAGTGACTAATTAATGTGTCAAGATGGAGCATGTGCCTACAAAAGAGTAGGTTGTAGATATTATGACCAAACCATTGTCAAAAGCTACTTTTGAGTATCTAAGATAGAGCTTGGGTGTCATTTATTTCTGTATGAATCAATAGAAGGTATTTGGTTAAGGTGGAACAACATGTTCATAAGACTTTAACTAGAGGTTTGTGAAGAAGCTATAATACAGGGTGAAAATGGGTATTTTCAAGTTGATTTAGAGCATGCTCTTTTTTAGTGAGTGCCATGAAGTTTTGATTATTAGTCCTTGTAGTAACATGAGAGAGAGGATATTTAGCATGTGTGATGGTTCTTCAAGGTGTATGGAGATTTTAAGATGCTCAAAAGGTATAATTTATCAAAGTCCTTAGTGGGAGTTCCTCTGAGATGTTTTTTTGGTGAGTTACATCAGATTTTAGTTCTTTTATGTGTTCTTTCTTTCTTAGTTATTGTGCTTGATTGAAGATAATGTTGGATTGGAGAAAGAAGAATTTTTGAAGACAAGAAGAGATATGCTCAAGGTAAGGGTGAGTTTGTATTATCTCTGTAAGATGGTCCTTTCCTATTTTGATAGTATTTTAGGTCCTCAAGATTAGTGTGTGCCCACTTTGTTATAATTTCAAAGGGTGGGGGGGGGGCCTAAGTTCCTAATGGGGAGAAATTTCTTATTTTAGGAGTTCTTTGAAGAAAGATAAGGTGAACTGTATATTTATTATTGATGGGTGTTGACATCAATGAAAAAGGGGGAGATTTTTGGATAGTTTTCCTAGTGATATCATGGTGGTGTCATGTAGATGATCTAGTGAGTGGATGAAGTTATTTTATATCTTAAGTGATAATGACAAAGTGTGAAAGGTGTTTATTCTTGTATGCCTTAAGGTGGCTTGGTTGATCTTCAATGCTGATATGGTTAAATATGTCTAGGGATGAGTATGGTGATTAAATAATATATAAAGGTCCCATAAGAAGTTAAGTATACTTTGAGTTCTTATATGCATGAGTGGATTTCATTTGGTTGATCATTATTTTCATCTAGATACTTTGGGTCTAGTGGTAGAAAATTTGAGTAGGCAAATTGATGACATTACCATTGCCACATGAGAATGAGTCAAGGAGAGTTGGTCATATGGTTACGATCACATTAGTCCCTAGTTTTATGCTATAGATCTTAAGTCATGTATAAAATTGTGGTTAAAGATATGCATATAAAAATTTGGGCTCCTAAGAAGTTTAACTATGGTTTCCCATACCTAACCAATTTTTTAATGAGGTAGAAAGAGTCAAGTAAGCATTTTGATAGTGTTATATCTTGAACATGTGAAAGTGTCAATAGAAATTGATCATATAGGTTTGTTTAGTTTTGAACATAGATGATTTGAGATAAATATGAGATCATACATTAAAATATGACAAAAGTTTTGCTTGTTCAAAGTTGGCCTCCCAAGTAGGTTTTAACATGGTTGTCTTTGTGAAAAATGTTTTTGATAAGGCACTTTAATGGAATTATATCTCACACTCATGAGAGTTCTAAGAGTAGTGTGTCATATTATTAGAATCTCCTATGTGAGGAGATCATTTATTCCAAATTTCAGATCCTAGAAGTAAGTGTAGAAGAAGTTATTAAGGATTAAAAATGGCTACTCAGTCATATTTACAAGGTTCCCATAGTCATTTTTAAAAGTGTTAAAGCTCAAGAAAGATCAATGGTGCATGTTACTATAAAGAGTCAAGAAGTAATGAGATGAAGATAAGTGCATTATGTTTAACATCTAAGTAAAGGTATAGGATAATGATCTAATGGAAAGTAAACATTTATATATTTAATCAAATGGTGAGCATTGATCATTAAAGACTTGATTGATATATAGAGATCAACGAGGTGTGTTAAGTCAATATTTCAATATTACATGAGATGAGGTCAATGTGACTGAAGTTTAACATTTGACATTTGATATCTATGTTTTAAAGATTAGAAGAGATTGATGGTGCATATTTGATTTGAACTAAGAGTTCTTGAGATTTGAGAATTGTGTTTGAAGGTTAAATATGACCATTGTTATTCAAATATTTGAATTTATCATAAGAAAAACTAGAGCTCTATATTTCATCCATATATTTTGATAAAAGTTGAATTTACTAGTGCTATAAAAATTATGGATGAAGAGGACTATATGATGCATCTAATTAACCTAATTTTAATTTCTAAAAGTGAGTACAATCAAAGATATTGAGATTATAAGTTGACTATGTGTTCATGCTTATTTTAAAAGTGACCTGAGAAGGATATTTGAGCTTGTATTGATGTGGTTTTGATTTCTCATGATGAGTTATCTATTGGAACATATTTTAGACTCTATAAGGATACTCTATGTGGATTTTAGAAGTGTGATAAAACTATCTTGATTATGAAAAATTCTTAACAAATTGACCATGTGTTCATTAATGGTGACTATGTGTAGCAGGTCATTGTTGTAGTTATTTGGTCATACACAAAGGTGAGCTAAGTTTATTGTGATCATTTGAGTATGTATAAGAGGACATAAATAGTGTACCCATGTATTTGAAAGTGATCCTATGTTATCTTTTTTCTTGAGGGAGTGCTAAAGGAGTGAATGCATTCACATGAGACCTATAAGGGCTAAAGGGGCCTTATTAAAAGGTGTAGTTCCTTAAGGGTGATCCATAGATGTTATAACCAACCAATGAATATTATATTGATCCATGTATTCATGTTAGAGATGTATTAAGGGATAATTCATGTCTAATGACTAACAAAGGTAGTGATTATCATGATTTCTCTCTAAATAGTGGAACCAAAGATGATGGGTTTTAGACTTGCTATGAGAGATTAAAAAGAGATTGAAGAGAGGCTTGTGTGTGTATTTTGTTGAGTGAAGGTGTAGTAGAGTTAATTGAAGATGAGTTAAATATTATAATAGATTTATTACTATTTTCATGACCTTTTGGTCATACTTTTATTGGTAGAATAGTGCTCTTATAGATTGAATTTGAGCAAAAGAGAAGAGAGATAAGCTGAGGTCCATCATCAGGTGTTGTTGGCATTACTTCAATGGTGGAATTTTTTATAATTTTTATTATGAAAGCTCAAAATCTAAGGTAATTTGATACTTCTTTCAAGGTGAAGTTTTCTAATATTTTAGGTTGTTGTTGCATCTCATCTAGATAGGTGTGGTAGCACCTTGTGGGATTGGAGTCTCACTAAATAGGGATTGTAGTTCCTTGATCATTTGTAGATGGTCCAAATTAGATCTTGTTATTAAAGGAAAATGGTAAAAATTATAGGTTCCAGTGGGTTTTATTCCTTAAAAGGGTTTTTAATGTATGTCATGTGTTATGTGATTCATCTTACATTGTCTCTCTTTCTTATTGCTATGAATAATATTATGCTTCATGAATGATTTTGGTAACTAGTTAAGTATTTATAAAGATCAAAATTGAAGTTGAATTATTTAGGATCACTAATTGATCCCCCTCTTAGTGATTATACATTTAACAAAAAAGGTTGAGTAAGTTGTACTTATATTAGTGTCTTTTCATGAAATCCTAACTAGTCCTCTTATCCTAAACATCTTTCACTACCTCCACAATGAAGTGTTGATATAGAGAGGTAGATTAGGAGTAGTGGTTATTAAAGGTTAGTCTTATGGTTGAAGTATAGGTGCATATGGTTGGTAGTGTTTAAGTATATTTGGTGCATCACCTTCATTAGATTAGGTTTCTCTTTCCTTCCCTTGCAAGTTGGTAGAGTAGTGAATGAGCATAAGTGATTCATATAGTGGAGATAGCCCTTTAACCTATTGATTCAATCCAATATTAGGTCACCCCTAGACTAGGATTGTCTCCATGTTATTATAAATATGTAAGGCTTGAACTACATTTCAAAGGTGGGTATTTGGTTGATAAAAATAACTATAGGTTAGATCACACAAATTAATGACTTTGGATATAAATTTTTAGTAAGTGTTAAAATGAATGATAATCTATATGCAATGCTATAAATCATTGATGATATAAAATAAAAAAATAACAAATGATTTTTATGTGGTGTATAAAGTGCAAAAATAATGAAGCCATCACAATGATTATCCTTGTATCTATAAAGAGTTATGAAAGTGTTTTTGTAAATGTGATCACCTAATTATAAAGTGCCATTTAGTACATGAATATACATGACAACCTTAGAGTATGAACTGAAACTTTTATAATCCTAACACTTATGAGGATAAGGATTTCAGATCAGTCTAATACCTTAAGTATGTGTTGGTCAAAATTGGCCACCATGGGTGAGGTTAATTCAAAACTTTTTCCCATTCTTCCCTAACCTTGTTGGTGGTCTCATGACATCTATAGTCTTGATTAAACTTGGCCAAACTTGGTTATAACAAGGATTTGTTATCAAGTTCTTATCATCATAAAATTAATTGCATTTTCTATAAGAGTGATAAACACCCTTAGTATTTTCATTTACACCATCATGAATATCTTTTTTTTTTTGGAGAGTTTAAGATAAATTTGGAGAAATTAAGGTAATAATGGGTTATCGCCTTTTCCTTGTTTCTATCTTTTACTTGTGTAAGAATTTATTGTCAAAATTCATGAAGGTATAGGTTAGCCCAAATAAAAATTTATAGAGTGGCAAGGTCATATATCAAATCATTAAATGGATGTTAGGTCTTTTTGGTTTATATTAATTTTTACTAACCCTCTCAAAAGCATTTTATACCTTTCCAATCCATTATAACACTTGTCATGTGGCTCAAAGTAAAAAAAGAGGATTTTTATGGATGAAGGACACTTTTAAAATCATATTCAATGTGGTATATGGTAGATAATTGTTATAAAATATATTTTTGGTAGTTATAATGTAGGTTTCAGTTTCATCCTTTGACAAAGAGGAAATTTCAAAAAGGTTTATGTACTTGAAAAGTGAATGAGAGATCACCTAAATGGTTTTAAAATGTGGGAATCATAATACTAACTTATCTAAGTAAAATAAATTATTTGGAAGGAATTTTAGGTCCAAATATATTTAAAACCAACTCCATTTCTCCATCGACCTCTTTACAAATTAGTAAAGGTCTTTTTTAAGTGTTCATTATAGGAAGAGAAAAGGGAGTTTGATCCATTTATATTTGGGTTTTTAATATTCCCCTATCTAATTAATATTCAATGTAATATGTTTACGTTATAGGGATTAACTTTATGAACAATTATTAACAAGTTAAGTATCACAAAACCCTCTTAAAACCCTATAGGCTAAGTTTTTTCTTGTTGTAGTGAGTTATAGGTTAATGGATGAAAATGCTTAATTTTTTTATATACTCATGGGTATTAATAACCCTCTCACATCATTATAAATAATTATTTTTCATGTGGGATAATTAAAATGTAGTAAAAAGAGTTGTGTTTCATTGTTCTTGAGGTGGAAGGAAAGGTTTTGATATGTTAGCATCCTTGAGGATGAAATAAGTTGTGTATTGGATTGAAAAAAGTGTATTCACCTAAAAAAATATTCCTCTTTTATCTTAAGGTCTCTTCCATTCTTTTACAAGACCAAATATCAAGATAATTAGCAAGTATGTTGATTGTGGATTACACTTCCTATAGGTGGTTATCAAAAGATGCATATAAAAGGTGAAACCATGGTGTTTGAAATAAATATAAAACTATTTAATATCTCATTATACCTTTTCCATTGTGTGGTAGTATATAATACACCAAATAAGTGATCTAGGAAAGCTAAATGTTGTTTTTATCAATATGTTGTTGAAGGAGGTTTTAGGTCTGCTCAAGTTAAAAAGAGTAATGTTTCTCCCATGTTTTGTTACTCAATAGAACATTAGTAACATTTATTATATGGATTGTATAATCATATTTAATTTTTAAAAACTCACTCAATGAACAGCTCTAATGGAGAATTTTATGTATCATCCCATTACAATATTGGTTTGAACACCCTCACAAGGTGTCAAACGAAAACAAGTAGATAAAATACTTATACAAAGGAAAATAATGGTGATGATAACTTATACGAGACAAAAATTCATTCCTAAAACTCCCATAACACCTACAAGTGTTCCTTGAATGCATGTAAAGGTCAAAAATATCATTTATAGCCTCCAAGACAAGAGAGAAGGTCTCAAGAACAAACACTTTTTGAAGGTCTAAAAGCTTGTATAGGTGAACAAGTAATTGATATATTTCAGTAAATATATATGATTCTAATAAGATAATTTATAAATTAAAAAAACTTATAAAACCATTATTTAATTACATTAAAAAGCCACAAACTTGAAGCAATACCATTTTAGTGTTTACAAGGAAAAGTTATGTGTTTGAAGACAACTCGATGTGTTTAAATGGGTGTTTGATCATATAAACTATTATAAAAGTATAAATATATTATTATATGTATATTAATACCAATTATAATGTAATAAATATATTAAACTAGGATAAATGTAGACCTATAGGCATATACCAATAATAATGTCTTAAACTAGGATAAATGTAGATCTACAGGCATGTAGACCTATAGGTCAACATTCTGAAGAAAGAGAGCTAACCTTGTATAGAATTGATGGTTTTAAGATGAAAATGAAGGGTGAAATATTTTAAAAGTTTTTTGGAAGTTTTATTAAAGGTATAAAATTGGTAATTCATTGAATAAATACCTTGTTTCAAACCAAACAAGTTTTAAGCCTCAAAATCACTAATAAGCCTATTAAATAACTCCTTTTGCAACCCTATTTTCAAAAAATCCAAGAAAGTATGCAATGATTTTTAAGTTTTGGTGATTGGTATGATATATAAAGTTTTTAATAATCCATTAATTTCATTCTAATTATTTATAATTATTTTAAGGTTATTGAAAACCACAAGAACACCTATAGCCATACAACTAGTCTAAAACACACAAAATTATGAGAAATTGGCATGTTAGAGAGGTACAAAGGTTGATATTGAAAAATTAATGATTTAATGAGTTAAGAGGGGTTATTTCAGACCTAAAATAGGATTATTTTAATTTTATACACCTTAAAACTCTCCATATCTATTTATTTTTTCTCTCAGCCTACTCAGGCCTACACTTTTGCCCACTAGGGCTAGAAAGCTTGTAACTTGTCTAATTTGAATTATAACCCATGAAATATCTTAAAAATTTATCATAAGACCTATTTTAATCTTACATAAAGTTTTTTTGTGTTTTTTATTTATTAATGTAAGGATTTGTATGGTCTATATCATTATAAGCTTATATCAGGCCTAATTTGGCCTAATACGAAAGATGGGTGTTGACAAAGTAAGTTTTCCTTTGGATTTGGTCCATAATTTTTTTTTAACATTTAAGGGGATAATGGGTACCCAAATATACTTTTATTTTTTCAATAAATATTTCATATCTCTCAAACGAAGGATATTTGTACCAAAATAGGGCTACAAGAAATAAGCCTTCATAGGAGCATGTGTAAGAATGATGAATAAAATTATAGAATAGAGATGGAGAGATGATTTATTTAAGGATTTTAAATAAATTTTCAAGGTATTCATACCACATAAATATTACTAATCACTTCATGATCACTCCAAGATGCAATTTTAAGAGCTCAAGGGTGAGTCACCAAGCCAAACATAACATCTACACCACCTTGAGAATATAATCATCAAATTGAGGGTACACATTTTGAATAGGGATTAAAAACTATCCTTGAAATATTATATTTATTGTAAATTTTTCCATGATTGCTTCACAACCATCATTGTCTATTGACACATCTCTCTCTCTCTCTCTCTCTCTCTCTCTCTCTCTCTCTCTCTCTCTCTCTCTCTCTCTCTCTCTCTCTCTCTCTCTCTCTCTCTCTCTCTCTCTCTCTCTCTCTTCTCTTTTCTCTCCTATATGTGTGCCTAATTTTGGCATTGAAAGAATCCTTTTAGTTGATATGGTGTATCTATATAAAAATTAATAGTTTTAATTTACCTATGAGATTAATAAATTTGAATTATATCATTATATTATTATTGTAACTAGTATATATCCATATATGTTGATGAATGTTAGTGATATTAAGTTAATTTATCTCATTTTTATTTGTCATGTTTACCTCTTTTCAAGTGATGGGTTATATTTTTAGGTAATATGCAATGACTCTAAATATATTTTCATGAATCAAAATTAGAATCATTCATTAGTGTCTTTAAAGACCTCTAGATCAATTACCTTAGTCTATGCATTATGTTATAGCCTATATGTGAAACACTCATGTTTAGATACCCCATTTGAGTTTTGAAATTAAATTTAGTTATGGTTTATATTCTTATGCATAATAGGTAGGTGGAGGAGATAAAATTGGTACATCACCTCCCTAGTTTAGTTTAGTTTCAGTTCTCTCTCCCTTTTCCTTTGCAAGTAGTATATTATTTTGTAGCTCTTAAGTGATGCATCAAGGGAGTTATCCCTGCCTATAAGTTTAATCAGTTATTTAGGTCATTGAAAACCTAGGATTATTACCATGTTATTGATTAAGTGAGGAGTCTTGAACAAACTCCTCAATGGTACAAATTTTGATGATAAAAATATGAGATCGTGAGAAATTTGTATATAGTAAATTTAAATTAATAATCACACGAACCTAGTATAATATCACAAGATGTCAAGATGACTCAACAAGTAGGATAAGCACCACATTCTCCAACATATCAACCAACATGGGTACCACCACCTCTAAAAAATTAAATAATATGAAATCCATATTATCAACAATAGTATCCTAATTATACACCTCTATCTCACAAAAATTAGCCATGGAGGATTTAGATTCAATAGTAACATTGGTGGATTTTCAAAATTATAGGTTGGATAGCAAAGGATTATTAGGGTCACAAATAGGGGAGAAAGCAATTGAGGTAGCTTAAACCTATTATTTTTGTGCAGAAATGAACCACATTTCTCACAAATTTCCAAGTATCTCATAAAGAGAAATGTATTATGTATATTATAGAGTTTATATCCAACACCACATGGAGAATTATTCTACACTTGAGAAATAGTGGAAAGATAAAACAATGTAAATTTTGAATATGATTGACATTGATCTAAAATAACCTACATATATTCACGTTTACAAAATATTGATAAATAAATAACAAGGGATCATACATATAGAGATGCCTATAAATAATAATATCAGCAAGGTGTGAGTGGATAAATATGTATATCTAAGGAGGGAGAATATGATGATGAATAAAGTAATTCAGTTATTGTGATATATTAAAACTAAGGATATAATAACTTGTTGATGTCTGTAAATACACCACAGAGGTTCTTAGTGTTCAAATAACACTTCTCATTTTAAAATTTCAAGAATTTAGAGCATGAGTATTAGGTTTTGCAAAATTGATGTCACTTGTGGTGAAATAACAATAGAGATATGTATGAATGTTCCAAAAAAATTATAATAAGTGATGGTTGAAAGACATCATGGTCTATTCCTTGTAAATTTTAGAGGATCTATGTTAACATAGTGAATTATGATTCAAACTTAATCTACAAATTAATCTAGATGTATATTTATAATGAATTTAGACTCAAGTGATATGGTGTAAAAAAGGGAGCAAAAGAAGGGCAAGGCAAAAATAAAATGAGTGATTTCCTATCATAGTCTCAAATATTATGACAAAGCATAAATCAAAACTAAGTATGCATTTAAATAGATATATAATTCAAAATAACCTAAGCTTAGATTTCACTATATATTAGGTAAACTTTGAAGGATAATGTAAAAAATCACAAGAACATGGTTTACTTTTAAATATTTACTACTAGAATCAAATAGCATTTACACATCTGAATACATAGTAAAATGAAGTGAATCAAATCCAAGATCCTTCAAATAATCTAGCATATACATAAATTAGAAACCATCTTATTATAAAATGTAACCCAGAATTTAAAAAATCTACTAAAACTTAAGACATAAAATTACTATTTGAGATAAAAACTATGTTAGAAATTGACATATCAAATATGGACAATCTTTGCAGAAATCCTTGATTATATTAATTACTCCAAGTATACAAAATTTTCTCAAAATTCTCTCCCTTAGGAACATGGAAATATTGTCTTTTATATAGAGACAAGGCAGTACATCGATCATTTAAAAAATACAACTATACAAAAGATAAGGACAACTATCCTTATTCATAAAGTTATAGAATACACTTGTATTTTAAAGCTAGATAGACCTAAATGAAATATACTAACAAACTAGCATATTCCTTACAAAATAATATTCCCTATTTTGAATATTACAATGTTTTTACGAAAAGGGAATATTAACTAGTTGGTGGTCCCATTGCCTTTAAACTCTCCTATTAATCTTTTAGTAGCTCCATAGCATTCTAATGTTGATCTTTGATCAGTTTTAATTCTACAATAGGCTTCAAAAATCATACATCTTCATAGTCAACTAAGTCATTGAAGTCCCTATCATCTCTAGCCATAACTTCCTTAATACTCCTAGCCTCTGTTATCTTCTCTTTAGCTATGAAAATCATGTCCAAGATTATTTTGTTGTCTCTACTAGAATGGACTTAATTCTTCATATTAACTAATTGTATAACCAAAGTGATCATATGTTTATATTTAGCTTCATCAAGGTCTTGGTAGGGTTGGCCAACATGATGCCAAGTAGTGACTTGATATGGGCAATCAACTCTCCATCATCTTTGAGGAGTCTATCTAAGACTACCAACCAAGTACTTAAATATTGAATATTGTCCACCACTATCCCCAATGCTACATTTATATGGCTTAGGCTAATAATTTTGAATTTGGGAAGCTTGTTCCTAATCCATATGATGATGAGATATTTCAACTTGGTTTTTGTCTCTTGCCATTCTACTATCATTCCTTTGGTAACATTATTTTTTTGGATCAAATAATCTTGCCTCATATTCATGGATTATAGAGAATTAAACATATAAAAAAAGAGGCTTCAAACATGTACAAACTAGCATTAGGCATAGATGGAATGGCCTATGTCTCCAAATTCTCTTTCTCCTTTTCCAAATTGTGAATTCTATACTTCATGCCTCAAATTCTAACTTTATATTATGCTTATTGGGCATTGAATAAACTTTCAAAAAATTCCTCCTGAATAAGATGTTCTCCTAACTATTTTACTGCAACTAGGGTCAAGCCTACAAAAGGTTCCACCTTTTGAAAGATAAACTCCTTAGTTCCCACTATGGCCATCTTGTTGGTGACCCTTTCCAATGTAGTTATCTCTAGATTGAATTGGATAGTGGTGACTAGCTCTATGAATTTATGGTGTTCTAGGACCTCAATTGCTATGATGCTTGATGCTCTAAGAGCACTCATTTTTTTACTCATTAGCCCTTTCATGGCCATAATCCTTCTTTCTTCTTCTTCCTTCATGATAGCCCTAATCTATGGCTTAATGTCATCATGTACTTCAATGTTTACATCTTTTGTTATAGCCTATGAATTGGAGAGATAAGGGATCTTTTAAAATTTCCCATAAATAAAAAAATACAAGATGATTGGTTCATGACTAGGGAATTCTTCATTGAATAGGTTGATCTCACTAGTGAGATGTGTGAGAGTCAACCTTGGTCTTTTGGGTCCAACACGGACCAATTCCATTTCTACCTTCCTCTTCTCCTTAGGAGCTTCTAGGAATAAATAAAGAGTGACCTATTTTCCTTTCTCTTATCTAGGCTCCCCTTCTTGGATTTGAGTTTCTTTGATTTATTACCATTCTTCATATGTGCCATATGCATCACCAAGTTCCTTGAGGGAAACCTCGACTGTGTCATCTGGTTCTAAGGTAATAATATTTATATGTTTAACTAGGGAAGGTGGCCTTTGTAGTAAGGCTAAGGATGAGGGTCCATCTTCAGGTCTCTCTTCCAACTTCTCCTTATCATGGCCTTATTAATCTTTCCTTTACATAATTTTCCATGGACGTTATGGCTACTCCACTTGAGGTTATTCCTGTGATAGCCTAGATGATCTAGGTAATAAGTGATATTAAAGAAGATGCATCTACCATACCTCTCATATTGGCTTATCATAGTTTTTTAACCTATGCTCAAGCTTTATGTTGTATCCCTTGAACCTAGCTAACACTTATTCAAATCTATGTGACCTAATGTAGATGTTGTCATGAACACTAAGTTGATGGATACATATAAGTTTGGGTAGCTTCTCTTTCAAATGATCACTCACTATGTTCTTAGGATCCCACATTTTGAGTTCATCAAATTGAAACCCAAATGAGTCCCTATGCTTGGACATGATTTCTACTTATTTCCAATATTGTAATATAATCCTTCAAATGATTAGAGGGAAGGGATGGAAAAGACCCTTCCTCTTTTCCTTACAAATTCCATTGACTCCATTAATGATTTAAGAGGAAATTTCTTGTTTTACTAGCTTACATAGTACATATATAGGAAATCTATAGGGTAAGGACATGATTCCCTTCATGTTCATAATTATGTATTCTAGATATAACTGGATGTCACCTATAATTTTTACATATTTATTGATCAGTAGATGGACCCTAGGCATGGGAAAGCCTGTGATAACCTATAACAGGGTTGGATATACATAGTCATAAATAAATTTCATGTGATTTCTATATTTGAAGATGTGAAATTTGGATTAATGATGGGAAATGGTGGTCCTACACTATATAGACTAATTCTTGATGCTAGGTAAGTTGATGGAAGCAATTAGGGCATCAAGTAAATATGACATCATGTATAATTGTCTACCTATATTCCTCTTAATGGCAAAAAATTTGCACCCTAGGTGAATGCTAATTATCTCTCCAATAAGAGGGGTAAGTTTTTCCTATATCATGAAATATACATATGAAACCTAGTTCATGTTTATGTATGTGGTGGAAGGGGATCTAGATGCTTAGTTAAAGAGGGTCATCATTACCTTAACCCCTTCATTGAATTATGTAATTGGGATCCTTCCCTTAAGGTCCCTGAACACATGATTCCCTTGGAGTAACCATGGTTGGAGGATGGTGTTCAGGTCATGATTATTTATCCACTCCTTGATTATGGATAGTTCTACATGATAAATTGCGAACTTATAATATTTTTGAAGGTCATAGGGGAAATGTAGGCTACCTTCTTAGAATTTCCTTCATGGATGATCCAATCCTTATCTTTCCTAAAATCAATAAATATAGGTGCAAGCACATTAATACAATGAAATACCTTAGGCTTGAAAGTATAATAATGAAGGCTAAGCATTTGAATAACAACAAAGTCATAGTTCTTCTTTTTACCATGGTAATTCTCTCATCTTCCTTAATGATAGCTGGTAACTCCTCTATGGTGAAGAAAAGTTTAAACCAGTTCTTGCATACATTGTTTACAACTTAGTATCTAGCTTGTTGTCCTTAACGATATTACCTTCATTATATGTGGATATATATAGTTTTATCTCCTCTTTCAATTGTTGTCTACAAGATACCATGGCTTATACTTCTAAAAATTATGCACACCAGATTGCAATTGATCTTTGTGATGCTATTTTTCTCAAAAATATAATTAAGATCTTAGATCAAATTGTAATCAAATGAATCTAATTGAGGTCTATTTTATGTAGGTTTTATGTTTTTAAAACATTAATCATGGTATCTCATCTAGATTTTAGATCATACATGCTTGGGATTTGATTTGGACCTTTGCCTTTATACCTTCACATTTCTAGGCACAAAAGATCTTCTATTTTGTCCATTTCTACTTGAATGGCACTTATGTGGAAATGATTTGGACCTTTCATGGCATTTATCACAAATATCTTTTAGCACTAGCCATTGGAATTAAAATTTCTTATTTTATTTTACACAATTAAAAGAGGATCATGTGAGTGACCACAAACCATTGATCATGATTTGGGTCCTTATTAGTGATTGAATCCTTTCTATACAAATCATCCTAGTTATGCCACTTGGCATATTAACATGCCTCTTTATGCTTTTTATCTTATGTCAATCCTTTCTTGAATGAGTATTGGCCATATGGTGAGCTTGTAAGCCTTTGAAAAGTCATCATCACATTCATGTCATTAGATCATGAAGTGCAATGAAGCATGGACCACTAGATCATCTATTAGTTATAATAAAATTGTGTTTTTACCACACATCAAGCCCATAGGCTCTTGGGACTCCATTGTAAATTATTTTGGGTCTTTTCAATGTTGCATCATCTTCCTACGATTAAGTGTAAACCATTGATTTCTAAAGATGACCAAGATTTAAGTTAGCATATTATTAAGCAAGGTAATTTATTTTAAACCTCTTAGGCTAAGGTTTATTTCATGTTTAATAAACAAAAAATAAATTTTAGGTTAAATTTCTTATGCCTAAGTTTTCTATATTTATACAAAGGAGACCAAGATTAAATATTTTAGTCCAAAGTTTATACTATGTTAAATAAACATAATGTACACTTTGAGCTAAAAATATTTATATAAAGCCTATATAATATAATTAAAGTGGTCAAAATGATATAATGGTCTAATGTCAGATAGGGTTTTATTGCATTAACAAACACACTAAGACCTTTGTTTGGGAACACTTGGTCTAAGGTTTACACTACAAAGATCCTTTAATATAAGACCTAAAGCAAGTATATAGATTAGGGTTTATGGTATTTGAATAAAATGCATTGGGTGCCTTAAGGTATAGATTTAGACTAGGTTCATTTTGCATATTCTTAGACAATAAGACCATTTTAATATTTGTATATTGAATATTTAAAGTGTTTGAGTATCTTTTGAGGCATTCTAGTCATCTGCAAATCAATTCATGAGCTTTATAGAAACATTTTGGAGTGTATTTTAATCTTGAACAAAATAATTCATAACATAAATTTAGTAGTCTTGTAGACATATAATACATCCTCATGTATGTTGAATGATGGTCACATGAATGTCAATTGTGAGCTAGTGGAACTTTTTATTACCTAATACTTGGCACATGCATAGGGCTTCCAAAGATCTTGGACTTAATTTACTCCATTGGATCAAAATATATGATGAAGTGAGAGCTAAAAGATCATGATTTAGGATCTTTCTCATGATTGGTTATTTCTATCAAGTGAGCCACTCTATTTTTAATCTTTAAATCTAAGGGTGCCATGTGTCAATCTCATAGAGCTCCTAGGATTTTTACTTATCCATAATGTTTGAACTCATTTTGATCTTTAGTATGCACTGAAGAAAGAAACATTGATAATAATATGGGAGATTGAATGTAATTGGTCTAAAGGGCTATGTGTGGGATTATATCAATATTCCCTTACACCATATGATTGAAAGGTTGTGAGGAAATGCAAACCATTAGATCATCTGAGTTGCATGCCTTTTAAGTTAAAACTTAGGTCCTTCTCACTCCATTTGATAAAACCCTATGATGAAGCAAGGGTAATTAGATATATAAGAAGTAATGAAATTAAGTTAAAACTCAAGAGTAAAGTAAATACTTAGGCTTAGAGTGTTAAAGCTAAAGTTTCATTTTTATTAATAAATTAGTCGGGGCCTTAGGTTTAAACATTTAGACTAAGACATTTATTAAAGGGACCAAGATAACATAAAATTGGACTCAAGGAGTAGGATCTTAAGCTAAGGTGCTAATACTAAGGTGACATTTGTATTAATAAATACAATGGGGCTTTAGGATTAAAACATTAGGCTAAGGTATAAATCAAAGGGACAATGTTAAGAAATATTAAAAAGGGGACCTTGTAAAATGAATATTAGACCCATTTAGAAATATATAGAACTTAAAGGGGAAAATAACAAAGGGGACCTAATCATTTTTTAATCTAAGCTTTAGTAGTGTTACAAAACATGATTAATATTTAAACATGAATTTTATGCTTAAGTCCACAATAGGTTTTAAAGGTTCACACTAATTTAGTTCCTACTAGTATTAAAATATGAAATGAGGGTTTTATTATGGTTTTGGAATGTGAATTTCTCAATAAGAACATCAAAGAACCTGAAACTAAAGATATGAAGATCATTTATTAGTAATTTTAGGTAGATTTAAAGAAAAATATGATTAATAAACTTGTTTTAAATGAAGTGGATGATCTTTAAATTCTAAAAATGATCCTAGCATGCCATATTTTCATGTTTAATCTTTAGGGTTTTTCAAGCTTCCTAATTTTCAAAAAAATGGGGGTATGTTGGCCTCAAAAAATGGTGACTCATGGGGGAACATAGAAATATGTTAGAACCTACAAAATCTAATTTAGACAGATAACTAGGTCATCCACTCCACTTGAGAATATCACTATCTAGATAATATTATGATTGAAACAAACCTTGCACTTGTAGAATTAGTGTCAAATATCAAGATATATCCATATTGTGTGTGTTTTTTAATTCCACTTACTATTTTCCATGGGTTTAAAGAAACAACCTTTAGGTTTCATGTCCTTAATCACTAACACTAACTTATAACATGTTTAGATGTTCATTAGGAACCATGTTTTTAGCTCAGGGAAGGCTTAGGCATTGCTCTACTACTAGCTAGGCATCCATATCCATGATAGAGATGCCTTTAACTCTAATCAAGGCCTTTTTCCATTACCAACCATACGTTCATAATCCTAATGGATATTACTAGAAACACCTATGCACATAAAGCTTTTGATTTTGCATTGAATCAATATTTTTTATATTTTTTGTTAGATATTTATGATTTCAACAAGGTTGGGAACTAGAATAGCTAGGTTTTAGGATTTGGTCAATTAATTGATTTTTAGAGAATCATTAATGGCTACAACCCTTACACCAGGCAAGGATGTTGATTAATTGCTAGTGTGGTTATACAATGATAGTTTGAGATTTGACTCTACAAGATAAAATATTATTAAAACAAATTTGAGGTCAAGACAATGCTTAAGTTATTATGGAATGATTGGATTATTTCCTTGGTCTTTACCAGTTTCTTCAAATTACAACATTAGGCTTGTATTTTAGAACCATATCCATCATATGTATGAGGTATACACCTACATTTCTAGATTTTTGGCACTTTAAATCAAACTTCCTGAGTTTGAGCTCAAGAAAGCCCAAAAATACTTATTATAATCAAGGAATAAGTAAACCAAATAAAACACACAACAAAAAATAAGAAAGCAAGAAAGCAGAGGGGAGAAAATAAATATATACATGTTTATATACAAATAAGGGACATAAAGGAAATAACTTGAAAGAAACTAGCTAGCCTACCTACACTAAATATAACCATCTTACAATTTATTCCATAAAGAACTTAGGAGGAGAAGTAGAGAATTAGTGATAGAGGTACAGTCCATTAGTGGGCAATGAAAAATTTACTCCTTATAGATCTTTGAGCTTGAAGGTGTTGTTCCCTAGTGTTTATACAATCTAATAGGGGTCAATCCAAAAAGGTATCAATTTTCCATGTTTTCCCTTAGGCTTAGAAGCTTTGTCCCAAAGGAGAACTAGGTCCCCTTGTCTAAACACCTTAATATTTGATCTTTTATCAAACCATATTTTCACTATGGTTTGATACCTATTAAAATCTACAAATTTATCCCTTGTACATTCCATCTGGATTATGTCTATAAATCTTGAGTTCACTAATTCTTGACCATATTATATATATTCTTAAATTAATCTATACATGGGAAATTTAAGATTGATAGGGAAGATTGTCTCCTAGCCATATACTAATAGAAAAGGTGATGCCGTCAAGGCTTATTTAATCCTAATTCTATCTACCCATAATGCATACTTGAGTAACTTGTGCCAAGTCTAGGGTTTATCTTCAATAGATTTATTGGTTAACTCAAAAAATCCATTCCCTTGGGGATAATGGTTGGATGAAAACTTAAAATAGATACCATTATCATAAGCCAATTCAATCAACTCTATGGATGCAAATGTAGACCCATTGTCACACACTAAAGAGACTAGAGTTTCAAATCTAGTACAAATTTTTTCCTCCATGATGTTGATCACTTCATTCTAAATTGTTTAGTGGATACAACTTCATCCCACATTGTATAGTAATATATGGAAATTAGGTTGAATTTATGACCTTTAGAGGAATTTGGGTTGATTAATCCTACAAATTCTAACCACAATTATGCAAATGGTTTGTCAACCATGATTGGTTTTAGAGACATTGTGCCTTAGGCTCCTTAGTGCTAAAAATATAACAAGAGTGGAATTATCTCACATTTTTGTGAGCATCCTTGAAGATAGTTGGCCAATACTAGCTAGTTCTGAGAATCTTATGTTTAATAGTATTCCTTGATGGGTGTCTATTACCAAATTTCTCATGGAACGTACTCATTATTTAAGAAGATTCTTATTTTAAATCACACCTAAGGTAGACTCCATAAATTTTTTTCATGTATAAGACTCCATTCTTAATCAAATAATGACAAGTTTTGAGCCTTAGATCCCTCTTTTACTCCCTTGTCAGTCCTATAAGACAAGTATCATTAATTAGTAAATGAATAATAGAATTAGACCATTAACTATTTTAAAAGTTATGCTAATCAAATTTCATAATAATTAACTTAGGGCTGGTATTATCAATCATTTGGATCAAACCTTGACACCTTACAAGTTTTATTGTCTTCTTATATATGTCATACTCTTGCAAAATTGACATCCATTTACCTCTGCATTCTTCAAGCTCATTCTAGCTTAATATAAGCTTTTTGGTAGGGTCAAGTAGAATAAAATGCACCTTATTTATAAGGCTATAATTCTTAAATTTATTTACTATCTTTATTAATGCATATGTCTTCTTATCAATCAATGAATAGTTTAACTCAACATTCTTAAAATCAGTGCTCATAAAATCTATTAAGTGATCACACCCCTCAACTTTATAAGTCAATACATTATCCATGGTATTATTAGAGGAAAATGAATAGAGGTAAAATTCATTTGAAAAGTTAAGACTTATCAGAACTAGAGCCTAGCTAATGGATTCCTTAATTTCATTAAGTGTCATTCTAGATTCTTCATTCCATGATACCTTCTCATCTTTCTTCATCATGTCATTTAGTGGCTTGATAATTTATTTTACATATTTCAAACACTTGTTTCAAATTCATGAAGTGATCTTCCATCTTTTTGGAAAAAAATGTTAAATCAACAATATAAATAATGATGTATTTACCTATTAGGCCTTGAAAGGCATGGTTCATGGCTATTTGAAATGTAACTCCTACATTTATTATCCCAAAGGGAATTATCATTTATGCAAAGGTTCCCCACTTGGTGGTGAAAGTTTTCTTCACCATTTCTTCTTTGTCAACTAATACTTGGTTATAACCTAAAAATACATCTAGAAAATACATCATGGTTGACTCTAAAACAACTTGTATAACCTGGTGAAGAGAAGGAAGAGGATAGATATCTTTCTTAGATGATTTATTTGAATACATAAAATTAATATAGAGCCTAATATCACCATTCATATTCCTAATTGACACAAAATTATCCACCTAAGTAGAATGCATGATGGGGAAGACTATCCTAACATCTAGTAGTCTCTTAACCTCTTTAAAATTCATTAGATGTAAGACAAGGTTTATAAGCCTTTGTTTTTACTTAAATGGTTTAAATTTTTATTTAAGAGGGATGATGTGAGTGATGAGCTTTGGATAAAATATCTTTAATTCATCATAAGACCGTGTTATGACATCTTTGTATTAGGTAAGGAGATTTTTGTCTTTTCTATCCTAAATGTTTGTGTAGGGTTTTCTAATATTTACTAGCTATGGTTGATATTAGAAACCAAGATCAACAATATTACAGTCCTTCCCACTAACCTTTGGAATCTTAGAAACCTCATCTAATTTGTCTTGATCAAAAAATATCTCTGAAGCAATCATCCCCTTAGGGATCTTATTGTCATTCAAATAAATGACTTTACCATCAAACTTCTTCTCCTTAGATGTATTTTTATTAGTCTCAAAAATAATATGGGCATAAAATGATCCAAAATTGGTCATGAAATCCAATATATGCTGGTCATCATTGAAAACTTGAAAATGGCTAAAATTATCAAGAACTAAAGGACAAGGGATTAGCTTTAATGCTAAAATTGGGGGAATCTTGGTTGGGTATGAGGTTAGATACAACAGATGCCAACTCATCAGTATCTTAGTTTTCTTCTCTTGGGATGGAGGTAATGCTAATAGCATCAAATTAATTAATCAAATCCCAAATTTTGAACTTATACTTCTTAAGATATGAGAGCTTCCATTGGTACTTGTTTCTTACTTGGTTGACTAATAATTCTAAATCATCATAAACTAGCAATTTTTTGACCTTATTTTTTATATAAAATTACAAACCTAGGATAAGGGCTTAATATTTAGAAATATTGTTAGTACAAGGGAATTGGAGTCTATTATAAGCATGGTATTTATTACCAATGGGGATACTAAGGACAATACCTATTCCACATCAAACCTTACACCTAGCACCATCAAAATGCAATTTCCATAGTCCAAGAATAACATGAGCACTCTTGGGATCATATACCTTATTAGTATTTAGGATAAAAACCCATAAGTCTGAGTCAATTATGTTGACCTTCTTTTTCATATCATTGTACTCTATTATGATGTGTTTCATCCTTGGTTCTTTCTCAACCCTAATTTGATTAGGAACTTCCTTCCAAGGTAGCCATAAATGTGAGAAATATATGGACATGTAACTATTGTCACTTGGATTTTCACCCTTTGAGGAGATGTAAATCTCTCCTCATCTAAGTGTCATAATTGAATCACCTCTAGACTTATGAGTAGCCTAGGGAATGAGGTGAATTTCTAGATAAGGATATCTCCCTTGATGTACCACTTTGGATTGAAATTACTACTAAAATTGGGGGGTGAAAAGGGAGTGATAAAACTAAAAGAAAAATAACCTAGGTGATGTGATACACCAAATTGATTGATGACATCCAACCATATGCATATTATACTTGAAATCAAAGGACAAACTAAACATACACTTCTCCAATCTTCATCTTCTCACATCAATGTTACATTGTGAGGTTATTGATGAATGTGCAAAGCTAGGAGGACTAGACAAGAGGCCTATGAGGGAACTAATGAAAATAATAACTAAATCAATCCTTTATATGTCTTAAAACATTTCAAATGTCCTACAAGAATAAGTTTTCCATCTATAAATGGGATCAAATAATTACAAAACACGCTAAGGAATCCACAGTCTTCACTTATTTAAAATCAAAAATTCCAAATGAAAGAGGTAAAAATCAGGTGTCTTATTGATCAAAATGTATAAATTTGAGTAGGACTTCACCATACTTAGGTGGATCATCTAATACAATGCCAAAATAGCTAGCTCTTATAGAACTTATACAAGAGAGAAGAAAAGAGAAGTATAAGTGTCACAAGGACACTTATCAATCTGATCCAAAGAGTTAATTTTTCATTTGGAGAGGTTATGGGATAAACCATGCAAGTTAAATATATATAAGTTTCAATTAAAGTCACAAACTTCATGAAAAGTGGCAAGAAAACTCCTCAACTAGATGAGAAAACTACCTTCATGATTAAATCTATTTGAACATCATATAACTAATTATGAGTAGTAAAAATTATTTTAATGAGGTCTAATGGCATCATACATGACTTTACATGCATTAGTTATAGGCTTAGTCATATGGAATAACTTGGAGAGGTTCAATCATAATCTATTTTCTAGAAAACTGCTCCTCCATGCACCCTTCACACTTGGCTTCCAAATAGAGATTAGTTTCTCATGAAAATATGTAACAAATAGTGAATTAAATGTTCCAATATCATCCATCACCCCAAAATTATTATGGGTACCTTAAAATGCCATTCACTTGAAGTTTCTACACTTCTCCCTAGCTTGTCCATTAGGTTGTTTTGACTAACAAAGTTGAAGCACCTAGTTTAGACACATAAGAGTTGTTTCAAGGTATGAGAGTTATATGTAGGGTTATATTAAGTCTTAATATTTTCATCCATGTGATTTTCATCTCTTAAAACCTCATAAAACCTAAAAAACACAAAATAGTGAAAAAAACCTTGTTTATACCCCTATTCGTATAGTTTCATATGACTATTTGGAATGTGATGTATCTTGAGTGAGTCCTTTTAAAAATCCAATATGTTTCATGAGAAAAATATGCCATTATATCATCTTTATAGCTTCATTTATTTAGACTAGTCCTTGTAAAGGTTTTGGAGGGTTTCTAGTATATTTCCACTCTTAAAGTTGGTTCATAAATATTTGATGTCTAACCTACCAAAAAATTCCATAAAATCTATATTTAAGACCTCACTCAACATCCTTGAACTTCTTCGATTCCCATGCAAGGCCTCATGCAAGATATGAGCATTGTAATTCCTCTTATCAAGCTTGTTTTCACCATTTTTGTATGCTTGAGAGATTTTTGGGCTAAAAAAATGGTTTCTTTAGCATTTCTCTAACTTCCAAAATATGTACCACCTCTATAGTGACCCTGGGAACATGTCCAAATAGGATAGAAACCATATCTCATGATGGAAGTATGACTTACTCCTCATTTGGGCACTAGGTTTAATCATGCCAAGTAAGCCTAACTTTACCACATATCTTATAATGACCTATAATTGTTTCCCCTACCTAAAAGTACTTCATAAACTTCTATATTATCCTCAATAACATGTTCCAACTAGTTTAAATGCTCACTTAGGTCTATAATTAAATATGACCCTTCTTTTTTAGTATTAGACCTAATCCTTACTTATTAGGTCTACCTTCACCTTTTATATTTTATACCTCCCTATTTAGATTCATCCATAAATTATTGGTATATAATGATTTAGAATATGTATTATATCTCTACAAAGATCTCTAAGAGGTTTGAATATATCCTTGATCATCCTTTTAACATTTCTTACCAAAACAACCAAGGTTTATATCAGGGAAAGTGCCCTATATTTGAGACAAAATAGAGGGAACTTACCCTATTTAATTAGGCTAATTTTTTGTTTTATGATATTCTTCAATCATATAAATGTTTTTCACCAAATTTTAACCCTTGATCAGGTGTTTATACTCTCGAACCTCCTCAATTTCTAAGCCAAACCTCTTGGAGTGCAGACTATGTAAATTTCCTAAAGAGAGCTATATGTTGCAATAGTTTAGTCATATATCTACCTAGTTTTACATGATAGGGTCATATATACATACATACATATATATATATATATATGTATGTATGTATATATATATATATGTATGTATATATATATATATTCTCGAAACATTGGGGATATATTTCAAATCCATTCATCTTACTAGGATTTCACCTATACTCATACACCTTGAGCTCTCAAACTATGTGCTTTACCTTGACTGATTGTGTTTGGTTTAGATAGGAATTTGTAGGTGTATTATATAATTATTTGACCTTGACGAATATTTTTAAAGCCCCCTTCTCTAAAATTTGATTTTTATACTTGTTTTGATCATTTTAGATCGTTTATATGCCTTGACAACTTTCACATCTCACTCTTTAGTCTACTACCTATATCCATTCTTGACCTAGTTAAAGGTTGCATTATATCCCTTTGAGATTTGAGTGTGCTTTATGTAAATTTTTTATATCTCATGGAGGTCATCATGATCATCATGAAAGTTATCATGACTTTTTTCAACACCCAAACTCCTTCTTGGGCTTCATATGCACCTTCTAATCCAAATTGGGTACCCTATTATACCTATAATATGGCCTCAAATGAGATGGCCATTTTTTTACAACCCCTTTTGGAACATCCTAAATTCACATAACCTCCCCTTCTATCAAATAGTCTAAGTGTCTTACAATTACACTTACATGCTCATACTATCTTATTTATTCGTTACTAAGACAACCATGCTCTCCTAGATCCCTATATTTGTCTATATCCTTAGCAGGTCTCATCAAGATGATAAATACTTATGTTGAATCTTTATTATTCAAAAAATAGTTTCTTGATTCACAACTCACCTTTTTAGGATCTCAAGGCATCAAAAGGAATCAAGTTTGTCTTTATTATCTCATACCATGCTATAAGTGTGCATGATTTGTATAAGGGACACCTTAGGATAGTCATGGGGTTACAAGAGAGAATTCAAATCCTTCCTTTAGATCCATGGGAATCAATTAATAAAATTTCATATGTTATACTAACCATATATTATCTTTGGCTCCTAGCTGAGTTTATTCTTGTTTAGATTGAGATACCCTTGTCTCTTGGTTGTATGTGAAATTTCTTAGGTAAAGAGACCCTTATAGCTATCTATAGGTCCAAAAGCACTATTTATCACTCCTTGAAATGATACTTAGGTCAAAATTGATACATTCAACTATACAAAACATCCCAATAATGAAAACAAGGTTCAAGGGTATAACATTAGATGCAAAGTTTGCCTAGTGTCAAATCCTATAGGTAATCACTACATGATTTTAGTGATTTTGTAGACAAATTTGGACCTACCAATCACCATCCTTAACTAATCCTTTCCCTCTTAAACTTTTCAAGGATCATGTTTATACTAGGGGATGCTAAATAATAATATTTTTAGGCTTCCAATAATTTGATAATCATGTCTTAATATATCCATAGAAAGGCTTAGAACTTTATTTTGTATTTTTTGAGAAAATGTACCTGAATTCATAAAGTCATCATGCTTTGAGGGAAAACATACTCAAATTTATCAAAATATCATTTCAACTATTTGTCATGTTTTCTTAGTTCATTAAGACCATCCATGTCATTTTTACCACCATGTTTCACACTTAAAATAGACATTTAACTTTCTATCAAGGTTGATTATGAGTGACCATTTAGTCTCCATAGGTAGTAAAGGGTAAACACGGACACTATGCATGGTAACAAGCTTTAAGAACTACAAAAAAATACCTCCTTTGTGATAATATATCTTCTATAATTTTTGAAGACTTGGGTCAAGTCATTATAACCTATTTTCAATGTAAATTTTCCCTTTAATCACCTGTAAATGAACATTTACATGGCAGATTGAATAGCAAGTGGTATATGACTGCAACTCTATATGGTTTTCTTTGGGAAAAAGGTTGAAAAGTGAATGGGGAACAACAAGAGTAACTTTAAGACATATAAATAACACTAACAAAACCCCTTATAACTATTGAAAAATCATGAAACTCACAAAATGGTGTAAGATGCCTATCATTCTCAAAAGAAGCCAATCTATAAAACTAAGGTTATAAGATTATAGAAAAATCTTAGAATATGAAAAAAAATCATGGGAGGTATGAGGTTAAATATTCAACATCATTTTGAACCAATCTCAATAAGTGGATTGTACGAAATCCTCCAAACCAAGGCAAAACTTGTAGGGTACATAGATTAGTAGGCAAATTTGCATAATGAACTTGTTAGCAATGGTTCATAAATATCAAGGGACCATTAATATTCAAAAAAACATTAAAATTATCTAAATTAGTGAAAATATGTCTTTAATAGTATTTTTATTGAAATTTCTTGGCCTGTCTATACCAAGCAAAAATATGCAAGTCACTTTTGCTTGCCAAGAAGGGTGAGAAGAGAGATGAACAATTTTGAGAAATAAATTAAACATTAAATTCAATTAAATCATGTATATCAGTTTGTAGAAGATGAAGAGTCATATTTCAACCTTTTCCAAGTGGCACACTTCCTAAGGAGGCCATACAAGTGATATTTTCTTCTCTTTTCACTAGAAAACTGTCTTTTCTTCTATATAACCTACCATATTTTATTTTTTTCAATTAATAAAGACTTATAGGGACACATGGGTTATGAAATAACGTTTTTACACCTTAACATTTCCAAAAAAACCCATACAAATCATTAAATGCACCTTTTTGACCTTTGAAATGATACAATGAATAGAAAAATTAATTTACCAAGGCCAATATAATATCATTTGAGATTAAGTAAAATGTAATATATCCCATGACACTCATATTACAACCATTACATACCTATAAAATATTTTTTTACCTATAGGTGCCCTAATTTGACTTAAAAGTCAAATTTGGTTAACAATAACCATTCAGGGCCTTGGTCTACTCCCTGCTCAACAAGATTCCATAAACCTTAGGTATATAAAAAACTTGAATATAAATGAAATAATACAATCTAGGATACAAAGCTAGTTTCATATTAAAATTTAAAAGTTCCCTAATAACTTTATCTTTAGATTTGTCTAATTAGGTGACAACCTTATCATACTTAATAGGGGACAGGCCTAGTTATTTACATATACTTGTTGGCATGATGTTGGTATATGATCTTGAATATAATATGAAACCATGCAAATTCTTACCAAACATCCTAATAGTGAGCAATAAAGGAGGAGATTTAGCTTTGGCTTTGTGCATAGTCACATTAGCATGGTCAACCTTGGGTGGCTTATTGGATTTCTTTGACAATGCCTCCAACAAGAGGTCCCTTTGCTCTATAATCTATGTATTTCATGAAATGTAATATTAGCCTTTATCTTTTTCATATCCTAAAATATATTATATCCATTTTTGGAAGAACTAAGAATATCAATGTTAGGTTTATAAGTAATCCCTTTAGGTGGCTCAAGATTTTTGTTTGAAGAAGTGTTTGGAGGAGTTATAAAATTATTTAGAGGCATTGAGGTATTTAAGAGTTTCCTCTACTCTCTATTCCTCAAGGGATAGGTCTTATTCAAGAACTATTGAAATTGTTGGATCTCCTCAGGGATCTCATCAAGTTCATTCTTTTCTTGAAAAGGGAAATCAAAAGTATCTACCATGAAGGCTTGATCAGATGACTTGGATCTAGAAGAACCTAAACTACTTTCCTTATTATGGTCCATTTAAAATGTATCCAACTCATCTTGGAAAGATTCAAAAGCTTTGCAAAAATTAACGCAGTTAATTTCACCATGTTTTGATATACAATGCACTCTATAATAATTAGGTAATGCAATATCAGTAAGGTTAATATTTATGGTCTTCTTTTCAAAATATGGCTCAATATTCATATTATTATGAAAACTATCATTCTAAAATATATTTTTGGCCTATTATACCTTTGAAATGAGAAGTTCCAACCAAATCTTTCAACAGTATTTCAACTTTTTTTATAGCTGAAGAAAATCAATGCTCAACTTTCAGACCATTTTTAGGATAGATTCATTCTCATTTTTAGGACTTTAAAAATAATGTACTTGGTTATTATTATTAGATGATATTAAATCCCTTTTATCATTTTTATTAAAGCCATTAGTATGATAATTTAAGAAACTTAAGTTCTGATTGGGAATAATATGACTTAATGGAAATTGATTTAAGTTAGGGAGTTGATTTAAGCTGGGATATTTTGGTTATTGTTTAGAAAGACATATAAAATGGGTACATGTGGGTTTATGTTTGGAAAAAATATGACATTTGACCCTGGGGTAGCATTTGATCATTGATGGTTACTACCTTAGAGTATGCCCTTGCTAATAAGGTTATAGCTAGTTAAGAACTTTTCAAGAACATAGAGCTCATAGGACCTACTGCATCCTTATAAATTTCTAAGGCTAATACATCATCGGGCTTACAGGGTTATATGGTCCTACTAGACATCTTATAATATAACATTAAAGGACCTTATGGGCTCATTTTCATCCCTTCTAATGTTGGTAATTGATGATAAATAGCACAAGGACTAAAAATATTACCAAACTGATCTATAAAATCATCAATGAAACCATCCTAACTAGTGATATAATTGTCATGCAAGTTTAAGAGCCATTCATAAACAACATATTTAAAAGTAAAGGGGAATAATCTATAAGACATATCCTTCTACATAACATTTAACAATATTAAGGTATCTTTGAAGGACTTAATGCACTCTTCCATAATTGTAATACTAGTTTGACTAAATGTAGGCAAATACATCTCAGGGTTACATGGGAGATCATGTATCACACCTAGCACATTGATTGAATATTCTCCCAACCAAGCCATACCTAATCAAACATTGAAGGTAAAGGTACCTTAAAGAGGTGAGGTTTTTAAAGATTTGGATCTCCTGCATCTACCTTTGTCATCCATAACCTTTTGATGAACCTTAAGCTCAATCAAAGTTCCCTTGTATCTGTGTTTGATTTGGTTTGAATATTTGGAAATTATAGATTAAATTTTAAAGATCCTAATTTAAATATTATATATAAGGGTAATATTTATAAGGAATAATGATTAACCTGCACATTAACTATATTTTTCAGATATTATGTAAAGAAAAATATAGGAAATTGATCTTTGTCTATAATAGATCAAAGATGTATCTAATTATGCTAATATGATATATATTTATAATTATAATCCCAAATAAACTTAGATCTAGGAAATATATGCAAACTTTTAATCAAAACAAGCCATCCTAACCTCAAATACTATAGATTTTCAAATTTGAATTTAAATTTACCAAAACCAAGAATCAAATCTCAAAGAACATTGATTTTTATCTAAATAAGCACAAAGATACACCACAAACAATAAATATCAATGATATTTATACTTATAAGTAAATACTTCACTTTAAAAACACAAAGATACACTAATCTTAGATCAAAAAATGCTAAGACTAACAAAGGCTCAAACAATTCATAAATGTGCCCTCCTTCTATCACTATAAAATTTTCCTATTAATGTATCTAAATAAACCAAAAAGGTTTGTAGTGTTAAAATAACACTTCTCATTTTAGAATTCCAAAAATTTAATGTATGAGTAGCAGGTTGTGGTGACTTGATGTCACCTGTGGTGAAATAATGGTAGAGATATGTATTAATGTTCCACATTATTTATAATAAGTGATGATTAAGAGCCATCATGGTCAATTATTTTTTAATTATAGAGGATCTATGTTAAATTATTTAATTATGATCAAAACATAAGCTACAAATTAATCTAGATGTATATTTATAATGAAGTTTAAACCAAAGTGATCTAGTGTATAAAACGAAGCAAAGAGAAGGGTAAGGTAGAAAAGAAAATGAGTGATTACCTATATTACTATAAAATATTATGATAAATCATCAATTTCAATTGATTATTTATTCAAACCAATATATAATGCAAAATAGCCTTGGCTCAGATTTCACTATATACTAGGTAAACTTTGAAGCATAATGTAAAGAATCACAAGTAAGAACTATGATTAATTTTAAAGATTTACTACTATAATAAAATAATATATAAAAATATAAATATAGAGAAAAATTACACGAATAAAATCCAAGATCATTCAAATAATCTAGCATATGTACAAATTAGAAACCCTATGATTAGAAAATGAAACCCATAATTCAAAGAAGCAATTCAAATTTAAGACATAAAACTAGCAATTGAGAGAAAAACTATGTTAGAAATTGACATATAAAATATGGAAAATATTTAAAAAATAATTGAATATATTAGTTACACCAAGTATACAAAATTTGATCAAAATTTTCTCCCTTAGGAACATGGTAATACTGCCTTTTATAGAGAGATAAGGCACTACACCAATTAGTTACAAAATACAACTGTATAAAAGATCAGGACAATTTTCCTTCATTAGAAATTTTTATAATATACCTCTTTAAAATCTAGACTAACCTAGAGGAAATATACTAATATAATATCATATGCCTTATTAAATAATATTCCCTATTTTGAATATTATATTTTTTTAACAGAAAATGAATATTAACTAGCTAGTGGGTTGATTGCCTTTAAACTTTCCTATTTATATTGTAACAACTCCATAGCCTCCTAATGTAAATCTTTGATTAGTTCCATGTACATAATATGCTTTAGGAAACAAACATATTTATGGTGAGCTAAGTCATTAAAGTCATTATCATCTCTGGCCATAACTTCCTCAATGCTCCTAGCCTTTGTTGTCTTCTCTTCAGTTGTGAAAATCATGTCCAAGTTTCTTCTATTATCTCTACCAGACTAGAATTGGATCTTTATCTTAATTGACTAAATTACCAATGTGACCCTATGTTTGTATTTAGTTTCATCAGTGATTTAAAGGGAAGTGGTTTTGGTATAATTGGCCAACATGGTACCAAGTAGTGTCTTGATACGGGTAATCAGCTATTCATCATCCTTGAGGAGTCTATCCAAGCCTATTAGCCAAGTAATTAAACTTTGAATCTTATCCACCACTATCCATAATGTTTTATTTATATGGCCTAGGTTAATAGTATTGAATTTGGGAAGATTTTTCCCAATCCATGTGTTGATGAGATCCTTCAACTTGGTCTCTACCTCTTTCCATTATACTATCATTCCTTTGGCCACTTTATGTTATTGGGTCAAATCATCTTACCTCATATTAATGGACTATAGAGAATTAATCATATCAAAAAAGGAGGATTTAAACATGTCAAAAATAGCATTAGGCATAGATAAAATGTCCTATGTCTCTAGGTTTTCTTTCTCCTTTTCTAAATTATGAATTCTCTATTTCATGCCTCTAACTCTAGCCTTAGCTTGAGTTGATTGGGAATAAATTAAAATTTCAACACCCTCCCCATGAATATTATATTCACTTTGTTTTTATCCTTTAACTGGGGTTAAGCCTATAAAAGGTTCCACCTTTTGAAAGGTGAATCCCTCAGTTCCCACCATTGCCTTCCTGGTGGTGACCCTTTCTAATCTAGTTGTCTCTAGATTAATTTGTATAGTGATGACTAGATTTATTAATTTGGAAGGTTTTAGGACCTCAATTATTATGCTACTTGATGCTCTAATAACATCTATTTTCTTACTCTTTATCCCTCTGATGGCCACTATCCTTCTTTCTTCCTATTCCTTCATTATATCCCTAATCCATGGCTTAATGTCATATACTTCAATGTTGACATCTTTCGTTATGACCCATGAATGGGAGAGAAAATGAATATTTCTAATTTCCCATAAATAAACCAATTAGGGATGATTGTTCCATGAATGGGGAATTCTTCACTAAATAGGTTAATCTCAGTAGTAGGATGTGTGAGAGTCAACCTTCATCTTTTGGGTCTAACAAGGACTAATTCTCTTTATACCTTCCTCTTTTCCTTAGGACCCACTGGGACTAAATCAATAATAACCTCTTTTCCTTTGTCTCCTCTAAGTTACCCTACTTATATTTGAGTTTCTTGAATCTATTCCCCTTCTTCATCTATGTAATATGCCTTTGAGAGTTCCTTGAGGTCACCCTAAACTACCCCATTTAATTCTAAGGAAATCACATATATATATATATATGTTCAACTATGGAAGTTGGACTTTGTGGTAAGGCTGAGGATTAGGGTCCCTCTCTAGGTCTCTCTTCTATCTTCTCTTTAAAATGGCCTTGCTCATCTTACCTTTGCACAATTTTACCTTAAGGTTATGGCTACTTCACTTGAGGTTGTTCCTGGGATGGCCTAGATGATCCAAGTAGTAAGTGATATTGGATAAGATGCATCTACCATGCCTATCCTACTAGATTATCATCTTTTATCAACTTATGTTCAAGATTGATTTTGTAGCCCTTGAGCCTAGTTAACACTTCTTCAAAGCTACTTGACCTAATGTAGAGAGTGTCATGGACACTAAGATAATGCATATATATAGGTTTGGGTAGCTTCTTCTTTTTTCATTGATCACTCACTATGTTCTTGGGATCCCACATTTTGAGTTCATCAAATTAAAACCCAATTTAGTCCTTATGATTGGATATGATTTTTACTTATTTCCAATCTTGTATTACATCCCTTTCAATGATTATAGGGAAGGGATGGAGAACATCCTTCCTCTTTTCCTAATAAATTTCATCAACTCCATTGATGAGTTGGGAGGCAATCTCTTATTCTACTAACTTACTTGGTACATGCATAGGAAATCTATAGGGTGAGGATATGATACCCTCAATCTTGATAATTATGTAATCTAGATATAACTAGATGTCCCCCATCATTTCTACATATTTATTGATTAGTGGATATAATCATAGCATGAGGAAGCCTATGATAGACTCTACTAGGGTTGGGTATACATTGTCACAAATAAATTACATGTGGTTGCTATATTTAAAGATGTATAGTTTGGAGTAATGATGGGAAATCATGGTCCTACCCTGTGGAGACCAATTTTTGATGGCAAATAATTTTATGGAAGGAAGTAGGGAATCAATTAAATAGGACATCATAGAGAATTGCCTTCCCATCTTCTTCTTAATGGCAACAAACTAGAACCCTAGTTGAATGCTACTTATCTCTCCAATAGGAGGGATATGTTTTTCCTCTATCATGAATTATATATATGAAACACTAGGTCATGTTTACATATGTGGTGTAAGGGGATCTTGATGCTTGGTTTAATAGGTTAATGATTACCATGATCCTTTCCCTAAATTATGTAATTGGGATCCTTTCCTCAAGGTCCCTAAACACATGGTTCCATTGGAGCAACCATGTTTAGAAGATGGTATTCAGGTCATGTTTGTTTGTCCACTCCTTGATTTTGGGTAGGTCTACATGGGAAATTGGGAGCTTATAATATCTTTTTAAGGCCACAAGGTAAATGTAGGTTATCTTCTTAAAATTTCCTTCATGGATGATCTAATCATTATCTATCCTAAAATCTAAAAACATAAGAATAAGCACATCAATAAAATGAAGTACCTTAGGCTTGGCAATAGCATAATAAAGGTTGACCATCTAAATAGTGATTAGGTCATAGTGATTCTTACCAACCACTATAATTTTATGTTCTTCCTTAGTGATAGGTGGTAGCTCCTCTATGGAAAAGAAAAGTTCAAAATAATTATTACATCCATTGTTTAGTGTTGTATTATCTAGATTGATGTATTTGAAGATCCTACCTTCATTATCTATGGATAAATAGAGTTTTGTCTCTTCTTTTCATTGTTTTTTATGAGCTACCATGGATTATAGTTTTGAAAATTGTTCATACTGGATTTAAATTGATCTCTATGATGTATTTTCTCATAAATGTAATTAATCTTTTCTCAGAGTGAATTGTAATCAAATGAATCTAATTAGGGTCTATTTTATGTAGGATTTAGGGTTTTATATATTTAATGGTATTAGTTCATCTATATTTAAGCTCATACATGCTTTGGATTTGATTTGGACCTTTGCCTTTATACCTTCACATTTCTTGGCACACAAGATCTTTTTTTTTTTTTTTTAATCTATTTATACTTCCATGGTGCTTATGTGGCAATGATCTAGACCTTTCATGGCATTTTTCATAAATTTATTTGAGTACTAGCTATTGGCATTTAAAAGGTATTCTTTTATTTTGCATGATTGTATGAGGATCATATGAGTGACTAGGAATTATTGATAATATTTAGGTCCTTATTTGTGATTGGCTCCTTTCTATACCAAGCCTCATGGTTGTGCCACTTGGCATATTCACATGCCTCCCTATGTTAATCCTTTGTTGAATAAGTATTGGCCATGTGATGAGCTCATTTTCCTTTGAAAAGTCATTAGCACTTTTTCATCATTATATCATGAAGTGTGATGAAGTACAAACCATTGTATCATCTATCAATTCTACTTCAACTATGATCTCACCATGTGTTGAGGTTGTAGGCTCTCAAGACACCATTGAAAATTATTTGGGGTCTTCACACTATTAGATCATCTTCCCATGATGAAGCATGAACCGTTGATCTAAAAATATGTCGAAGCTTTAGTTTAGCATATTATTAAGGTAGTTACTTAGGTTTAAAATTCTTAGGCTAAGGTTTATTTCATGTCTATTTAACATGAAATAAACTTTACAATTAAGTGTCTATACCTAAATTTTCTATATTTATACAAATGAAAAAAGGTCTAAATATTTTAGGCTAAAGTTTACGCTATGTTAAATAAACATAATGCATAGTTTGAGCTAAAAATATTTTTGTCAAACCTATAAAATATGATCAAAGGTGTTAAAATGATATAATGGTCTAATTTCAAATAGTGTTTTATTTCATTAACAAACACATTAAAACTTTTGGTTAGAATTACTTGGTATAAGTGTTATGTTACAAATATCATTTAAAATAAGACCTAGTACAAGTCTATAGCTTAGGGTTTACAGTATTTGAATAAAATGCAATGGGTACCTTAAGGTATAGACTTGCAATAGGTTCATTATATATATTCTCAGGCCATAAAATCATTTTAATATTTATAGATTGAATATTTTAAATGTTTAAGAATCTTCCAAAGGATCTAGTCATTTGGAAAGTAATTCATAAGCTTTTTAGCAACATTTGGAGTGTATCTTAATCTTAAATAGAATAACTCATTAGCTTAAATTTGATGATCTCATAGATGTCAAATACGTATTTGTGAATGTCGAATGACAATCATGTGAACATTGATTTTAAGCTAGTGAAACTTTCTATGATCCAATGCAAGAGTGAAACTTGGCACCTCCATAGGGCTCACTAGGATCTTGGACTTAATTTGCTCCACTAGATCAAGATATATGATGAAGTAAGAGCCATAGGATCATGATCTAGGAGCTTGCTCATGTTTGGTTTTTTATGTTAGGTGGTCCCCTTTATTATTAATATTTAAATCTAAGTATTTCATGTTTCAATCTCTTAGAGCTCTTAGGATTTAAACTTTTCCATGATGTCTTCACTCTGTATAATCTTTAGTCCATGTTGAAGTGAGAACCATTGATTATAATATGGGATTTTGAATGTGATTCTTCCAAGGGGATATGTGTAGGATTCTATCAAGTTTCCCTCATGGCATCTGATTGAAAAGTTATGAGGAAGTGTGAACCATTAGATTGTCAAATTTTCATGCCTTTTAATCTAAAACTTAGGTCTTTCTCACTCCATTTGATCAAACAGTATGATGAAGTGTAGGTCATTAGATCTATGAAAAATAAATAAGTTAAGTCATAACTTAGGACTAAAGTAAATTCTTAGGCTTAGAGTGTTTAATATAAAGTTCTATACATATTAATAAATACATCTAGGCATTAGGTTTAAACCTTTAGACTAAGATGTTTATCAAAGGGACCAAGCTAACATAAAATTTAACTTGAGGAATATGAGATTAGGCTAAGGTGTTACGGCTAAGCTCCCATTTGTATTAATAAATACTATGGGGCCTTAGGATTAAAATTTTAGTCTAAGGTATAAATCAAAGGAACCAAGTTAATAAATATTAAAAGGGGGAAACTACAAAATGAATAGTAAACCTATTTAGAGATATAAAGAACTTGAAGGGAGAAATAACAAAAGTGACATGAGTATATTTTAGGATAAGATTTAGTAGTGTTATAAAACATGATTAATATTTAAATATGAAGTTTATGATAAAGTCAAAAATAGGTTTTAAATGTTCTCACTAGTATTCAAATTTGAATTCAGGGTTTTGCCAGGGTTTTGAAATGTGAATTTCTTAAGAACACCATGGAACCTATAACTAAAGATACAAAGATCATTTATTAGTAATGTTAGGCATATTTAAATAAAAATATGATTAATAAACATATTTTCAAATAAGGGGATGATCTTCAAATTCTACAAATGATCCCAAAATTCCATATTTTCATGTTTAATCTCTAGGGTTTCTCAAGGATCCCAATTTTCAAAAAAATGGGGCTATGTTAGCTGCAACAAACTAAAAAATGGTGTAAGCATTAAAGAATGTGTACATGGAAAAAAATTTGAATTATTTCATAAAAATGTGTGGTTACTACTCTCATATATCTTCTACTCATAAAATTATTTTAAAATGGGTACATATCACAAAACATTATAAAATTATATAATTTGTTTTATTCATACTAGATGGTCTAGGATGTTAAATAGGATAACCAAGGGACATGGATGATAGGATGGACATTAAATTCATAGGTTATGTGGTTCCTAATTATATTTTTAATTTTTAGATTATACTCAATTGTCACAACCAAATTTTTCTTTATACTCATAATACGAACAATAATAATAGAAAAAAGTTCACCTTGAGTTTATTATGGAAACACACAATGAGATCCATAACTATTATATAACCAACACAACAACTCAACCAAGTGAATAACCCATCAAAAACTTCATTAAGAAGCATTTTAACCACCCTATATTCAGATAAAAATGGGTTAGTGTGGTCTTACCCAATCACCTCCATCTATGTATTGTGCTTTAGTCTTACTATTGAAGTCATTATTGATTTATGTCCTTACTTGAGTACTTGTAAAATATAGATAATAGCAATAACCTTTAGGGTAATTTAGAAAATTTTAGGAGAAGGTGGTAGAGTAATATTAGATTGAATAAAAGAATCATAATACTAAGCTTTCATAAGTATGATTTACCTAAATAAAAAACAATAGATAGAGATCATGGGAAAAGGACTATTTCCAAAAGTAATGAAAACCATTTTAACACTTTTTCATTTCATAATAAAATTGACACATGAGGTTTGACATGAACTACTTCATGGGATGTTTCAACAACTATGTTTAAGTTCTAATTAGGAACATCTTACCATTCTAAAATAAAGGTACAAGTTCATGAAAAAAAACATACCTGAGGTTTTTATAAAGGCTTAGCTTAGTTTTACATTTACCATTATTACTGACATAAATTCTACATGAGTTAAAAAGTCCCAAAAAATATAAATAGTCTCATGGACTCAATGTGTATATATTAACTCTTCCTTTAATCTTGATCTTATGGATTTATCCATTAACTTAGATCCGTGATCTTATCCTAAACATTATTGTATTGCTTACCTAAACATTAAATCTTACATAATCTTTGATTCCAAGGTAGATTCTATAAGAACATAATTTTATTAACTTATTTTACCATTAACAGATAATAACTAGCTTGTTAAAAGTATTTAATGGTCTATTCCAAACATGTAACATTTGATCCTCAATCACAAAATGATTTAGCTATTAATAGCCATATCCATTTTTGAACTTTATAATGAAGTATAGTATTTCCAATTTACCTTTATCATATGCATAAAATTTACTAAAAATTATTTGAAGTTTAATCTCAATGAATTCATTAGGATCTTCCCATATAGTCCATGGTACTTAAAAGTGCTTAGTAATTTAAAAGTGAAATGATTTTATTCTAGGGTATCTTTCTTTATAATATGTGTACATATTAAATTACTTAAGTAACTATCCCATCTTAATAATTATTAAATATTTTGTTAAATTATTATAATCTTCACATAAGTATTAATCATAATATAATACATTCAATTTACTAGTTATACTATAAGGATTTCAGTTTATATAACTGTAAAGTTATAGTCCAAACCTTAATGAAGTATCAACAACTTTCATTGGTTAATCTATGTGACACATAGGTTGGTATAATATAATGTGATTGGAAAGGTTTTTTTTTAAACATAATTTTCAACTACACCAAATTACCACACTACTATGGTTATCTTAAGTAAACATATTCAGGAATAACATCACTAAAATCTTATAGTCTTAAGATTATTTATAAATAAATCTTCCAGATCAACTTGACATACTAACATTATGTTTCATTTCCTTATACTCAATGCCATAAAAAAATCATGTCATACTTATGATAACTTTTACAACTAAGTTCTAATACAATTATTTTCACTTTCAAAAAAATAGATAATTTTAAACAATAATACCAGTATGGTACAAGTACAATGAAAGACATGAAAACATTTAATCTTCATGAGTCAACATAAAAGAAATGTTATATAGAAATTAAAGGTGATACAACATTCAAATTAAATTTATCAATCTAGTTGGTGTCTAACTACCATTACATGATAAATACCACATTTATATTTTCTTTTATCAAATTATTAATGAAATAATGTAATTTTATATTAAAATAGTAATGGAATTTTACTTAGAGAATCAAATTATGAACTATAGTTATATCATGAACTAAACATACATGATAACATACATCACTTTGTATTAAATAGAACTATGATGAATAACATGAATTATAGTCATAGAACTACATAAATTTTTTAATTCATTCATAACCAATGGTCACCACTCAAAAGTAAGAAAAAATTAATCCAAACATTATAGGCAATCTAATGAAGCTAATCCCACCTCACCAATCTCAATGAGACTAACCATAAGTGGCCCTAGACCACACCAACCATCCACTGGATATGAATCAAGATAGTATAGAAATGGTGGAGAAAGGACTAGGAAACAACTAAGCTTGAAACATTTAAACAATGACCAATAAAAGAAAACTAAACTCATAAAATAATTCATTAAGGTCCATTAATTTGGTACCTAATTATGACTATAACTCACTTTTTGATATATGGGCCATATTTTATTCAAGAATATAATATGTCTCATAAATATATATGCCATAACTTATTTGGTAGTCATATTCATGTACTAATTTAATATACATTTAGTGTAAAAACTAAACTCATAAAAATAAGACAACAATCACAACCAATCAAAATTTAATAAATTTAAAAAATTAAGTAAATCTATAAGTTCCATTATTGACCATATAGACTTTACCAAAAATAGTAAATCTTAAATATCAAATGTAATGATTAAAAAAATAATAACACATAAAAATAATCAAGTATTCAATATTTTAAAATATAATTCAACTTAATCATGAACTAAAATAACTATAATATTATTTCTATAATTAATCAACTAAACCAACATGATTCCATAAACCCAAGTCAAACCAATAATGATTTAATAATAAAACAAAAGTCAAATAGATCATTCAAACATAACAATATATTTTTCCACAAACCCTATAATCATTTTTAAACCTTGTGGAGGCTCTATATATCATTTCCCCATGTTTGTCCATGGTTCAAAATAACCTTCAAGATAAATTTCAAAATAAACCTGACTGTATCAAGTTAGGGTTTTTTAAATATTAAACCAAATCAAACACTCAAATTCACTTAAATAACCTAGCCATAGTCATTCCTAACAATGGCTTTGAAAATAACAACACTGTTAAACATAACCCAGCCATGGTTTCAATTTAGATACAAACCATGCATAGTTTGTTAACAATTATTTAACTCTACTGAAAATAAAATGACTTTGTAGTATAACAAAAACCTATCCCACAAACCAACAAACATATACATACTGGATAAAAAACTACCCATAGCCATTACAAAATAAACTAAATGTAATAACTAATAGAAACATTGTATGGGTTCAACAAAACCATGGCCGAGCCATCTATGGACACCATGTAAAACTAATACAAATATATAATCCATGACCTTAGTTAGGGTTTTACCCATAAACACATAACATAGAAAACCAATGCCAATATTTATAGATAAAGCCCTACTTTATCTTGACATTCAAATATTCATTTATAAAATCAACACAAATTTTTTAAAAAATTATTTACTTAATTAATGGAAGTTGACCATAAAATATTTTATTTTCTCTTCCAACTTCCAAGTTTTATGAAAAACCATCACTAAAATCCCTTATGCATCAAAAAATAGAATGAACAATAAATACTAGAACAAACCCTAGTCAACTATACACAACTACTGCATGGTCATCAAGATAAATACGTTGAACTATAATTTGATCTCCTAAAAAACTTCATGCAAAATTATATTATATTCCCCATGGATTCCAGGCCAAATTTTTGGTAGAGTTTCCCCAAGGCTTCAACCTCTTCCAAAAGTAAGCCTAAATGAATCACATTAAAACCTAATAACTCAAAGAAAAATATTAAACCCCAATACATGGTAAATCAACCAATGTCATGACCCCTCAGTCATATGTCTCAATAAAAACACAAAATAACTAATTACTAATGCCCCCAAGTGGGTATAATGACTGAAGAAAATACCCCAATCCTAACTTGGATTAACAAACATGCCAATGAATAATAAAATAGGGTCCTTCAAATAATGCTCAAAAATTAATGCACAAGCCTCAAATAAATAAAATATAATGTGTCTACAAATGATTAAACCCAAAGAATTGGTAGTTTTAAAATGTTAATTTAAACAACACCTAGACAATTGATCAATGTAATAAAACATTGACAATCAAAATGACTGATAACACATAATATTAGTTACTTGATCAAATAGATTGTCTAAGTCAATAGGAATATATTCAATAAAAAGATAATAAATTAGAATGATGGAAATGATAATATCAATATGAGGAAAACAATCATCAATGTAAATATGACACAATTAATTATAATCTCACAAATGGTAACATCAAGTATAATGATTTTTTAACATACATTAAAAATGACTCATATCAACTAATAATGAAATAGATCATTAAATAATAAAATATAACATTAAAATAAAAACAATGACTAAATCACCAATACTGACAAAATTAAACATTATAATAGAATTCATTATTTGTTTATTCATATTATTTATCCATGTTTCCCTACTTCTCAGGTTTAAACACCCTAGCTCAAGTACCTGACCCTAGACCCTACAAATTTACTATCAATATTATTTGGACATATAAGTATAATAAATTCAATAATATGATTAAAATAATTCATCTAAATAAATAATGAATCAATACACATTAATCAATAATATCTAATGTTATAATGAAAATGTAATACATAATTGTCTAAATAATTATAATAAAAATATATCCCAATAGATCATAAAATTGTAACACCATAATAAAATATGTATCAAATAGTTCACATCTAGTCTATATCAACACAAATGAATTAATTTTAGGTCAATTTGGGTAATGACATCCTCTCCCACTTGGAAAAGAGCCATCTCAGTGATCAAAATAGCCAGGGATAATGTTGCTTGAAAAGACTCTTATCTTTCCAAATAACACTTCTTACTAATAAAGGATCCCATTGAACCAACACTTAATAAATATCATGATTATTAAATTTAATTTTGTGATGGTCTAGAACATTCATTAGATCCAATTTCATCTTTTCCTCTTCCAAAATGTGAAGATGAGTCTAATCCAAAACATGAGATGGATCAAAAATATACTTTCTCAATAAAGTAACATGAAACACATTATGAATCTAACACAAGGAAGATGGAATGGATAGTAGATAGGTAATAAGTCTAATTTTATCCAAAATTTTAAAGGGTCCTACAAACTAATTGATAGTTTGGAAGACTTTCCAAATTTAGTTGAACTTTTCTATGGTCTAACACATAGAAAAACCTTATCTCCCACTTGTAATTCACATGGTGTCCTTTTCAAATCAACATAATTTTCTTACATATCAGAGGTAGTCTTTAAATTTTGCATTATAGTTTCCATTTTCTTATCATAATATTTCAAAATATCAGGACCAATAACAATCTTATTTTCTAAACATTCCTAGCCAATTGGAGTTCTACACTTACATCCATATAAATCTTCAAAATGAGCCAATTCAATCATTCAACGATATGTATTATTATAATAAAATTAAACTAAGTGTAAATATTATTACCATTTACCTTATTTATCCATAATAGACATTCTTACCATGCCTTCTATGACCTAATTTAATATTTTTTTCTGACCATCCATTTCTAGGGGATAAGAATCTAAAATTCAACCTTATACCAAAAGTGGTAGTCAAAGTTTTCCAAAACATTGAAGCCAAAATTTTATCTTGATCTAAAATAATAACTTTAAGAATACCATGCATCTAATTTTTTTCTTTCACAAATCATGAATCAAACATAGATGCATCATCAATCAATTTTCTAGTATTGAAATGAGCAACTTTTTTAAATTTAATTATTACAACCAAAATATTATCATGTTTGCTTTTTGTTTTTGGAAAACTAGTTATGAAACCAAATAAATCATAACCCACTTAACTAATGGTACATCATGAGTTTACACCAATCCTGTTAGATGGTAATGTTTAGCTTTCATATGTTCGCATTCCAAACATATTGACATAAATTCAATAACTTCATGTTTCATTCCAGGCCAATAATACAACCTTTGTAGTTCATGGGTCATCTTCATGACATATGAATGTGATAAATGAGGTGATGCATGCACTTATTTAAAAAAAATATTCCTTAAGACACTAGACTCAAGTACATAAATTATATGATTAAACCATCAAAATCAACTAAAAAATAAAAAAATCAATAGGCTCGTCATCAAAATTTTCACTTACATCTTGGTAAAAATTATTAGAATGTTATTATTCCAATAATTTAGTTATGAAATTATTATTTTTAAATAGATAAGGAAACAAGATACATGTGCTAGCTGAGTACATCAGTAATATGGATCTATTTACCTTTCACATATAGAATATTCATATAAAAATTACTTAAAAATTCCAGCCATCAACATTAGCACACATTCAAATTATCATGGAAAAATAAATATTTTAGGTTGCAATGATTCGATTATACCTCAAAATGCTTACCCAACAAAAAGTGTTTCCATTACATGAAAGTATGAACAATGGAAATAATCTCAAGATCATGAGTATTTTAATTATTCTCATGGTCCTTTAGTTTCTGTGATTCATATGCCACAACTAAATTGTATTGAGTTAATACACCACTCAAACCCTCTTTAGATGTATTATAACATATTTCAAAATTTCCTTTAAGATCCTATACAATAAGTATAGGTGCCAACTTCAATAACTCGTTAAGAATTAGGAAATATTTTTCACATTGTGAAGTTGACACAAATTTATTACTCTTGTGTTATAAGGAAGTTATTGGGTTAGCCAATTTTTTTAAAAAATCAACAAATATTCTATAATAACCAACCAGTCCCATAAAACTATGTACTTCTTATACATTTTTAGGATAAAGGCACTCTTGAATTAATTTAATATTTGGTATATCCACATCAATACCATCTATTGGGAAAATATGACCTTAATAGTGGATCTTAAACTAAAATAAATCACATTTAGATAAATTACCAAACATTTTGTGTTACCTTATCCTTTGCATTACTAAGCACAAATGTTGTTTATCTTAACCTAAATTCTTAGAATAGATCAATATATCATCAAGTAATATTAGATAAAAAGTATCTATTAAATACCTAACTACAATATTCATTAACTTCATAAATGCACTAGGTGCATTAATAAAACCAAAAGGCATTATTATAAAATCATAATGTACATACCATGTTCTAAAATTAGTCTTATGAATATCTTATTCCTTAATCCTCCATAGGTGATAGATTGATATCAAGTTTATCTTTGAAAAGATAGCCACATCCTTAATTTTATCAAATATATCATCTATCCTTGTAAAAGGATAATGATTTTTAATGGTAACCTTGTTAAGCATGAAATAGTCAACACACAATCACCTAGTTCAATCCTTCCTTTTCCCAAATACCACTAATGAACCATAAGGTGACATTCTTGGCCTAATACTACCATTTTTTAATATTTATTATAGTTGATATTTTAGTTCCTAAAAAATATGCTAAATTCATGTGATAGGGTGCATTATATGTAAGGGCTACCTTTGGAACTACACCAATAGAAAAATAAAATTCACATTTAGGAGGAAAACCAATCAATTTATCTAGAAAAAATCATAAAATTATTACAAAAATGAATGTTCCTCAAATGCCATTATTGTTTTAGATGTAGTTTCTTGCATCATAATAACATATAACTTACATACTTTATGTACTACTTTATTTATCTATAAAGTTGATATTAGCTTACGTACTTTTGATTTTTATCAAACCTTGAAATCTTATAGATTTTTACAAATTATAACAATAATATATCACATTGATACATAAGTATAAATTGGATTTATGTTGCTACAACCAACCCGTGTTTATGATAATATCAAAAGATCCAAGAAGAGCTAAAAATAAATTAATTTGGGTACTATAATACCTAATTATAGGCTTACTCTCTCAAGACACTTAGTAATTGGTACTCTTTTACTTGAGCCAAACTCAACATCCCAACCATCCTTCAAAATAACCAGATTGAACTTACAACATGTTATTAGCATTAAGATGTATAAAAATATCAGTTTCTCTTAAATCAAACAAAATTGAAACAAAAATGTATTCATTTTAACTTTGATATCAATAGGAGTTTCTTGTAAAGCAATGTTTTATCTACAACTGCATACACATTTTGATTAGTTGATTAATTGAATTTTATCTTAGGAAAATATTTGTAGTAGTGGTTATCTCCATATTCCTAACATACTATAATTTTTTGTGGCATCACTGGAATAGTATTAGCCCTAGTAGAAGGCACATTTTGACTACATTGAGTTAGATTATTTTTAAAATTAATAGACTTAAAATAATTTAGATTCTTTAAATTCTTATTCTAACCTTGAAATTTATTAATACAACTTGTACTAATGAATCTATTATTAGAATCAGATTTCATAAAATTCTTAGGAAAAGGGCTCAATTTTTTAGTCTTAGATTATTGTTTATTATGTTTAAAATCTTATTTTACCTTTTAATGAGCTTTCCCTTTTTATTCTACCCTATTATCAGATTCAATAGTAGTAGTTAATGTCTTAGGATTGGTCATATTCACATCATGCATTAATATTTATTTCAACCCCATCTTAAAATTGCTAACATTAGTCTCTTTGTCAAGCATATATTTAACATGACATAAATAGATTTAAAAACTTGTTTTTATACTCAATAAAAATAATATTATCTTATTTAAATAGCTAAAAATTAGTGATTTTATGTTCCTTGAAGTTGGAAGTAAGATACCTCTTTATGAACTATGTTTCTAAGGTAGGTAGAGTAACAGTCATTGGTTGATAACCCTCTAATGCACATAGATGGTTCCACCAAAGACCTATAGTTCCTAATAATTGATAATATTTTACTCTTTTATTAATATTATAAGACATTTTATGCAAATTAAAATACTTATATAATTTTACTAAGCATACATCAAATGCATCCCCTGATTCCTCACCTAAAAAGGTTGGTGAAGGAAACTTCTTTAGTTCCTTAATGATGTGATCAAACACATTACACAATTTATTATGAAGTTTCATTTCATCAACTTTAATTTCACCTCTAACTATGATTTATTTAGATAAAAAACCTTATAATTATTTAACCTTTTTTCTTGGGTGTCTAGTTCACTTTGAAGTGAATTTGCTACAGTTAAAATTCTATTCAACATTACCTCTTGGTTAATGTTGGGATTATTTTACTAATGGTTTAGGGCTTAAACATTATCATTAACATTATTAAAAGGTCATTCCTCTATCTCATAAATTTTTTCCCTATGACCTTGAACTTTTCCTTTACCTATGTTAACATTTATTGGGTTATTGTTTGCTATTACAAATATTGTTTTCACCATCATTTGCTGAAACAAAAAACTCGATAAAAATAAACAAAAAATATTTTCCAAATTTTCCTAAATTATTAGACCATGTTTTTTTACTAATATATGACATCCAAAACATTTTTATATACTCATAACCTAAACAATAATAATGAAACAAAGTTTACCTAGAGTTTAGCATGAAAACATGTAATGAGATCCATAACTCTATTATATCCAACATAGGAACTAGAACAAGTGAATAACCCATAAAAAACATCATTAGGAAGAAATTTAATCACCCATTATCTAGATATAAGTGGATTAGTGTGGTCTTATGAACTCACATATATTTGTGTATTGTATTGTGGCATTCCAAGTAGAGTCATTATAGACTTATGTCCTTACTTAAGTATATGTACAAGCTATAAAATAAATATTACCTCAAGGTTAATTCAATAAATTTTAATAAATAGTGGTAGAGTAAGATAAAATTCAATATAAGAATCATCATAATAATCTTCCTTAAGTATGATTTACCCATATCACAAGCAATAGATAGATATCAAGGGGAAAAAAAACTATTTCCAAAATAAATACAAAGCATTTGAACACATTTTCATTTAATAGGAAAATTGACACATAAGGTTTGACATTAATTATTAGAGGAATTATGAAATATTCATGGGATGTTTAAAAAACCATGCTTAAGTTCTGATTAGGAAAATCTTACCATTCTACAAGCACAGTACAAATTCATGACAAAAGCATGCCTAACAATTCTATAAAGACATAGGTTAGATTTACATTTCCTATTATTACTGACATAAATGCTACATGAGATAAATATAATTGAAAAATATTAATAGTCTCATGGACTAAATGTACTTATATTAAGTCTTGCTTCAATATTGATCTTAAAGATTTACTAATTAGCTTAGATCGATGATCTTAGCCTAAGCATTATTTCATTGCTTACCTGAAGGTTATAAAGTAATTAATATTTGATTCTAAGGTAAATTATTATAATAACAATATAATTTTAGTAACTTTTTTGACCATTAAATGATAATAACCAACTTAGTACAAGTATTCAATTGTCTATTACAAACATGTAGCATTTGATCCTCAATCACAAAATGATTTAACTACGAATAGTCATATCCCTTTTAAAACTTTCCAATGAAGTATATTATTTCCAATTTACCTTCATCATATGTTTAAGATTTAATTATTCTTATTGAATTTTAATTTCAATGAATTAAGGAGGATTTGATCATACACTCCATGACACTAAACAATGCTTATTAATTCAAAAGTGAAATGTTTTTCTTCTAAGAGAGATTTATAATAATATGTGTACATATTTACTTAGTTTATTAATTATCCCATCTTAATCACTATCAAACATTCCATTAAATTATTACACTCTTCACATAAGTATTGAGCTGAATATAATCCATTTAATTTATGAATTATACTATCAATATTTCATTTTACATAACCATAGAGTTATAGTCCAAACTTTAATGAAGTCTCAACAAATTTCATTGGATAGTCCATGTCATACATAGATTTGTATAATATAATGTGATTGGAAAAGTCTTTTTTTAAAACATAAATTTCAACTATACTAAATTATCACATTACTATGCTTAGCTTAAGTAAACATTTTCAATAATAATGCCACATAACTATTACAAGCTAAAGATTATTTATAAATAAATATTCCAAAGTAACTTGACATAATAAAATTATGTTTCATTTCCTTATACCCAATTTAATGAAATAATGATGTCATACTTATGCTCACTTTTACAACTAAATTCTAATAAAATTATTTACACCTTGAAATAACTAAGTGATTTGAATCCACAATAGCAATATGGTACAATTATAGCCAAAGACATGAAAACATTTATATTTTTTGAGTCAACATAAAACCTATGTCATATAGCACCTCAAAGTGCTACATCATTTTAATCAAATTTATCAATCTACTTATTCGAAATAAGTGTCTAACTACCAATACAATATAAAGACAAAATTTATATGTTCTTATATCAAATTGTTAATGAACGAATGTAAATAGTAACATAAATTTACATGAATAATCAAATGATTAACTATAGTTATATCATGAACTAAACTTACATGATAACATACATCAATTGTATTAAATAAAAATATGATGAATAACGTGAATTATAGTCATATAATTATCTAACAATTTTAATTCCTTCACAACCAATGGTAAAAATTCAAATTAAGATGAAATGAATCAAAACATTGCACATAATCCAATGAATCTAAACCTACCTTACTAGTCCAAATGAGCCCAACCATAAGTAGACCTAAACCAACATAACCATAACTTGGATATAGATCATGGCAGTAGATAAATAGTGGATAAAAGACTACAAAATAATTGATATTGACAACATATAAATAATGAAAAATAAAATAAAATGAAACTCATAAACCAAACCACTATGAGCTATTAACTTGGTACCTAATTATGACTGCAACTCCCTTTTTGAGTTTCTTGATTTATAGGCAATATTTTATTCAAAAATATAATATGGATCATAAATATGTATAACATAACATATTTGATAGTCATTCTCATGTACTAATTTAATAGATATTTATGAGTTAAAATTAAACTCATAAAAAAGACAACAATCCCAACCAATTAAAATTAATATATTTAAAAAATTATGTAAACCAATTATTGACCATATAGACTTTACCAAAAAATTAAAATCTTAATTATCAACTGTAATGATTAATGAAATCATAAAACATAAAAATAATCAAGTTTTTAATGTTTTAAAATAGAAGTCAACTTAATCATGAACTAAAATAATTCCAATATTATTTTTAGAATTAAGCCACTAAACTAACATGATTTCATAAACTTGAGTCAAACCAATAATGATTGAATAATGAAATAAAAGTCAAATAAATCATTTCCCCTATGGAGGATCATTTTGAACCCATATGGAGGATCCATATATCATTTCCCCCATATTTGGCTATAATTCAAAATAACTATCAGGTTAAATTTACAAGTAAACATGACTATATCAAGTTAGGATTTTTTTAAATATCAAACCAAAGTAAACACTCATAATCACTTAAATAACCCAACCATAGTTATTCCTAATAATGAATTCAATAATAACAACATAGTCAAACATAACCTAGTCTTGGTTTCAAGTTAAATATAAACCATGTAAAGTATCTTAACAAGCCATAATTATACTTGAAATAAAATGACTTCATAGTAGAATAAAAACTAGACCATAAACCAAAAAGCATATACATAGTGGATAAAAAATCACCCATAGCCACTACAAAATAAAATAAATGTAATAATGAGTAAAAACATTATATGTGTTTTTTAAAACCATGACTAAGCCATCCATGGCCACAATGTGAAACTAAGAGAAATACAAATCCATAACCTTGGTTAGGGTTTTACATAAACACACAATGTATTAAAATAATGGTAGTATTTATGGCTAAATCCCTATCTTCTTTTTCAATTCAAAAACTCATTTACAAAATAAACATAAAATGTTAAGAACATTACTTACTTGTTTGATGGATGTCAACCACAAAATATTTTATCTTCTCTTATAGCCTCCAAGTACTATGTAAAATTAACACTAACATCCCTTATGCATCAAACAAACTAATCAAACAATAAATACCACAACAAACCCCAATCAACTTTACCCAACTCCTGCATGGTTGTCAAAATAACCATATCAAACTATAGTTTTAGTTCCCAAAAAACTTCATTCAAAATTGTATTACATTTGCCTTTGCCGCCATGCCAAAATTTTGGATAGATTTTCGCCAAGGCTTTGAGTGCCTTCAATATTAAGTCCAAATGAATCACATTAAAACCTAGAAAACCCAAATAAGCATCTCAACCCCCAATGCATGGTAACTCGATCTAATGATATGACCCCTAATTCATATGGCTCAATTAAAACACAAAATAAATAATTACCAATGACCCAAAGTGGGTTGAGTAAGCTAGGTAAATTACCCAAGCTTATCTTGGATGGACAAACATACCAAAATATAATCAAAATAAGGATTCTTCAAATAATGCTCAGACCTTAGTGCACAAGCCTCAAACAAAGAACATATACAATGTGTCTACAAATTCCTAAAAGCAATAAAGGTTTTTTTAAATGTTAATTAAAACAACACCTAGAGAATTGAGCAATGTAATAAAATATCGTTAATCAAAATGACTGATAATACATAATATCTATTATGTGACTGGATAGACTATCAAAGTCTACATGCATAGAGTCAATCAAAACATAACAAACCAAAATGATGGAAATGGTAATATCAAAAATATGATAATATTCATTAATATAAATGTGACAAAATTAATTAAAATCTCACAAACTGTAAAATGAAGTAAAATAATGTTTCAACATATGTCAAAACTAACTGAAATCAACTAATAATGAAATCAATCATAAACTGATAACATAAATCATTAAATTAAACACAATGACTAAGTCATCAATAGTGATAACCTCAAAAATTCAACTGGAATTCACTATTTAATTTATCCATATTATTTCTCCATGTTTCTCTATTTCTCATATCCAAACACAACCTAGCTCAAGTACCAGTACCTACAGTCAACATATAGACTATCAACAATATCTAGATGTCTAAGTATAGTAAATACAATAACATAAATTAAATAATACATCTAATTGAATAATCAATTATTACACATTATAAAACAATATCCAATGTTGTAATGAAAATTTAATCCATAATTATCTTAGCAATTATAATAAAAAATATATCAATGTAGATCATAAAATTGTAACCCCATAGTAAAGTAAAAAAAATGTCTCAAATATTTCACTAGTCTATATCAGAATAAATTAATTAAATGTAGGTCAACTTAGGTCATGCCATTAACATTATTCTAATGTTTACTTGGGAAGCTATTGGCAAGTGTATATTAAACTACAACTGAGTAACATTGAGTTTGTCATACTATGTCCAAGTTTAACCAATCATAAAGTTGGAAGGCTAGAACATGTATAAATTAATATATGGTATTTAATATTTTTATGATACTTTTAAGTCACTAAAATGAATATAAATGAGATGTATCTTACATGGATTGGTAAGAAGTGGGCTTGTGATGGTTGTATGATCATCAATACAATGGCTAATAAATATTGTTCTCATCAAGATGATGTGATTATAATCATTCCAATGAATAAAAATATATTTAATGAGTTAAATAATACCAAATGACTTTAACACACCATATGTGTGTACACATGAGGTTTGGTATAGTGTGGATAAGGAATTGAAAAAATGAAGTTTAAAAATAATGGACTTTTCCTCATTTTTCACAAGTTGTGTATGGTAAAAAAAGGTTGGAAAGGACTAGAAAAAACTAATATAAAACCCATACATATCCCTCAAGTTAAAAAATAATTATAATATCCTAATTAGAATTCACCTTTAATGTGATCACCTACTATATCATAAATAGATAAAATATACTAGTTAGAGGTACTGACTAGGATTATAAAGATCCAAATAATGAGAGTGGCATACCATGTGATTTGGATTTTTGAAATAGTGGGGACTGTTATGTTTATATTCATAATTTGAAATGAGGTAACCATGTGATAAGTATAATGAGGATTGTTATCACATGGATCAAAAAATTCCATCTTATTTTGGCATAGAGGATCTGGAAGGATTCATTACAGGGCTCAAAGCTCACATTCCACATGCAGAGATGAGAGTAAGTGTTTATAACCATCCATTAAATGTAATTAAAACTACATGTTGGGATACACATATGAAAGTTTATTTAGACTTAGAAATATCTTACAAAATATTTTAATATATATTTCACATAGCAACTCAACTATCAGATGAATGACCAAAGTTCTAATTAGGATAATGTCTATGGGTCCATGATCACTAGTGCATGATATTTTCAAAAATTAGAAAGTAGATATGAAATATTTAATTCATATATTCCAAGGTATTCTGATATAAATAACTAAGGCTTGGTATGTGCATCATGAGAGAGTAATGGAAATAAGTACTTGGTAATAAGTTCAAAAATATTTTATTTAAAATTATGTGTTTGAGGATGGTAACTTGATGGTGTATAAGTAAATCAATAAAATGCAAATATTATCATGTTAAAAATTATTGGATGAAATAAATATCATCAATACAATAGAGTAAATAAAAATATAGTGATACCATCATCCTAAAAATATATAAAAATGTCACTAGATTAGGGAGGGAAAGGTATTTGTACTCATGTATTATAATAAAATATTGAATAACACAATTAGTTCTGTAGGTACAAAGAGTGAGGAAGACATGGATATAAAATAAATTGTTTAACTTGAGATAATTTTCAATTCTCCAAAAAAATAAGATACATGCAAGGCTAAAGATTAAAATTTAATAAACATGAATATTGAGGAATAGATACTACATGTGAATGTTATGGATTCATTTTAAGTAAATGGTAGAAATATATATATCAAATAACATTGGTACTGAAGAATTACCTAAGATGAAACAAATGGGTGAATACTAGACCCAAAAAAATACATCATAGGCCATTCAATTATTAAGAGACTATGAATATGCGTTTCCCAAAAAAAATAGTGACTTAAAGGGAGCAAAATTATCTTTATGAGAAATATGCATTGAGATTAAAGAGTGCACAAGGAAAATAAGTAAGTGACAACATAATTTTACTCTAAACATGAATATAAAGTTTGAAAAGAATATTGGTTACATGTTCAAAGAAGGTATCAAATACTTATTATATAAATCTAATTAGTTATGCCTGATGGTGGTCCAACCAAAGAAATTTATATAAATTAGAGTATGTGATTATTATTGGGTATTAAATAATGTGTGCATTAATGATACTCTTATAAAAATATTCACCAATGGAGTGACATAATCTAAAAATGTACATGATTTATATTCCTTTATTGATTATTTCAATGGGTATCATCAGACCCCCATCTCAAAATAGGATCAATAAAAAAACATTTATAACTAAATCAGATTAATTTTTGTACAAGATGATACATTTTGTATTTAAAAATTCATGAGTTGCGTTCTCAAGAGGTCACCAAATTAAAATAATTCATTTATGATTTTCTTGACTTATATTTAAATTATTGGGAGGTTTTTTACATTCATCAAATAACATTTGTTAAAGTTGTGACTCCTATCGGAAAGGAGAGCCTTGAAAATCATAATTAATATAAATAACTTTATTTACACCATTTGAAATTCTATAAATCCATGTGGTTTATAGTGATGAGATCTTAGAGGATCAAGCAAAGATCACAATTATCATTGGGATTAGACCACCAACCAACACTTCATAAGTGTGATATTTTATAGGACGCAGAGGGTATTACTTCAAGTTCATTCATGGCTGAGTCAATATCATAGAACTAATTAATATTTTTTTTCACAAATATATTAATTTTTAATGGACACTTTAGTGTCAAACTATGTTTACTAATTGAAATTATAGGTTTGTCACAACCAAAATTTTGATCATTCTTAAATGTAGTAATAAATTTCACACTCATGAGGATGCTTCTAGATATGAAATCTATGTTTGATAACATAACTAGGGAGGGATATTTTCACCAACTTATTCACTTCATAAGTCATAATTTTTCTTCCATGGATGAAAACTATGCCATGAGAAAAAGAGAAACCTCAGCTATGGTTTTCACATTAAAAAAAATATGTCACTATTTATTATCAACTACATTTGATTTTTTCACATATCACTAGGCCTCTTGATATTTTGTGATCAAGCTATTTTTTTTTGGAGGAAGGGGATTATTTTTAGATGGATGATGTTATTCTAAGAGTATTAGTTAAAGACTATTGTAAAATAATAAAGATAAACTATTAGACCAAATAAACTAGGAGAAATTTACATGAGAGAGAAATTATAAGACTTTAAAGAGGATTAACCTGATGTTATTTTATTCATAGTAATTATGATTCTAGACTAACTAAAAGAGATTTTGACATTTTTTGAAAAATGAGATATTAATATAGCACTGTATAAAAATATAAAATAAAATTTTGGTCACAATATATTTTATGTTCACCATTATAATTTGATTTGTATATAAACTTGATAAGTATGATGTATTTTATTGTATGTCTTTAGAGAAAGAAAAGGCATGAGTATTGATTGAATTTCATAAAGGGGTAGTGAAAGAACTCTTTTTAGGAGATCTAACTATAATAAAAATATTTTAGAGTGGATTATGGTAGCACACATTATTTTTATCATAACCATTTGAGAAATGGGGGATTGATTTTAATTGGAATATTATTCCACTCTTAAAAATGTCATATTCTCACTAGAGTATTACTAGAACAAAATATTTCATAAAGTGGTTCAAAGTAGTTATGACTCGAATTTGTGGGGCAAAGAATGATGCAATTTTTTTATATGAGAACATTATCACTAGGTTTGTATGCATACAACGTATAATCATTTATTTTTGACTACACATCCTAAATAACATAATGAAAACAATCATAAACTATTCTTGGTTTCACATTAAAAAATAACCACTTTTCATATGCAAGGCAATAGTGAAGCCAAAGTTTCAAACAAGGTTTTTGAAAAAAATGATAATTAAAATTTGTAATGTGAAAAGAGATGTCTAATAGGATAAAATTAACATTATATCGTGGGTATAGAGAACCAACTACAAGCATGCCACTATAAATACACAAGTTTAGTTGGTATGTGGGATGGAAGTATTTATGCCAATGTAATACATTATTTTTAGTTTTTAGTTCATGATGATAACACAACATGGTGGTAATGAATCATTGGAAATATATATTATTGAGTTATATCACATGGATGAAACTATAATTATGGAAAATTATAATCAGTAAGTACCTAAGCATATCTAGAAATCATAGAAATTTCATTACTTATAAACTAAGGAATTCAAACAAGGTAAATTGACACTATTATATGAATGTAGGTTAAACGCACAACCTATAATGTTTTGAGTCAGGTGTAAAGGGCCATATGTGATTCACCACAATAAAAAATCAAGGTACCATTATCTTATAATATTTAAATGGAAATGTTATTCCAAGAAAAGTGAATGGTAGTAGGTTTAAACCTTACCATAAAATATTTTAGGTTTTGATGAGCTAAATTATTATTAAATGAGATTTTTGGTTCCTCCATGTAAACATTTAGTAAGAATTACATAAATAATAAGTGCCAAAGGGAATAAGTAAATTAGTATTTCAATTTTTTTCATAGATTGGTTGAATATAAATGTGTTGTATATATGTATAATATTGTAATAAAAATTAGAGATGTGTTTTATGTATGAAAATATAGAATAAATAACGTAAAATTACACAGCAAGTGTTTGAGGATGATAAAGTCCTGGATGACCCTGTTGAGGACCCTGTTTCGATAAATGAGAGGGAAAACACAGTTCAGGCCGACAACCAAGAAATGGACTTTGGAGCTCAAGCTGAAACTAAGGAGAAAAATCAAAGGGGAAGAGAGGACCACATTGAAGAAGGCAGGAATAAAACTAATAAGAACACAGAAGAGTGGAGTTATAAAAGGCAGAATGATGGAAGGCAAACACCTATGAGATGGGTTAATTGCAAAGCAGAGGCTATCCTCCAAATTGATTCTTGGATGTTTAAGGAGATAATGGCTCTCAAAAGGAAAATGGAAATAATGGAAGATAACCAGAAGGCAGTTTGGAACAAAATCAATAACATGGAAAAACAGATGAGAGACATTCCCATCAAACTCAAAGACTATGAGAACAACCTAAGGGAACTCATCAAGGAAAGTAGAATGAAGATGGAGGAGGTTACATCTAACATATGTGCTGTAGTTGTTTATAATGGAAAAAGAGCTAATGAGAAGATCAAATCCTTGGAGGGGCCTGGCAAGAGGATGAGATAGAGCTCAAGAAAGAAAGCTATGCAAGAGGGAGCTATGTCGGCAGCTACTGCCATTTAGGACACTACTGCAAAAGGTAAGGAAGTAGTGAAAATGATTTTGGAACTAGAAGAATAGCCTGGTTCTTTTAGTTAGTCATGTTATCTGGTCCTGTTCCCTAGTTTTTTGTAATCTTTTGACTATGGTGTAGCTAGGTCTATGTAAAACTTGGGTTATGACTTGTGGTCTTTTTGGTGGTTTCAGGTCCATATAAAACCTGTTTATGACACTTCTTTGTAGTAGGTTTTAGGTTCTGCCTGTGGTCGTAAACACTTCATCTTTCTATCTTTGTTTCAAGGTTTTATGGCCCCTTCAAAACCTATTTTTACCTTAATCTAAAACATAAAATTACACAAGTGTTAATAAAATTTATCAATACCACACTTAATAACATGGATGGATCATATTCAAAATAGGAATATATGAATGATCAAAAATAAATAAGTCTAGGATATGTGTGAGAATGAAATTATATGTTAGAAATTGAAAATATAAAAATAATAAGTATATGCCACATGTAAAATTCTAGTTTCCAACTAGAATAAATGAGAAAGTCCCTTAATATGAAAAAATTATGAATTTGGTAGCATAAATAAAAACATAGTAATAAGAAAATGAAACTAAAAACCCAAAAAAAGGAAAGTGTAAACTCATCAATGGTAAGAAAGTTAATGTAAATTAAATTGATGTGGGAATTAGTTTACTGGATTTGTCACTAGGTGACCTGATGCAATGATGAAAGTGAATGAAGAGTAGGTATACACACTTATATAATAAAATATAAAATTAGTTTTTAATTCAAATAATTTGTAAACTAAATGATTATTTTTTCAACATAGGGTGAAAAGAGAAAATAATTCATAGTTTTAATGTGGAATGGGAAGAGAATCCTACATAATACTATGAAAAAATATGGAAAATGGGGCAAAATGATTGAAGGAAATGTGATGTTATACACTTTCATAATACCATTGTCCATAGGGAAATAAGCCCACATGGCACAAAATGATATAAAATTATACACACTAGCAGATACAAAGAATGAATAAATGGGGATCCAATATTCACTATGAAAAACCATATAAAATGGTCCCAAGCCATTTGAGTTCATCAAGGTGGAATAATTAGAGTGGTTCATGGATGAACAACCTTAAGGGTCACTTGAAAAAGACAAGGGTACCACTACACACATAATCCATTGAAAGTATTTGATTCAAATATACTTGTTTGATTGCCAATATCTACGGAAAAGTATGAAATAATTTATACATTGTTAATTAAATAGAATTGGGTAAATTCAACTCTAGGCCTAGATCATAATTTATATGAATATGACAAAAATTATGAAATAAAATTTATTACCATAAATTGAAAACTATTCAAAACATATATGTATATGACTTCACCATTCTATGTCAACATTAAAGTGGTATTCTCAAGGTTAAATTAGGGAATTTGATAGATGTAGTAACTAAAAAATGAGTGCAAATGTTATATTAATGTATCATGAATTAATATTATAAATTGAAAAAATGAGACAAATAGGTAACCACGTGAGTTATAGATATCACACATGACATTATTAGATTATGGTATAATTTCAGGTGGAGAAAATTTATAACCTTAAAAATCATCATGAATTTCAAGAAAGTTCTTGCAGGAAAAATACAATCATTCCAAAATCAATTTTTATACTTCTAGTTTATTTCACATAATGAAAGGCATTAAAAGGGAAAATAGTGGTAGGAGCTAGTTTTTTACCAACATAATAATTTATTAACCTTTTTATACCCAAATTAATGGGACCACATTACATTTTTTAATACATTTCTCATCAAAATTAAAGATTCATCATTGTGAACCCATAATTTCCCCAAAAAATCAACCATTAACTTGCACCTCAGACTACCAATACCCAGTTTGATGATGGTATGATCTTTGGAGAATATGGGTTAGGGAATAAAATAGCATACCCACTACCATTATTCATCTCATTGGTTTAAGTGTGTGTAGATCTCCTCATGAAAATTAACGTGATTGTTTAGAAAGTGACTCCATTAAAAATATTACCATGACAAGAAACATCACAACTAATTATGGTACAAGTTAAAAACAATATAATATAAAATGAATGATATAAACTAAAGGGTGATACAAATAAATGTATAAAATAACCTAGTTGTTGATGTGCTAAATATTCATATGACAAGGAGGAGGAAAAATGGGTTTTTATGGAAGGTAGTAAATATTGTTAAATTTCACAAAAATGTCAAAATGTCATAGTTTTGGGCCTTCACTCCATTCTAGAATCAATCAAAGTGGAAACATAAGAGGAGTGAAATGCAATATAGCTATGTAAGTAATAATGTATACATCAATTTCAATATAGACATAAGATATTATGCATCCATTAGATGTGATTAAGGAAATGTAAGCGAGTCTAAGTGGATATGAGTATGGATATATATGTCAACCTATCTAGTGGATATGAGTATGAATATCCCAAATCAAGCCTACTTAAATTGGTAATAATTCAACCAAATCCATGGGAGAAGAAACCACCCACTCCTACTAGAGGAAGGTCATAGAAACCTAATGAGGGTTGGAAGGAAGCCCTTGTAGCTAGTGTCACAAAAACTCAGTCAAACATAACACAAATATAAATGAGGATAAAATCATGGGAGAGGAAGAATAAAATATTTAATCTCTTAGCCTCGACAGTTAAATATTTAGTTCCTAAGTAAGCTAAATATTTTACTCAGTATAGTGTATTCAATTACAAAATACATTTTTGAGTAAATAATAGCTACACCTCAACCATAATTATCATATGTAATTTATTTTTCACATCCATCTTCACCATTTTCATAGGATATAAATACTCATCCTTTTTTTCCTAGGTCACAACTACTACTCAAGACCTAGTTTACCTTGGGATCCATTAGGGGCATCCTTTATTCCCTAAGTACCATATACCTATTTGTGTGATTTATTATAACAAACCCTTATGTGTCTAGATATATTAATTATATTTCACATAAAAGTTAAAGAATTAATCAATACACAAATTAATATCAAATATTATGTAGGAAAACTTCTACCCATAGATAGTAAGGCAAGTCTTTGGTGATCAAGTGATGTCTAAGCACATCTAAATAATTGTATTGAAAATGAATATATCACAAGACTGGAATTCCATGAAAATATTGGAATAAATTAATACATAATTTAAGTGGCCCAATAATGAGGCCCAAATTATATTCTTGTTAATGGAAGAATATAAAAATGTTCTCACAAAATAAATAATGCAACAAAAAACCTCATTATAACTCATAGATTAGAAAGTGTAGCATCAATAGATGATGTAAAATAATAACAAAATTTATCATTATAGGAGGTAAGGATGTGAATAGTAAGGAATATTATTTGGTTGATCTATGTACTATATAGACAATATGATGGATCAATAAGGATATGGTAAATGGATATGTTATAGAGTATCCTTTTATGATTCTAAACACATTTATTTATTTAATTATTTATCTAAATCAAGATTAACATGGATTTTAGAATGATATGATACACAAACCCCTCATTGAAAAATTAGGTGAATATGATATGAGAATTATCATTCAAAGATTAGCCTAAATTCACAAATATCTTGGTATTGTTTTGTTTACTTTTGATATTTTTTATATCTTGTTAAACTAAAATTTTAGGTCCCTGTAAAACTTGACTTTTACCCCCATCAAATTAAAAACTATATACATCATGTAAAATTTAATCCAAATTCACACAATATTCATGTTACTATATGAGGCTCTAAAAGACTAATTAAAATTAAAGGAAGAACTATTAAACATTATTCCATTGGTCAATGATTTTATTTATGAGCCAACACATGTTTTACACATGTGGAGTTACTATGATACTTATGAGCTTGGAAATTTTCCAAAATCCAAAACATTCTAATAGCCTATAAAATTACACAAGGTTCACTACATCTAATTACATATATCTATGATAATCTAACATCATAGTCATCATTACATCATAGATTGAGGAAATTCAACCATTACCATTGACACCACTACCACTATATTAAGGTATGTAATAACTCTACAATTTTGATCAGTTCTTGGCTAGTGCATGTTTTGGAAAATAGTTTTTTTCAAAGTATTTTCAAGTGGAGCCAAGAATGTTAAAAAATCATAAAATATTGTAAGTTGGTGAAATTAATAGTTGAAAACTTGAAAGGGAAGCTAAGTATTATTCATGAAGTGAAAGTTAAAAAAAACACTTGCTGTGAAATTAAAAACAAACATTATAAACAAAATACATGTAAATAACCCAATGATGAACCATGAATAATACCAATACACATTCAACATAAAATATTGTCTTATAAAGATAAATTTATTAAATAATGGGAAAGTGTTAGTAGGGGATTGCATATAATAAGTCATAATTTGTTTTTATAGTTTTAGTTAAAACATTTACAATATATAACCCATGATGTAAAAGGATAGGATAAACATAAGGTTTAACACTTCTAAGCAATGGAAGGAATAATTAAAGAGTCATGTAGACTATGTACATAGTGTAGAGATCCATGATGATAATCTGGTTGAATATTATAATTTTGGTATAAGTATATATAAATAACAATATCACTATGAGATTTATTTTATGATGTATCCATAACCAATATAATTTTATTGAATATAAATCTAAGATTTTAATTTTCATATTATTGTTGTGTTTAATTACATGATAAGCAAGTATATGAATCCTTAACATGTATACATTATCTTTATTTTGAACTAATCCATGAAATAATTATGTTGATAATGAACATTTATCTAATATAAGGTAGAATTATTGTTGAACATCATTTCTAGGGACTTTGGGTAGATTATGACATACTATAACTTTAGCATTTCTTGTTGAGGATTTGTAGGCATCACTACTAATAGTCTATTCATATATTAACATTATATAAAAACTAAGTATCAACTTGTTGAAAATTTATTTTATATAAGAAACCACCTATTACTATTTAAATTGGTAATAATTGAATAAGATCAATGCGAAAATAAACCACCAAATCCTAGAGGAGGAAGGTCATAAAACCCAGTGCGGGTTAGAAGGAAGCCCTTGCAACTAGTGTTATAATGACTTATCCAAACAAGCTAGACACATCAAAAAGAGAAATGAGGTTAAATATATAGGAGAGGCATAATAATATATTTAAAATTTTGGTCTCTAGAGTCAAATTTTAGTTCTTAATTGAGATGTAATTACCACTTGGTAGGAAACTATAATGTCTTCAACTTTAGGTTAGGTTTTACAATAAATCAAAGATACACCTCAATCATTACTCACATAGGTAATTTATATGAAAAATACACTTCCTCAAGTTTCCTAAATTTAAAATATGCATTTAAATTTTTTTATTAAGGTCTCAACTCCTCTCCATGACCTAATTTCACCTTGGGCTCTATCGAGTGAATCCTTTATTCTAAACATGTTGCTTATGAAAAACAAACATAGGGAATGTCATGTATGAGTTCTTGAAAGAAATTATTATGAATCAATAGAATATTAATTCTTATACACATGCATATTAACAAATAATAAAATCAAAAATTAATAACAAATTTTATGTAGTATAATTTCTCATAGCTATTGATGTAGTCCTTTGGTGATCAAGTAATTTACAATAACCTCCAACTAACTACATTGGTAAAGAAGTTATAATAAGACTATAGATTCATGTATATACTAGAAGAAATAGAGTAAAAAATGAAATTTATTAATCATGAAATCCAACATATATTGTTATTTATGGAATAATATATAAAGGATCTCATAAAGAAAAAATACAAAATAAAATATATTAGTACAACTCCTAGATTAGAAAGTGTAGTATCATGAGATAATGGACAAATAGGAAAGAATAATAAAATAAACACAATAGAATATATAATTATTGGAGGTGAGGATGTGATCAATAAATAAGACACTTTTATTGAGAATATATAATACAAAGATAATGTGATGTATTTTAAAAGGATTTGACAATTGAATATGATGCAAAGTAAATTTTAAGGATTCCATATGCATTTATTTGTGTAACACTTAAAATTAAATCAAGTATGTTATGGATAATAATTTTAAAATACACAAATAACTCATTTTTAACATAAGTTAAGATGATTTGGGAATGATCATGTAAACTTTAGCCCAACTACACACATTGTTAATGATGAGTAGAAATTAACCACTGATTAAACTAACAAATGACAATATCTATATATAAAACCCTATCAATCGATAAAGTATAAATTGGGTTTATCAACTCCATTACCTTCACTAATTATCAACCCATGGTCTATTAAGCTTGATAAGGTGTCAATAGTGTATTTGAAACACTAATATATATTAAATGTTAAGGTCCAAATCATTATATAAATAGAAAGACAATTGTAGAATGGAAATGACAATAATCAAAATCTCAATTATATAAGATAATAAAATCATACAAATATTGGATAAATATTACTAAACTAATAAACAAGGAATCAATCTACCAAAACATGCAAGTGGGCCCTACCTTAGTTAAACTAAATATTGAATCATCTCCTTCTTGAGATAGGATTAAATAAAATAAACTCTTTATTCAACCAAATATAAGTGATATATGCATTACAATCTGATATGAATTTTTTTATCTATCTACTCATTACTTTTTAATTATCTTACTACCTCTACTAATTTGCAATTCCCTCTTAAATATAAAAATCAAGGTATTATCTAGAATATTATATATATATATATATATATATATATATATATATATATATATATTTATATATATAGTTTACAAATGAAATGTATGGTTATAAGAATAATATAAACAACCATGATAAGATATACATGATGTTACAAAAAATAATTAGAAAATATAAATTATTTTTTCTGATTTTATAATAACCTTCGAGGAAATAGAAATGCAAGAAACAAATGGAATGAATTAATTGAAAGTGTTTGTAACATCCCCTTAGAATTTTAAACTAATCTCCACATTTAAATTAGTTAGTTAAAAGTTTTTAAAATATGGCATCTAGTTACAAATCTCAAATAGTGGCCTACAATCATTGCTACAGGCTATCACTACCAAGATTGTTATAGGCCATCATTACTAAATTTTTTTGGGTTGTCACTACCTAAATAACTATGGGTTGGTTTCAAGATCCATAAATTTAACATAGACTCCAAATGAGATTCAATTTTATTTTAAAGTGTATAAATTTTCAAGGGTAATCCAACTATGAAATAATCTTTAAGATTAGGAAACTCTTTGATGTCATTTTTCCTAATGTTTACAAAATGATCTATTTTAGCCTAGAAATACATGTGGCCACTCGCTATAGGTTGGAAATAAATCAATTGGATCTCTTTCCTTCATATTTAAAAGTATAAGACAATTTTAAAGTATTTTATTATAAATTTTTCACTTTTCATTAGTAACAACATAAACATTAAAGCCATTAAATCATACTAGTTTATGTAAAGATAACTAGTTTTGACCACAACAATATGCGTATACATTATTCATACAATATGAGAATATATTATCATTATATAAGATAAAAGGGTGTGGATGAATACATAAGGTGTTTTATGAAATATATATAATCAAAAAAAGGGAAATTTTTGGGCCTCATCACCCCCCTCCCTCCCCCACCCCCCAAACATAAGAATTTTCACATCTCTATAGAAAATATGTGAATTTAGTTATGATAAAAATGGGAAATGACATGAAAATGCATAGGTACATTTGAAATCAACAAGTGGAATCTTAGAACATAAATTTAAATGCATCCTCTATCTTTCACAAAATTTATTCCCTATTTTCATCTCCTCCTATTCAACAACATTATTTGATGATTTCAACCATGAAAAATCTATCTTTCTACATAAGAATGTACGCTTCCTTCAATTAGTAACTTTTTCTTTCTTTAGTCATGGACATTTTGATCTTAAATTATAGTATTTGTATATTTGTCTACCTCTATATAATCCATCATATATTAACCTCAACTCTTAATTAAATATATCCATCAATTCCATTACTACATATTCATATAGTAACTTATATCCACATAAAATTAAAAACATGGGATTTGACAACCACTCATTTCTCATATGGCAAAACGTTTTGATGTTTTTATCTACAAATGTTATCAACATAAAGTACCATATGATAAATATGAATTCTTTAAATCATGATATCTTTAATGATAGTATGAGGGTAATGTTGAAATGAGACATCTAGACTATCATCTAAAAAAACATTGGAAGTTTTAAAATTTATATTAGATTCTTGTTTTTCATTCACGATGAAAAAAATTGATAATCATAGCTAAATAAAGTGAATAAAGAAACTATTTTTTAAGTAATCTTTAGTTGGAAGTAACATTTATCAAAACAATAAACTATCCTATTGTAACCATTACATGAACCATTTTTTAAATAATGTATAGAAATAACCTAAAAACCTTTGTTATATATATGAAACCTCATGTGTGTATAATAGTGGCTTAAAGTATGTGTAAAAATGGTTGCAAGTATTTATAAAAATGGATGCAAGTATCTATAGAATGGCTTAAAATATGTAATATATTAAAAATGGTTTCAATTTTAGTGAATAATTTAATTCTTACATTATTGTATCTGTATGTACATATGTCTCATTTTATAATGGTGAATACATATTCATCACAAATTCCCTATAATTATTTGCATTCCTCTCTTAAAATTTCTAAAAATGACATGAATTTTCAATATAAGCCCAAACTAAATGTTTAAAGGTAATATAAATCCAAATGATCTACTTACTATCCCCCCAAATTCAAGGTATACACTTTTACTCAAGTGAAATAAATGGTTTTGTTGTGAGAAGGTGGTGATGAAATGGGGCATATACAAGCACAATGAGAAATTACAAAAAGGTATATAACAAGACAATCAACTAACACCATGAGGGTTTTTGTGTGGATGTAACATGAAGTGGTATGATTAAAAATGAGGTTAATTCAACAAGGATTATGGAGTAGATAACATAACTGACATGGGTGATTGAAGACTCATTAAAGACTATTGTAAGTCATAAGAAATAACACATAAAATAAATAAAAAACTATACATTCCTATTGAAAATGGAAAAAACATAATTATCCTCAATAACTAGTAAAATTATCTTACTTCATGCAAAATATTACCAATAAAATAATGATGTTACAAAAACATTGAATAGCTAGATGGTTGAAGTAGCAACATGTATTCCTAATTCAACAATCAACATCTAAAATGATGAGTAATAATTTAGAACAAATAAAAATTGAAGAGAGGCATTTCAAGATCTGTGATTACTTATGGATTTATATAAATATCATTGTTATTTATGTTTTGATGCATAGTTGAATGGACATGTATTAAACCATCCCAATGGGAAACAACCAATTCTTGACCAATGATAATAGGATTTTAAAAGTCTTAGGGTTTGAATTAAAGAGAAAACACTAAGTGTGCAAGATGAAAATGTCAAGGGAAAAAGAGTTGGGTGAAAATTGGTATAAGTAGATACAAAACAAATATGTAAAAATGGTTTTAAAAATAAAACAATGTAGCAGTGGCTAAAGGTTCAGATTTAGGACCTATATAAAATATTCCAAGTGAAAGAAAAACCAAAAATACATAGCAATAGGATGAATTTATATCCTTAGGATGTGTGGAAATAATTACAAGTAATGTATATAGGAATATGACACATGAAATAAAAATATGGAGTCCATAACCTCAAAAAATTGTTGGTCTTGATCATATGCAATTATGGTAGTGCCCTCTAAATGCTATAGGTAGAACACATAGGATTGTATGGTAACCTATAGCTTTGTCATAAATATCCAAAGATAATAGAAACCTAAAACATAGGTATTTTATCTATAACAAATTAGAAATAAATTCAAATGAAAAGTACATGGAAAATTGATTTATTGATATTTAGGAAAATTACCCTTGATTAGCCAAAAAATTGGTTTTCTAATCAAGGATCTTTATTAAAGAGTTGGTCATCCAACAAGATGATTTTATAATCCAAGGTTGTCAAAAATGACTAAAGGTTTTCATTGTTGATTTTTTTAATTTTTATTTCTTTCAAATTTTACATAAGTTACAACATGATGTAGAATTTACGAATACATTATACCATAAACTCAAAATCATCCCAATTGTTTGTAAAGAGTTTTCCATAGTTATGAAATGTAAAGTAATGTTTGTTAATGAGGAAGAGATCCTTATAAAATCAATAATACATGAATTTTGGATTCCATTTTCTAATTATCCAATTAAGTATTAAACTTGTAGGCATTTAAAATTAACATTTAAGCTAAATTTGTGCACTTATGACCATTAATTTATACACTTATCTCTAGACCTATCTTATGACACCATTTGATCACTTTAGAACACCTTACACACTCTTCTAAGATAATATATGACCCTCAAATGAACTTATCCATATCTTTGTCACATTTTGACATCTTTTATGTCTTCCATAAAAATTAACATGATAAAATCACCCATTAAATAAGAGTGTCCTAGGAGACATGAGCACACCACTCTAGTGTCCTTCCCCCTTGTTATGTATTCTATTGAGGTCAACATACCCCCATTTTGGAAAAATAGGGAACCTTGTTTTAAATTGTGAATATTTGTACCTTAAAATTGAAAATTCACTTGATCAAAGTATCACTAACATGTTTTCACATTGTCTTTATTTAAATATCATCAACACCTAGTTCTCATTTTGATTAATTGAAATGTTTTCAAGTGATCATGGTTTTATCCTTCTAATGTTGCTAATGACTACTACCTTTATTTTTATATTAAATGTTCAAAGGAATACAATTTGGGAGTGAACATGATTAATGTTTTATGTTTCAATGTTAAATTGATCTTTTTACTAGCCTTTGGTCTATCGAAGATTAATTAAATATATTTTATGTCATGATAAAACCCTAGTCTAATGTTTTGACCTAGGTCCCTTTTGAATTAGATTCAAAATTACATGAGATAAATTTTCATGAGAATAATTATTTATGCCATGGAATTAGCTTAATTTTTATCCTAAAGCTTAGTCATACTTCTCAACACAACCAAACCTTAGTTTAAAAATCTTATGCTTGGTCCCTTTATGTCTCGTGGCCCCTTGGTCTATTTTACTATTAACATGTTCTAACTAATCACAAGGTCCCCTTTCACTATGTTATAAACATAGCTTAACATTTAATCCTAAGGATTTATTTCATGTTTATTAACATGAATTTAAAAATTAGGCTCAAGACTTTACCCTAAGTTCTTTATATATTCTTGAGCCTGATTTAATATTTTCATTGATAGTAGGATCAATGATACACATTTACTTTGACAAGATTGATCTAATGACACATATTGATTCAATACTTAAATGGAGCCCTAGGATAAGTGAGAAGGTGACAAGTGTCATAATATCAATAAAATCACATAAAGTAACCAATGGCGTTCCACCCCTTAAATTAAGATATGGTCGAGCATGTTGATCTAACCAGATAAGAACTGATGGTGCACAATGAAGGTTAAATAGTAAAAATACCTAGGAATGAATGTTGAGATGACATGTGACATAGCCATGAGCCACAAATTAAAGATTAAGAATATTTTAAAGATAGATAGTATGTAGATGAGCATGCAAGATGAGCATGCACATTTTGATCAATGATCCATAGAGTAGGATGCATAATTAAATAGATCAAGAATAGTGGAGTGTGATTGATCCATCAAAATGAGATCAATGGTGTGAGATCAGTGTTGACATTTTAATAAAGATCAGTGAAAATGTAGAAGTGACAAGTGTCATAACCATAGGGAACATAAAAAGAAACCAGTAGCGTTTGAGTTCTCAGATCAAGATCAATGAACCATATTGGCCCATGTAATCAAGATCAATGATGCAAGATCAACAGATAATTTTTTAATGTCTTGAAATAAGAAATAAGATTCCATGTGGCATAAATACTTTCAAGTTATGATGTCTAATTGTAAGGTACTTAGAGAGCCCAGTAAGCTACCAAGTGGCATGTTCACATTTCAATCATGCAAAAATAAATCGAGCCCAAGTGAAAATTTCAAGGATCTTAACCTAATATGTTATTCACATGTGTCCTAAGGGAATGGTCAAATTTCAAGTTAATAAATGGAATGACATGGCATTGTCACATAGGTAGACAACTCACATTGAAAAATATTTTTGACACTTGAGTTAGAGTGTCATCAGATACATAGTTAGTTGGGTAAGTAATATTCCTTTAGTAACTAAACTTGTGTAATATTTTGAAAAGGAATATTATTTTTTAAAGGCATGTGCATCGTATAGAGAACATAAACTATATGTGAGTCATAGTTAAACAAGGTCATTCATTTTATTGTCATTGTAAAGGGACCCTTATTTTGGACATGTGTTTGTGTTCCATTTGAAAATGGTGGACTTAAACTATCTCATAGGTTGCTCTCACAACCTATAAAATGAGGTTTTGTCATTGTAAGAAAAGGGGGAGTTCTTAGAGCTAAAATTAATTTGTAAACTTGGAGCAAGGTGTACAAGAAAGGAATTCTTCAAAGTTTATCCACTATTTGTCTATGTGTTTTCTCTCATGGATGCTTCCTTAGTTATCTCATTTTATATTCAGATTTGAATTTTTTTTATGGATCCTAGATGTGCACATGTTAATGCAGAGTTGTCAATTTGTGCTTATTCTATGTTGATTGAAAGATATTAGGTTCATTTTATTGTCTTTTGATTTTCTTGAAGATGTGCAAAAGTTATTTTCTTGTGGAAGTAAACCTTTAAAGTGAACCTGATTTCTTATTTGCATTACCTTTCCTTAGAAATTTATCTAATATATAGTAGGATCTATTCTTATTAAATTTCATTATATATATTAGTTTAGTGTGTGTCTCAATGAAATTTAAGCTTTGTCATAATGTATGGATTGAAAATCATAAATACCTTCTTTCTGCCCTACCCTCCCTTTTGCTCTTTTTTTATTAGATCATTGTAGTTTAGCTTTTCATTGTAAATATTCATGATAGCTTAGGGTTTATACATTAATTTTTGGACATAATTAATTGATCTTAGTTTAGATTAATTTCATCTTAATAAATTTTTAGGGCCATGATTGCTGTCAATAACCATTTACATGTTCATTTTGTGAAATACTCATTTAACTTGTTCATTACTCCACCATAGATCTTAGGAAGATCACAGCCAACAACTCATGCAATGGATTCTTTGAATCTAGAATATGTTTCTTTTACACTATATCAACCTATTGATATATCTAGGTGCATCAATAAGGGCAAAATTGGTGCTAGAAGGAGGGTTTAAGCTAAAACATTGTAAATTTGAAATATCTTTGCTAATTTTAGTAAATTTTGTTCAAAGATCAGTTGATTATTTATATATTTGTGTTTCTTTTAACATATTTATGTAAAGATCATTGATCTTAATGGTTTTAAACTAGTCTTCCTACTTATTTAGATAAAGATAGATGTTACTTGAATATTCATGCGTAATTATGGTAGAGATAGTTTGAGATGTATGAATCCAAGAGGTTTGAGGTTAGTAATAGTTATTTTGTTCAAATATTGATAGATCCTTTGAAAATTTGACTTTATTTAAACTTAAACATTAAAATATCATTCATATTCATGTATTTGGAAAAATCTTTGAGCTAATTTAGTTAAATATTGATGTTCTTTGTGGTTCTTTATACATATTTGTGCAAAATTTTCTTAAATGTGCAAGTTTGATTACTATTATTTTTAAAGATAAGATTTACACATTGTATTTCAAATAGGGTTCAAATATTTTACAAGATGGAACTACCACAAGTATGATCCTCATCAATGTACAGTATGGTTAAGTGGATATTCTATCAATGTGCCTAGCTAGGTACATGACTTACAAAGAAATCCTAAGAGGTATTTGCCTTATTTAAGTCTTAATAATGTTGTCACAACTGAAGAGCATGTCAAAATATTTAAGGCTACTTTGAGACTTATGAATTTACTTCATGAAGATGTAGCATGTAGATTGTTTCCATTTACTTTCAAAGATGTTGCATATGAATGGCTCCTTAACCTACATAAGAACTAAATTGTTAACTGTAATAACTTTAATGATTAATTCATTCACAAATTTGGTAAAATCATCAATCCTTGTGTTTTGTACCAATAGTTCACCATAGTTAAAAGAGATCCCAATGAGCCCATAAGATCCTTTAACACCATATTATAGAAGATGTTCAACAGAACCATATTTCCTTATAGACCTAATGAGGCATTAACTTAGAGATTTACAAGGATCCTTTGGATCCCATGACTTCTATGTTTCTTAAAAGGTTTTTTGAATTCATAAACACCTTGGCCTTGACCTATGTTAAAGTTATAATAATCACTGATCAAATACAACCTCAAGGTTAACTCGTATATTTTATCACAAATATTAATCCCTGTTTCCCTACACTAAATGTTATTAATAATTCTATTTAGAGTGTGTCTTTCTTAAATCATATGCTAGCCTTGAATCAATTGCCCTTAAACCATGCCCATCTTGACCAAAATTTGGGGTTCTTAAACAATGTTACAAATGGATTCCATCCATAGGGACATAGATATTTTGTGATCACTAATAATAACAATCAAGGTCATAACTCAGAAGTAAAAAATAATCAAAATGAATCCATACTTAAGATGGTTCAAACAGTAAACACTAATTTTATTTAATTACAAAATCAAGTTTGTAATACTGGGGAAAACTCTAACAAAAACTATGATTCTCAAAGGTTCAATAGGCCTACAAATAGGTTTCATGATAAACATAATAATAGGTCATCTAAAAATTCACATGAAATGAATCTTTGTGATATAAGTTTAGTTTATCATTTTAATGTATCTAAAGCATATCAAAATGAAAAGGATACATCTTAACCTATTTTTAATCAGGACAATGTTATAGGGACATCTAGATATTCAAGGACATCCAAATCCTTCATGGTACAGGCTTTTGATTTTCCATTCAAAGCAAAAAATGAAACTGAAGATACTCTATAATAAGTAATAGTTGTTCAAGATGAGCAACCCCATGAACAAGATTAGATACAAGCTAACCTTTCTTTCGAAGATAGTTGTGAGGAAAATTCATATGAGTTCATTTCTAAAATTGAGGATATCCCTAAAGAAGATAACTAATGGAAACATTTATACTAGGATTTTTTGAAATAAATTGAGGTATTTTAAGACAACAATGTCATTCTAGAGATCCCAAATCAAGATGAGGTAGGATTTGCTTAGGCAGAAGAGATGCTATTCTTCATAGATGATGAAGATGAAGCAAGTATAGTAGATCACAAATTTTCATATGACACCTTAAAAAATCTGAAATTAGGTGATTCACCTAATTCAAATGGTAAGGTTTCAAATTAATCCCATGTCCTTTTAGTTTATTATGATAAACGTGCCTTTTAAGATGAGCTAGAGCTTAATGAATACATCAATATAATCATACCAACTATGTTCAAAATCCAACCATGGAAAGAAAATGAGACAAGACATGATTAGTCTTTGAATGAAGTAGAGCTATATGTTTTTATGAAAGAAATAAGAATTTGGGAAGAAGATGATTGGATCTTAGATCCATATCTTCAATCCATGCACTTGAGAATGGAGATGGGAATCCAAGTTGCATCATCTAGAGGACACAAGTATTCAAGTTCTCCTATCCACAAGAAGAGACCATTGAATAGAAATAATCATATTTGAAGGTTCTATAGTAGACTAAATAAATTTCCATTTAATCTTGGAGGTAATTTATTTGTGAATTTAGTGTTTGGATTCATATTAGTTTCCTTCTTGTTATTTCCTTCCCATCTCTTATTTATACATAGTGTTTGTATATATTTGTTTGCTTCACATTTGTTTTATTTTCTTGTTTGGTGTGTTTTATTTCCGTGCTTTGTTACTCACTTATAAATAAGTTATTTTGGAAAATCCTTATCTCAAAGTTCACCTAATTTCTCAAGAACTTCATATTTCAAAAATGTATGTATGACTTCTCAACATTGGTTGATCATGGACTGTTGAAATGTGAGATTGATGTTATAGTTTAGAGAAACTAATAAAGACTAATAAATAGGTTAATTATTATTTTATATTATACACCCTAACTTGATATAATTTTAATTCTAAGAATTATTTCACATATAGGTTAAAATCTTGAATTACTAGGACAAATCCATATTTGCACTTAATAAATATTAATTGCCTATGTCAAAGTTTTTAACCAAGGATGATTATATAAAGATAAAAACACTTAAAAAAATCCCAAAACATGGCTAAATTAGTTCCCAAACTTTTATATAAAGTCAAAAAATACAAAAAAATACAAAACATATAAGAGCTTATATAAAATTCAAAAAAATTCTAAGTAGAGGTGTTTCTAGTAATCTCCATCGAGGTTATAGATTCTTGACTAGGAATGGAGCAAGGCCTTGAGTGGAGCCAAAGATATCTCTATCAAGGATATGGATGCCTAGATAGAACCAAAGAAATACCCAAGCCTTCCCTAATATAAATAATTATTTTTAATGAGGACCTAAATATGTTGTAAGTCAATGTTAATGATTAAGGCCATGAATCTAGAAGTTGTTCTCTAAATCCTATGGCAATCATTAAGTGGAATCAAAGCACACACACAACATGGCTATGTCTTGATGTTTGATCCTAGTTATACATGTGAAAGAATTATTATAGCCATGAAATGATCTTAATAATTGTGTTTGATCAACAGGAATAGTAGCCCAGTTATTAGTCTAAATAGAATCTCTAAGTTCTAACATATTCACTTGATCGACATACTCCCATTTCTAAAAAATGGGGACCCTTGTTTTAAATTTTAAAAATTTATACCTTAAAATTGAAAATTCACTTGATTAAAGTATCACTATCATGTTTTCACATTTTCTTTATTTGAAGATCATCCACACCTAGTTCTCATTTAGATTAATTAACATTTTTTCAAGTGATCATGGTTTTACCCCTTTCAATGTTGCCTATATTTTTGTATTACAGGTTCAATGGATTCCCATTTGGGAGTGAACACAATTAGAGTTTTGTGATTTAATGTTAAATTTATATTTTTACTATCCTTTAGTCTATGAAAAATTGATTGAATCTATTTTAAGTCATGATAAAACCCTAGTCTAATGTTTTGACCTAGGTCCCTTTTGAATTAAATTCAAAAATGTACAAGAGCAATTTGCATAGGAAAAGTTATTTATTCCATGGACTTAGCTTAATTTTTATCCTAAGGCTTAGTCATATTTCTCAACAAGACCAAATATTAGTCTAAAAATCTTATGCTTTGTCCTTTTATGTCGCATGACCCCTTGCTCTATTTTATTATTACCATGGTATAACTAATCACATGGTCTCCTTTCACTATGTTCTAAACGTAGCTTAATATTTAATCCTAAGGTTTTAATTCATGTTTATTAACATGAAAAAAAACCTTAGTCTTAACACTTTACCTTATGTTATTTATATATTTTTACTCTTGATTTAATATTTTCATTGACCACATGATCAATGGTATGTGTTTGCTTGGGAAAGATTGATCTAATGTTATGTATTGAGTGAAGACTTTAATGGAGCCCCAAGACAACAAATAAGGTGATAGGTGTCACAATATTAGTAAAAGAACATTGAGTAGGAACTATAGTTCCACCCCTCAAATTGAGATCTGACAGAGTGCATTAATCTAACCAAATAAGATCTAACGATGAATGATGAAGGTTAAAAAGTCAAAATCCCTAGGAAAACATGTGGAGATGACATGTGGCATAACCATGAGCCAAATATTAAAGATTGAGTATATTTAAAATATCGATAGTACATGGATGAGTGTAAACATTTACATCAATAGTCTATAGGGTAGGGGCATAATTAAGTAGATCAAGATTGATAAAGTGTGATTGATCCATGCAAATGAGATAAATGGTGTGAGACCAATGTTGAAATTTCAAGAAATATCAAAGTGAATGAGGAAGTGATAAGTTTCATAATCATGGGGAACATAATAAATAACTAATAATTTTTGAGTTTTCAAATCAAGATCAGTGAAACACGTTGATACATGCAAATAGAATCAATGATGGAAGATCAATGGATACTTTTCAAAGGTATCAAAACAATTGAGAATACACTAGGTGGAATAAAGGAATTTAAGCTATGATTTTTTATTTTAAGGCATTGAAAGAGCCTAGAAAGTTTCCAAGTGGCATGCTCATATTTTAATCATGTAAGAATAGATCAAGTTAAGGTAGAATTTTCAAGGATCTTGACCCAATGAGGTATTGACACCTATTATAGAGGTAATGGTCACATTTTAATTTAATAATTAGAATTACATGTCATTCCCACATATGCAAACATCTTGTATTGAAAGATCTTTTTGATGCTTGAGTTAGAGTGTTATTAGATGCACAATTATTTGGGCAAGGAATATTCCTTTGGTAACTAAGTTTATGTAATATTTTTAAAAGGTATATTATTTTGTAAATACATATGCATCTTATTAATCATGTTTCATATAGGTGAGTCATAGTTAAACAAGGTCATTCATTCTATTCTCTTCATAAAGGGACACTTGTCCTAGACACATGTTTGAATTCCATTTGAAAATGGCAAACTTAAACTATCTCATAGGCTACTCGCGAAACATATAAAATGAGGTTTTATCATTGTAATGAAAAGGGGGGAATTATTAGAGCCAAAATTACTTTGTAAACTTGAAAGAAGTAGTACATGTAAGGAATTATACAAATTTTGTCCACTATTTATCTATGTGTTTGCTATCATGGTTGCTTCTTCAGTTATCTCATTTGATATTTAGATTTAAATTGTCTTTTGTGGATCTTATATGTACACATGTCAATGGAGAGTTATCAATTTGTGTTTAAGCTAGGTTGATTGAAATATCTTAAGTTCATTTTGTCCTCTTTTGCTTTTCTTGAAGATGTAAAGAATTTATTTTCCTATGGAAGTAAACCTTCAAAGTGAACCTAATTTATTATTTACATTACCTTTCCTTAAACATTTGTCTAATATATAGTAGGATATATGCCTATGAAATTTCATGTTATATATTGGTTTAGTTCATTTATTGATGAAATTTAAGCTCTGTCATAATGTTTGGATTGAAGATCAGAAACACCTTCTTTCTGCCCTACCCTCCCTTTTACTCCTTTTTTATTAGATCACTGTAGTTTAACTTTTCATTATAAATATTCATGCTAGCTTAGGTTTCAGACTTTAGGGTTTGGATATCATTCATTTATATTAGTTTATCATCACAAATTTTTAGGACCATGATTACCCCTGACAACCATTTACATGTTCATTTTTTTAAATAGTCATTTAGCCTAACCATTACTCCACTATATATCCCAGGAAGATCACAACCAATAACTCATGAAATGGATTATTTGAATCCACAAATGAGAAGTGTTTCTTAAACACTATATGAAATTTTTGATACATTTAGGTGAATCAACATATTCCCACTAAATAATAACTAATTTACAGTTCCAAATCCATAATAAGGTTGACACATGTCCCTAAGAATCCTCATTTGAATTATTTTTAATTATATGACTAAATGATCAATTTTAAAACCATTTGGCACATAATAATATTCCACTCTAAAAAAACCATAATTACACTTGGACATTAAGATCAAAATATACTTTTTTACCAATTATGGTTGCATATAACCCTATTAAGCTAGATTTCAATTTTGAGTACATGTCATAGGCCATAAATCCTAAGTAAAACATATAATAACATCATTATTACACCATTATCTATCAATTTGAACCAATTGTCCAAACATAATCATAGCATAGGATAAGTACATGAAGTTTGATCACTCTTTGTAGTATTGGTATGTAGGTAATGCTCAACAAATGGGGTGTTAAGGTCTCACCCAACTTCAGTCATTAACCCCTTTTTCCCATTTATTTTAATTGGTATTCACAAGTCTAGGTTTTTAAAGGAGAATCAATCACATAGGGGTCTTCACATGTGATTTCATGATCCTGCACTAGATATAGATGCTACAGATGAAGGCATAGAGAACACATAAACCCTAATTTTTCCATTATAAGTTGATAGGAGCACCCTAGGTTAGATAAGAGTGACACATTTTTAGTGTCCTCTTTCAAACACTATTTTGTAAGCTTAGGTCTAGTTATAGGATCCTAATCCTAGTCCCCAAACCTCTATGCATAACTTGTTTTAGATTTGAATTCCTTCTCGAGGCATAGTTTCTATCCAAGTCTTTATTTCTTCAAACACTTGATTATTTTTAGTATGTTTATAGAATATAATAGTTATGAATTAATGAGTGATATATATTTTATATTATTATCCTAATTTTTTTAATAGTATTTTCATCTAAGGTTTTCACATAAATCCAAAATTTGATAAAACATATTGGTGAACTTGCTTATTTTTGAATATTACACACCTTAGGGGTTCATTTGATTTTCACTTCTCTAGTAAGATTTCAAACTTTGGATTTCCTAATTGCTTCACTTGATCATGAATATCATGATTGAGACTATCTATTGGTTCTTAGTGAAAATTTTCTTAGTATTGTTTACATTTTCCTTACCCACTATTTGTAAAATATTTCACATGTATGTAATCCCATTGATGAATCATATCAAGGAAAAAAATGCATCATATATTGTCCACACCACATTGGTACATCATTATATGATTATTATTTTTGTATGGCTCAATTTTCACTACCACCCATCACTAATAGATGTTAGTAAGCATAGTTGGTTCATTTTATCCCTCCCAACATAAGATCTAAAAAATTATCTCAGCTACCATCCCACATCCACTATTAACCCTAGGCTTATAGTGCACCCTATAGTTCACACTACTATAGCTAAATGAGGTTGAGAGACACAATAAGATAATATAGTTTTAACATATGATATCCTCAATCATCTCATTAATACTACCTCTAAGGTCTCTACTTTAGAGTTACTTCAACAATCCAACATTTATAATGACAAGTTATATGCAACATTGCATGACACTATTATGACTTGATATGTTGGACCTAGTTATGTTGCTTCCATCATTAACACATTATGATATACAAAAGAATATATATGTTTTTAAAAAGAATATCTACCACCACAAAATATAATTAAATAATATCTATGATTATACATTCAACTCATAATTGGTGATATGGGGTTTAAATGAGTCTTAGTGGATAATGGGGATAATGGCTCAGTGTTAAATATCTACAATATTTCCTTCCTTCAGCTTCTCAATTTACAAACTAAAAACTTTAGGTTATTCAAATATGAACATTTGAGGGTTTGATAATATCCTTCATGAGGTTTTAGGTCAAATCACATTTTAATTTCACATTGGGACCTAAAATCATTGCCACTACATGCCAATTCATGCCCAATGCTCTCAATTACAATATATATTAATGGAGAGGCCATGGATCTATAATATATAGCCTATTCCTTCCACTTTACACACATGTTTAAAATTTGGTTATCAGGGATACATATATATGTTCCCTATGGATAATTATCCATTTAAATACTTATAGGTCATTGAATATAAATAGAATTATGTCCCTCATACTAATATTTTAACTCAAACACTACTGAAACCTAGTATTCAAAACTTACATATGATTCCTACAATCTGACCAAAAATACCTTTTTTAATAATACATTTCATAGAAAATATAGTTTCAGATTGAAATACATATAAAAAAGGAGTGAAAAAGGATAGGGATTAGGAAAGAATGAACATGTCATTCTCAATCCTATTGAGGCATCTACCCAAAAAGAAAAATAAGGCCTCAATTATATTTATTATCCACCTAATTTCAAGATAGTTACATCCACCACACAACATACCATTTCTCACAAATCTATCCAACTAATTAATCATTCCATTACTCATGTATCACCACTATCAATGGTATACCCATAGCTTATTAATGAATCTAATTCACCAGACATGTTAATGCTAGATGAATTATCTAAGGATGAGTCCTTACTAGAATATTTATGATCATATGAGGATCTCACTCCCTTATATGTTAAGAACTAGTTTACTCATTCTAAAAATGCTCATACATATTTTGATTAGAATGATACACTAGATGCTATTCCACTTGATGACTCTAACACCATCCCCATAACACCATATACCAAGGATAAATCCACCCTTATTAATTAGATAATTCAATTAAATTATGGGATATATATAGACCCCCAAAGAGGTATCCTAGTCATAAAATTACATAGTGATAATGATAAAATAATATGACAAACACTACATGATTCACCTAAGATATTATCCTAGTCATACTATGATATGCTAGTAATTAACCCTTCCATTATTATACATAGAATCACACTCTACCCAAATGCTAAATCAGTCAAGTAAAATATTCATAAAATTCATCCCAAGGTTGTAGTACCAATCATGTTTGAATTCAAAGACTTCTATATGAAATTTTCATTCAACCCATAACTTATCTTGAATGGGTGTCCAACATCATTCTACTGGTCAAACTAGATGGAAAAGTTTGATTTTGTTCATAATCTAGAGATTTAAATAAATATTTCACTAAAGACAACTTCCTATACCCAATATTATAATCTACTGCTAGATATGATATTGTATCCTTTATAGATGGGTTTGTTGGCTATAATCAATTTAAAATTGTTGAATAATATCAAGAGAAAACATCTTTCATTACATCATGGGGTGCTTTATGCTACATAGTCATGCCTTTTAGATTGAAAAATGTAAGAGCTACATATCAATGATCCATGATAGATATATTTCATAACCTAATTCACAAGATTATTGAATATTAAATATATGATCTATTAGCCAAATCTAGGCATAGATAGTATCATGTAGTTGACCTATGATATATATTTGAATGATTACATCAATATAATGTTTGATTAAACCTAAAAAAATGTGTATTGGATGTTAAATTAGGACAACTATTGTGTTTTTTCATCTCTTAATGAGGCACTGAAGTTGACCCAAATAATGTAAAAGTTATGATTGATATGCTTACTCTTCAAGGATTAAAAGGAACTTTGATCTCTATAAGATAAAATCAAGGCAATACATCATTTTATATCTCAATTAGAATACAAAACACAAAAATTCATATTACTACTTAAAAAATACATGAATATTCAATGACATATAAATTATTAGAAAAGATTTGAGACACTCAAGTAATATTTGTGAAATCCACCTATTCTTATGCCTCGAATACCAGATAAACCACTTACTTTATATGTTTCTATTATAGGCCATGTGTTGGGTACTTTATTATCACAATATGACAATGATAAAAAAGATAAAGTTACCTATTATATCATCCACACACTTGTATATTAAAATCATAATTATACTCCAATATAAAAATCATGACTAGCTGTAATATTCTTTACCCAAAAATTTCATCACTATATGATAAAAAATGAGACTCAAGTCATAAAAAAGCCAATCCATATAAATTTATTATGTCCAAACCTCATTCATTAGGGTGTATATCAACATGGATAATTTTACTCATATAATTTTATCTTAGGATCATTCCTAAAAATAATTCAAGGGCAAGTCATCATAGACCATTTCACCATTGCTCCACTCCCAGATACGGAACCTGTTACAGATACCTTCAGAGATAATTTTAGCATGTAAAATATCATTGAGGATACATGGAAAATGTTTCTCAATGGTTCCAAATGCACTTTAGGCACTGGTATAGAAACTGTTCTCATCATCCCACAAGGATAACCCATGCCTTTTTCATATAGATTGGGTTTCTCATGTATAAATAATATAGTAGAAAAGTAGGCACATGTCCTAGATTTATATGGAATGTAATATCTCCAAATCAAATAAATTAATATCTACATAGAAAAAATATTGTTCTTAATCAAGTAATAAATATTTATCAAACAAAATAAGATAAGTTGATACAAAATAAGAAAATGCTCTAATGCCTACTTAAACACTTTTAAAAAAATTCAATTGAGAGCATTCCATGAAATGAAAATCATCACACTAATGAAATGGATAATTCCACATCACTGATCCAAATTGAAATAAATGATGATGAAGCAAAATTCACCATCCAACATTTAAAAACACTTGTAATATCACATATGTATCCTAGCTTTGTTAGCTTGGAAACTATATACCACACAATAGCCACTTAATGGTTCAAAAATATATACAACTTTTTGAATAAATAGATCACACTAGATACATTCATTGGAAATGATAAGTATAAATTACAAAGAGATTCTTCCCACTTTGTGATCATAGATGAGAATTTATTCAAGTGATCATTTGAGGGACACTTAATTTGATATCTAAACATAGATAACGTTAATATAATCATCTAATTGGTTAATGATAGTGAATGTGGTAATGATTTAGTAAAAATAAATGACAAAAATTAATTCATCAAGGATACTATTGTCCCACCATGGAAAAAATTATTTCACGATATCCCAAACTATGTGATAAATGTCAATGACATAATAACCTTCACCATGTTCTTTACATGAATTGAAACCCGTCTTTTCACCTTCACTAAATAGAACAAGAATCTATAGATGCAAATAAATTCATTATTATAGCTATAAAATTCTTCACCAAATGGGTGGAAGCTATTCCCCTATAGTCAAAAATAGGGGAGGAAATGTGTTGATTCTTGATGACATATCATCTCATACTTTGTCCTTCCCATAGATATCATCACTGATAATGGATCCCCATTTAAGAATAAAATAGTAAATAAATTTTATACTAAATACAAAATTAGACATGCATTTTCTACTCCTTATTACCCCAAGGTAATGGATAAGTATATGCTACTAATAAAACTAAACCATAATTTGAGAAAAATTATTACTAAATTTGGTAATGATTGGGATTATCAATTAGTATATGCAATGCAGACATACCACACAAGCATTTGTACACCAACATGAGATATCCCATACTTATTCATTTATGAAATCAAATTAGTTATCCCACTTGAATTAGAGATTCCATCTTTACATGTATCCCTCAAATGACTCATAATAGATTATAAATATAGAGAAAAACTCCTATAGGAGTTAGAATAATTAGACCATACACACATATAAGTAGCTGAACATTTTAGAGTTTATAAAAAAATGAATTCAAAAAGACTACAAAAAATGTGTTGAAAATAGAGAATTTTAGGTTTATAAGTTGGTTCTCAATGAAAATATGAATAATTTCAACACAAAAGATGAACCAAAATGAATATTCAAGCCAAATTGGCTAGCACCATATGTGATTATAGAAAATATCAACCCAAAAATATTTCATCTAGATTCACTTAATAAAAAATCCATTAAAAATCTAATGAACATTATGAATCTAAGGTAGTTTGATATTTAAAACATCCCATATTTTATGAAATAAATTTTGTACATATTCTTATCATATATATTCATAATACAAAAATAATAATATATTATAAAAAATAACAAAATCAAGACCTATGCATGTTTATATGTACTTTTACATATATTAGTGCAGTTGTGTACACTATTCTATATATGTTTTATACACTTTACTATCATATGTTCTTCACTATTGTGTATGAGTGACTACATATTACATATAACATCATTCTTAGAACAAATTACAAGTGATTTTACTATTACATTCTAAAAAATTAATATTAAATAGGAGCAATGTGGAGGATATGAGAAAAGTGCTTTGTCCCTCACCCCACTCTTGTCCCAGTAATCTTAGAATATCACTACTTAGTTCCAAACTTCACATAGGATTCTTAAAATATGTGTAATCATTAGCTAACTCAATGAGGGTACAGTAAAGCTAGGTTTTATCCTCCTTTATCCACATTATCTTGCTCACATGCTTAGTAATTTACATTGTATTACATCTTATGATATCTCAATCACTAAAACTATGATATATTATTGCCTATCTCAGTTAGTGAATATTTCTCAAATTAAAACTTAGCTATTATTTATTAGAATACATAATCATTCATGATTTGTATATTATTTTTCCTTTCTATGTATCTTGTATGTATTTCTTTATTTTCTTCAAGGACATTTGAATATATTAGTACCAAATGACTCTAATCCTTTATATCTCTAATTATATGCATGTGAGGACATTTGAGCATGTACTTGTGTGTGTTTTCTCTTTGTGATGTGGACATTCAAACATGTATTTCTATGTATCTAACCCTCTATTACTTTATTTTATTAATTTGAGGGCATTTAAACATGCCTTTATGTGTGTCTTTTATTTGAATGAGTGACATTTGAAAATGTCCCTTAGTTTTGGCCCCTTTGCCTTCCATCATGCATTTTTCATGTTGTGTGTGTACTTTTTTATTATGTGTGTCATGGGCATGACATTTTGCTTTCTTATTTTATCAGATTTAGATGCCATGATGGACACCATGCACCTACTCAATTCCAATGTCATGATGGAAATCATGCATTTCTCCATAAGTAGTTCTATTTAGTGTTATATAAGAAATTGCCCAATTATCTACATGCCTAATTCTCACATTTATTTATATACACTTTTTTTGAATGATTATTTTTGCATGCATCTTACATTATCACTATGCTCAGGTTACATACACAATGATGCCATATTTTTAAATGATGGCATTTATAATTATATTTAAAATTTTACAAAAATAAAAACCTATAACATACTATTTTATTTTGGGTTAAGTTATTACATATGCTTATCAACTCACCTAAAAAGAGAGGGAATTCATAGAGTCTTGTCTTAGAGACCAATATTCCCAAATTAGTACACAAATAGCATATAATAGTGATTACATAGTTCACATAGTTTTAGGCTTGGAAAATACATAGAAACTTGATTTGTACATCACTTCCACATTAGATAGTAAATGAATTCTCTGGTCTCCTTCCCAACACTATTTTTCAAATGCCAAAAAAAAAGACATTTCCAAAACTTATTAGAGCCTAATTTTACTCAAATCAGTATTAAATAGTTTCAAAGTATCAATTTCCATAATTACATAATTTTCTCTCAGATTTACTTAATTTGGGGTTAATCATGCGTGAAATTTTGTTATAAGTTAGTACTTAGGTTTTATATAGAGTAATAGTTATTTTACTTAGTCTCAAAATCTATACGCATGAGATATTAGTTGGATACATGTGCACAACACATTATTTCCTCATTATACTAATTTTTCATTAATTTTATTGATAGAATGACAACTCGTGTAATTATCCACATTGTATACACTAGAATTAGATTATACTCATTGTTTTTACTAGTTTTTACACTAGTTTCATGTTGGTTTTACACCAAAATTGAACCTCATTCCATCTATAATGTATTGTTCACTATTTTCAAAAATATATACACTAGTTTTTGCACCAATATGTGTGTGTGTGTCTGTGTAATGATTCTAAAGTACTCCACTAATCTAGTATGATAAAGATTTATTCAAGCACACTTGAGTTCCTAAACACACCCACTTATAGATGAGGATTAGGGTATGCACAATCCAATCAAAGATATTCAATGTTAGTATAAGTACATAATCTACCAAAATCACTAGTTTTTCTCAAATTGTTACATAAAGAAAGCATAATAGTTCACACACCCAATCAGGTGTATTCATTCCTTATCACTCTCTAGTCTCTTATTTTTCACTTTGGATCATTCATCTTAAGTAAATATTGATATTACATATGTTTTAGTAAAAGTTTCAATGTGGATCATAGTTTAGCATTATGGCATACATTAAAGACTCTTTCCCATAGGTATGTTCAAGTACACACTCTTTTTCATTTTATTTTAGTAATTCTACTTTCCTACATTACTATAATAAAATAGGGGAAAATGTAAACACATCAAAATTAACATTTTTTTTCTAGAACTATGCACTTGTGACCATTATTTTACACACTTAGATCTAGACCTATCTTAGGGTCCTTTTGATCACTTTCAATCACCTATATGATCTTTTAAGAAGATATATGACCCCTAAATGAACTTAGTAATATCTTAGTTAGAATTAGAAACATTTTAGGCCCTAAATAACACTCAATATGATAAAATAACTCATTAGATGAGAGGACCCTAGTGGATAGGAGCACACCACTCTAATGTCCTTCCCCTCTCTCTTTTCTTCCTACCAAATAATGTCTAATTTACAAAATTTAAAGGTACATGAAGCTTATTGTATGTCCCTAAGAAGACCCATCAAATGTATTTTCAATGATATGGCTATATATGAACTTCTTAATACATTTTGGACATATGAGTCTTCCACATTTAAATGCACCATAATTACACTTATACACTAAGAGTAGAATATCCATTTTCACCAATTTTGACTACATACGACCCTATTAGCCTAGATTTAATATCTAATAACATGTCATAAGTCATAAATTATGGTTAAGTCATCTAATAAAATATATATTGCACTAATATCTAATAAATTGAGCCAATTATCCACACACCAACATATTATGGGATAAATACACGAATTTTGATACCTCCTAAGAGTATTGGTATATACACAACACTCAACACATAGAGTTTTGATGTCTCACCCAAATTTATCTACTAACTTCTTTTCCCACTAATTTCCATTGGTCTTCACATGTCAAGGAAACTATAGTTTTTTAAGGAAAAATAGTCACAGTAGATTTTATAAGTGATTGCAATCTGCCACACTAGAAATACACACACTATATATATATACATATATATATATACATATATATATATATATATATATATATAAAGTTACAAAGAATCCATAAACCCTAATTTTTTCACTATAAGTGGAAAATATCACCATATATTGGATAATATCACCACCCCCTAATCTCCTTTTCCTAGCACTATTTTTTAGGCCCTGATCTAGTTCTAGGATCCTAGTTCTAGTCACAAGATCTCTTTTCATGACAAGCTTCAAATACAAATTCCTCTTAGAGGCACAATTTCAAGTTAAGTATTTATTTCTCCATAGACTTCACTATTTTTAGTAATTTTACACAATATAGTAGTTCTAAATTAGTGAATGTTATCCTAGTTATAATATTGTCCTAATTTTGCATAGTAGTGTTATCATCTAGGGTTTTCAAATAAGTCCCAAATTTGATAAAATGGAACCAGGTCATCTAAAATAATCTTGGCAATATTCTTATGTGAAATAATAGTAGTGTATACATCTCCTAGTTGTGTGTACCCATTAGGATACATGGGTATTTATTGGGTAGAATTTAATTGATATGAAGCCACTTTAAATGTGCATCAAAAAGTGTGGGTTTCCCCACATTATAGAATGTATTACACCAATGGGTCTACTTTGGTATGTATTAGAGAGATTATTTCAATAAATTCATGATAAATCCAAGACCTTCCATATAAAGCATCATTATCAACTTATATAATTTTCCAACAAATGTTAATTCTAAGAAATTAGTAATGAAAGTATCTATTTACGATAGTTATATGTAGTTTAAGAGATAATAAATAATAGAGAATAATAAAAACATTAAAATTTATTAGGTGCATTAAATACAAGTTTAAAATTTGCACAACATGAAATAGGCTAATGGATAAATTGATCATTAGTATACATAATCATGAGGAATGCAATGAAACTCACCAAATAGTTAATTAAATATGCCAAAAATATGGGCTAGTGTTATGAGTACATGTATAAATTATCCATATATGTAATTAATTAAAAATCTTGGTGAGGATATGAGAACTAATAAATTAAATCCTTAGTTATCTTAATATTTTTTGTAAAACCTAATAAAATATTCCTAGCATGCATTACAGTGCTACAAGTTTTTATGAAATACAAGCTTGCTTAAAGAAATATTAACATTTGTTTTATTTTGTATGTGTAAAATTTTATGGATGACAGATACCTAAAGTTAATCTACCTAAAATATTATGTATGATATTTATGTTGATTTTATTATGGATTCAATAAATTATGCAACAATCTTGGTTCATGGAAGAATAGACTAAATTTTGTAAAACAATTCCCAAATCAACATTAATATGGCAAGAAGTGTTGGAAAAAATAGCATCCTTAACAATATAAAAAAATATTACAATTTGGATGATGTATATAAGAGGATAATTTGTTAGATAATGTTTTACATGGATTGATGTTACCTTGTATATGTATTGTACATAAGCTAGAACTAATGTGTTTACATTTTTTTCCTTGGTCTAGCTCATCATGAAATAGTTCATGTACTAGCATATCATGTATAGGAGGAATACCCCTATGATCTCACCTAGGATATAGAGAAATAGAGGATCTAGGTCTGGATCATGTTAGTTATGTGAAATTGGAGAAATTAGTAGTTGTATTATGGAGCACACAAACATACCATTAAACATCATCTAACAAACATGCATGGTAAGGAATTCTATTATCATATTAAATATATTTTTTATAACAAGGATCATATTATTACATCCAACACACTAGGTTCTCTCACTTTATAGTCTAAATATTACTCAAAACTCTTATCTCTCCTAATTTTAGTCTAAGGTTAGTGCTTAACAATGCTTCACTTAGCTAAGGCTCACTAGCTCTTCCTCTCTATTGTCTATTTATATCTCTTCTACTTTATTTTACATATTATTTGTCATATCCTCACTTCTTCTTCATTGATAATTTTCCACATAATCCCACTTTTTAATTAATAACATAGCCAAAGGTTCACTACCATGCCATCCATTATTCTACCTTAATAATTGTGTGTAAGGATCCATAGCTAGCCAATCCACATGTAACTTTCCATTACAATATCCATTGAGGTTTATAGATTCAAATTAATAATTTACACTAGGTGTTATGAATTTTTCATGTTTCATGTGTTGGAATGGTGTTTGATAGTTGACATATACTTTTCTATTAATTTCATTCGAAGTGGGTGCATTGGTTGTGTGGTTTAGATTACACCTATATATCATCTAGTGTCATTAAATTTTTCACAAAGCATAAAAATATGTGATTATATAGTAATTAGCCAATTTATAGGTCAACATCACCCCAAATTAAAATAATTTTAAATCCATAGACAATGGATTACTGCTACTTGCTCTCCTTGTGTAACTTATTTACCATCAAAGCTTTATCATAAGCAAACAATTCATCTAAAGACGAATGGTTATATAATTTTTTTTTATTTATAACTCATCATGAGACACATTAATTCTTTATCATCATTACTATATTCCTTCCCATTTATTCTCCCATTGAGTATACTTATGTCCATCCCCTCTGTCGGCTCAAGCTCTTTTTTCCTGAGCAACATGACTACTCTAGTTTTCCAACCTCTAGCCTTCCTATGCCAAGGTTTGAGTATTTCATCCTTAAAATCCCACTAAATGTGGACTAATCCCTTTAATATCACCTAATTTATAGGTTTTTATTCTCAAAAACCTTTATCTATGCATACTTATATGAATTTTTATACTTGCATGTGATTTTAAATGCTTTGATCTCACTCTCTACATCCTTGGGATGGGATTTGGTTGCTTGTGGTATCAATAATTCAAGTAGATAAATTTAGAGATGGATATTTATCTCCATGATAATAAATGGGTGAATGTTCCTAAAAATGTGCCAATAGGGTTTCCTTGAATAGAGGAAATTTTTTTGAGGAATATCCCATTTCAGCCTACCCAGCCCCATCTCTTAGGGACTTCTTTTCAGCTCTTGACGAGTCTAACTAAATACAACATAGACTAGTAAAAAAGAGTTATGTATTCTTTTTTACTTGGATCACCACCTAGTATTATCCTCAAAGTTCATGGTTCCTAAATTTTCACAACACCACTATGCACATCCCTGGGTCATGACACGATCAACTTTCCTCATCATGTGTTTTCACTCACCAACTTTGATATTTGTACCCACTATTTTAGATCAGTTCTATATAAGTGATCATTTTTAATGATCCATATATTCTATAAAAATATTTGACCTCTAACCATCCACACTTGATAGAGTCTCATGACATTGTCTTGAGTCATCTTCCACTTAGTTCCTTCCTTCAACCAACAAGATCCTTATTTATCAACCTGCTACCTACAAGTTTTTAGTTCTCCTACAGTATCTTAAAAAGGGGATATTTCATTCCACATCCTTATTTAAATAAATTGATCCATTTACATAGACAAGTGTGGTGTGTTAAACATATTTGGATATAATTCCTCTTTTCTAACATCTAGAGCTTTAACTCTCTTGGTCTTATTTCTTCTTTCCTCATTTATCTCTTCTTGGATTTTTCTATGATCTCTTTGATAAAAATTCCTCTTAGGGTTATATTTTTAAGATCTTAGTGGTCTATTTTAGTTTCACTACCAATTTATAACTTTTTACAATGATAAATCCATCTAATTCATATTTATAGGTGTAAAGGAGTTATTGGCTAATCCATATGATAGGTTGATATATGTCCATATTACCATATATATTTTTCCTAGGCTATGGTTTCCTATCCAAGTCATGATTAAAAAATTTAAATTATTTATAAGTGGTAAATATTTCACATGCCTTGATCCTTCACATGCTTGTCCTTTCGTATCTGAGTTACTTCATTCTCTACTTAGTTCTTAAAATAATAAATTCATATCAGCCCCTAGATTGTGTAGATCCAAATGTATGTTAATTCAACCAATTTCATTATTTTCCATTGATTTTATTAACTTGTTGTACCTTGTTCCTTGTGCCTAGACTTGAAACCTATCCTTTCCTATTTATCTCTTTGACTTGGTAAAAAAACCATCTTTCCCACGTGTTTTTCTACTCTCTTCTATGCACTTCCCCATATTTTTTCTATGCACTTTTCTATAAACATATTTGATATATGACTCTCTTCCCTCTTCTTCTTGTTAGCATCTCCTACCCCACACTAAAATTTTTGTTTGGTCCTCTAGTGTAGTGGTTCATTTGAGATGTATTTATTTGGGTATCGATGTAAAATTTATTTTTAATGGTATTAATATGCCTTTTCTAATTTTTAAATCACTCCTAACTTCACCATAAATTATTAGATGTCTAGTGTGTTGACTATTTGAATAATTTTCCTACTCAACTCAACCAAATAAATATTAAGAGGTGACTGCATCTTATTACCCAAAAAAAATTACACCAAATAGAATGGGTATAATGAAAATTTCTAAGGGATCTTTATTACAAAGTCAAAATGAATACCTCATTACATTATGGTTCTTGGGTCTTCTAAAACCTAAGTGAATGAAAGTTGATGATTCCTAAGGTGAAAATATACAAGGGGCTTGGCTTGTACTACTGGGTGGCTATCTATTCATCTAAAAATTCTTGGTTGATTAATCACTCAAATGAATTAAATAAATAAATGGAATTAGCTATCCCTTATTTTATGATGTGGGGCACCTTTCTCACCTCAAGTTCATGTAGTTACTCATATCTCTCTAGTATCTCAATTCTAACTATTAGAAAAAGAGAAAACATAAGGTAGATTAGTGGGGTGAAACTCTACTAGTTCTAGAGTACTGATAATAGATGGGGAACTATTTCATTCTTTAAGAATGTTACCCCTATAAATCCTTAGTCATGGACATATAATAATAATGATATAATCTAGATCTAAACTAGCTAATTATGTGGATTAAGATGGAAGATGAATCACACTATGTCATATACCCATCCAGCTTCCTCATAGGATTAATTTAACTAAGAGACACAATCTATTTTCGTCATTGATGTAGTGGTTCAGGTCCTACATTCATCTTGGGTAAGACTATTGGAAGGTGTTGTCTACTTTAGAGCACTCACCAAGAAATCTTTATCTAAGGTGTAGCTATTTACTAGATTCTCATCCTTCACACTTTAGGAAGTTGTTCTAATTTTTATGTGAGTACCTATTCATAGGCACTAAACTTCAACTAGTTTAGGTCTTATGAACTCTTGAGGATGTCAATTAGTAATGAAAACTACTATCACTCTTACTTTTCAAAGTTTTCTTAATTTAAATCCTCTCTCTTATAAGCCATATATAGTTTGTTTTCCAAGGCTTGGATGATCCACATGCCTTTGTCAAATGATTTTTCTCATCATGCCTTATTAGGGTAACCAATTTATATGTGTAAACTAGTATATACTAGTATTTTTCACCTCTTATGCTAGGGTAGAATGCCAAATCTAAGTTCCCTTAAGGATTTCTTCATGTAGCATTCCTTCTTGACTATCCTCCTTATCTCACTTCATTTTCTAAGCCTAGCATGACGGACATAACACTTAAAGAAATTATGTTTTATTCATACACAATAAAACTATAAATAGTCTGATGATCCACAAATGTAAATTGAGTGTAAATGGGGTCATTGTTTACCTTGACCTTTTTCCTAGGTAAAATGTTTGGGTGGATTCTTCTTGGTAGATTATGGAACTTATCATTCTACTTATCTTTATCTCATATCTATTACACCATCACTATTCTTCCAATTATGGATGCACAAACACATGTGCACTCTATATATAATTATTATTCTATTCCTATCCCATATTCTAACAATATATATAGTAATAGCTTATTGTAACTAATATGTCATTAGTTTAACTTGTACATCAATTCTCAATCAACATTAGTCATCCATTGCATGCATGAATTTTGTTGTGAATGTATTGCCAAACACTTGTTAAGGCTCAAAGTGTTATATAATGGATAAAGCATGTCAGATCAATGGGAATAGTGAGTCAAAAAACTATTGGGCATTCTAGACTCATTAGAGAGTTTACAAAATCTTTGATACCAAGGTCCTAAACTACATTCCATACTCTTGTATTGTGTCCACATATTTCTACCTGATGTTCATAAATGTGAAAAAATATAGGTGATACCTCTTTGTGAAATCGAACTCCCTTAGTAATACATCCTTGAGAAGGTGAGTAAAATAATGCTATACATTCATTCAATATTTTAGTACCAAATAGGTGCTTGCCCTTATAATATGGTCATTATCTAGTACACATTATACTCTAAGTAGATGACCCCTTGATCCCTCCAAATGAGCTTGCACATTTTCATGTGGTTTGAACCATCTTTTGTTCCATAATATTATATAATGTTTAGATCCAATGTAAAGAAAAATTATTGGACCAACATATTCATAGTATGTATTATGGAGGCATTTCCTTAGGAAATGTGTATGGGTTAACCTCCTTTAGTAGTGGTTAATACCAAACCACCTCCTTCTAAAACATATATTAACCTAGGACTCCTTAACTATTATAAGGTGTATATCTATTGCATTACCTTTGCTTTGAGTAAGGGCTCACAAAACACCTACTCAGGTAGAGTCCTTACTTTTGTATCATCATCCTTCACTCCTAGTGGATCTCAGAATATCTCCTTATATTTTGAGAGGGTTAAACAATAACATGTATTTTGATCATGGACATTAGGTATTACTTAGCTAGCTTCCAACAAATTGGTCCTTAATTTAGTTCTTTTCAGATCCTACTCCAATTCTATGGCATGTCTAATCCTTCACTTAGACCATATATTCTATAGGAAATAGTTATCCTCATGTCCTTACCTTAATCTAAAGGTCTTCATGGAATTTATAAAGGTGGAATCCTATATTCTGTTAGGGTCCTATTTGGTCACCTCCATATGTTGATCCTCATTACATATACGCCTTTTGAACTCTCATGTTCTTGGGACATCCATGCTAAAATTTGATCATCTAGCTATGTAACTCATAAGTGTGGAGATTTCATTGATGAATTATGAATGTGTTATTTTCCATATTACTCTTACATAAACTAGTTACAATCTCCATCACAAAATATAACTAAAAATGTTATCATGTAGTCTAGCTCATTGTGAAACAATTAACACACCAACATATCATACAAGGGAGTAAAACCCTTATGAGATAACATGAGGTGTAGACTAATAGATGATTTGGGATAGGATCATGTTAATTGCATGCAAGAAGAGAATGTGACTTAGAATGAGTAAATGGGGGAGAGTACCAGTTAGATTGGGGGGTAGAAAAAATACCATTAGATGTCATCCAATAGACAATAATAATAAAGAATCATTTTATTATAATAAATCATTATTGTATAAAAAATAATAGCTTATTAGATCCAAAAAAATAGGTTATCTTAATTTATAGTACATAGCTTACTCATAACTCATGTCTTTCCCTATTATAGTATAACATTATGTTCAACCCTACTTCTCTTAGATAAGACTCAATGGATCTTGCTCTCTATTATCCACTACTCTCTCTTACACTTTCTATTATTTAGCTTCTTCATATTCTCCTCTCTTCCACCTCCTTGAGCCTTTACGGACTAAGCCTAAATTTGATTTTTTTACTTATATTGAGGTCAAATATCATGTCATTCATTGTACCACAATAAATTCATTTTAGGATATGTATCCAGCCACTCCACTTGTCAATTCCCCCATAATATCCCCTATGATTCCTAAGTCCACATGGCTAGTTTACCCTAGGTCCTAGCACATTATCATGTAACATGCATTGCTAGGGTATTTGATAGATAACATATGCTTTTATCATAATTCCTTTCAATGTTCACATGTTATTTATGTGGTTTGGATTACACATGCCTATCAACTAGTGGTGTTAAATTCTACCTGAAGCACATAAGAACACACTTATCCAGTACTTAGATAATTTTTGGGGTCAACATATATAATTATCTTAACTTTTGGTAAGTTATGGGAAAATGTGTTTGATTGCTCCAAATTAAATTTTTTTATTAAAAAATAAAAAACAAAATATATCATAAATTCTGAGAGTTGTGTGAAAATTAAGAGAGGTTTTTATTTAACTTTTTTTATAAATAAAAACCTCTCTCAAAATTTGATTTTGAACATTCTAGGTATTTTTAATTTTATAATTGCTACAGGTTACCCCTCCTACTTACTACAAGATAGAAAAATACTTGATATATAACAAAATTTTGATGCTAAAAAAAAGTAAAATAGGTTTTTTTTCATCATATCAATTTACACAAAAAAATCTCCTATAATTTTATTTTCATGTTTTCTCCCTAACTTGTAGTATTAAGTTTATATAGTTGACAAATGTTTATGGATGTACAAATTATGAAAGAGGGTTTTGTACAAAACATTATTATGCATAAAAAAATCTCAAAATTTTAATCTTAGATTTGATTTTTTTCATTTTGTTATGGCTCACTACTTTTGAGATCTCAAATAACAAAAACTACCTATAGATTTCTCTAACCAATAATATTACTCACATTCTACCATTAGGACCAAAAAATTATAAAAATTATAGAAATAAACATTCAACTTTTCTATTTGCAAATTAATTATACATAGGTTGGTCATGAATTTTTATTGATATAGTCTTCTTACGATTGTGGTAGAATAAGGACTAGCTCATTATTGATGATGGAATGTCGATTATGGTTGAAATACTTTGTTGGAGGTCATTTTATTATGGCTTGGTGGGGGGGGGGTGGGGGTTACAATCCTTAATATGGAATAATATGAATGTAATGGGGTTTTTGTAATTTCCATATTACATGTTGGTTAAAATAATTATTTGTTAGTGTTATGTGAAAAATAGGCAAGAAAATAAATTTCAAATTGAAGGTTGAGTTTACTAAGAAAGATAAATCCATCAACTCTTACATGCACAATTGAGCCATCACATTTAGATAGAAAGAAGGTTGATGAATAATTTGATAATTATTTCTCATCCTAAAGGTTAGGATAGGTTATTGCATATTTTGGACTATTAAAATTATGATGGTTTCTTGAAACCTTTGTTATGCTTGTCAATTTTGGGGTGGTGGCTATCATGAATGATCTTGATACTAATGCCATTTTTGGTAATTATTTATAAATGGGGATTTTTTATGGGTGTATATCCAAGCACTCAACATGAAATAACTACAAGAAGGAAAATAATACCAAGGAAAATAAAAATAAAATGAGTTATAAAGAAAACTTGGTTTTTATTATATTGGTATCCAATATTGCATTTGAGTTGTAAGCTTTTCCTCACAACCCAAAACAAAACATATTATTTCAAATCATTTTTTATTATACATAGGCACATAAAAATATCATGCATGTCACCATTACCAAATTATATAGTTTGATTTTTCTAGTTGGTACAAATGTTGCTATAATAGTGATTTTAATTGTATTAGCCAATTCATCATCAACTATTGTGGGTTCATATTTTATTCAAATGTGCATAATAAATAATTAATTTTTTTATTTTTTACAATTAAAATACAAATTTAATATAATAATAACTATAGATGTTACTATTTTCACTTTTTCTACATGTAGTCCTCCCTTACTAATAGATGTAGGCCTTTTTTAGGTAGTTTCTTATTTAAAAAATGTGAAATATCAATGACTGCATGTTGATCTCTTTCCACATTCACATGTAATATTATCAATAAAATTATTCCATGATGGTTTCCTTTACTATTATATTAAATATAAATTACTTTACACTGATCTTATTTATCAAAATCTATAGAGGTTAATACAGTATGGTGTTCTTTACCAACTTATGCAAAATAAGTTATTGTAGGTTTCATTTCATCATTTGTCAATGAATATTTTGTTGTGTATTTTTTATTTTGGTGTTTTAAAATAGGTTAATATATTTTTGTTTCTAAAAATTGGCTTCTTCTAATAGGCATGAGTGTCCAAGTAAAGGAAATCAATGTTTTTAGCCATTCCTCATTGAAACATCCATTTGTTTTTATAGAAGGAATTGATTCATGTAGCCTTCCTTAATTATTGATTATAGGCTTTTTGGAAATATTACTTACTATAGTATGGTTTATACCAATAATTTCAATGGGAATTATTTTAGGTTCGTCAACAATGTAAAATCAACTATAGATCACTCTTATTCACCAACAAATGTAGATGTTGACAAATAGGCAAATTCTATAGGTTATCTTACTTCATTAATGTGTCCATTATTTTCTACATGAACTAGTATATATGTTTCTTTTTATTTAATGGATTCAAATCATTCATCATGAGATAGGAACAAGATTATGAGTTTCTATTTTATTACATCTTGTCTTCATTTCTATTATGATAACTAGAGTTTGAAACATGGTTTTTCCTCTTTTTTAATTATTTAATTATATCTTAAAAAGTTTCCATATCCTAATATAAATAAATAATTCCCTAATTTTATAATTAATTACCAACTTAAATTCTCCAAAATTAACTTTTTTAGTCGTGACAAAATCTCTCTTACCTACAAAGAGTTTGTTTATTTTTGAGAATTTTTCTAAATATACCTATATCTTATGAGTTCAAAGATCACACAAATGTTGATGAGTTCCTTTTTGTTAATGATTAAAAAATACATGCATAAAAATACATTATAAATAAACAATCTTATTTAATATGTAGGTAGGGCATAACATAATGAACAAGATCACAAAATAGATATAAAAACACAAAAAATTTACCTCCTTTGTCAAATTGATGTCCACTTATTGGCATAAGGATGTTAGTGCTTGGTATATGAAATTATATAGTTTGGTAAATGCTTCTCCATATGGTATCACTTCTCTAATGGTCACTTGTCACTTTGATTTACTATTTTCTTGGTTAGGTGTGAAGATTGACATGAAATGGGCATTATAACACTACTTTCAATGGATTCTTGAAGGAATTACTACATAATAACCATACACGTAAAATCTTGTGGGTATATGGTGTTGGAACTTGTATTTATATCTCTAATAACTAACTCTAAACTTATGGAGGTTAGGTTAAATTCTAACTTTGGTTGAGTCTAAAATATCCAAAGTTGAGTCAAGTTAAACCTAGATTGGGTCAAAGCACTCATGACATATGATACATGAAAAATAACTTTAGATATTTATGATGTTGTGACTCAACTTTTTATAATATTTAGGAACTAATAAATCACTTTATTATCTGTTTTGACCTTTGACTTCATATTTTTTTTAAATTCCTTTTTTGATAAATGAAACTCACTAATTCAACTTAGAATTTTTACCTAGGCAAGTTAATTAATATTTTTAATGTAATTAATATTTCTTAGTGATTTTTGGATTTTGGAAATTATTTTAAAATTTTTAGTTTAATATCTAAATAAGATAAAAGTTTCAAAAATTTAGGTCATAATTTTACTAGGGTTGAAATCAAACTAGGTTACTAGTGAAAACAGTGGAATACCTAAATAAGCAAGCCTTATCACATTTCTAAGTAATTGAATTATTTCTAAAACTGAGTCTAGATAATTTATGTGATTTATATGCTAAGATTTCATCATTTACAATAAATTTAATTTAATCTTGGTTTTAGGCACAAAAGTGGCCAAAACTAAGTGTTTATAGATTGCCCTTATTTTAGAAGGCATTACAAGACACAAGCATAGTAACACCATTTTAAAAAATGAAAAATTAGGTAAGATGAATGGTTCATGCCCTTAAGTGTATTTTATTAGTCCTTGATACCATATTAAGGGATTTGGTGGGAAAATAAAGTCATCAAACATCCCTCAAAATGAAGAAAATGACAGTCTAAATGATAATGGGGGTAGAATTACTAAATTTCACAAAGAGTTATAAATAGTAATGGTTATAGAGTCACTAATTTTCCAAAATGTGGTTATAATAAGTAATGAAGGATGGGACACTAATTTTACCAAAGGTCATTATAACCAAGGGCATATATTTTTCCCCTATAGGGTAGTGAGATGAATACTAATTTGCCCAAATATGGTTATAATTAGTAACAAAATGTGGGACATGGATTTGACCATAGGTATTTATAATTAGTGAAATAAGAATTTGAGGGTGGATGGAGTGGGTAAATAATGATTTACCCAAATGTAGTTATAATCATTAGCACGAGATGCAAAAATAATGATTTTCCCATAGGTGGTTATAATCATTAAATTGTTAAAAAATAATTATTTACTCAAAGGGGGTTACAATCATTCACACGTTTAAATCACATGATATAAAATGAGTTTATTGTGGAAAGGTAAAATAATTGTATATCGATCAGAAAAGAATTTTATAGCATGAGGAAATTTAGCAAGGGTGGCTTATGCAAAAAATTGTAAAAAATATTAATGATGGGCTGGTTAAGAGTAAAAACACATTTCTAGCCTAAACGTGAGTTTTAAAATGCACATTAAACTAACATAGGGTATAATTATAGAATGGTGTTCTTAAATGGGTCTCAAGAGAGTCTTAAAAAAGGTGGTATGGTTATAATATGGCCAAAATATGGTATGTAAGATCAAATGGCATGTAAAACAGACCATAAATGTGAAAAAATACACTTCCTAGAGCATTTGGATTGAATTAAAATATTCAATTTTTTAGCTATATATTCAATCCTAGGGCAAAAAAAATCATTTTCACCCTAGCCTATTGAAAATTTTGAACTTCATTTTTCTATATATTGAGCTCAAAAAATGGCGTGTGGAAGAGATAGATGTCACATTTCATATTGTGTGAGAAAGTACATGTGGCCACCCCATGATGGACCACCAGTGAATAACTTCAATTTTATCATTATTGTATAATTTATTGTATTTATTACTAGTTTTAAACTGGAAAATGATGAAGTCACCATCTACATTTTAGGCCAAATAGTGGCTTTGCCGAGGAAAATGATAACTTTGAATAAAGTCACCATTCTTAGAGATAACAAGATCACCAAAACTAGGTGGAAATTAGTAAAAGGATGATTTCACCAATTTTTAAGCAAATTCAACATTTTCTTGAAAATAAAAATGGTGACATGGGTTAAAAAGGTGAAAAATAACCTAAACATTGACTTCGCTATTCTTAATAGTAATGAATTCATCTAGGAAACAAAAAATAGTTGGTTCAAGAACCTGACAAGGGTACAACCTTTGAGAGAGGGTTAAATAGGCTTAGTAGGCTAGGATTGGTCTCAACTCGTAGCATAGAGTTATGATGATTTAAAAAAAAATTGTTTGTAGGATTGACTAATTATGTTGATATATTGGGAGTAATGTTTTCACTATTTATGAACCCCTTAGATCTAGATGGATGGGATGTTTAGTTTCTTATAGGCATTAAATATCCATAATGTGGTGAGAATGATAGTAATTTGAGAAGATAGGGTATACTTGATTGCATTAGATAAGAACTGGCATAGTGAGACTTCCACCTTTCATTTACTTAATAGAAAGGCGACCATGACACTTGAGGATACCTAACATATCCTCAAGTTATCGATGCATATAAATAGGTTATTCAAGACACCTATATCATAGTAGTAGGTTGTACTTGATGATTTGGTCAATTATAAAGGCATTCCCATGTTTTAGTCAAAGGTTGATGTAGACCTTATTAAGACATATACAAGCATTCAAATTGATGATTTACCCACTAGGGATCCATCACCACTAGTTCTTGTTGACATAGAGGTTTTTGTTCTTATGGCCATTATCAATAGTGTCTTACCTCTTGACAATAGAAACCGATACTTCCACATGGGCCATGGAGGTGTATTATAGACCATGTTGGATGAGTTTACACATTTTTATTTGGGATGAACTATCTTGGATCATATTTATAGAGATATACACATGATAGCATATTGTGGTAGACATAGCATTGGGGCCTCCACTTTAGTAGTTTGAGGCATAGTAAAATATTTTCAAAAACTACAAAATTCATTAAGTTAAATGGTTCACGACCCAAAGTGTTGTTGATTATCCCTTGATTCCCAATAGAGGGAGTATGTGGTGTTTATGTATCTAAATTCACCATAGAATTTCTTATTGGTCAAAGAACACTTTTCATTTTGGAATTCCAAGAATTTAGAGCATGAGGAGTAGGTTGTGGTAATTAGATGTCACTGATGGTGAAATAGTGATAGAGATATTTATGAGTGTTCCATATATTTATAATAAGTGATGATTGGGAGCCATCGTGGTTTGTTCCTTGTGAATTTTAGAGGATATATGTTAATTCAATGAATTATAATCCAAACAAAAGATATAAATTAATCTAGATGTATATTTATAATGAAGTTTATACTAAAGTGATCTAGTGTAAAAAAGAGCAAAGAGAAGGTTGAGGAAGAAACAAAAATGAGTGAATTCCTATCTTAGTCTCAAATATTATGACAAAGCATCAATTAAAACTTAGTATTCCTTCAAACCAATATATAATGCAAGATAGCCTAAGCTCATATTTCACCATACGCTAGGTAAAATTTGAAGGATAATGTGGGGGATCACAAGTAAGAGCTAGGTTTAATTTTAAATATGTATTATTATAATCAAATAGAATTTGCACATCTGAATATAGAAAAAAATAAAGTGAAGTAAACCTAAGATCCTTAAAATAATCTATCACATGCATAAATTAGAAACCCTATGATTAGAAAATTGCAAACCAAAATTCAAAGGAAATACTCAAAATTAAGACATAGAACTAGCAATTGAGAGAAAATATATGTTAGAAATTGGCATATCAAATATGGACAATATTTTTAGAACTCCTTGATTATATTAATTATTTGAAGTATACAAAATTCTCTCTCTTTAAAAGATGTTAATACATTCCTTTTATATAAATATAAGGTAGTACACTTATCAGTTATAACATACAGGTGTAAAATATAAGTACATCTATCCTTAGAAATTTCTAAAATACACATTTCTTTAATGATTAGACTGACCTAGGGGCAATATGCTAACATACTAGCATATGCCTCTCAAAAGAATATTCTTATTCTAAAAATTACAATATTTTTTAGATTAATAATATTATTTATTAGTTGATCCCATTATTGAAGGGTCCCCTTGTTGATTCTACAAAAGTTCCATTAGTTTTTGATGTTGGCATTTGATGATCTCCAAGTCCACAACTAGCTTCATGAGGTAGACTTCTTCTTAATCAGCCAAGTCATATAGGTCTCTATCATCCCTATCCATAACTTCCTTTATGCTTTTTTCCTCTATAATTTTCTCCTTAGATATAAATATCATGTCTAAGATTCTTATATTGTCTATACATAACTAGCCTTGACTCTGTTCCTAACTGACTAGATTACCAGACTAACACTATGTTTGTATTTAGTCTCATCAATGATTAAAAGGGTAGTGGTCTTCATAAGATTTTCCAACATAGTTATTACAAGTTATTTAATTCTAATGATAAATCCTTTATCATCCTTTAGAATCCTATTAAATTTCCTTGTCCAAATACTTAGACCTTGGACCTTGTCTACTATTATTCCCAATATGGTGTTCAAATGAGCTAAGTTAATAGTTTTGAACTTAGTAATCTTGTTCCTAATAAAAATGTCAATGAGATACCTTACTTGGGTCTCTACTTATTTCCATTATATTATTAACCCCATGGATAATTCACCTTGTTGGATTGGGGCATCCTACCTTAGCTTTATTACACTCAAATCATTAAACATATCAAATAACAAGGCCTGAAACATATCTATCATGGCACCAGGTACTGATAAAATGGTTTGTGTTTCTAGGTTTTCCTTTTCTCTTTCCAAATTTTGGATTCTTTGTTTCATCCCTTGTATCTTATCCTTTACTTAGGTTGATTGAGCCTCAATCAAGCTCTCAACATTGTCTTCATGGATAGAAACTTCACCAAGTTGTTACCCTCCTACTAAGATTAGACCTATAAAGGGATCAACCTTATGTAAGGTGAATTCCTCATCTCCCACCTTATATCTCCTAGTTGTAACCCTTTCCAATATAGTTGTCTCTAGATTAAATTACATGGTGGTGGATGACCCTATGAATTTTAGAGGATTTGGGACCTCTACATCTATGCTTCTCGATGTTCGTGGAGCATACATTTTCTTTCTCTCTAGTCCTAAAGTGACCATAATTATTCTTTCTTCCTATTCCTTCATTATAGACATGATCCATTGGTTGATATATTCATATATGTCTATGTTTACAACATTCATGACTACTCATGAGTGGGAGAGAAAAGGGATCTTCTATAGTTTCCCATAAATAAACCAATTAGGGATGACTAGTCCATGAATGGGAAATTTTTCATTGAGTAGGTTGATCTCACTAGTAAGATGTGTGAGAGTCAACCTTAGTCTTTTGGTTCCAATAGGGACCAATGCCATTTTTTCCTTCCTCTTTTCTTTAGGAACCACTGAGATTAAATCAATAGTAATCTCTTTTCCTTTCTCTTCTATAAGATCTCCTTGATTTGAGTTTCTTTAATCTATCACCCTTCTTCATATGTGTCATGTGCCTATACAAGTTCCTTGAGGGTACCTTCAAGTGTATCATATAGTTCTAAGGAAATCATATCTATATGTTTAATTGGGTAAGGTGACCTCTATGGCAAGGCTGAGGATGAGGGTCCCTCTCAATTCTCTCTTCTATTTTCTCCTTACCATGACTTTATATATCATTCCTTTACACAATTTTTAATTGAGGTTATCACTGCTTGACTTGAGGTTGTTTATGGGGTGCCTTAGATGGTCCAATTAATAAGTGATACTAGAAAGGATGCATCTACCATGCCTCTCCTATTGGATTATCATATTTTGTCCACCTATGCTATATCTTAATGTTATGCCCTTTGATCTTGGCCAAAAATTCTTCATAGTTCTTTGCCTTAATGTAAATAATTTCATAAACACTAAACTGATGCATATACATAGGTTTGGGCAACTTCTTATCCTTAAAATGATCACTTATTATGTTCTTAGGGTCCCATATTATGAGTTCATTAAATTGAAACGCAAATGAGTCCCTATGTTTGAACATGATTTCTACTTGTTTCTAATCTTTCAACATGGTCCTTCTAATAATTAGAGGGAAGGGATGGAGAAGACCCTTCCTCTTCTCCTTACAAATTTCATCAGCTCCATTAAAGAGTTGTGAAATAATTTCTTACTTAGCTAGATTGATCATTATATGCATAGGTAATCGATATGGTAAGGACATGACTCCCTCAATCCTAATAACAATCTAGTCTAGATAGAACCATATGTCACCCATCATCTCAACACATTTCTTGATTATTGGATGGACTCTAGGCATGGGAAAACTTATAATAGCCTCCACTATGGCTAGGTATAAATAGTCACTGATAAATTACATGTGGTTTCTATACTTAAAGATGTTAAATTTGGAGTAATGGTTAGAAATGGTGGCTTGACCTTATGGAGACCAGTTCTTGATGTTAGGGAAGTTAATAGAAGAAAGTAGAGAATCAAGTAAATAAGACATCATGTAGAATTGCTTTCCATTTTTCTTCTTAATGGTAGTAAATTAGTGGCCTAGGTGAATATTAATTAGCTCTGCAATAGGGGTGAGATTTTCTTCAATCATGAAGTATAGATATGAAACCTAGGTCGTGTTTACATATATGATGGAAGGGGATCCTAACACTTAGTTTAATAGGGTCATGATTACCCTGATTCCTTCTATGAAATGTATAATGGGAATCCTCCCTTCAAGGTCCCTAAACACATGGTTCCCTTGGAGAAACCATGGTTGGAGGATGGTATCTAGGTCATGTTTGTTGGTCCACTCTTTGATTTGGGGTAGGTATACATGGGGATTGGGAATATTGTAGTATGTTTCAAAGGTTACAAGGGAGGTGTATGAAAAATTCTTATAGGTCATTTCATGGATGATCTAGTCATTATATATCATACAATCAACAAAGATAAGAGCAAGGATATCTATATAATGAAGTACATCAATCTTGGTAGTGACAGAGTGAAGGTGAACCATCTAAACTATGACCAAGTCATAGTATTGTTTCTTGATAGTATCAATCCTCTATTCCTCCTTGGTGATGGGTTTTAACTCATCCACAACAAATAAAATTTTAGACCAGATCTTGTTTATATTTTTGAGGGCTTCAATATCTAGATCGATGTATTTAAAAATCCTACCTTCATTATCTGTTAATAGATAGAACTCTATCTCATCTCTCATATTTTTTATGGGCTGCCATGACTTCTACTTGCTAGTTTATTTACCCTAGATTGTAAATTGCTCTTTGTGGTATCTCTTTTTTGCTCAAAAATGCAATAAATCTCTCTTCAAATTAAATTGTAACTAATTGAGTCTGCTTAGGTCACTTTTATGCAAGGTTTAAGGTTTTAGAGATTTAATGGTAGCATATATCTAGACTCTAGATTATATGTTCCTTGGATTTGATTTGGACCTTTGAATTTATACTTTCACATTTTTGACCCCATAATATCTCTTATTTTGTCCTTTTCTACTTGTGTGGTGCTTATGTGACAATGGTTTTAGCCTTTTTGTGATATTTTTCATAAATGCCTTTGAGAACTAGCCATTGGTATTTAAAATGCCTCATTTTATTCAATACATTGGATTGAGATCTTGTGAGTGACCACAAACCATATATTTTGATCCAAGATCTCATATGTTATTGGCTCTTTACTACTAGTGTCTTAGGGTTGTGCCCCTTGGCTCCTTTGTGGTGGCTCTAAGACTTTTGAAAAGTCTCTAGTGCTTTCACATAATTGAATTTTGGATTGTGATGAAGCATGAACCATTGGATCATAGAATGTGATTAAGCATGAACCATTAGATCATCTATCAGTTTACTTTGAATGTGATTTCACCATGTGTTGAGCTTGTATGCTCTCAAGACTCTACTAAAAAGTATACAAGATCTTTGCATCATTGGATCATCCTTTTGAGATGAATCACAATACATTAATCTAAAAAGATGCCCAAGATTTAAGTTAACACATTATTAAGGTGTGATTTAGGCTTCAATTTCTTAGGCTAAGGTTTATTTCATTTTTATTAAACATGAAATAATGTTTAGGCTAAAGTGTTTATGCCTAAGTTTTTTGGATTTATATAAAATATACTATGGCTAAATGTTTTAGGCCAAAGTTTATGCTATGTTAGATAAACACAATGTAAACTTTGGCCTAAAAATATTTATGTCATGCCTATAAAATATGCTCAAAGGGGTCAAAATGTTTTAATGGTCTAATGTCAAATAAGGTTTTATTACATTAACAAACACACTAAAACTTTTGGTTAGAAACACTTGGTCTAAGTTCTATGTAATAAAGAATATTTTAAAATAATAATTAGTATAAGTCTATAGTTTAAGTTTTATGGTATTTTAACAAAATCCAATGGGGAACTTAAAGTATAGACTTAGACTAAGTTTATTATACATATACTTATACCATAAGACCATTTCTATACTTGTAGATTGAAGATTTATAGTGTTTGAGCATCTTTCGAGGGATTTTATTAGTCTGCATGATAATTCATGATCTTTATAGCAACATTTTAGACTATATTTTGATCTTGAGTAGTATAATTCATTATCTTAAATTTGACAGCGTCGTAGACATCAAACACATCCTTATGGATGTTGAATGATGGTCATGAGAATGTCAATTTTGAGCTAGTAAATCTTTTAATTTTATGGGCTTAAAGTTGATGGTTACATAGACATCAAATATGTCCTTGAATATGTCAAATAATGGTCACACAAACATTAATTTAAGTTAGTCAAATTATTATGACCTAATGTGAGGGTGCCACTTGGCACCTCTGTAGGGCTTCTCAAGATATTGGACTTAATGCACTCCATTGGATGGAGGTCCTACGAGTAAGTGAGAGATAAAGGATCATGATCTAAGAGGTTGTTAGTGATTGTTTATTTTTTTCAACTGGGACTCATTTAATTTTAATCCTCAAATGTAAGGGTGTTATGTGTTCATCCTATAGGCCTTTGATAATCCTTTACCCTTTCAACTATGCCCCTATCCATTTGATCAAGTCTTTCAAATGAAATTAGGACCATTGGATAGAGGCTAAGGGTACAGATTTATCAAAGCATTCATGATATTGGATCCTTTTCCCATGACAGAAAAAATCATTAGATCTTCTAAGATGCATGTTGTTTAAGTCTAAGCTCAGGCCTTTCTTGCTCTATTAGATAAAATACTATGATAAAGTGAGGGTCATTGGATCCTACAAGATGTAAGGAAGTTAAGTTAGGACCCATGGTGATATGAAATACTTATGATAAGGTGTTAAGGCTAAGGTCTATTCATATTAATATATATGATGGGGCCTTAGGATTAAAACTTTTAGGCTAAGTTATGAATCGAAGGGACTAGGATAGGAAATATTAAAAGGGACCCTATAAACTTGATATTAGACTTAGTTATTAATATAAATAACTTAAAAGGGGAAATAATAAATGGGACCAAGAATTCTTAGGCTATGTTTTGGTCATGTTAAAAACATGACTAAGATTAAGATATGAAATTTATGTTAAAGTCTAAAGTAGGTTTTAAGAGGTTCTCACCAATTTAGTTATCACCCATATTCAAATTTGAACTGAGGGTTTTTCTAGTGTTTTAGAACATGAATTTATTAGGAAAAAACACCATGGAACATATAAATAAATTCCATAAATAACATTTATTATCAATGCTATACAAAATTAAAGAAAAACATAACTAAGCAAGCTTGTTTTTGATAAAGAGGATGATATTAAAATTCTATAAATGATCTTAGTATGCCATATTTTCGTGTTTATTCTTAGGGTTTCTTAATATCAATATGTTAGAACCTAGAGACTCTAATCTACACAAATAATTAGGTCATTTATTCCACTTAATCAATATCATTATCTAGAATAGATTATGGTTGAAACAAACCTTAAACTTGTATAATTAGGGCCAAACATCAATACATAGCCACATTATGTGTGTTATTTTATTCCACTTACTTTTTGCCATGGGGTTCAAGAAACAACTTCCAAGTTTCAAGTCCTTAATCACTAACATTGACTTATAACATGTTTATATGTTCATTAAGAACCATGACTTTATCTCAGGGAAGGCTTGGGTATTTCTCTACTACCAACCAAGCATCCATATCCCCAATAGAGATTCCTTTGGCTCTAATCAAGGCCTTGTTCCACTATCAATTAGGAATCCATAGCCTTGGTGGAGATTACCAGAATCACCTATACTCACAAAGATTTTGATTTTGCATTGAATCCTTATTTTTTATATTTTATTTAGATATTTATAATTTTAACAAGGTTGGGAACCAGAATAGCTAGGTTTTAGGATTTGGTCAAGTTTTTGATTTTTAGAGAATTACTTATGGTTGTATCCCTTACACTACGCAAGAATGTTAACTAAGTTCTATTTTGGTTACATAGTGATAGTTTGGGTTCTCATTAAACAAGTAAAAATCTTATTAAAGCCAATTTTATGTCATGACAATGATTAAGTTCTTATAGAATGATTGGCTTCTTCCACTGGCCTTTACCAGTTTCTTCATATTATAACATTAAGCTTACATTCTATAACTATAGCCATCATACGTATGAGGTACACACCTACATTTATAAATTTTGGGCATTTTCTTGAAAATTACCTGAATTTGAGCTCAACATTCTCTAAAAGACTTATTGGAATCAAGGAAAAAGGCAACCAAGGAAAACACACAATATAAAATATCAAAGCAAGAAAGTAAAGGATAGAAAATAAATATATACATGTTTATTTACAAATATGGGACATAAAGGAAACTACTTGAAAGAAAATAGCTAACCTACCTACACTAAATCTGACCATCTTACAAGTTTACTCCATAAAGACCTTAAGAGGAGCAAAAGAGAAGTAGTGCTTGAGGTACTATCCATTGGTTGGCAATGTGAAATCTACTCCTTGTATATCTTTGAGCCTGAAGGTGTTATTCCCTAGTGTTTCTACAATCTGATAGGGGCTAATCCACAAATGTGTGAACTTGTCATGTTTTCCCTTAGGATCAAATGATTTATCCCAAAGGAGAACTACGTCACCTTATTTTAACACCTTAATCTTTGATATTTATCAAACCATCCTTTCACTATGGTTTTATGCCTAAAAAAATTAGCAAAGGCTTTCTCCCTTGCATCTTCCATCTGAATTATGTCTAACAATCTTGAGCTTGCTAACTCCTGACCTTCTTTCATATATTATTAGATGAATATATAGATTGGAAACTTAAGAGTGATAGGAAATATAGGTTCCTAGCCATATACCAATAGAAAAGGTGATGCCTTCAAGGCTTGTTTAATCCTGATCCTATCTATCCATGATACATAGTTGCAGAACTTGTGCCAAGTTTTGGGTTTGTCTTCATTAGATTTATTGATTGTGTTCATCAAATTTTTATTGGTAGACTCAAAAACTCTAATCCCTTAGGGATAATGGTTGGAATAAAACTTTAGATATATACCATTATCATAATCCCATTCAATCATCTCTATGGATGAAAATGTAGACCCATTATCACACACTAAAGATATTCAAGTTCTAAATCTAGTAAAAATGTTATCCTCCATAAATTTGATCACTTCCTCCATTTTGTATTATTTAGCGGCTATAACTTCAGCCCACATTGTATCGTAATATGTCATGTCCCCTTTTTAGTTGACATGTACGGAGTAGATGATTAGCCTATTATGTGACCCTCGTAGGCTAATGAAATGGATAGAGGGTCTTGATAGAGATGGGTTGGAATTCGTTCGGGCTCTTTCGGACATGAATTAAGGGAGATATTAATATTTGATTGATTTAATCAAATATTAATTATTTGATCTCATTTTAATTAATTATTAATTAATTAATTAATAATTATTAATTAATTATTAATTATTAATGATTTAGTCTAATTTGAGGATGCAAATTCTAAATTAAGACTTGGTCTAATTTTAAGACCCTAGTTCTAATTTAAGGAAGTCTAATTTAAGGAAGTCTAATTTAAGGGAGTCTAATTTTAGCAAGCACACCTTTGGAGGTGTATAAGAATCTCTCATGGGAGAGAGTTTGTATCCATGCTTATTATTGATATTGATTCTTGTTAAGAAACTCTTCTGTGAAGACTGAGCCAAGGGTTCCAGGATTCCAATTGCAGTGAAGAATGTCAACTCTTCATTGTGTGCGATTCAGAGATTGTGAAAGATCAGCCGATCTATTGCCGAATTGAGAGATAACTTCACCTAGAAGTTATCATAGTATTACAGGTATTTGAGAGATAACTTCACTCAGACGCTATCACAAGGGTTTACAGGTATTTTCTTTATTTTGGGTTTTTGATTCAAGAATTATCCAGATATAGATCTTTTGTGTCAGCCCATAATTCTACAGATCAGGATTAGGCATACAGGGTGTGTTATATCAGCGGCCGTACAAATTCCGTACAGCTCCGTGAAAATCCGTACGCATCTACAGGAAGTTCAGGTACCGACATCAGCGACCAGGGACTTACAGAGACCGACATCGGTCGACTCATCACCGACGTCAGCAAGGGGACCACTACAGGTCGACCGACGACGGCAGTATAACCGACGTCGGCGACTGTGTTTTTTTACACAGCAGGCCGAGACGTGCCAGATTCAACCCAGTTCGCGGAATATTCAGGCTATAAGGCCGAACTTTCGATATTCTTTGTATACCTGACAGAGGGTCTCTAATTGTAAGCTTATGAGCAAATAAATAAGAAATTATACTATGATTTATTCATCTATTTGAAGATATTTTGCAGAAATTCAGATAAGCAATTTGGAGCTTTGTTTTGATATTCGAAGGGATATTACAGTGGTATCAGAGCTTTGGTCTTTGGTATCATAGTTTTGTGTCTTTCATATATCTCTATTGGTAGGGGATATTACAGTGGTATCAGAGCTAAATCCTGCCATCCTGAGGGTTTAGAAATTTTATGCAGCCACAAGAGTTGCGACCACACGGGTATTACACACGCAGTAAAGCTTTGCTTGAAGGTACTCAAGTTCTAGAACCACCACCGGAAGACATGGGTGATGATATTGGCAGGGCCCGTATTCCTCACCATCTGAGAGACCAAGATGATCCAGAGGTTTTACTTACTCTTAGAGAACTACGAGAAGGGCAAAGGCAGAATAACCAGGTATTACAGTAGTTGGCAGCAGCACTGCCAAGATTGGGTTCTCCAAGGAGACATTTCCCACACCGTGAAGATGTCAGGAGTGTTGCAGGATCACAGCGAGGCCATGGGACTGTTTCTCGTACAGTAAATAGGCCTACTAAGCCTATCTTTGTGAGACAGGAAGCAGAGGAGGTGATAGCAGGTGAGGAGCATGAGGAGACATTTACGGACACACTTAGGGCAGCGACTGAAGAGTGGGAGTCATTACCACATGTGGTCAGGGAGATGATTACTTTTGACCGATTCCTCACACAAAGGAAAGAACATTACCAAGGTCAATAGAATGGGAGACCCAGACCCCAGAACAATGATTTGAAGCATGCTACGAGCAGGCTCACACTAGCGACATTCGACGGTAGTGGTAAGGTGACAGCACAGGCCTGGGTGAGTAAGCTAGATACATTTCTCACATTGCGACCAATGGGTGAGGAAGATGCTATCAGATATGCAACACTACATCTCGAGGGAGTAGCTCACGATTGGTGGCACCATGGGATGGTGACACTCCATCATGATCGGATCACTTCTTATTAGGAGTTTGTGGATAGGCTGGTGGAGCAGTTTGACAGGAGGGATCTAGAGTCCTATTTTCGAGAGTTGGCACAGTTACGTCAAAGTGGGAGTCTAGAGGCATACATTGGTGACTTCCAGAAGTTATCAGTCATGGTCCCTGACATTTCAGAGAGGCGACTAGTAGTACTCTTCATGGAGGGCTTGACAGAACCATTGAGAGGTTGGATCAAAGGCTTTGATCCTCCTTCATTACAGGAAGCTATGAAGAAGACGCACAGTATGGAGATGGCAGCCCCATCAAGTAGATCTAACTCTAGAGGTACTTCTTCATCTAGAGATCATAAGCACTCCAACGGGGATACAGAGAGACCGGATTTTAACATAGATAAATCTGGGGTTAAAAATGATTCAAAGGCTAATCCAGCAGCACCACCTTTGGATCGTGAGGCGCTTAATGATTTACGTAGGAAGAAGCTTTGCTTCTACTGCAAAGGTCCATATGATATCCATCACGATTGTCCTTTGAGGCCTAAGGGCAAGACGAATCGTATGATGTGGGTATATTATGAGGAGTCGGAATCAGAAGATTTCAAACAGCATGATAGTTCTGAGGAGGCAAAGGCTTCAGAGCCTAAGGCAGAGGCAGATTTAGAGCTTCATATACAGGAGGCACGCCTATCCAGCATTCAATCGGATGAGTCATTTAGACTCCGTGGAGTTTTGGCAGGGCAGAAGGTTACCACCCTTCTTGATACAGGAGCCACACATAATTTCATAGATGCTACATTTGTGGAGAAGCGTGGACTCACTACCGAAGATTTTGAGGGAATTAGAGTTAAGGTAGCCGATGGTCACACTCTGAGGTGTGAGCGCATGATTAGAGACCTCCCATTGCGCTTGAACAACTATGAGTTCAAGGCTAATTATTATGTAGTGAACATGGGGGACATAGAATTAGTTTTGGGTATGAAGTGGCTTCATTCATTCGAGGAAGTTACTCTTCATCTCAAAGATATGGAGGTTCGTTTTTAGGTAGATGGGAAAACACATATTCTTAAGGCAATACGGGGAAGCAGCTTCAAACATATGTTTTTTCATCGGATGGAGATGCCTGTATAACATGACATGAAAGAGTGTGATGATAAGTGCACATTGGCACCAACACAGGAGAGATATGAGGATGAGCTTTGTCTTGAGGTGAGTTCAGTTCAAGGGTTAGCACATGTGGTAGAGTCTCAGCTTTCTTTTACAGGTGGGTCACATGTTGATGACGATATACGTACAGGGGACAAAGGTGATGTGACGCCATTGGATGAGAGTGGTGATGGATAGGGCTTGGAGTTTGTGTTGGTTGACAGCACTGTAGATCGAGACTTCATTTGGGATCCAGGTATTCACCGATTGCTTGAGGGCAAGCAATTTCAGGAGGGGCGGATTGTCATATCCCCTTTTTAGTTGACATGTGCGGAGTAGATGATTAGCCTATTATGTGACCCTCGTAGGCTAATGAAATGGATAGAGGGTCTTGATAGAGATGGGTTGGAATTCGTTCGGGCTCTTTCAGACATGAATTAAGGGAGATATTAATATTTGATTGATTTAATCAAATATTAATTATTTGATCTCATTTTAATTAATTATTAATTAATTATTAATTATTAATGATTTAGTCTAATTTGAGGATGCAAATTCTAAATTAAGACTTGGTCTAATTTTAAGACCCTAGTTCTAATTTAAGGAAGTCTAATTTAAGGAAGTCTAATTTAAGGGAGTCTAATTTTAGCAAGCACACCTTTGGAGGTGTATAAGAATCTCTCATGGGAGAGAGTTTGTATCCATGCTTATTATTGATATTGATTCTTGTTAAGAAACTCTTCTATGAAGACTGAGCCAAGGGTTCCAGGATTCCAATTGCAGTGAAGAACGTCAACTCTTCATTGTGTGCGATTCAGAGGTTGTGAAAGATCAGCCGATCTATTGCCGAATTGAGAGATAACTTCACCCAAAAGTTATCATAGTATTACAGGTATTTGAGAGATAACTTCACTCAGACGCTATCACAAGGGTTTACAGGTATTTTCTTTATTTTGGGTTTTTGATTCAAGAATTATCCAGATATAGATCTTTTGTGTCAGCCCATAATTCTACAGATCAGGATCAGGCATACAGGGTGTGTTATATTAGCAGCCGTACAAATTCCGTACAGCTCCGTGAAAATCCGTACGCATCTACAGGAAGTTCAGGTACCGACATCAGCGAACAGGGACTTACAGAGACCGACATCGGTCGACTCATCATCGACGTCGGCAAGGGGACCACTACAGGTCGACCGACGACGGCAGTATAACCGACGTCGGTGACTGTGTTTTTTTACACAGCAGGCTGAGACGTGCCAGATTCAACCCAGTTCGCGGAATATTCAGGCTATAAGGCCGAACTTTCGATATTCTTTGTATACCTAACAGAGGGTCTCTAATTGTAAGCTTATGAGCAAATAAATAAGAAATTATACTGTGATTTATTCATCTATTTGAAGATATTTTGCAGAAATTTAGATAAGCAATTTGGAGCTTTGTTTTGATATTCGAAGGGATATTACAGTGGTATCAGAGCTTTGGTCTTTGGTATCATAGTTTTGTGTCTTTCATATATCTCTATTGGTAGGGGATATTACATAATATTTGGTAGTTAGGATGAATTTTTGACTTTCAGATGAATTTTGGTTGATTACTCTCACAAAGTCCAAACCCCATTATGCAAATGGTTTCTTAACCATGAATAGTTGTAGAGTCATTGCTGCCTTAGGCTCCTTGGTGCTAAAAATATGTAAATAATGACATTTTCTCACATGTTTATGAGCATCCTTAAATATTATTGGCCAATAGTAGCTAGCTCTAAGAATCTTGTGAGCATCCTTGATGGGTGTCCAATGCCAAACATCTCATGGAAGGTACTCATGATTTGAGTTGCTTCCTCTTTTGAAACACACTTGAGGTAGACTCCCTCAAAGTTTTTTTTGTATAAGACTCCATTCTTAATTAGATAATGAGAGGCTTTGAGCCTTAGAACCTTCTTTTGCTCCCTTATTAGTCATATAGGATAAATATCATTAATTAATAAATTTATAATATAATCATACCATTCACTTGATTGAAAGTTATGTTGATCAAATTGCATAATACTTCACTTAGGGCTGGTATTACCAATCATTTGGATCAAACTTTGGCACCTTATTAATTTTCCCATTTTAATTTTTATGTCATACTCCTACAAAACTAACATCCACTTACCTTTACATTCTTCAAGCTCATTCTAGATTAACATAAGCTTTGTGATAGGGTTAGGTAGAATAGCGTGCACCTTATTTCCAGGGATATAATGCCTAAATTTATTTACTACCTTTATTAATGCATATACATGTTTTTCAATCAATGAATAGTTTAACTCAACATTCTTAAAATTAATGCTCATAAAAGTTATTGGGTGATCACACCCTTCAACTTTCTAATTCAATAAAACATATATTTTATGATTAGAGGCAAATTAATAGAGGTATAAGTCCTTTCAAAAGTAAGTAATTATGAAGATTAGAACCTGGCTAATGGTTTCCTTAATGTCATTGGATGCCATCCTAGATTCTCCATTCCATGTGACCTTGGCATCCTTATTAAGCATGTCATTTAGTGGCTTGTTGTATACACCCTAAATGGGTAAATAAAACACATATATCATGTCTTTTCATATTCCTTTCACATGAAACTCTAACTAGAGAATTTGATATTTTATTCACATCTAGCCATGTTCCTTTGTCTAACTTATCTTGGTCTTACTCTACCCTAGACACCTATTTACTTATCCCTAGTCATTCATAGATTTTTAGACTTAACCCTTAAAGACCCAAGTATCTCTTCAGGCCCATACCAATTCCCGTAGGTCCCACACCCCCTATACAACAATTCCTAAATAGGACAATAACAATGAAACCTAGGGTGTCTAGTTTCTAGCATTGTTGTCCAAGTACAAATTTTATTCCAATGGTCAAGTTATCTTGCATGATGAGTCTTAACCCTTTTATTTTCTTCATTATTATGTTTTTTGATGTTGGCCAAATGTGAATAAAACTACCAAATTCAAAATAATGAGTCTAATATATAAATTAATTCACAAGGCATTTTATATCTAACACTTACTATTTTGGCACATTAGACATAATAAAAATCAATCAATACTATAGATCAACTTCTTTACATTGCACATAGATTTGCATGCTTGATCAAGGAATGGCCTAGGTGAAATTCGTTTTTTCATCAGTCATGCACATTGAATATGCACATTCCCTAAGGGATAACTACATCTAATCTAAGACCCTATCTTGAGGGTTAATATAGGCAGTAATCATAAAAATAGGGGTTCTTGATTATGTGATAATTCTTCCCCTAACCTAGTTTTTCCCCCTTTGATTTTTATTTATTTTTTATTTCCATATGTGTATAATAATATAATAACCAAAGATGAAAATAGACCTATAATGATCTCTAATGATTCCCAAGACCTAAAATTTGATACACAAGGTCATATTGAGTAGATGAAAAGAACCCAAAAAGCCTTTTTCCTCAAGATAATAGTGATATGAAAGGAATATAAGACTAGAAACTAGGGTGTCTTATTTTTTATGCTCTTTTATAATTAAAAAATAGAAGTCAAAGCTAGATTTCTAACACTGTCCTAGGATTTTCTATTTCAACACAAATCTAGCTAAGTTAATTTCTCTTTATCTTATCTAATTATCACTTAATATATATATTTTTAATATAAATGTAGATTTTCCTTATCATTCCAAATGCTTACTATTTAGTATCTAAACACTATATTTTCAAAAATAATAGAACATTTGGTGAACCTAACTTACTTCAAACAAAATTGAAAGCCTAGCTAAACTTAGGGTTTTTCCTTCTTATCTTGTGTAAAAATTTAATTTTCAAAATTTTGATTATTTTATTTATTTTTATAGATTTATCCTATTCAAAAATATTTTTAGAATTTTAAATTATTACATAATTTTTAGAAGTTCTAAAATTCTAGTTCAAAACCTTAGATTTCAAAACTAGGACAGTAAACACCAAAACTTTCCTCCTTGACAATTTTAGAAAACTATTTTGGAATTTTTCCAAATTAATTACTTTCTCAAAAATTATTTAAAAATTAATAGTTTATTGTGCAAATATTTAATTTCTGAATTTCTAATTTTTGTATAAATTTTTGTGTATTTATCCTATTTCAAATGATTTTTAGAATTTAAAACTATTGCATAATTTTCAAAATTTCTAAAACCCTAGATTTCAAAACTAGGTCTTCAAACCTCAAATTTCCCTCCCTTACAATTGTTTTAAAAATAATTTGAATTTATTAAAAATTATTTGGGTTATCAAAAGTAATTTTCATAATTCAATGTTAGTAGTTCTTTGTACATTTATTTGCCTCATAATACTTTTTAAAATTCTCTTTGGTGATAAAATGGCCACAATAGGACATCATTATCACTACCTTGATGATGTACTCCTAAAGGTACCCTAGAAAACTATAAGGATGCATGATCAATAGAAGTTGCACCCATGTCACCATGTAATGTCACATGTCACTTACTAATCAACAAATTCAAAATGTAGCATAAATCTTCCAAATTAACAATGATTTATCTAGTAGGAAGCTAAAACATACAAGTATCAACATTCCACCTCTCACATAGGGTGGTAATCATGTACTTATCAAACTCTACCATGCCCAAGTCATGTACATGACCCAATCCAACCCTATCCATAATATCATACTCATCAATAGATAATTGTAGGATCCTCAGTGTCTCTATCACTTGACCTCTACAAAACTCTTACATCTATACCTCACCCTATAAACACTAGAAAATAGACTATATATCACACAATAATACCAATAAAAATAGCCAAATACGAAAAAAATTAGAAACAACTCAAAAATTAAAAAAAAACATCTATAGTGGACAATAATGTTGTAAAAATACACTAACACTAGAACTTGGATAACAACACTGCATCCTAGACAATAGTGTTAACTCCATAACATCAGCACTAGAACTAGTTAAAATTTCCATATACTACTTAAAATATCTCAAAAACATCCCAAACATGCTTCTAAATACATAAAAATCAAATGTCTAGCTTACTCAGCAAGCTAATTTCACTGTCGACCTTAATATGGGCTACTAACTAGTCAAAATGAGTCATGGAAGGTGCCCATCTCCAAGGCATTTTGAACTCTAGAGCTCTAATATCTCAAACTAGTCACTACAAAAATAAACCCAAAGTCAATTACAATTCCTATATCAATCAACTCTTCTATTCAAAAGTAAAACACTATTTTTCTCATAACTCAATCCCCATAGCTATATTTTATAAAACATTTGATTCAATAGAATTGTGATAATGATACCTTTAACATCACACAACCTTTGATCTTTTAGTATGTCATTTTATTACTATGGCATTCACACATCCTTATACCTCTTTCATACCTTGATAATACAAATTAGTACCTACCAATCAAAACATTCATTCAAAATATTCAAGCAACCTAGCCTATTCAATAAATCAACCTTTCACTTCATTCAATCTATTACTACCTCAATTTCCTACCACAGCATGAACATTTCTATATCTTTACTATACCAAGATACAAGCTTCGATCCTAATCAATCAATGATACATTTCACTCTCAAAAATTCAACTCTCACCAATTAAATAATAGACTTTTGATCTATTCAATACATACCAAACAAGTTCCTCTACATTCAGCCACTAGTCATCACTTTTTGGCTCAACTTCCTTAATCATAGATTTTATCCCTCTCCTCAAAAAGGGGGCATCATTCCAACTATTCTTACTCTTACACATATCCATTACACCTATCCACTCTCATACATGGATACAACAATGTTTTTATACCTTTGATAGTCAAATTATTAGACTTAGCTTAGAGTTATCAAGATAATATAGTTATTCAGAATATAAGGGTCACTTAGCATTACTCAGCTCAGATTGGTCAAGATCAGATAGTGGTGTCATTTAACATCACTTAGTTCAATATGGTCAATATTATATAATAATCCATATTACATTGGGTTACACATCATTACTTAGGACATTTAGAGGGATAAACATTTAGTTTATAGATATATAGACTATCCAAATACTAGATTTGGGGGCAGGTCATTTCTACATGTCTCACACATACAACTTTATACAATATGACACAATTACAAAACTAGACAACATATCATAGGCATAATGCAAATCACATTATTTTGATCTCTAGCCTTGTACATGGGACATGACATGATAAATCATATGATATGTGGTTATACAAATTTCTAGATTATCCAGATGCATCACTCACATACCAAATTTGGGGGCATGGCATAGATGTTCATGTCCTTCATCTTCCAAGATTATATAGATTCAGATGGTAAGACATGCCATTTTATTATTACACATTTACCATTGTTTTTAGATTACACCCAGGTATTACCTTGGTTGTCACTAAGCTAGACCGTATGGTCATCTATAGTGATTGGTCCATATATTACTCAGACCTAGACTAAAGAGTTTGTGTGGGACAAAGGGTAGACATTGGTTTTGGACCTTTGAGCACATCTCAAATATAGTTTAGATTATTCAAATTTATTACAAAGGGCATGTATTATAGGTATTATTTTTTTCTCCAAGCATTATTCAAGTTTAATATAGGGGGCATCTATTATGAGGATTCCTTCTTTCTCCAAGCATTATTCAGATTTAGTATAGGGGGAATTTATTATGAGGATTCCTTTTTTCTTCAAGCACTATTTATATTAAATACATGGGGCATATGTTATATGGATTCCTTCTTTCTCTAAGCACTATTTTAGTTTTTCATTCACTTCCTTAGATAGGAAGTTGGACCCTTTTCTAACACACTAATCTTCACACTGGTAAGTTTAGGTACATATCTTATTTATTTCTTTTACTGTAGTACTTCATTGTATTGCATCACTAGATTAAAAGGGCAATAATTGTATACACCCTAAATTGGTTAAGTGACCACACACATCATGTCTTTTCATATTCCTTTCATAGAAGACTCTGAGTGGAGAATATGGGGTTTTATTCAAATCTAGCCATATCCATTTTTCTGACTTGTCTTGGTCTTACTCTACCCTGGACAACTCTTTGAATATCCCTAGTCATCCATATATTTTTGGACATAGCCATTACAGACCTAGGTAGCTATTTTACACCTAGACACATCCCCCTAGGTCCCATACCCCCTAGACAATTGTGCCCAAATAGGACTACAACACTGAAACCTAAGGTGTCCATTTTTTTGGTGTTATTATCCAAGTGCAAATTTGATTCCAATGATCAGTTTCACCCACAAGATTAGTTTAAACCCTTTTTTTTTCTTTGTTCCTAAATTTTTTAATGTTGGCCAATGTGAATTAAACTCTCAAATTCAAAATAACAAGTCTCCTATATAGATTACTTCACAAGGCATTTTATATATAGAACTTAATCTTTTTGTACATTAAACATAATAAAAATAAGTCAATAGTATAGCTCAGCTTCTCTACATCAGACATATATTTGCATGCTTAATAAAGGAAGGGCCTACGAAAAACTCATTCTTGCATCAATCATGCACATTGATTATGCATATTCCCTAAGGGATAACTACATCAGATGTGAGACCCTAAGTTGAGGGTTAATGTAAGTAGTAATCAGAATAACAGGGGTTCTTGATTATGTGATCATTCTTTCCCTAACCTATTTTTCCCCCTTTACTTTGGATCTATTTGATTTTTCCATGTGTTGAAATTAATATAGGTAATATAGATTTAAATATACATATAGTGAGATTCAATGACTCTTAGGACCTAAAATTTGGTACACATGGTCATATTGAGTAGATAAATAGAACCCATAAAGATTTCTACCTCAAGACAATAACACCAAGAAAGGAATATACTATTGGAAACTAAAGTGTCCTATTCTTGGAACTTCTATCTAATTAGAAAGAAAAATCTAGATCCAGATTTCTAATACTATCCTAGTCCTACTCCTCAAATAACAAACTCAAAATCTTCCATTTTAGCATATATCTAGCTAAGTTAATTTCTCTTTATCTTTTATAATTATCAGTTAAAATCTATATTTTTACCTATTAAGGTATATTTTCCCTATCATTATATACCTTTATTATTTAGGATCTAAACACCATATTTCCAAAAATAATATAACACTTATCAATCTATGCAAATCTAGAAATAAACCTTTTTACAAAGTTTATCTTACCAGAAAAACTCTTTTCTACTATTTGAGGGATATATTCTAGATATGACCTCCACTCTTTCAACAACTATACATATCAAATCATTTATTATAACATGACCCAATAGTTTTACTTATGTAACAAAAAAATATACTCTTTTTTTAGGGTTTAAGGAGATTTCATACCTTCTACATCTCTCAAAAACTTGTTGTAAGTGCATACAATGATCCTCCCTATTTTTATAAAAATTTATTAGATCATTCATATATATAATAATACACTTACCAATCAGGGCCTGGAAGGCATGGTCCATATCCCTTTGAAAATTATCTCCTACATTGATTATCCCAAAGGGAATTCTCTTATATGTTAAGGTTCCCTGCTTGGTGGTGAAATTTGTCTTCATCATATCCTCTTTATCAACTAATACCTGGTTATAACCAAAAAATCCATCAAGAAAAGACATCATGTTTTAACTTGAAATAACTTGTATTACCTGGTCAACAGAAGGGAGAAGATGTTTGTCCTTCTCAGATGCTTTTTAAAAAATTTAAAATCAATACAGAGCCTAATATCACCATTATTCTTTTTTACTAGAATCAATTTATCCACCTAGGTAGAATTCCTAATGGGGAAGACTATCTTAGCATCTAGTAGTCTCCTAACCTCTTTAAAAATCATTGGCTCTAAGATAGGATTTATAAGCCTCTGCTTCTACCTGAATTATTTACAATTTTCTTTGAGAGGGATGGTGTGAATTATAACCTTATGATCAATGATATTCAAGTCATTATAGTACCATGAAATGACATCCCTGTATTGGGTAAGGAACTCTTTAGCATTTTTTTTCTCAATGTTTGTGTAGGATTTTAGAATGTTTATTAGTTGGGGATAATCTTGGAGACCAAGGTCAACAAAATTATAGTCCTTCCCACTAACCTTGGGAATTTTAGAAATCTCATCTAGTTTGTCTTGATCAAATAGTCTCTTTAAAGCAATCATTCCCTTAGGGATCTTGTTGTCATTCAACTAAATGACTTTACCATCAAACTTGTCCTACTTAGATGCATCTTCATTAGTCTCATCAATAATATGGGAATAAAAAATTCTATAATTAGTCATGAAATCCAATATTTATTGATCATCATTGAAAACTTAAAAATGGTTAACATTATCAGATACTGAAGGATAAGGGATTAGCTCGATGCTAAAATTAGGGGAATCTTGGTTGGGCATGAGGTTGGCTACAACATATGCTAGCTCATCATCATCTCAGTTTTCTTCTCTTTGGCTGGTGGTAATGCTAAAATCATCAAAGGAGTAAAAAAAATTCTAAAACCTAAACTTATACCTCTTAAGATATGAGAGCTTACATTGGTATTTGCTTCTTACTTAGTTGACCACTAGTTCTAAATCCCCATAAACTAGTAGTTCTTTAACATTATTCTTTATATCAAATTATAAACCTAGGATAAGGGCTTCATATTAAACAAGATTATTAGTATAATGTAAATGGAGTCTATAGGAAGCATGGTATATCTTACCAATGGGGTTAGTAAGGACAATACCTACTCAAGATCTAACCTTACATTTAACACCATCAAAATGTAATTTCCATAGTCCATAAACAACATGAGCATTCTTGGGATCACATACCTTATTAGTATCTAGGGTGAAAACCCCTAACTACTAGTCAGTTATGTTGACCTCTCATTCAAAAAATTGTACTAAATTATCATGTGTTCCATCCTTGGTTCTCTCTTAAACCTAATTTGATTTTGAAATGATTAATTTATGGACATGTAACCATTTAGGGCATTGGACCACTCCTTACTCAACAAGATTTAATAAACATCAGGTATATTGCCAACTTAAATATCAATCAATTTTTGCACTCTAGGCTCAGAAACAAGTTGCATATGAACATTTAAAAGTTCATTAATAACTTTAACTCTAGATTTTTCTAATTGGGTTATAACTCTGTCAGACTTAATAGGGGTCAGGCTAATTTGTTTTCATATACCTATTGGCATGATGTTGGTATATGCACCAAAATCCAAAAAAAAATTATGTTAATTCTTAACAAACATCCTAATAGTGAGCAAGAAAGGAGGAGATTCAACTTTGGCTTTGTACATAGTCATATTGGCATGGTCAAGTTTGGGGGTCTTGTTAGACTTCTTGGATAGATGCTCTATCAAAAGGTCCCTTTACTCTACAATATACTTAAGTTCATGCAATGTAATATTAGCATTTATCTTCTTCATATCTTCAATTATATTATATATAGTTTTATAAGAACTAGAAATATCAATGCAAGGTTTATAAGTACTCCCTTTAGGTGGTTTAGGATTATTGTTTGAAGAAGTGTCTAGAGGAGTTCAAAAATTATTTGGGGGCATTGAGGTAGTTAAGGGCTATCTCTAGTCTCTATTCCTGAAGGGATATGTCTTATTAAAGAATTATTGAAAGGCTTGGATCTCCTTAGGGATCTCATCAGGTTCATTCTCTTCTTGAAAAGTGAAATCAAAAGTATCCATCATGAAGGCTTGATCAGATGACTTATATCTAGAAGCACCTACACCACTTTCCTTGTTAGGGACTACTTCAAATGTATCCAAATCCTCTTGGAAAGCCTTAAAGGCTTTAAAAAATTCAATATAGTCAATTTCACCATGGTTGATAGTGTAATGTACTCTATAATAAATAGGTAATGCAATATCAATAAGTTTAATAGCCATGGTCTTTTCAGAAGATGGCTCATTATTCCTATTATTATGAAAACTATCACACTAAAATATATTACTTGGCCAATTATATATTTTAAATGATAATTTCCTACCACAGCTTTCAATAGTATTTACAACTTATTTTTCTAGCTAAATAAAATCAATGCTCAATTTTTGGACCATTTTAAAGATAAATTAATTCTCATTTTAGGTCTTTTAGAATTATGTACCTAGTTATTGTTAGAAGATGGTATTAAATCCCTTTGATCATTTGTGTTGAATCCATTAGTAGTATGATTTGAGAATCTTAAATTTTGATTGAGAGCAACATGACTTAATGGAAACTGATTTAAGCTTGAGAGTTAATTTGAGGCTAGGATATTTTGGTTGTTGTTTAGAAAGATGTTTAGAATGGGCATATGCGGGTTAACATTTGGAACAAAATATGCCATTTATCCCAAGGGTTGCATCTAATCATTTATGGTTATTACCTTAGAATAGTCCCTAGTTAATGATGTTATAGCTAGGATGGATCTCTTCAAAATACAGAGGTCATGGAATCTACATCTTTATAGATTTCAAAAGCTAAAACATCATCAAGCTTATAGGGTTCTATGGTCCTACTATAAATTTTAAGATATATAGCATTAAAGGACCTAATATCCTTACTTTCATATCTTCAAATGGTGGTGAATTAATGTTAAATAAAACAAGGACTAGCAATCTTATCAAATTGATCTATAAAAACATTGATGAAACCATCCTAACTAGTGATGTAATTATTAGGCAAGTTCAAGAACTATTCATAAGTAACATCCTTAAATGTAAATTGTAATAACCTATAATACACATCCTCATACACAACATTTATCAACTTTATGGTAGCTTTAAAGGACTTAATGTGCTCTTTAATAGATATAATACTGATTGGACTAAATGTAGGTAAATACTTATCCAGGTTACATGTGAAATCATGTACCATGCATGGCACATTGATTTAAGATTCTCCAAACCTAACCATACCTAGATGCAGGTCAAAGGAAAATTTAACTTGAAGAGGTTAAGTTGTCAAAGATTTGGATTTCTTGTGTCTACCTTTGTCATACCTAGCCTTTCTATGAACCTCAAGTTCAAGTAAAGGCTACCTTGTCTCTGAGTGTGATTTGGTTTAAATATTTGGAAATTTTAGCTTGAAGTTGGAATATCCTATTTGAATTATGATGTATCAAGCTAATCTTTATAAGGAATAAGGATTCAACCTACACATTAAGATCATTTTGTAAATATTATGTAAAGAATAGTAAAGGACATTGGAATTTTCCTAAAATAGTTCAAATATGTATTCAATTATGCTAATATGATTTATCTTTATAATTTTAAGCTAAAATGAACTTAGATCTAGGAAAGATATGCCAAATTTTGATCAAAATAGGCTATCTTAGCCTCAGATACTATGGATTTTCAAATTTTAAATTAAATTTACTATAACCAAGCATCAAATCTCAAATAACCTTGATCTTTGTCTAAGGAATCACAAAGATACACCATAAAATATAAATATCAATCACATTTATACTTATATGTAAATAATTTAATTAAGAAAACAAAGATATACCAATCTTAGATCAAAACACATTAAGACTAACAAAGATTCAAATAATTCATGGAGATGATCCTTGGCCCTCTTTCTAGCACCAATGTAAATGCGCATTGATGTCTCTAAATTCACCACATATGTTATTAGTATTAAAATAAGACTTCTCATTTGGGAATTCTAAGAATTTGGAGCATGATTAATAGTTTGTGGCAACTTGATGTTAGCTATGGTGAAATAGCGATAGAGATATGTATCAGTGTTCCATAAATTTATAATAAGTGATGGCTGAGAGCCATGATGGTCCATTCCTTATGAATTGTAGAGGATATATGTTAACTCAATGAATTATTATCCAAACTTAAGCTACCAATTAATCTAGATGTATATTTATAATGAAGTTTATACTAAAGTGATCTAGTATAAAAAAGAGCAAAGAGAAGGGTAAGGAAAAAAAGAAAATGAGTTATTACCTATCTTAGTCTCATATATTATGAAAAATCATCAATTAAAAGTGAGTATGCATTTAAAATAGTATATAATCCAAGATAGCCTAATATCAAATTGCACTATATACTAGGCAAACTTTGAAGGATAATATGGGGGATCACAGGGAAGAACCATGTTTACTTTTAAAGATTTACTACTATAATAAAAAACATTTTCACATCTGAATACTAATAAAAATGAAGTAAATAAAACCTAATATCCTTCAACTAATATATAATATGCACAAACTAGAAACCACAACCTAAAATTCAAAGAAACTATTCAAATTCAAGACATAGAACTAGCAATTGAGAGAAAATCTATCTTAGTAATTGACATATCAAATATGGAAAATATTTGTATAACTCCTTGATTACATTAAATTCTTGAAATCGACAAAATTCGATCAAAATTTTCTCCTTTTACAAGATCATGATACATTCCTTTTTATAAAAAGATAAGGTAGTGCACTGGTTAATTATAACATACATGCATACAAAAGATACAGACAACCATCCTTAGAAAATTATAAAATATACATGTCTTTCACAATTGGACTAACCTAGGGGAAATATGATAACAAACTAACATATGCCTTAAAAAATAATATTCCTATTCTAAATATTATAATTTTTTTTACGAAATGAATATTATCTACTAGGTGGGCCCATTACTAAAAGATTCCCTTGTTGATTCTATAGAAGCTCCATTACTTTATGATGTTGGTATTTCATGAGATCCAAGTCCATAGCTAGATTCATGAGTTAGACTTCTTGATCAACCAATTTATCCAAGTTTGTGCCATCACTGGCCATAGTTTCCTTTATGCTTCTTACTTCTATAATTTTCTCCTCGACTATGAAGATCACGTCCAAGATTCTTTTGTTATCTCTATTAGATAGGCCTTGGCTCTTAATACTAATTTAATACATTACCAAATTGATCATATGTTTGTATTCAACCTCATCAATGATTCCAAGGTAAGTGGTCTTGGTAGGATTTAGCAACATAGTTCTTAGGAGCTATTCAATTCTAATGATCAATCCTTTATCATCCATTAAAAGCCTATTAAAATTCCTTGTCCAAGTACTTAGACCTTGGACCTTGTCTACTACTATTCACAATATGGTGCTTAAATTAACTAATCTAATAATTTTGAACTTAATAATCTTGTTTCTAATCAAAATGTCAATGAGATCCCTTACTTGGGTCTCTACTTTTTTGCATTCTATTATTAACCCCTTAGATACTTCACCTTGTTGGCTTAGGGAATCTTGACTTAGCTTTATTGAACTCAAAGAATTAAACGTGTCAAATAATGAGGCCTCAAACACATCAATCATGGCATTATGTACTGACAAAATGGCTTGTGTTTCTAGGTTTTCCATTTCTCTTTACAAATTTTGGATTCTTCTTTTCATCACATGGTTGCTACCCTTTTCTTCAGATGATTTAGCCTCAATAAATATCTCAAAATCCTCCTCATAGATAAGATATTCACCAAGTTATTGGCCTCTTAACAAGGTTATACCTATAAAGGGCTTAACCTTTTGGAAGGTAAATTCAGCATCTCGCACCATGGCTTTCCTGATGGTGACCATTTATAATCTATCTATCTCTATATTAAACTATATGGTGGTGGATAACCCTATGAATTTTAGATGCTCTATAACCTCTACACCTATGTTACTTGATGTTCTTAGATAATCCATTTTCTTTCTCTTTGATATTGGAGTGACCACAATTCTTCTTTCTTCATATTCCTTCATTACAACCCTAATCCATAGATTGATATATTTATGTATGTCTATGTTGATATCCTTCATGAGTACCCATGAGTGAGATAGATAAGGTATGTTATATAGTTTCCCATAAATAAATTAATCAAGGATAACTAGTACATAAATGGGGAATTCATCACTAAATAGGTTGATCTTAGTAGTAGGATGTTTGAGAGTTAACCTTGGTATTTTGGGTGAAATAGGGACTAATGTCATTTCTACCTTCTTCTTATCCTTAGGAAACACTAGGACTAAATCGAGAGTAACCTCTTTTCCTTTCTCTTCTTGAGGCTCCCCTACTTAGATTTGAGTTTATTCAATCTATTACCCTTCTTCATTTGTTCTATATGCCTTTACAAGTTCCTTGAGGGCACCCTCAAGTGTCTCATCTAGTTCTAATGTAATAATATATTTATGTTTAACTAGGTAAAGTGGCCTTTTTGGCAAGGCTAAGGATTAGAGTCCCTCTTCAAGTCTCTCTTATAGCTTCTCCTTACTATGGCCTTATTCATCTTGACTTTGCACAATTTTTCCTTAAGTTTGTGGCTAATCCACTGGAGATTATTCGTGGGATGTCCCAGAAGGCCTAGGAAATAAATGATACTAGAGTCGATGCATTTTCCATGCCTCTCCTACTAGCTTATAATATTTTTTTAACCTATGCTCTAGCTTAATGTTATGCACTTTGATCCTCACCAACACTTCTTCATAGTTATTTTCCTTAATGTAAATAGTGTCATGAACAACAAGCTGATACATATACATAGGTTTGGGTAGCTTATTATCATTCAAATTATCACTTAATATGTTCTTAGGGTCCCACATTTTGAGTTCATCAAATTAAAACCCAAATGAGTCCCTATGTTTGGACATGATTTCTACCTATTTCCAATCTTTCAACATGGTCCTTCAAATAATTAGAGGGAAGGGATGGAGAAGACCCTTCCTCTTCTCCTTAAAAATTCCATCAACTCCATTGATGAGTTAGTAAGAAATTTATTACTCGGCTAGTTTCCTCGGTACATATAAAGATTATCTATATTATGAGGACATGACTCCCTCAGTATTGATAACTAAGCAGTCTGGATAGAATAATATGTCACCTATCATCTCTAAATATTTCTTGATCAGTGGATGGATTATAGGCATGGGAAAACCTATAACAGATTTCACTATGGTTGGGTAGACATAGTCACAATTAAATTACATGTGGTTCCTATAATTAAAGATATAAAATTTGGAGTAATGGTGGGAAATGGTGGTTTGACCTTATAGAGACTAGTTCTTAATGCCAGGGAATTTGATCGAAGTAGGGCATCAAGTAAATAGGACATCATGTACAATTACTTGACATTTTTCTTCTTAATGGCAAGAAATTGGCACCTTAGGTGAATACTAATTAACTCTCTAATAGGGGGTGAGCTTTTATTCAATCATGAAGTATACATATGAAACCCATGTCATGTTTACATATATGGTGGAAGGGGCTATTGATACTTAGTTTAATAGGGTCATTATTACCATGATTCCCTATCTAAATTATACAATAGGAATCCTCCCTTCAAGGTCCTTGAACACATGGTTCCTTTAGAGAAACCATGGTCAAAGGATGGTTTCTAGGTCATGCTTTTTGTTCCACTCTTTGAATTGGGGAAAGTATACGTGGGACTTGCAAACTTATAGTATGTTTCAAAGGATATAGGGGATATGTATTCAACCTTATTAGAGGTCCTTTCATGGATGTTCCAGTCATTATCTATCCTACAATAAATAAATATAGGAGAAATGATATCTATATAATGAATTACCTTAGGCTTGGTAGTGACAGAGTGAAGGCCAACCATTTGAACAATGACCAGGTCATAGTATTTTTTATTGATAGTAGTAATTCTCTATTTCTCCTTGTTGATTGGTTATAATTCATCCATGATGAAGAAAAGTTTATACTATTTCTTTTTGCCATTGTTGAGGTCCATAATATCTAGCTCGATGATTTTGAAGATCCTACCTTCATTATCTATTGATAGATAGAGCTTTGTCTCTTTTCTCAATTACTGTCTGTGAGCTACCATGACTTATACTTAATAGTTTATTTACCTTGGATTGTGAATTGATATCTATGGTAGATCATTTTCTCTCAAAAAGATAATCAATCTTTCTTCATATCAAATTGTAACCAATTGAGTTTTTTTGGGTTAATTTTATGTAGGGTTTAGGGTTTTAGATATTTAATGGTAGGATATATCAAAAATCTAGATTATACATGCCTTGGATTTGATTTAGACATTTTCCTTTATACTTTTATATTTTTGATCCCACAAAATCTCTTATTTTGTCTTTTTCTTACTTGTGTGGTGCTTATATGGCAATGATCTGGACCTTTTGTAACATTTTTCATAAATGCCTTTGAACACTAGCCATTGGTATTTAAAATTCCTTATTTGCTTCACTCTATTGGATTGAGATCTTACTAGTGACCGTGAACCATAGATTATGATCTAGGATATCATCTTTTATTTATTCTTTGGTACCAATGTCTCAAAGTTGTGCCACTTGGCAACTTTAGAGGGCCTCTGAGTTCCTTTGAAAAGTCTTTAGTTCTTTCATGTTGTTAAATCACAGAGCATGATGAAGCATGAAATAGTTAATAATGGATCATGATGAAGTGTGAACCATTGGATCATCTTTTAGTTCACTTCAAATGTGATTTAACCACACATCAATCACATGGGCCCTTGAGACTCCATTGAAAAGTTTATGGGATCTTCGTGCCATTAGATCATTCTTTTGTGATGAAGTATGACTCATTGATCAATAAAGATGCCCATGCTTTAAGTTAAAACATTATTAAGGTAGGAATCAGGCTTAAATTTCTTGGGGTAAGGTTTATTTCATGTTTATTAAGCATGAAATAAACTTTAGCTTAAATTTCTTATGCTTAAGTTTTTTGGATTTATACAAAGGATACCATGGCTAAATATTTTAAGCCAACATTTATGCTATGTTAGATAAACACAATGTACACTTTGAGCTAAAAATATTTATGTCAAGCCTATAGAATATGCTCAAAGGGGTCAAAATGATATAATTATCTAATGTCAAATAAGTTTTTATTCCATTAATAAACACACTAAAACATTTCATTAGAAACACTTGGTCTAATTTCTACATAATGACAACTCTTTTAAAATAAGACTTAGTATAAGTCTATAGTTTAAGGTCCATGGTAGTTAAATAAAATGAAATGGGGATCTTAAAGTATAGACTTAGAATAAGTTTATTATGAATATACTTAGACCATAATACCATTTTTATATTTTTAGATTTAATATTTCTAGTGTTTGAGCATATTTTGAGGGCTTCTATTATTATGCATTCCAATTCCCAATATTTCTAGAAATATTTTGGAGTGTATTTTGATCTTGTATATAATAATTCATTATCTTAAATTTGATTCCCTCATAGGCATTAGATATGTCCTTGTACATGTTTAATGATGATCATAAGAATGTTAATTTTAAGTTAGTGAATCTTTTAATTTTAAGGGCTTAAATTTGACAGTCATGCGGATGTCAAATACATCCTTGTAGGCATTAAATAATGGTCACACAATTGTTAATTTTAAGTTCATCAAATTCCTATGACCTAATGTGGGGGTGTCACTAGACACCTCCATGTGACTTCCTATGATCTTGTACTTAATGTGATATATTAGATCGAGGTCTTATGAGTAAGTGAGAGCCATAGGATCATGATCTAGGAGGTTGCTCATGATTGGTTGTTTTTATCAAGCATGACCAATTTGATTTTAATCCTTGAATGTAAGGGTGTTGTGTGTTGATCTTGTAGACCTTTCATAATACTTTAACCTTTCAACTATGCCTCACCTTGTTATATCATGTCTTCATGATGAAGTAAGAACCATTGGATGGAGGCTAAGGGTGTAGTTTTATTAAGGCCTTCATTCTTTTGGCTATTTTTTCCAGAACAAAGCATAGATCATTAGATCTTCTGAGATGCATGATGTTTAATTCTAAGTTCAGGACTTTCTTTCTCCATAGATAAAATACCACGATAAAGTAAGGGTCATTAGGTCTTACAAGATTTAAGGAAGCTAAGTTAGGATGTACGATGGTATAAAAGACTTGGGCTATGTTGTTAAGGCTAAGGTCTTTTTCATATTATTAAATATGATGGGGCCTTAGGATTAAAACTTTTAGTCTAAGTTATGAATCAAATGGACTAGGCTAGGAAATATTAAAAGGGACCCTACAAAATTGAGATTAGACCTAGTTAGAAATATAAATAACTTAAAGGGGGAAAATAATAAAGGGTACCAAGAATTTTTAGGCTAAGTTTTGGTCATGTTAAAAAACATGACTAAGCTTATGATATGAAATTTATGCTTAAGTCCAACATAGGATTTAAAAGGTTCCTACCAATTTAGTTCCCTCTAATATTCAAATTTGAATTGAGGGTTTTACCAAGGTTTTGAAACATGAATTTCTCAAGAACAAAGGCCATCGAACTTGAAACTAAAATCCATAAATACCATTTATTAGAAATGTTAGAAATAATTAAAGCAAAACATAGCTAAGTAAGCTTACATTTGATTAAGGGGATGATCTTCAAATTCTAAAAATGATCTTAACAAGCCATGTTTTCATTTTTAATCTTAGGGTTTTTCAAGAGTCCCAATTTTCAAAAATAGGGGTATGTTGGCCTCAATAGGTGGAAAAATAGAGTCATCAAACATTCGATAAAAATGAAAATAATGACATTATCTAAATGGAAATGGAGGTGGAATTATTGAATTGCCCAAAGGTGATTTTAAATAGTAATGGTTTAAGAGTCACTAATTTACTGAAAAATGGTTATAATTAGTAATGAAAGGTGGGATATTGATTTTCCCAAAGGTAGTTATAATCAGGAACATAAATTTTTTTCCTTTAAGGTGGTGGGATGGATACTAGTTTTCCCAAAGGTAATTATAATTAGTAACAAAATACAAGACATGGATTTTCTCAAAGTTAGTTATAATCAGTGACATATGCATTTGCTATAGTAGGGTGGGTGGAGCAAGTGAATCATTATTTACCCAAAGGCAATTATAATCATTATCATAAGATGTAAAAATAAGGATTGTCTCATAAGTGGTTATAAATTTTAAATTGGTTGAAAAATAAAAATTTACCCAAAGGTGATTATAATCATTTTCATGTTTAAATTACATGATTTAAAATGAGTTTTCCCCAGAAAGGTAGAATAATCATATATCAATCAAAAAAGAATTTACCAATACGAGAAAAATTGGCAAGGGTAGCTTATGCAAAAAATCTATAAAATGTATTTATGATGAGCTAGCAAAGAATAACAACACATTTATATCCTAAATGTGACTTCAAAGATGCCCATTGAAATAAACATGGGATATAGCTATAAAAATAGTGTTATTAAATGAGTCTCAAGAGGTACCCAAAAAGATGGTATCATTAAAATATGACCAAAAAATAAGATACGTAGGATAAATGCATTTAAAAAATACCAAAAATGTGAAAAATACACTTCTTAGAGTGTGCAGAGTGAACTATAGGCCCTAGGGGATAAAAATATTCAATTTTTTGGCTATATATTCATCTTTGGGGTGAAAAACTCATTTTCACCTTAGACTATTGAATTTTTTGAGATTTGGTTTTTTGCATAGTAAGATGAGAAAAAAGGCTTGTGGAAGAGCTAGACATCACATTTTGGATCGCATGAGAAAGCACATACCGCCACCCCATGATGGACCACCAATGAGTAAATTATATCTTGTCATTATTTCTTAATTTATTATATTTATTAATAGTCATTGGTTAGAAAATGATGAAGTCACCATTGACATTTTAAGTTAAATGATAGATTCACTAAGGAAATGACCCATTTGAATGAAGTCATTATCCCTAGAAATGGTGAAAACACCAAAACTAGGTGGAAATTGGCTGAGTGCTAACATAACGAGACTTCTACCTTCCACCTACATACTGGAGAGGTGATCATGACACTTGAGGATACTTAGGGTATCTTCAAGTGTCCTAACCTAAAAAAAGTGTTTGGTTCCCTAAATTAATATATTTTTTAAATGAAACGTATCCTAATGGGTGGTATAAATTATTTAATGTGAGTTATTACTCCAAATAGATTGATATAAATACAAGATTAACACATAATCATTCCTTAGCTAGCATAGAGCAAGGTAACCTATAAAAAGGATTAAACCAAAAACTCAATTAAGTAAAATATTTCCTATTTTCTCATATTATAATATCATTCATAGGAACTATTATCATTATAAGTTACACTCTTTAGGAGGTTATTCTAGCCTCCTCTCTTAATTGAATTCGTGGGAACAATCCTAGGTTTTGGGTGACCTAAAGAATAGATTGAACCTCTAGATGGGGATAGCTCCCTTGATGCATCAATTAAGAAATAAAAACTAAACCTATTACTTATAAAGGAAAGGGTAAGATAAATTATAAATTAAAATGGAGGTGATGCACCAAATGTTAAGACCACAACCACCAATTTGCATGTTCACTCAGTCCTATAGAACTATTATAAACATACACTTATCCTAAAAGAACCTATCAAATCAATGATCTATAAAGAGGTGAATTAATGAGGATATAATGGAATATGGTTTACACTTATAATCCACTTAGAACAACTTATCACACTCTTCACAACCTGCAATAGAGAACCAAGCTGTAAGAAGGTAAGAAGAATAGGACAATAAGACAAGGTGAGATAAGTCCACACATGCCTAATGCACCATTAAAATATTTACACTAAGAGGAAAAAAATAATATTATTGATAAATAGTCATACAAATTATTATTTTTATGCCATACTCTTGGTATAAGGATCCTCCTAATGTCATAATAAGGCATATATATAGAAGAATGTGAGAAAGAGAGAGAAGAGAGGCATATGAGTTGCATATGTCAAGTGTAACATCATGAAGAAGTGAGTTATAATGAATAAAAATCCTAAGAAAATTTCAAAATAATATTAATCATAAGTGTTTCTTGGCATGATGATAACTTTCTCAAATGTGGCATAGGAGATGCTTCTTGCCTCTATGACTCATCCACCCTCATTGACACTACTCATTGGAAGTGACTAGGGAATGAAAATTCATCATCTTTGGTTAAAATTTGTTGTTTTTCCTTGTAAATTTTTTTAATATATGAATTCAATCATATTTACACATTTTATTTGAAATATCTCTCATCATTTTCACATTTTCTCTCTAGGCAAGTCTATTCCTTGTAGCATTATTTTGGTGTAAAGATACATGGTTTGAAATATATATAACACTTATATAAAAAAAAATACATATCTTGGTACCCATTAACACCTTACATATTTACCCAAAATTTTATAATCTAATTCCCAAGGGAGACCTTTCTCAACCTCTATTTTTACCAATTAGGCCTAACACAATCCCATAATACTAGAGACCATAAAAGGTCTTAAAATATCACTATAAAAAATTAAAAATAATTTATATGGAATAAAATTATATACAATTTTAAAGTAATTTCAAGGGGTATAACTCAAATTATACAAGTTTCCAACTTTCTAGCCTTAGTTGACAAAACTGTAGGCGTAAAAAGGCTAAGGGTTGATAAAAATTCTTATTTTGAGTTATAGTAGGTTTCAAGAAAAAATTATTAATATTTTGGGTATGAAAAATCATTACTCATCTCTTAAAATCATTATTTATCCTTAATCAAACTTCATGATCCTCCACCATGCTAGTTTCAACAATTTTGTGTCTGAAAAGGGCTTTCAAGAATGGTTGTAGGTGTTTTATTATTTTGATCAAAATTCAAACCTAGTAAACAAATTAAAAATTAGTTAATTTATTCAAAAAACTCACTTAAATAAATTAAAATAATCAAATCTAATGTAAATCTTGCATCTTTCCTTGGATTCTTGATAATAGGCTTGTAGAAGAGGGTTCTTGGCATGCTTGTATGTCTTCATTGGTTTAGATGTTTATAGAAGTTAAAAAGATGGTTTATATTCAAATTTTTTCCTATTTATACATTTAATAAACTTTATAAACATATAAACGTTTTTTTAATCCTCATTTTCATTTTTAAACCTCACTTTCTATATAGGGTTTATTGCATTTACTTGAAAATGTAGACATGTAGGTCTACAATCATGTAGGTCTGCATTTTATTTTATTTAAGCACTTAAAAATTAATTGTATTTGTAATTTAATAACTTTTATTATATCCTTGAACTTATAAATAAAATTTTAAGTTAAAAAAATCACTTTAATTCCTTCAAACCCTTTTAAACACCCAATTCTTGTTGACAAACACTAAGATGATGTCCTCTAGGTCTTGTAGATTGTTAATTCCCCTCCAAGATAGTTTAAGAGGTTTGGTTACTTCATGTTTTATTATTTGAGAAATTATAATTTAAATTTAATCACTAAAAAAAAAAATTTACCTGTGTCTCCTCTCAAAACCTTAATGAAGTTACTTATATAACTTTCTTTCTTTTTTTGACTGCACTGTAGGTGCATTTGGACTATGTATGGATCTTCTTCATGATAGAATCCATTTCAAAAAATATTGGTGGAATTTAATGTTTTTTAAATCATATTATACCTTTTCTCATGATTTTTAATTCACCTCAAGTGCTTAGACTCACCATATAATCTTTTAGACCTTCTTAGAGTTGCTTGTTAGGCATGAGATTTCTTAGGTGACTCATGATAACGAACACCTCAAACTCTTCAAATAACAATGAAAATTATGTTGATGATTTTTTTCAAGGATTTTTTTCTTATAAATACTTCAACAATTTTTCACATGTCTACAAATTCATCTCAATTGACCAAGAGTCTTCCAGAATTCACATCTATGTAAATAGGCTCAAAACTACAACTTCAAGGCCAATTTTAATATTATCTTCCCTTCACATGTGCCACCAAATGAATGAGATAGATGATCATGATACCTAAAATGGCTATCTAGGTGTTTTCAAATTTGAACAAATGTATTTTGAGCCATTTATAAGGCAAATATAGCCATTGGGTCATTTGCAAGGTTTTGGAAGTGTTTTAGGTGTGTAACCTTCTTAAGGATAGTTCATAAAGATGAGGCCTAAAATTCCATAAAAAATGGCCTAAAGTTTGAGTTAATATAGGCTCCTAATTTTCCCTAATATATTTTGGTCTCATTCATTTCCTCTTGGAATTTATTTGTATATTTTCATGCCATTTCGATCTTCAATCAAGGTGACATGAAGGTTTTGTAGTAGTCTCACTTATTAGTAATTGTATATAAAACTACGAGTCTTAATGAATGAACCAACACCTAGATATTCATGATAAAGAAACCTATTCACATATCCCACCATGATCAAGATCCCATGAAAGATCTCAAAGGGGTTATAAGTATAGAAATAACCATCTCAAGTTGGCAAACCTATGTATGGAGACCAAGAAGGATATTCTTAGCTCAAAAGAGCCTCAAAATGTACATTTTGGTTTGAAACAAAATAAGTGAGTTTTGAATCTCTTCCTTATATGTTCCCACATATCTATTCATTTTATTTGATCTCTTAAAAACATTTAGGCTTGGTATACCCTAAATAAAAGGTTTATAAGTAACCTATTTATTATGACCCTAGTGACTTTTTCTTGGTATTCTTATTCATTCCAATTACATATAGTAATTATGTAAATAATATTTATTCCTTCATGCCCTACACAAGTCTTATACTTTAGAACCAATAAAAATAATGCATAATTTTTCACCTTTTGTCTATAACAAGCTTGTAGGTTTGTGTTTAAGCTTTCATGACCACTAATCAAATGTTCCTTGATGATGGTGGAGGAGAATACAAAAAGGCTATTCAGACCCTTTTAAAGATCCCAAAATTCTCACACCACCTCAATTTGTTCAAAATTATAGCCACATTTTCTAACATTGAGATTCAAGGGTTTTGGTAGGTTTTAAGACCAACTTATCTTATTATAAATCATTCATAAATATTAGTGAATAAAAATCATAAATATGACCTTGATTTGGTAGTGCGCATGGGTTTTCATCTCTGGCTAAGATATTTTGAGCATAAACACTCTCTCATGTTCATACCAAGCATCTAAAGATGGTATTCATGAGCTTTTAAGGAACATGATAGAAATGAAATCATGATTTGGTTGCATGAATAGACCTAAAACACATTACCTTACATGAATTTAGACCTGAGGGAGATGAAGAGACACCTTTTGAATCATTTCCACCTAATTCTAAGACTCCCAATCCATATAAGTGACTAGATTGCACTCTAAAGAGTGATTATGCTCCTTTAGATGTTAAACCTATAACATCTGACCACTTTTATGATCTATAACTATATTTATAACCTTAGAACTACCATATTACATTAAATCACCTTATCAATCTACTTTTACATGTGCATTCATATAAAATAGAATCCTTTGGTCCATAGACTATACCAACACCTTGTATCACATTGAACTAGTTATGAAGATGAATTGAATAACTATATCTTTTCAATTTAATTTGAAGACCTATATTACCTTTAATGACCTCATCCAAAATATTATATTTTTTATAAAGTCATACTATATTAAATTGATAATTTTAGACATTTATTATAAGTGTTATCATGAGAATTGACTTGATCAAGCCAAAAACATAAGATCCTTAACATTCGAAAAATAACTTATAATATGTTAGGTTACCTTAAAATTTGAGAAATATACATAATGACCAGGTTAAAACCACTAGGAAATCATTTGAGGATGATAACATTATGATTTATCTATGCCACCCTAGGAGACCTCTAACACTACTAGGAAAACAACACAATTTACCATGAAAAGATAAATATGAGCTATACAAATACCTTAAAGGCCATTAAAAATGATAAATATGAACTAAATAACAAGTTTTTAAATATAATCACCTATGGTAGCCAAATTTTGAGCCAACCTCATAGGATTGCATGTTTGTTATGGACCTTAGACCGATTTCCCTAGTCCATCCATCAGGCTATGGAATCACACATAATTAATTTTAAAACATAATTAGACCTTATACCTAACTAAAAATATCTTGAAAAAATTGTGATAACTAAAATACCTCCAAGAAAAATAACAAAAAATGAAAAACACATTAAATCAAGATACACGTTTACTACAAAGAAGTTAGGTAAAAAACACATGAACATTATCAACTACAACTAACCTCAAGACATCTTCCTCTTAGATCGAAAGTAAATTTATTAGAATACCTCCTCCATGAGATGGGAAATGATGTAGAGCATGATGCCCTTTGATCATTGTGTTTGATGGAATATTATTATTTCTTTCCACATCATTGGCATACTCCCAAGTGAGTCATCATCAAAAATGTTTCTAATGAATACATACTCATCATATGACCTAAGAATCACCTATTATTTCTTGTTGATTTTTGAATTCACCTCAAACATGATCACATTGTGGTTCATAGGGACAAAATCAACTTTAGCTTCAAGTGGCTCTATGAAATGGTGTTATATTTTTAGGATGACCTTTTGGGGGTTTCCACATTACTCTTTAAGGAAGATATAAACATCATAAACATATTAAAATTTCCTAACATCAAGTATATATCATTTAAAAGCCTCAAAATAATTACAAATCTCCAAATATTTATTCCACATATCATCTTGAATGTTGACTTTAGAAGGCACCTTGAATATGATTTTCACCTTGAGGACCTATCTCCATCACCTTTCTAAGTATTATCATGATCATGAGATTCATGGTGGTTGATTCATAGGATAACTACCATATTTTATTTAAATCTTTTGTTGGTTTAGAAAGGATAAATAAAACCTTAGTTTCATCCTTATCACAATTCACTTGGGATGTAACCACTTTCACATCTTTGAACTACTTTTCAGAGCTGATTAGTTCATGTTCACTAGAAACCATTTCAAGCACACTCAAAACCTTATATTGCTCACTAGGGATGTCTTTTACTACCAAACTAGTTGTAACCTTTTCAAGGAGAGTTTTTAATAAAATCCCTCCTTGATATTCTTCTATTATTAACTCAACCAATTCTTATTTGAAATAAGAAAGATGACCAACATTTTTAATCAAATGATGGAGTTAAAAAAAAGTTTTTACTTCTTTTAGTCTACGTAAGGAATCTTAGAAAGTACCCAAATGTATATCTATTGTACAAGCTTCTCTAATTAATCAATAGGATATAAGAATTGTTGTTATTATTTATCCATTATCTTATTGAGTTGACTAGTTGGTTGGATAATTGCTACAAATATCTCAACTGAGTTGTGTTAACTTTTAAGAGTGTTTTCTCCTTCGAATTATGGTTACCCATGGTGAATATCACCTCTCCCTTCACCTCCAAATATTAATTTACTCTTTTCTTCACAATGGGGAGTTCTAATGATGAGTTATTCCTCATGTTCACTTGAAGTGTCTTCTTCATATCCTTCATTTTCTTCACTTATAGTTGAAACTTGGACTTCTTAATTTTCCTTCCATAGAACATGTTCTTCTTTAAGAATGGGATATTCAAACTCACAAACAAGATTTATATTTCTGAGATCAAATATCCTATCATTATTCTCCTTTAATTCATTAATAAATCCATCAAATATTTATATGATTTGGTGTTTAACCTTCTCAACAAAGACTTCCTTATTAATTTTAATACTCTCTTGAATTGACCTCCATGATCAAAAGGTTTTAGGTTCTTCAACCTTCTCAACAAGTACATATTTATTGCTTTGTATTACTTATTGGATAGAATTCAATGATGGGAATGTTTTCAGTTCTTAAGGAGGGATGGGTGGGGATTCAATAGGAATAATTTCTTCTTTGGTCTCAATTTATTGATATAGTCATGATTCATCTTTCTTCCCCTTGAATCTACTACTTGTTTCCAACTTATAACCTTGAACTCAGAATCTTCCTCTTGGTGGTGTGTTGAAATTTGAGGAGTGGATGAAGGGTTTGAGAATATTACAAACTATCATTAATTGACCTTAAATTTCTAATTTTGGATGGGCATGGGATAATGTTCTTGGGTAAGAGTATGTTGAACTTGAGGAATAATGAGTGAGACTTTCATTGAATCAAGACATTTTTATGGGATATTATAATTTGGAGAAAGTTAGGAACACAAGATGACTAATTTGGGGTTGGAGAGGGTAATTGAGGTTGAATATATTGACATTCTTTCTTATCCCGTCTTACTAACATATCCTCCATGCATTGAGTCAAGTATATCATTTTTAGCATTTCATTAGTTAGGACATGTTGGTTTCCCTTCTCAAAGGCTACTCATTACCTCCTTGAAAACTGTTATGATTACCTTATATTTTTTATGAGATTAATAGGGATAACTCAACCAAACTCTAAACTTCCATCTATCTTTAGCATTACAATTTCATTCTTTAACATCTATATGAGTAGCTAAGAGTTTTGATCTTTCTTAGCTTGAAATTTCCTAGCTATACATACCTCTTTATATCTTAACTCTTACTGATGGAAATATTGAAAAGACTTATATAAAGGCTCACAATTTTGGTAAGGTTGATGAAGAGGAGAGGGAGGATAGTACTCTTGATATCAAGGTTTATCACATTGATAGCAATGGTCATATAGAGGGTAAGTATGGTCATTTTAGGGCTAACATAGATCAAAATAAGGTTGATATGGCTCATTAGGATATTATTAAGGATCAATATCCTATTGATAAGGATCAACATGCTACTGGTAAGGATCAATATGTTACTGATAAGGATCAACATGTTGCTAGTAAGGATCAACATAATCTTGACATGGATCACAAACTTGAGTAAAATAGTAATCCACTCCAAACTCAACCATGAAACCTCATGAAAAACACAAAATAAAGAGATTAATTGATTTAATTAATACTTGGGATACTAAAACTATCTAAATTTACTCAAAGTTATCATTCTTTCCCATGTCTATGCCTTTGAATTCTAGTACATTAAAGATAAACACCAATAAATCTTCAATGTATGATGTCTCTTGTCCCACTAAGCATGCCAAAACTATTATCATAAAAATTTTAACCCTTGAGTAGGTTTTCCAAGCCTCTTCACTTAAGTGATAACATGGGAGTAATATTAGGTTATATGTGACCTAAATAATGGATTGAACCCATAGCTAGGGCTATATCCCTTGATTCATCACTTAAGAACTACAAAATAGACCTATTAATTGGAAATGAAAAAGGTAATATAAATTATAAACTAAAATGGAGGTCATTAACCAAATTTTAAGACCATAACCACTGATTTGCATGTGCACTAAGACCTATAGGACTGCCATAAACATAAACTTATCCTAAAAGAACCTAACACATCAATGGTTTTTAAATAGATGAAATAATGTGAAGATATAATGGATGATGCTTTAAAATTTTAATCCACTTGGAAATATCAATGACACTCTTCAAAAAATGCAATTTATAACTGATATACAAGGAGGCAAGAATAATTTGATAATAAGACAAGGTGAGCTAAGTCTACACTTACCTAGATCAAAAAGTCAAATCTTCACACTAAAAACAACCATGTAATGAGGTAAAATAATCATATTATTTATCAATATGCATAAAATTTAGTATGGACACTCCATACTCCTAGTAGAAGGGTCATTACATTGCCAAAAGTAGGCATATACATAAAAGAGCATGATAAAGAGAGAGAAGAGAGGCATAGGAGTTACATATGAAAAGTGTCACATAATGAATAAGTGAGTTAAAATAAATAAAAATAATATATAATATTTAAAAATCATATTATTTACAAGTTTTACTTTGTGTGATGATAACTTTCTCAAATGTGTTATCAGAGATGCAGCTTTGCTTATATGACTCATACACCCTCTTTCTACCCATTAGAAGTGATTAGGGGATGAAAAGTCATCATATTGGGTTATAACTTCTTTTTTTACCTTTTAAATATGTTTAATATCAAAATAAAATAATATTTCCACATTTTTTTCTTCTCTCTTAGCATTCTCATGTTTTCTCAATAAGTATGCCAATTCCTTGTAACCCTATTTTCGTGCAAAGCTCATTGGTTTGAGAGATATAGAACACTTCTATTCAAAATAATGGAATATTTGTGTACCCACTATCTCCTTAAATTTTTTTCCTAAAATTTACTGATCTAACTCTCAAGGTAGACCTTCTTTCTCAATCTCCACTTTTCCCAGTTAGGCCTAATTAGGCCTAATGCAAACCCATACTAATAAATATCATAAAAGGACATACATTTCCACTATAAAACCTAAAAAATCATTTATATGACATAAAATTAGGTGTTTTTTCCATTTTTAAATTCATTCCATGTGTTTGAACTCAAATTAGATGAGTTTCCAACTTTCTAGCCCTAGTTGATAAAAGCGCAAGCCTGAGGAGGCTGAGGGCTAATAAAAATTCACATTTTGAGTTATAGGATGTTTCAATAAAAAAATAATTCCCATTTGGGTTCTAAAAAGCAAATAATAATCTCTTCCAATAATTAATTCTCCTTTATCAACCTTCATGAACCTCCACCATGCTAGTTTCCACAATTTTGTGTGCAAAAAAGGACCATCAAGCATGGTTGTAGGTGTTTTTCTTATTTTTATCGATATTAAAACATGGAAAACAAATTAAAAATTCATTAATGTATTTTAAAAACTCAATTAAATAAATTAAAATCATCAAATCCAATTTAAATCTTTCATTTTTCCTTGGATACTTGACAATAGGCTTGTAAAAGAGGGTTCTTGGCAGGCTTGCATGTCTTCATTAGTTTTAAAATTTACAGGAGTTCAAGAAAATGTTTATATTTAATGGTTTTATTATTTATACCTTACATAAAAATTTAATCATATCACCTTGGTTTTGAACATCATTTTCACTCTTAAACCTCACTTTCTATATAGGGTTTACTGCTTTTACTTGAAAATGGAGAACTATAGGTCTGTAGACCTATAAGTCTACATTTTATTTTCTGTGAGAACATAAAAAAATAGTGTATTTGTAACTTAGTCCATCTTATTATATAATTTAAATTATATATTAAATGTTAAGTTCAACAAACTATTTTAATTACTTTAAACCTTTTTAAAAACTTGATTCTTGTTGGCAAACATTAAGATGATGTTCTCTAGGTCATGTAGCCTTTTAGTTCCCCTCAAAGATAGTTTAATAGATTTGGTTCCTTGATTTTTGGCTCTATTATATATTATAATTTACCTTTAAGCATTAAAAATAACATGTTATCTATGTCTCCTCTCAAAACCTCAATGGAGTTGCTCATATAATTATCCTTCTTGTTTTGACTAGACTATAGGTGTTTTTGGACTGTTTATGGATCTTCTTCATGTTAGAAACATTTTGAAAAAATATTTGGATAATTTAAGGTTTTATAATTCCTATCATACCATTCCTCATTATTTTAAATCCAACTAAGGTGATTAGACTCACCATTGAATATTTTAGACCTTTTTAGAGTTACTTGTCAGGCTTGAAACTTCCTTGGTGATTGTTGTAATAACAAACACCTAAAACTTTTAAAATAACCTTAAAAATGATGTTTATGAGTTTTTATAATATTTTTATGGTCTTAAACATATTTCAATAACTTTTCATAGGTCTAAATATTCATCGAAACTTACCAAGAGTCTCCCATAGTTCACATCGCAAAAAATAGGCTCAAAACTACCACTTCTAGGCCAATTTTTGTACTATCTTCCCTTCACATGTGCCACAAAATAACTAATATAGATGATCATGATACCTAAAATGGATATTTATGTGTTTTTAAATTCAAAAAAATACATTTTAATTTATTTATAAGATAAATACATCTATTGAGTCATTTGTACGACTTTAGAAGGGTTTTAGGTGTACAACCTTTTTAAGGATGGTTCATAAAGATAAGGCCTCAAATCCCATGACCAGTTAATTAAGTTTTGATTGAATATAGGTTCTTAATTTTTAATAATTGTTTTTGTCTCATGTATTTCCTCTTGGAAGTTTTATGTATATTTTTAGGCCTTCTTGAGCTTTAAACAAGGTGATATGAGGGTTTTGGAGTAGTCTCACTTCTTAGAAATTATTTATAAAATTTTGAGTCTTAATTAATGAGACAAAACATGTATATCAATGATAAAATAAACTATTCAGCTCTCTCATAATGATCAGGATCTCATTAAAACTCTTAAGGGATTTTCAAGCATAGAAATAAATTTATTGAGTTGGAAAACCTATGGATGGAGATGAAGAAGGATATTCTTGGATAAAAATACACTCAAAATGTACATTCCTTGTGTATTCCCACATGCCTATTCATTTTATTTAATATCTTCAAAATCTTCAAGCTTGTTCTACCTTAAATCAAAGTTTTTTAATTAGCCTCTTGATTTGACCAAAGTGATGTGTTATGGGGTCTTATTATTTATTAAAATTTCATAAAGTTAATATGAAAATACTCTTTATTTATTTATACCCTACACAAGTCATATACTTCAAAACCAATGCAAACAATGAATCCTTTTTCACATTTTGCCTATGATAGGCATGTAGGTTTATGTTTAGGCTTTCTTGACCATTGATTAAATGTGACTTGATGATGTTGGGAGAGTGTGAAATGTTTTTGTATATCCTTACCAATATTTCACAATTCTCAAACTACCTCAACAATTTCAAAGTTACATCCACATTGTCTAAAATCAAGACTCAAGGGTTTTGGTAGGGTTTAAGATCACCATATCTTCTTAGTAATCATTCATGAATCCTAGGGCTTGAAACTTATGAATATGACCATGTTTTTGGATTTCATATGGGTCCTCATCTTTGGGTACAATATTTTGACTAGACACTCTCTCTTCTATTTTTGCCAAGCATCTAAAAGTGGTCTCCATGATCTTGCCAAGAACTTGATAGGAATTATAGTGTGTTTTTCTACATGAATATACCTAAAACTCACTCTCTTGCATGGATTTGGATCTGAGTGATATTAAGAGACATAATTTTAAGCATTTACACCTAAATATGAGGCTCCCAATCTGTACAAGTGACTAAACTACCCTTTGAAGAGTGATTATGTTCCTTTGGATGTTGAACCTACAACATTTGACCACTTTTCCAATCTATAAATACATTTATAACCTTAAAAATACCATATTTCATTTAAATAACCTTCTCAATCTCATTTGACATGTGTATTAATATACATGATACTCTTTTGGCCCTTAAACTAGCCCACCACCTTATATTGTGTTGAACTATTCATGAGGACAAGTTAAAGAACTCTCTTTGTAATTCAACTTGAATACCTAATCAGATTTAATGACCTCATTCACATCATTATTATTTTTATAGATTCCTACTATGTTAAGTTGATAATTTTAGACATTACTTATAAGTTTTAGAATGAGAAGATGACTTAAGCAAACCAAAAACATAAGATCTTTAACATTTTCAAAATACCTTAAACTATGCTAAGTTACCTTAACATTTTCTAAACATTCATAAGGACTAAGTTATAACCAATAGGAAATCATTTGATGACCATGACCTCATTTTTTATTTGTGCCACCCTAGGAGATATCTAAAACTACTAGGAAAACAAGACAACTTACCATGACAAGATAAAATATGAGCTAGAAAAGCACCTTCAAGGATATCAACAAAGTTAAAATTAACCTAAATACAAGTTTTTAAATAGACTCAACTATGGTATACAAATTTAGATAAAAAGAATAATATATACACATGTCTAAATTATTGGAGTAGCCTAAAAGCCTAGTTTTCCATGTTAAAATCTAGGTCATTATTATAATTTCTTTCCATATATTACATAATTTAAACACAAGATAACACATATGAGATGAATAATTAAGTTTAAGGCCCTCTTCATAATATTAGATATGTAGATAGTGACAACTAATAATGGGGTCTTTGGTTAATCTCAACACCATGTGCCCATTAAGCCATTTTCTTACAAGGTCAACATGAAGATGAAAAACTAGGGTTTTTCAATTTAATGAGGATCGATAGTCCATGACCCAAACATAAATACACTAGAGCAAAGGTGATTAAAAACTTAAAATCATCCAAGTGGTCACATCCTTTTGTTGTATGTATTTTGTATAGGATATTTGAATCAAACTTAGATAGTGGTGTCAACATAATTGTCCTAGCCTAATGTTAGTGTCTAGAGCTCTATAAGTGTTAGATCTATGATCTGATGATTGTTTTAGAATTATCTTCTAGGTTACTTCCTACCTATTCTAGATCCAACACTATTTTATAATTATAACCAACTAAGTATATTACTTCCTTATACTTTCCACACATATCTCAGTTGTAATTTTTATATTTTGCATATTTTTAGTATAATAAATTTAGTGTGTGTTTATAACTAAGTTTAACACGCAATTATCCTATTGTATATCTTATTATCACCTTTATACATTATCATTTACATATACCCATTTAATATATATCTAGGGATAACTCCAAATACTATAGACTCATTTAGCCGTTAAAAAACTAGTGAACTTAATCTCTGAACATCATTTTTACCTAAGCATACCCTATAAGATGATTATTAATTATTATGTCCTACTATTTATTTAATTAATATATCTTATCATAGATGATATTGATTGATTTGATTTTTAAGACTATGAAACTCTACATATTTCTATAAAATAAGGAGTAAAAATTGATTCCTCTTGTATCCTTCCAACTGCTAAAGCATCTACCCTCAAAGCCTTGAATAGTGGTAGCTACTATCCCTTTAATTAGGTTCGTTATACCACCATTTTGAAATAAGAGTTCAATCATATTAAGGAAGATGAATATACTTTATCCATACTTCCTACACTACCATCTTATTATTTTGGACTTTGATATTTTCAAAAATATGGATACCGAGGCCAAGGATTGAGAAAACATGAGTAAGGCATAACTCAGCCTATTATTCCTAAACTAATACATCTTATAATGGCTTAGTATTTTCTTAAAATCCCATTAGGCACCAATATTTCAAGTCATCTAATTATTCCCTTCATTAAAATTTTACCACACACGTGGGTACATATGACTAAGAGGCTCCTTCATTTGATAACCAAAAATTTAAACAAATACATCAAGACATTATGAATTATTTTAAAATAAACTATAAGGGGTACATTCCTTCAATCAATTTAATTCACACCCCCATAGTTACTACATTCCTAAATAATATTCCCCTTAGTAAAGATTATTGTTCCCTCATACATTCATTTTATATATATATATATATATATATATATATTATACTAGAAGAGGGACTTTTGGTAAAGATTATTCAAGAATAAATTGTGATACCAAAATTAAATGACACAAATTATTCTAATGGTTTAATATTTTTAAATGTATACCAAAAGTACTAAAGTTCAAATATCCCATACCACCACACAATTTCCATACATTTATTAATCTTGAACTTGCACTGACAATCATACTCATATGCATAGATTCCAAAAGTGTGGTGGGTTATAACCAATTATAACTCCTATAAAAAAAATGCTATTTACACATAATATCATATTTCTATGATGACCACTATTGTGGATCTTCAAAATCTGGTTTCTATACTTCAAATTAAAATGGTTTTACATAATAATAATAATAATAATAATAATAATAATAATAATAATAATAATAATAATAATAATAATAATAATAATAGTAATAATGTAACCGCATTCAACAATAAACCTATTGTAAATTGTATACTTGAATATACTTATCCATGAGGTATTAAGCTATCATATTTACCTCTCTTTGAATTGTAAAGATCTATTTTAACACATTATATTTTATATACATTCTTTTGGTCAATGGAAATAAAATGACAACTGTTACTAAATGTTTTTCATATGAGTATTTGATATGAGGGTCATAATTAGTTCTATAGCTTATTAACTATTTACCTAACCACTTTTTTATAATTGGAAGATGCATTCTTCATGGATATCAATATTCACAAGGTTTCAAAACTTACATTAGAACATTTTCACAATTTCAAACAATTTGATTATGAATCCCTTCAATATTCTAGTATTTGATTCAAAAGTACATCATATCAGCTAAAATTTAGACCCTCAAATTTGGAATTGAAATTTGTATTTAGTATGGGGCTTCTTTCCTCATTAAAGGAAAGATTAATGAATAAATAATATGAGTCATTTACCTATTTATATAATGATGTGCATAGATATTATTTCTTCATAATTACTCCTTTAATGTAACTTAACATATCTTCCTCCAAATGTAAAAGATTTATCCCTTACGCAAAGAAAAGAGATAAATTAGCTATGGAGCATTAACAAAAAAAATGGTATTCCTAATCTTTATATGACCAATTTACAAATTTTACTTAACATGGGGGCCAATCTAAGGTTTATATCATATGAAAGAATCTCAAAGTGAACAACACAAACTTAGACCTTAGTTTTTACTCTTAGTTCTAGACCTTTTCCCACCTCTAAAAGTCTTGCATCAACTCTATCTTGTGCCCCATTAGCCTATATTTTAGTCTAAAAATCCTTATTTTGATGACCTAGGAATTATCACTTGCCTACAATAATTAAAATTTAATTATCTTCCACTCTACAAATTTTTATCTTATACCTACTTTCCTACTCCTTGGACACTAACATCCTGGATAGACACTAGCATCGATGCTAGTGTCCTAACCTAACATAAGTGTTTAGTTCCATAATGTCAACTATTTTGTAAATGAGATGTATTATAATGGTTTACCTAAGTATTTAACATGATTTATTACTTGAAATGGATTTATATTAATATAATATTGACCCTCATTCATTCCTCACCTAACACAAACCAAGATAAACTATCAAAACTACTCAATAATTAAAAAAAATTACTATATTATCCTATCTTCATATCAATCATAAAAACATCACTTACATAGGTATAATGTATTTAATTAATATCCCAAGAGAATGATTTACCAAGTTACAAGCTATGTCACTATTGTACTTGCTTTCTATGCATTGCATAATTCACATACAAGCCAACATGTAAAGGATAATTGCATAAGTCTAAGGCCCTAATAATTGTATTAGATATATATGTAGTACCCATTGATATTGGGGTATATGGGAAATATCTACACCATGTGTCTACTAATTCATTTTTACCAAGGTCAATATGAATATAAATAATTAGGGTTTTATAATTTCATGAGGAGACCCATATCTAAATGCATTAGAGTTAAGGTGAAGACAAATAATAAAAAAATCTAGGTAGTCAAATTATTTTATATAAAGTGTTATAAATAATAAACATGCATAAAACCCAAATAATAACATCGATGTAACCATTCCAAGATGACATTAATGTCTAGAGGTTTAGAAGGGTCAGATATAAAATCTAATGATTATTCTAAAACTATCTTATAGCTTATTTTTTGGTTGTTCTAGACCCAACACTATTTTATCATTATAATAGGATAATTACATTACCTAATTTTAATTTTCATCCATAACTTAGTTTTAATTTATATTTTTTGCCTATTCTTAGCATAATAAATTATATGAGTTTAGTACCCAATTGACCTACTCTAAATTTTATTATTAGCCTTGAACATTATCATTTCTAGATATCCATTTATTAGTAATATAAGGCTAACTCTAACCACCATAAATTAATTTTGGGGTTAAAAAAAATCTAACTGAAGAGGCACCAGGTTACATAACATTGAGATAACTAATTGATCAACACCATCTCTATCAAGAGATCTAGTATTTTATAAGGTATTAGGTGGGCTAAATTCCAATTTTGAAATACTTATAATTGAAAAAAAATGAATCACCTCATTTGTTTAAGATTTAATATTCTTAGAATCTCTCTCATAATATTTTGAAGTAACCCTTCATCATTTTGATTATTTTAATTCATAAAACTATGATATTGAACAACTTTTTTAAAGGTTGGGTAGCTTTTACCTCTTCATAAAAGTAAACATTTTTTGCATGAATTGTTATTTTACCAAATTCCTTTTCCATATTTAAGTCATGAATAATAGATGAATTAAATAATACTAATAAAGTTTTTAAAATACAATCACAATCCCATTACAAATGATTTAAATATTTTCCACCACATCTATCAAAATCTAGATAATATATTTTCAAACCATATGAATATCCAAAATCCCTTTGGTGTTTTATAAAATGGACCATGCCACCTTTTTATATATAATACCAATTCTAACTCCATTTTAGTGGCATTGCATTAATATTTAGAGTTATTTATATATTCCACTCGAATATAAATTAGATGTAAAAAAATACATTTCATACATAATATAACTTCAATGGCCTCCTGTGATTCTGATATTGAATGAAAAATTCAGAAGTCATTGTGGTAGTTATCTATAAAAATTATATACAAACCATTTCTCATGACTTATCTCTTAATAATTAGAGTCATATATGAATGTGATATCTCTATAGAAGGTGTGGCCAATTATATTCATTGATTTTTACAATCAAATATTTATTCACTACATATGGTAAATAAAATACATAATAAATTAACCTATCATAGTAAACATTTTTCAATATTTAATTATAGTCTAAGTAAAATAATAATTTATTAAAATAAATTCAATAATAAAATCATGTTATTATAAAAATATTAAGGATGATGGATTTAAACAAATTAGTAAACTAGTGTTCATATTTAGAGTGGGTAGTTACCGACTCTAAAATATATCTTGTGATGAATTCATTTTTGAAATAATTATTAGGCATTATATTTAACAAGAATTAAACTCAACAATAATGATCTAAATTCAACAATGAAATTAGATATAAAGCTTATGTTTTATGTATCTAATAATAATAAAATGGAGTAATCTATGCAATTCATTTTAGACATAGTGAAATTAGGAAGAGTAATTGTTATGGACATATATTTCACCCTAGCTAAAAGTAAAAAAGTTCAAATACTAATCTCAAATCTAGTCTAACATGGGAATTCGCATAGGTTGTGGGTTACCTAAACTTAGGTCAAACCTCTATGATTTTTTATGAGGATATCTCCTCAGATGTAACATTATAGTCCCTTTTAATAAACCTATGCTATTATGATCAAAATGGAGAGAAATACATGAATTAAATATATACTAAATGTGGTGATGCACCAAATTTTCAATAGTACACTTTTAGCTTAGACACTTTTACAACTACTAATGAATTCAATCAAGACAAGAACTAGTCAGATTCTATGACAAGGTTGTAAGCATGAGTATTTTATTTGAAGGCTAAAAAGAGACCAACAACTTAAAGGATTGAAAGAGATAGGTCTATAAAGGACACTATGGACTTATGATACTTCAAGAGGAATGCCACTAGCTAACACTTTACAAAACCTACAAGAAAATAATAGAATGGAAGCAAGGTATATGAAGAACATACAAATGATGAATAAGAACATACACTTTGCACATGAAACTTCAACAAAGCACACTTAGCATTCAACTATCATTTAAAAACTATCTTATATTGCTTCAAGAGAGTGTTACAAAGTGATTTTGATAAAGCTTCATTATCTCCAATTGAGGGATGCAAAACTAGAGCATGAAGCCAGTATTTAAAGGAATAAAAAAGGGGAAGAGAGATAAAAATGGTGTTTAAGAGATCATTAATGAGCCCAATCCTATTTATAACAACCATCACTATAATACTTCTTAAGCCTACTCCTACATTAATTTCATTCCATCCTTTTTTGGCATGATGGAAAACGAAAATTAAGACAAGTTGTAGGGAACAATCTCAACTACCACATGAACCTTATTGAGCTCCTCCATATCAAATTACTTTATTACAAGGTAAAATTATTCATATTTAGGACAATGCTTGAGTCTAATTTTTAAAATGATTTATTGAGAGCATGGCTTAGGATGCTCCTCCATTATTTGCATATATCTACCTTTATTTTGAAATATGAACTTGGCCCTACTATATATTGAAAACCAATTTAAAATATTGGTTTTCATATAGTTGATACATCCATATAGACATATATATATATATATATATATATATATATATATATATGTATATATATATATAGCTATATATATATATGTATGTATATATATATGTATGTATATATATATGTATATATATACATATATATATATATACATATATATATATATATATACAGATATATATATATATATATACAGCTATATATATATATATGTATATATATCTGTATATATATATATGTCTATATGGATGTATCAACTATAGATAGTAGCCCAACTTAATCTATATCAGGTTTAAAATGACCTATTCTATCCCTAAAAAGTCTTAATGGAACCATTCAATCCAAAAATATCTGATCTTAGTCTAACCTGGATCATGATTGAGCTTGGTTCCATTCATACTTACCTTAGTCAAAAAAAATCCCTTAGACCTATGTTGAAAGTCCTAGGCTTGCCCCCTTTGTTTATTAGATGTTAAAAACTGATTCAAGCTATTGACATTGTGACTCATCTCATATCATCTTATCTTTGTTTATTTGAATGACTATTTCTCATTTATATTCTACGAATTTAACATGATCCTAACACTTGTCAGTGACACCTTTCCACTCAAGATCCACTTATTATTTGACTTGAATACAAGTCATTAGATCCAATTTTGTGATTGAATGTGAGGTATTGATCTACTTAGGCCCATTAACTTTTTAGTCATTTCTCACCATTACATTCTATATATTATTTAATGTTGATAATTGATCCTTATTTTTGAATCCAAATATATATTCCATGGGGCTTACAATTGATATCTACATGCATGTATTTAATGTATGTATAACTATCACTGAGATATTTTAAAACTAATGATCATTTGAAGTGACTTAAATTTGATGTATATTCACCCATTACTTGATGTCTATGTTAATTTATATGACATTTTGTGTGACCATAAATATTTGGACCCCAATGGATGACTAATGAGATTGAACTTTTGCAATTGCATGAACATTACTCTGCTAGAATAATTTCTCTGAGATAAACTATTCTATCAGAGCTTTTGCATCAATATTTTTGTCCTTAGGCTATTTTTATATTTGGAAAATTTTACCTAAAATAAATAATGTCTTTAGGACTTATGATAGAAATAAAATTTCCAAAATAATTTGACTTTGGGATTTTAACTTAGCCTTCTGATGTAGACAATTTTCTTGAAACAATTAGGTCTTTGGGAAAATTGTTGTAGAACTTTTACTTGAAAGAGATAAGTCGATCATATCTTTGCCTTCAAGACATTTTTTGTAGACAAAATGTCTGAGAGAATTTAGGTCTTCAAAAAAATTGTTTGGATAATTTTCCCAAAAGAATTTGTACTTAGCTTTTGCCTCAAACAAAATATTTGAAATAAATTGGGTCTTCAAAACTTTTGTTTCAGAAAAAATGTCTAAAATAATTCCCAACACTTAGTAAAAAAAATAAAATAATTTATCTCCAAAATAATTAAAACTTATCCAAATAGAAGGTCTGAAAGAATTGAACATAGACAAATAAAAGGTTTTGCACTTAGCCTTTTTAAAGCCTATAGGATCTTTTGGACTTGTTTTTGAAACTATTGCTTGACCTTTGAATGCTCAAATTAACTATGAAGACATGAATCTTGTGTAGAATTTCTCTATGAATTAGAACTACTTTTGTTATCATGATAAATTTCTCGAATCCTTTACCTTTCTCTATAGACATGTCACTCAGAAATTGATAGATTATGCTTCATGTAAGATTAAAGTGTTTTAAAATCTTTGAAAGCTATGTATGATCTTTGGACAAATCATTCCATCCAAAACTTGGTCCACCTTCTCAAACCATTTCCAAGAAATATCTCTATGTGGATTAAATGTGGTCAACATTTTTGGTGACTTAGCTAGCTTGACCAATCTATTGGTCATGAAACCTAGAATTTGATCAAGCTCATTCATGATGACTTAGATAATGAAACATTGTTTATAAAAATACTATTCCTATCTCCTTGAAACATATTGAATTAATGAGACACATATGAAAAATGAAATGATGAAAAACTGATTAAAACAATAGAAAAACAACAAATAGAGCACTGTGCAAGGGCACGTGGAAAAAAAAGAGAAACCTATCTACCTATGTATAGAGATCATGATACAATACTAGAAATAGAATTTGAGGTACCTCTAATTTACAAGGATGTGAATGATATCTCCATTAAACTTATAAATATCATAATCATTTCTTGCCTTATAACCTATAATAACATAAATTCTACTCTAAAGACTATCAAACTTGGAGTGCTTTCTAGTTTTTGCATGGTCCTCATTCCATTTGAGGACTCTATCACCTTGATAAAATGTATTTGAGTAAGATATCTTGTGAAATTAAATATTGACTTGGTTTGTATTGGACGACATGATGTTCATAGTTGTGTCCCTTGCCTCTTCCAACTATCTTAGCTCATTCAACCTTACATGCATAACATCATCCTCTAGAATCTCAAGTTAATGTGTAAGTTATAATGTAATAAGCTCAAGAGATATGGGACATTTGGCTTCCTTCCCATAGATAAGGAGGTATGGAGAGTGTCCATTATCTATCTTATGTGTCACTTTATCCAACCATATGGATGTTCTTAGTCTATTATGCCACTCCCTTTGACTATCACCCACAGTTCTTTTGATAGTCCTTAGTAGGTTCTTATTGGTGGACTCTGTTAGTCTATTAACCTATGGGTAATATTTAAATAATGCCTTGAGATAAATTCCATGTGAAATACCTAAATAACATACATTTATACTACTTAAGGATAATTAATTTTCAAAAATGATTGTAGAAGGCACACTGAACCTAGTCACAAGGCTATCATAGAAGTTCAAAATAGAAACTTCATTAGCCTCCTTGAAGTAAACTACTTCAACACACCTTGTAAATTATTATATAGCTATAATGATCCATTTATGTACTTTAATTTAATGGTGTGTATCATTCCTATAAAATCTAAACCCTATTTCATAAAGGGTTGCTCTACTTATATGGGTTACAAGGGAAGGGTAATTAGCTTTTTCTTGCTAGAAAATATTGCACATTTTGGGAATTTGCTTACCTAAGAGTGATAATATCTAAACATTTTGGGATAAAATTACCCATATATAATTTTTTTTATTCTATGGTTTTGGCATCAAAGTTCCCACTAGCTACACCATCATGGAACTACTCAAGTAACTTATGTCTCTCTTGAAAAATAGTCCATCTATCAAGACATAAGGTATAATTTATAACTTGATTGGATGTATTTTATATATATATATATATATATCCCCATAAGACATTATCCTAACTTGATAAATCTATTTATGTCATGTGTCTAATTGAAAGTTGTGTTATTTGCAACTGCTTGTTGGCTATCATGGACTACCAACACTTGATCTTTATCTTGATTTATTTCTATATTATGGTGATCACATAACCCTCTTAACCTAAAAATATTTTTAACTCTAACTTAAAGTTCATACTCCATGTATTTTATCACCCATTCATCCCTTTTCTCATTGAGGTCTTTGTTGAGTATAAAATCTTTAATACTTAGGTATACCACTATGAGTATGATTTTATTTTTAGAGACCATATATATAAACATATTTAAACCTATCACTACTATAATAACATTTTTATATAAAAATTTATACCTCTATCGATACTCCTCTAAGGTCTAACTAAAGAAATTAATTGGATATTCCAAACCTTGCTCATTCTACTACATCAACATGCTAGAGATTACCTCCAATGTAGAGAAACAACATAAGTATAATTCCTTATTAAAATTAGGATTAATAAGTGTAGGGGCATAATATAAGGACTCCTTGATGGCATAAAAACTCTTCTTAACTTCTTTATTCCATGTAAACTTTTTGCACTTTCTTAATATGTGAGTAAGAGGCTTGACCATCTCTGTAAAGCCTAAAATAAACCTTCTTATAAAATTAATCTTTCTAAGAAAACATACTAGACCCTTCTTATGCTTAGGCAAGGGTAGAGATAAGATTCACTAAACTATTTTATGGTCTATATAAATACTATCCTTGGACACTAAATGGCCTAATAACCTACCCTCATAAACACCAAATATGCATTTTTATGATTTAGTGACATGCCAAACTTTTTGCATCTTTCAAATACTAACCTCAAGTGATAAATGTGATCAAATGGGTCCTTTGAGAAAATATTTATGTAATATATGTATATTAGTACCATATAATTGATTAAACCTTAAAATGAAACATCTATTACCCTTTTTAAAGTTTCTCCAACATTGGATAGTCTGAAGGGCATTTTCATATATGCATAAGTTACCCACTTTGTGGTGAAGGTAGTCTTATGTATATATTCTTCCTTAACAAATATTTTATTATAAATAGAGTATCCTTTAATCAATGATAATATTTTAGAACCTACCACCTTTTGAATAATCTGATCCATCGAGGGCAATGGGTAATGGCCTTTTAGAGACACCTTACTGAGGTCCCCAAAATCAGAACATAAACATATCTCCCCCTTTTTATTCATCATTATCACAAGGTTTTCCACCCATGAGTAATTTTTTATGGGGAATATGATCTTTTACTTAGTTAGCTTAAACAAATCCATTCTCATCAAATCTTCCACTTTTGGATTGATAGGCCTTTTGCTCTGCTTGACTAGTCTTGCATACTCTCTAGTTCAATGGTGTGTTGTGTGAGTTTGGGGTCAAATACATTAAAATACTTATATTATAATGAAAATAAATCAAATAAATCTTTGAATAAAGCAACAAATTCAGCTCTCTCTTTTAATATGTTAATCTTTCCTAACTTCAACAATTTTTCCTTGAAGATCTTTATGCTTTCATAATGATCCTCTTTGGTTGAGATACATACATTAACTTTTATCACTTGGTCATCTTCATTTAAGATGATTTCCATTTTTATAAGACCCTTAGGTTACTTTCTAGGTCTTAGTTTTACTATCTTATCATTTGTACTAGTGTTGGAACTTATTTTCATTTTTATGGCAAAATTATGCCTTTTGCATTATAAAACATATAATTTGATCATCATTGTTGAATAATTACCAACTCACCTTAGGTATAGCTCACCTACATAGGAACATGAAATTTCCTTGGCTCCAATTGCCTTTGAATCCATATGCAACCTCATCCTGAGATCCAATGGTTGCAAGCCTATTTGCATGTTGATTTGCCTCTCTTGGTATGGATTTTATACTAAATGCCAAAAATTCTTCTATGATATCCCATACATGATGATTGTAGGATTTTAAATGATTATTATTTATTTCATATATGCCTTTCACTTATTGCATAAAAAGTTCACTATCACCTTTGAATTGAAGAAGTTTGACACCTCTTCTTTTTACCTCTTGAAAACCATGTAAAAGATCTTCATATTTAGCTATGATTGAAGTGTAACTAAATTAGACAATTATAGATAAATAGTACTTATGAATTGAGGGTGAAACCAACATGACCCCAGCTCCACTACCATTTTTGACATTGAACCATCAAATAATAAGGATTATAGACCATCTTCTTCTTGAGTGGTGTTAGTTAAGGAAGGTATAGTATCACCCTCCTCATGCATACAATATACCCCTAGTTATACTTCTTTAAGATCATTAAAGTGATTAAATCCATGGTTTTCATCTTCCCATTAATCTAGATATAGGTTTAAAATGCCTTCAAGATGATAATGAGGCTCTTGTTTATCAACATTTGCATCCTCCTCAAATATGGTGCAATTGATTTTTGTAAAGTTAGGCATATAATTCTCTAGATGTAACCTAGATATAGGTTTAAACCTACACCCTTGTCCCATATTTGGTCTTAAAAACCATGTATGACTAGTCAAAGGATAAATATCCCCCAATATTTTTAGTAAAGTCCCTAGATAAACATATTGAAAAATATGAGGGTAGGTCTATAACCATTACATCTTGAGTGATGACACAATTTGGTCAAGTTGTCAATGAGATCTTAAGATCTTTCACTATGCCTACTATTTTAGTAGGGGAACCATCTAACTAGAGAAAACCTTTTTCATTAGTTACATATTTAATCTCAAGCTTATATATTATGGATTTAGGCATAACTAAGGTCAAAACACTTGAATCTATCATAAAATTATGCACTAGATAATCTCCTATGATGACTGATAAATAGAATGGAGGGTGTTTAATAACCTTGGGAAGATGAACAACATTATATACTTGACTTTGACTAGGAACTTGACTAAGACCAAGCTGACTACTATTTGTAAAAATAGTGTTCACTTTTTCAACTGTCTCATTCATACGAGAAGGCTTAGAGAGTTATTTCTAAAGAATCTCTCTCTATCCTAGAATGGATAGAGTATCATAATATACTAGTGACATTATCCTTTTTAATATTATCCATAATATTGAATGGAAAACTAGTAGTTTTGGATTGTACCTTAGAAGTAGAAGCATCACTTGGCACTTGAGTGACATGAGGAATAAAAGGAGACCTATGTCCATGTATTTAATGTTGGGGTAATTTTTGACTTGTAGTAGATTTAGAAATTATATTTTAAATGCTTGGATACTGACTAGTTCTTCGAGGTGTTAAAGAAGCCAAAGGCTTCCCCAAATTGTCATCTAACATTCTCCTCTTATCCCTTGTATGGGATTTAAGTGGTCTATCTATATTTAATGTAGTTTATCCCATATTTTTTGCTACATGTTCAAACATATTCTACCTTTATTGAAATTTTCTAAACATGTTGTAATCTGGTACATTAAAAATGCTTATTTATTGTTTAATTTGAGTTTATGGTTAGGGTAGCATGGTGTCATGGCCTAGGAATGAAGGATCATGCTTCTAACTAGGGTCATGATACCTCTCCCCACTTGTAACCTTTACCATCTCATTATACTATTACCTTGATTGCTATTCATATTATTTTATGTAGGGACCAAGGCTCTCAAATTACTTTCAACTATAAGGTTGTATCTATTATAAGATATACATTGAGTAATTTAGCCATAGGATTATTGCTTTGATGGATAAGGTGGTATATTATAGGATTAATTAGGGTACTAGGTTTAAAAGGGAACTTGGTACCAGCATGGCCTAAATAAAATATAATGTTATATCTCTAGAGCCACTATCTTGTTGTTTTGTGCCTTTAACAAGCTCTCAATCCTTGAAAATTTATTGACTTGGCCAACATCAAGTTGGGATTGGTTATTTTGAGTGAGAAATGGAATAATGGTAGGTGGGGTTGATTGAAGTTTAATAAAAATTGGAATGAGAGGTCTTGGCATGAGTTTCCCTACTTGTATCAAATAGTTTATGCTCTTATAGTTATCTCATAAGCCCTAAGTAGAGTTATCCCACCCATATATTGGATCATGATTGTAATGTCTGAATTCAATGCTCTCAAATAGTAAAGGAAAGCATAATTGGGTATGGGATTAATGATGATATGGATTATATCCCATGTCTTTTTGAATCTATAGTTTAAATTAACCATAGATTATTAGGGCTCCCTTTTGATTTAGGTAAGATATTCCACAAGTGATACGTGGTCACTTCTATCCTCAAAATGTTTATATAGGCACTCACCAAACTAATCCGAAGTATTGATTGAGGCAAGATTTAAACCTATATACCATTGTATGGATTTAAATTTAAAGGATGTGGCTATTAGTCTCATGGCTACATTCTATTGTGTAATGTGATGTACTAAACCAAGGTTTACAATGTCAATAATGTACCCTATATGAGTGGTGGATTTTTATCATATAAATTATGATAGACTCTTCAAAGATGTGGTAGGGATGTCATCATATTGTTGAAGGTTAAGAGGCATCCCCATTTAAAGGCTACAAAAGTGATGATTCATTGGTAACATCATGAATGAAATAAGAAATAGGCCTCACCTAGAATAGAACCTTTTGAATGACATTGTAGATTATGCTTTATGGGGTGAGTGTCTTATGTTGTGCCTTATAATAGGGGACAAGGATGTTATTACTCTACTTATTCTTATAGCATTATAAGCTCACTAAAATAGAAGTTGACACCTTTTCCAAATGATCTTGTTATTCTTAACATGTAGGTAAGGTGATAGATTTTGTATGCTAGAAATGTTTGGAGTCATTAGGTGCTCTTGTTGAGTGTCTAATACACATGTTAACTAAAGATAACACCAATTATTTAGCTTATTTTTAAACTAGTCCCATTAGGCATTTTATAACTATTACGGACATAGACTACAGCCTAGTTTAAAGTATAAATGTTAAAATCATACTCTCAAATCCATTCCAACATGGGAATGACCCTAGTCTATGGGCTACCTAAAATTGGGTCAGACCTATAGGTATTTGATGTGGTTATCTCCTTAGATATAAGAATATAGTCCCTTTTACCAAAATTATGATATTATGATAAAAAGGGAGATAAATATATCAATTAAATATATACTAAATGTGGTGATGCACCAAATGTTTAATGATCCACTTTTAGCTTGACACTTCTATGACTACTAATTAATTCAATCAAGAAAATAAATGGATAGATTCTATGATAAGGTTATGAGGATGATTATTTTGTATGAAGGCTAAAAACATACCCACAACTTTAAGGATAGAAAGAGATAGGTCTTAATAAGACACTATGGACTTATGACACTCCAAGAGGAATGCCACTAGCTAACAATTCACATAACCTACAAGAAACAAATAGAATGGAATAAAGGTACATGAAGAACATATATATGATGAATAGGAACATACAGTCTACACATAAAAATTCAATAAGGCACACTTATAATTCAACTAGAATCTAAAAACTATCATATATTACTTCAAGATAGTGTTACAAAGTGATTTTGATAGAGCTTCACTATCTCCAATAAAGGGATGCAAAACCAAAGCTCAAATCCAATATTTTTAGGAAGAAAAAAGGGAAAGAGAGAGAAAAATGGTGTTAAAGGGATCATTAATGATCCTAATACCATTTAGAACAACCATCACCAAAATCTTCCTTGAGCCTACTCCTATATTGATGTTATTCCATCCTTTTCTAACATGATGGAAAATATCAAAATCAAGACATGTTGTAGGAAATAATCTCAACTACTACACGAACCTTCCCAATCTCCTCCATATCAAAATCATTTATTATAAAGGAAATTTTTTCATATTTAGGACCATGATCATGTCTACTTTTAGTGGTTGTTTTCCAAGAGTATGGCTTGGGATGCTCCTCCATTAATTACATAGATCTATCTCTGCTTTGAATTGTGAACTTGGGTCTATTATAGATTGAAAACCAAATTTTAAAATTGGTTTTCCTATAGTTGATACATCCATATAGATGTATCTATGTTATATGAATATATAGTATCCCACCCTAACTTGTATCATGTCTAAAAAGACATATTCTATCCCTATAGAGACTTAATGGCATTATTTTATCCCAAAATATCTTCTCTTGGTCCGAGCTAGATCATGATCGAGCTTAGTTATATTCATACTTGCTCAACTTGGTAGAAAACTATCACTTCAACTTCTATAAAAAGTCTTGGGCTTAACCCCTTTGCTCATTCGATGTGAAAAACTAACTCAGCCTATTGACATTATGACTCATCTTGTACTATTCAATTTTTGTTTATTTGGATGACCACTAATCATTAATCCTTTACTAGTTAAACATGATCTTAACACTTGTCAACCACACCTTTACCCTCAGGATCTGATAACCCTTTAACTTGTTTATGTGTCATTAGATCTAAACTTATGAATGAACACGAGCCATTGATCTGCCTAGGCCCATTAACCTATTTGTCACCACTCACCATTGGATATTCTATATGATTGAATATGAATCATTACTTTTTGAATCCAAATGCCTACTCCATAGGTCTTAAAATTGATGTCTACATTACTATATTTGACATCTACATAAATGTATTTTACATTCATGTGACTGTCACTAAGATATTTAAAAACTAGTGGTTATTTTCCATGACTTCAATTTGACATCTGTGCACCCATCAATTCACAATTGTGGGAATGTTAATGACATTTGTGTGACCATTAATATCTATACCCTAATGGATTACTATTGACCTTGAAATTTGACACTTGTACAAATGTCACTATACTAGAATAAGTTCTCTAAGATTGACCATTTTTTAGATCTTTTGCATCAGTCTTTTTATCATCAAGCTATTTTTCTATTTAGGAAACTTTCCTTGAAATAAATGATGTATTTGGGACTTATGATGCAGATAATATGTCTAAAATAATTTTCCTTCATGACTTTAACTTTTCCTTTTGATGTAAACAATTTTATTTAAATAATTAGTGTTATCACTCTAGATTACACCCTACTTGAAGATGTGAAAATCACACCCTCACTCTATTTGATACAATTGGAACTTCTTAGAGTGTGGGTGACTCTATGATGAAAAGAACTTCTAGAGAGGGCTAGTTTCATTAAGATTTTTCAATAAATTTGACTATTGTGACTTTTTAGATGAAAAGGGGAAGAAAAACGTGGAAAGAAATCATAATTATAGGGGTGATTCACCTGAATTATTTATATTATTTGAAGTTACTAAAATTAATGCACACATATAATTAATGAAATTTATATTTCTATCCTTAAGAAAGAATGTTTCAAATAAAGGGTTGAAAACTCTTAAAATAACCTTCAAAGGGTGAGATAGAGAGAGATAGGTGAGGAAGGGACCTTATAAAATGAGATAAATATCATTTATATGATAATGCATAATAAAAAAACACATTACTCTTCTATCAAAACTCAGATACAAAACAAAATCTTCTTTATTGATGTATGGTCTAGATTACAATTTCTCTTCGACTCTAAGAATTATAGAAAAATGGCTTGATTAAGCCAATAAATATGACTCAAAACCTAATTATAGCCAATGTCAAGTTACTATTATATAATTATTAGTCTTGGTTGATTAACTCAAGATCTAAATCCCTTTACAATATTTAAAATATTCAGTAAAAGCTTTATCTCCACAAAAATTGCATGATTATTTCAAAAATGGTGTAGGAATATAGTGGTGGGGCCCAAGTTAACAAGTAAAATATCCTTGCATGGAAATATATGACAATATTCAAAGGGAATCTCCACTTGATATGTTTGGAAGTTGAGTTGAAACAAAAGAAAGTATTTCTTTGCATGGAAAATAAGGAAGATGCATGATAAACCTTTTCTATTCAACTCCAAGTAAATACATCTTGAATGAGATGATGCTACACAAATAATTAGGTGAATAAATTTAGTTTGAACAATTTAAAATTGTTGAAATCCTTTAATTAACAATATAAATCATAATAGACATGACACTTTGACAATAAGTCAACTCAAACTCACGACCAATAAACTCCAAATGGCCTCCACTTGCATGAAAAAGAAACCTTGAAGAGGGAGATAAACATGAAATATACATGAAATATAATAAAATTGGTGTATAAAATTAGATTTAACTCCTTGAACATTCATCCAATTCCAAACTCCACTTAGCATTTTGACCAATTATACCAACTAGACTAGTTAAGCCAAAAAGGTCTATTTTATGCACTTTGACACCATGAAACCTAAAAGGGAAGACATGAAACCTATAACAACAACAAATTACACCTGAAAAACAATTCTTCATTATCAAAATTATGATTTTGATGACAAAAACTTCACCAATTAGTCAACATGCTTTACTAAGCCAATTTTTCACAAATTTTCAGTAGACTGGCCATTTTTCTCGAGCTAATAGGGGAAAATAGGGGATAAATTATGACTAAATTAATATTTTAATATGAATAAAAATTTATAATATTCAATATCTAATGATTAGATTCTATTAAATTTTCCTATAATTCATTTTAAACACTTTTTCCCATAAAAAACATGATTTATTCCCTCATATATATATAGATATATGCACTAAATTTACATTTATGTAATCCTATCAGATTTTAATTGATGTTTGAAAAGGTTTTAGGATGATCCATGGTGGTTTTATATAAATAAAATCTACTTTTCTCAAAACTAGTTTTTAAGGTGCTTAGGAAGGTTTTAAAGCTAGAAATTCAAACTAATAATTCATGAGGTATAGACCTAAAATTATCTAACAAATTCCATTTATGTATCTCAAATTTACCCTATAAAATCCATGAAAATATTAGACTCCCATGTGAGAGATATGAAAAGTTACCATGTAACTGAATCTTGCTTGTAGGAAATTGACTACATTCTAAGCTACCTACACTCTTAGAAAATGTTCATAAATCATAACCTCTAAAATAATCTAAATTTTTAATTAATTACTATTAAATATGGGTCCTAAATACATAATAATATTGTTCATCCCAAATTCACATGTGGTGAACAAAATGAGCATCTGAACAGGTGGCTTGAAAGGGTGCCTAAAACTGTAAAAAGTGAAAAACTTCACTAAAATGAAATTATATCCTTCAAAACTTCACAAATATTTAAAAATAGTTTTATGACCTGTAAAAATCTATAAAAACACTATGAAATAATAGTTTGCATGAAAAGTAAAAAATGCCTTTTTTGGCCTAAGTGCCTATTTGCCTATAAAACATTAAGTAAGCATGGTTTGCATAAAATTTGGAGTTTTTACACTCTTCTAAGGTCTGATTATGATGTAAATATATCATCCCATTCTTAAAAATATTTCACTTGGTACTATAAGCCTCTCAGGCACTCCAAGATGAAGCGTGTTCCAATGGTGACCTTCAACAAACAAGCTAAGATCTAAGACAAAAAAGTGAATATATACACTATTTCAATGGATATTAAATTTTTCATGATGGTTCCCTAACCAATTATGACCTTTTATATAAAATTTTAGGTCTTAACTCCACTTGTAGCTCCTAGAATCTTAAAGTTTCTCTCAATTTTGACCTTAATTCATGGATTGTTTACATTTTTAACTAAGTTTTCATTATTTGGAGGAAAATTTAATTTATTTAAAGGATATAAAGGTAAATAATATCTTTATTGATCTCAATAATCTCTTTATGAGTTTGTAAAACTCCTCTACCCCCTATTTTTAGGCACATTAAGACCTCCAAAAGAAGACAAATCTAGGCTTAAATGACTATGATACTTTACTGTAGGTGAAAATTGATCAGGTTTGAGATTCTATAGTGGTCATCACGTATTAAAAAGGTATTTTTATACTATTTAGAGAAAAATAAAACTTTCAACATGTTTTCATTATGGTAATTGACCCAAAAAACAAGCTTATAGGCCTCCATACTGTTTATTCTTTATACAATGACCTGTACCATCACCCTTGATTCATATCATAATATCCATATGAATTTTAGCATGTCATTTTCACCTAAACTATATTATTAATTATCAGCCTCACTTGACTTAATAGGTGATCTTTAGCTCTTTGATCCAATGGTCTAGGACTGTGTTTTAGGCACAATTGTAGGCTAGTTTTCAAGGTGTCACCTATAGTTTTAAGTGTTTGATAACGGTGTTTGAGTCTCTATAAAGATTTATGATATTATATAAGGCCACAAAAAACCTCCTATATTTTACTTCATATTCCTTATGGATACCCTCTATCTTCCTTGTCATCTTATGTCACCTTCTACTTCCTCAATAAACCTCATATGACTATAGTATTTATGGCTGTAGGTGCAAGATTTCTAGGGCATATGACTGTATTTGTCTCTTAAAACCCTCACTTTTCCCTTTAATTAATCCTTGTTTCATTTTAAATATTTCAAAATGAACCACTATGTTGACAAATTACATACTAGTATGAAGAAATAGGTTGTGCTCTATAATGGTTGTAAGATTTGGTAGGAATTTAATGATTATATGTCTCTTGAGTAACCCTTACTTATGATCTTCTAAAATTTATACTTCTTCTTGAAACCCTATTAATTATTCTCTTAATCATATTATTTCCTTAGAGACCTAGACCATTTTGTTTCACCTCCTCTTTCCCAACATGGAAGTATGGTTATAAATGCAAGTGGTTGTAGGTTGTTATTTTCATAGTTGGCTATAGAATATGATTCAATAACCCTCCAAAACCCTATTATACTTTTCCCTTTACATTCATCATCAGACAATGCTTAGGTTCTTAAAAAATTTATAGGTCTCTTGAAAATAAAGAATCTTTTTCAACCATCTACCCTATATGACTTCATTGCCTCTATATCGATAAATCATGATTTTGATTGAATTTGTACCTCTTTGTAAGATTTTCTTGGTCTAGAATGTCCATTTATCCTTGAAACAATGTTTGGGATAGTCATATCACAATTATTACCTCATTCAAAAAGTCTTCATGATCATAGGATGGCTTGTTTTGAAATTGTTAGGCCAAACCTACTAGGTAGGGCCTGAAGGTGTACTTAGGGTTTTGACTATAGCTCATTTATCCTCTTAAACCTATAGGGTTACATTGGTTTTTTAAACCCCATAATAATATCCTTTGTATGATTAATAATTTTCATAACCCTATTCATGTTATTATACATTTTCTAGTTGAACTTATTAGTCACCAAGTATGGTATTTACAAAGAAATAAAATAATTGCCTATGTACGTTGCATTCATAAGTCCTTGAACAGATTGGGAACTTGTGTGAGAATCTAGAGAGTTTGTCAAAATTGACAAAATCATGAGGATTTTATTAATTACCAAAATTATCTCAAAATAAGCTTAGAACACTTTTATATTTTTTTAGTCTTCTCAAGATCATGATGTTTACCCTTGATGTAGCATGCTTAGGGTTGGCTGGAGTTTGAAAATTTGGTGGTTGTAGGTAGTCATAACTAGGGAAAGTGACTTTAGGATATTCAAATCCACACCTTTTATCATTAGGTATATTTAAATGAGGTCCTTTAATACCTATTCAACTTAGTGACTAACCAAAAATCTGAAATATTTTAGGAAAGCTCATTATGCTACAAAATTGGATTGGTTGAGAAAGGTATAGGCCTGTTAAATGATGGTTGTAGGATGTTATATCTTGTTGGATACTCTTAGTCACCTAATTTGGAATTTTTTTTAATTTCTTAACCTAATCCATGAATCATTATAATCATGAGGTCCTCATTAAATAAGAAAACTTTCTATAGTAGAAAGCTATCATTGGTACTTGATTGTGCTTTGGGGTAGCTTGCCCATGTATAGACTGAAATAGTGATAAGACATTCATGAAGGATAAAACCTAATTTTATCCTTTTTATCCTCCTCCATTTATCTTGATGAATAAAAATTCATGAAGACCAATGGTGATATCCTTATTGACTCTTTAGCCTATACATTTTATGAAAAACACAATTGTATACTCCTTGTGGTTGAAGATGATCATGTTAGTGTGAGAGTGCCAAAATTAAAGGTCCATGGAATATTTCTTTACCCTATGAGAGATTCCTTCCCTTACCATGGATTTTTTGCTTCCACTTAACCTTGCTGAATGTCCCTCTTTATCCCAATCTCAATTAGACCTTAATGGCCACACTTGACTGAGTACTATATACTAATAGTGATCATCCATGACTGTAATATACTATATTGGTAAATATGTCCTTTGACCATGTTTGAGATGGTTCTCTATTCTTTGGATATATCTAAAAAATAAAATATGGAAAGGAGATGATGTGAGGAAAAAAATATGGTTAAATATGATGAAAATACAATAATGATGATGAAAAAGATGAAAACATAGTGGAAAAGAGCAAAGTAGGATAGTGATATGGAGGTGAGTGAGATGGAGGTGAAAACAAGCATTTGGAAGCATGATAGGACCAAGGAAAGGAGCTATAGACAAAATTGGCACATGATCATCATTCTATATCAAAAAGGTGACCATTTGAGGAGATCTATATTTTCATAATGAATCATGGTTTTCTTTAAAAACCTAAAGATATGCAAAAATTCCTTAACATATGTTAAACTAGCTCCTTTTGGCACATGAGAGCATGAAGATGGGCTTCCCTAGCCATGAAAATTGAATAATATTTGATAAAAATGAATGAAAATCATTAAAACTTGATGGAAACCCCTATAAACTTAATTTTATTAAAAACATGAAGCTAAAATTTCTCCTTGGACCATACAAATTATCTTTGCAAGTTTGCCAATTATAGATTTAGATTGGTTGAGTTTGTATCCTCTTTTTGACCTTGAAATGGATGAATTACACCTAAATAAGACCATAAATGGTATAAAAAGTATTAAATATTTTGAAACAATTTGAATTCTCCTAAAACATTGCCCAAGTGAAGAGAAATTGAAGCAAAACAACTACCTTTCTTGTTTCTAGGCAACATAATTTACCCTTACTTCAACTAGATGGTTCTTGAGCCTAGATAATCAAATTGAGAAACCACTTGAACCATCAAGAATCCATCTGAGTCTAGTTTCTTTAACACAAATTTGAGAGCTATACCCTCTTCTGGAAAATCATACCATTAGAAAACCTATAGTCATATCACTCTATGCAAATAAGCAAGAAATTTAAAGAACGCTGGTTCTAAACCTATATGGCCATGAACTTGAAACTCCTATTAAATCCTATATATCCCTTGAAAAATACTTTCTTAGCCATGTATTCTATGAAACCATATGGATATCATACTATTACTTCAAAAATAAGGAAAGAGTCTTTTTTACCTTTTAAAAGGAAACCAAGGACTTCCACCACCTGGAAAAGAAAACTTGAGTATATTTTCATGGAATACATGAAAATTTTAATATTTTTAACCTTTTAATTGGCAAATTTGGCATGTGGGAGTCCAATTTAGGGCCTTTTTGGCTATTAAACCTATCAAATGATCCTTTCATGACTTGAACTTTTAAAATTAGGATAAACTGACCTTTAAAAACATGAATAAAAATATTTTGGCATAATTTTATAAATTTTTAAGCCATTTTTTATTATTGTAACCCCATTTTTGGCATTTTTTACCTAAATTTGAAATTTTAGACCATAATTGACTAGTTTAATGAGCTACAAAGGGAAATTCACCATTCTAGGAAAAGTTTCAAATAATAGAGGTAGTAATTTCGCCTCAACAAGACAAATTACTAATAATTAGGTCTTCAAAAAAATTATTGTGGAACTTTTTCCTAAAAGAGATATGTCTATGGGATCTTTGCCTTTGGGACATTTTTTATGGACAAAATGTCTGAGAGAATTCAGGTCTTCAAGAAAATTGTTTAACTTTTTTATTGAAAGAATTTGTACCTAGATTTTTCCTCAAGCAAAATGTTTGAAATAAATTGGGTATTTAGGACTTTTGTTTTAGATAAAATGTCTAAAACAATTGCCAACACTTTATCAAAAAACCTAAAATAATTAACTCTTGGCCAAATAGAAGGTCTGAAAGAATTTAACTTAGCCAAATAAAAGGTCTGAAACAATGCCCACTAAAATAACTTTCCCTTGATTTAAATAATGAAAATAGGTTGAGTGACCTTATTGTTACTTAGTGATTTTGAGCTCATTGGGAACCAAAAGGGTTTCAAGAAAAATAATAAGTGAACTAGGACCTATCATAACGTGATTTCTTAGCGTTAACAAAGTAACATTAGCCTATGAGATGGGTTAATTGCAAAGCAGAGGCTATCCTCCAACTCAATTCATGGATGTTTAAGGAGATAATGGATCTCAAAATGAAAATGGAAATTATGGAAGACAACCAGAAGGTAGTTTGGAACAAAATCAATAACATGAAAAAATAGATGAGAGACATCCCCATCAAGCTCAAAGACTATGAGAACAACCTAAGGGAACTCATCAAGGAGAGCAGAATGAAAATGGAGGAAGTTACATCTAACATATGTGCTGCAGCTGTTAATATTGGAAAAAGAGCTAATGAGGAGATCAAATCCTTGGAGGGGCCAATCAAAAGGATGAGATAGAGCTCAAGAAAGAAAGCTATGCAAGAGGGAGCCTTGTCAGCGGCTACTGCCATTCAGGATACTATTGTGAAAGGTAAGGAAGTAGTGAAAATGATTTTGAAACTGGAAGAATAGTTTGGTTCTTCTAGTTGGTTATGTTATCTGGTCATGTTTCCTGGTTTTTTGTAATCCTTTGACTATGGTGTAGCCAGGTCTATGTAAAACTTGGGTTTTGACTTGTGGTCTTTCAGGTGGTTTTAGGTCCATATAAAACCTATTTTTACTACTTCTTTGTAGTAGATTTTAGGTTTTGCCTGTGGTCGTAAATGCCTCATCTTTCTATCCTTGTTTCAGGGTTTTGGGGTCCCTTCAAAACCTATTTTTACCTTAATCTAAAACGAAGTAACATTAGCCATAAAAATTACAACTCAAAGTAACACAATTATGGGACTCAAGATTAGATTTTTGTACTAACTAGTGCATGTAATAGAGATTCGTTACTTCAACTTGGTATAAAATAGGATGAATAAGTTTGTTATTAGTCCGCGTAATGGTTTAATGTAACATTAAATATTTTGAAATATAGTGTAAATAAGATTATAAGATTCTCATTTTAAGAATTCCACCACCCACTCAAATAAATTTTCCAAGAATTACATCATGGAAATAGGATGAATAACCTTATTACTTAGTGATTTCAAGCTTGTCGGGGATCGAAAAAGGTTTAGCGAACAACATAGTCAATCAAATAAGTGAAATAGGATCTATCATAAAATGATTAATTATGGGAGAAAAAATAAATTTATTTCAAAAAATTGACACTTGAAGTAGAAATATTCTAGGACTTAAGATTACCTTTTTAGACTAAGTAGTTATGGTAATGGAAATTCATCATTTCCACTTGGTCTACATAGAGGATGAGTAAAATTATTTTTAATCTTTGTAATGGCTCAATATAACATGTAAATCATTTCAACTAGAGTTAAAATAAGATTAGTACTTTTCATTTAGATTGGGCATCCACCCACTCTAGGAGTTTTCTCAAGATGGATTTAGAGCAAAAAAGATGAGTAAGATTTCTCATGATTGACCAATAAACTTATACTAGTATTGTAATTATTAATATTATAGTATTGATTCAAAATTACTTATTACATTAAATAATAAATAAAGTATGGAATCCAAAAATTCTAAATCCAAACTAATTCAAATCTAGACCAGTTTAGAGTCAAAATAGTCTAGAGCCAAAATTAGAAACATGAAGCAACTCAATTATGAGACTCAAGATTAAATTTTCATATTATATTATTATAATGTAAACTCATAACTTAATTTTTTTCTACACAAATCATGAGTAATTTTTTTAATCTATGTAATGGTTCAACATAACATGTAGATATTTTTTAATATAGTGAAAATATGATTAGTAGCTTCTCATTTAGAGCGGGTAGATTCTCACTATAAGAGATTTCAAATTAGTTATGTAATGTTTACTATTTAATATTTGTGCACAAGTAATTATTACATTCATTATTAAATAATGTATGGACTCAAAATAATTGACAACTAAAATGGTCTAGTTCTAGACAAATCTAGATATAAAACAATCCAGACAAAAAAATAGGACTTAAAAAAACTCAATTGTGGTCCTCAATAAATTATTATATTCAATATGAAATAACATTACATATTTAAAACAACCTATAGAAAAATATTTCATATCAAAAATAGTTTGAAGTTAAAATTAGTACTTGATTGGGCCTCAAGATTAACTTTTCAAACTAGATTAGAATGGAAATTCATCACTTCAACTTAGTCTATACAAAAGATGATTAAGATTAACATTTTAACTTTATGTAATGGTTCAAAATAACATGAAAATAATTTAAAATATAGAGAAAATATAATTATATCTTCTTAATTAGTGTCAGGAGATGCCCACTCTAAGATTTTTATTAAGATGGATTTAGTGAAAAAAGGATAATAATATTTCTTAGGATGGATTAATAAAATAATATTATATATGTAATGTTTAATCTTCATAATTTTTATGCACAAGTAATTATTAAATTTAATATTTAATAAAGTATGGAGTTAAGACAATCTAGATCCAAAATAGCCTGGAACTATAGTAGTTTGTAGTCAAAATAAATTGCAGCCAAAATTTAGACTCTAAGGAACTAAATTCTAAGACTCAAGTAATTATTATATTAAATATTAAATAATAGTTTTGAGTCAAAAAAATCTAGAGCCAAGATAATATAGAGCCAAAATAATTAGGAGCCAAAATTAGCACTCAAAGGAACTAAATTTTGGGACTTAATATTAAACATTTAGACTAAGTACTTGTAATGGAAATCCATATCTTCAACTAGGTATAAAAGAAATGTGTTAGATAATTATCAATGAGATCATGATGATGTCATAAATGTTTCCAAGTGAGTGGATGAAGTTCCTTTATAGTCTACATCATAATGACAAAGTGTGCAATATGCTTGTCACAATATGCTTGGTTGATCTTCTATTTTAGCATGGTTAGAGATGTTCAAGATGAGAATGGTGAGTCTATAATGTGAATGAAGTCACATAAGATGTTTTATATGATTTTATTTATTGTGTGCATATGTGGAATTGATCTAGTTGTCCATATATTTCATCTATACACTTTGGGTTTGGTGGTAGAAAATTTGAGTAAGTAGTTTGATGATGTCACCATTTCCACGTATCGATGATTCAAGAGGAAATGGTCACATGGGTTTTTTTAGTATTATTCCAATTTTTTATTTTATAAATATAAATTCATGCAAATAAGTGTGTTAAAGTATATGGAAGTTTAAAGTTGGACTCTCAGGTATTTTGATAGAGTTTTCCCTTAGCCAAATTTTCTTGAGGCAAGAAATAGTTAAGTAAGCATTTTCATGGTAGCATATCTCACACATGTAGACATTTTATACCAAGTTGATTTAAACTATTTTTTAGCTCAAGCACTAATGCATGGAAAGATATATGCATGTTTAAATTTAGCCTTTCCAGATAAGTTTTTGACATCGTTAGATCTATGGCAAAATATTTGAGTGATCATTTTAATGTCATTATATCTCACATGTGTGAGGGTTTTAAGATTATTTTTTCACATGGTTAGATTCTCCTATGTGAGGAGATCATATGATCCAAATTTAGGTTCATGTATCTAAGTTCAAAATAAGTTATTGAGGTTCAAATATGGCTAATTAGATAGATTGCAATGGTCCCCATAGTCAATTTTGCATAAGGTAATGTTTGAGCAACTCTCGAAGAGATTGATGATGTGTATTGGCTCCAAGATGTCAAGAATCTATTTGATGAGAATATTTTTTACTTATTTAATGATAAGGAAAGATAAATATCAATCTTCTTCCAAGGATCAATAGTTCGTGGGTGATCATATAGTTAGAGATCAATAGTGCATATTAAAGTCAAAAGGTAAAAGTGAGAGTTGTTTAGCATTGTTAAATAAGATATGTACAAGAGATAGATAGAGTGCATGAGATCAAATTTTATTGATTGCATGAGATAAGGTTAACATGTTCAAGGTTTAACATTTTGCATTAGTACTTTATGCATTAAAGTTTAAGGAAAATTGATGTTGCATGTTTAATCTAAATAACAAGGACATGAGATGTGAGCATAGTTTTTAAGGTTTAACTGTAACCATTGACATTTAAATATTTGATTTTTTCAAAGGGAAAAACTATCCTATGGTATTTTTCCCATATATTTTGATCTAGGATGAATTTAAAAGTGTGTAAATTAAAATATATTAAGGTTAAAAGTTGACTATGTGTTCGTGTTTGTTCTACAAGTAACCCAAGAAGAATATTTGAGCTTGTTATGATGTTGTTTTGATATATCTTGATGAATTGGATATTTGGGAGTGTTGTATACTCCATGAGCACTATATGTGTACATATTTAAGGTTTGAAAAATCATATGTAGTATGAATAAAGGTTTAAAATTTGACTATGTATTCATTTAAGGTGATTGTGTGCAAAAAATTTTGTTTGAGTGAATTGTGCTTAAGTAGAAGGATATTATGTTGGTTGTTGGAAATTAAGAGAGACATATAGATCATATGGAATACGTCCATTTTTTTCGTAAGAGGTTATGTGATTTTGTTTTTTTAAATTAAGTGTTAAAGTAGTGAATAGGTTCACATGAGACCTATAAGGGTTATAAGGGCCTAATTGAAAGGTGTAGTTCCTTAAGGGTGACCCATAGATTATATGGCTGACCTATGAATTTTGTATTATAATACGTCTTTGTGTGAGATATTCCTTAAGGGATAATTGATGCCTAATGTCTGACCAAGGTATTGATTATCAAGTATGCTCTATAAATAATAGAGCCAAAGATGATGGTTACTAGAAGTGGTATGAGAGACTTGGGAGAGATTTAAGAGAGGATTGTGTGTGTGATTATGGAAAAAAGAATGGGTAGAGTTCCCTATGGATGAGATGAATATAAAAATATATTAATGACTATTTTTATGACCTATAAGTCATAATTTTTTTGGAAAAATAGTACTCTTGTAGATTGAGTATGAGCGAAGGTGAAGAGTGATAAGCAGAGGTCCATCATTAGGTGTTAAAAACATCAGTTCATAAGTGGATGTATTCATAGGTGTTATTTTGGAATATTATCATCAAAGGTGGTTATAGCCTCATTACAAGGTTAAACTTTGTAAAATTGTGGTTGTTGTTGCATCTTAACTAGACATGTGTTGTATTACCTTGTGGGATTGTAATCTCACTAAATAGGGATTGTAGTTCCTTGATCAGTTATAGATAGTCTAAATTTGTTCTTGATATTGTAGGATAGTAGTCTAATTGCATGTTTTAGTGGGTTTTCTCCCATAAGAGGGTTTCTCACATATGTTATGTGTTATGTGATTGATCTTGCATTGTCTCTTTTATTCTTTGATATGAATGATGTGTATGCTTCATGAATGTTTGTGGTGACTGATTAAGTGTTTATAAAGATTGAAATTGAAGTTGGATTATTTAGGATCACTAATTCACTACCTCCCTTCAATGATTATACCTTTAAACATTGGTATCAGAGTAGATCCTTTTGTAAAGGCTTAATAACTTGAAGGTGATCCAATATACACTATGGGTAGTCATCAGGGAGGTTTTTCTACTAGTCAATCATTGATGTTCAATGGATCCAATTATGATTTTTGGAGTGCAAAGATGAGGAAATACATTATGTATCTAGGGTTTTATGTTTATCAATCTATTTTATATGGTTATGTTTCTCTTATTACTCTTCCATCTAGTACTATAGACAAGTTGTTTGAAAATAATTCCAAGGAAATGAATGCTATCAATTATGGTCTTTTAGAGACTGAATACACCAAGGTAATCCATTGTAAATATATTAAAGATATATGGGACACAATGAAGATCATTTTTTAATGAGATTCAAAGGTCAATCTTGTTAAGTTGTATACTCATAGAAAGTAATTTCAAAGTCTCAATATGAAGAAAGAGGATTATGTGGTATCCTTTCTATAGAGATTTAGTGAGATTGTGAGCATCATAAAATGCCTTAGAGAGAATCTTAAAGAGGTTGTTGTAGTTCAAATGGTATCAAGGTCTCTATCTCTTATATTTTATCTAAAAGTATATGCTATAGAAGAGATTCATGATATTACTCATTTGAATATGGATCAATTTCATGTCACCCTTACTACATATGAGATGAGAGTAAATGATGATATACCAACAAAGAAGGAATCAACATTCAAGACTAAGATGAATCATGAGAATAAATTACAAGGTAATAAACCCAAGGAGGATGACATATCTAATATTGATGAGGATGAAGTAATAGCTTTAATTACTAAGAAATTGAACACATGCTTAGGGAAGTATAAGGGTAAACTACCCTTCAAATGTTTCAATTATAGAGAGATAGGAATTTTTTCTTGTAAGTACCCTCATAAGCATGATAAGATTGATAATCAATATCATGGTAAAGGCCAAGATGAAGAAAAGAAGACATATAGGAAGAAAGGATTCAAAAAGTATAACAATAAGAAGAGGTCCTTTAATAACAAGAATAGGCTCTATACTAAATAAGATTGTAGCTCATCAGATGAGAGTGAAGATAGTGATTAAAAATATGATCATGAAGATGATGGTCTTACTAGAGATGAATCTCTATTTATGGTTGAGGAAGGAAGTTTCTCACATCAAAAGGAGCCTATTTGGAGTAATTTAGATGATGATGAAGATGAGGTGAACTATGAGACTATATTGATGAATGCTCTTGAAGAACTGAAGATTGAAAAGAAGATCAATAAGAAGATGAATTCTAAACTCAAGGACTATGAGTAGTAATTCAATGTGTTTGAGGAAAGATTGGTTGAATACTCTAGGGAGAATGCAGGTGTTGTCATGTTTCTTAATTCTAAGTTGGAATCTATGTTTGAAATTATTAGAGCCAAAAAAGAATAATGTTCAAGGTATGTTTCTAAAAACAAGTATTTAAAATTTGAGTTAGAGAAGGCATGTAGTAAGGCGAAGTCATTTGTGATATTTTAAAATAGATCATGTGATCTAGACAACATTATGAGTGGTTAAAATCATGCTAGTGATAGAACTTTTTTTGGATATAAAGAAGAATAAAATAATGTTACTCAAGAAAAGATGAAGACTAATGTGAACTAGGATAATCATACTTTAAAGATAGTTCATCAGATAAGGACTGGAGGTGCTAGTAGAAATAAGATAAATAATATTAGATAGCTAAATTCCATGAAGTATGCAATATTCAATGGTTATTATTACACATGTAATCAATTTGGTCATTGAGATAGAGAATGCAAGAGACATGTTTGAAATGAGGTTGCATAGAAATATGATGTGGGCCATCAGTTAAAAGGTATGAATAGAGTTAAATGATTTAATTTTTATGAAATAGGACATATTACAGCTTTATATCTAGTTAAGGTAAGGAAATATATTTTTCTTGCAAAAAGTATGGTGTGCTACAATTATGAATAGAGAGGTCACATTGCTAGGTTTTACAAGTAAAGGTCTATAAGTAAAAATAAGTTTAATCAAGATTATAGAGTGCAAGAAGTAAGGCAAGTTAACACATGGAATCCAAAGGTGAAATGTGTAAGTCATGATGAGATTTCATGTCCAAGTGATTTGTTTGCTATGGTTGAGAATGATTCAAAATTTGAAGAGCACCAAGCACTGTCATTGTCTACTCATGTTGAGAATGAAGAGAAGATCATGGTGCTAATTGAGGCTAGTTATAGGGTGTGTATGAATCCATGTGAACATTTTGTTGTTTCTAATCATGTATCATGTAAAAATACATTATTTTTTGTGCCTAGTGATGAGGTTCCAAACTACAAGGTGGATTTTTCAGAGGAAAAGGTATGTCATGAATATTTGTTGTCTCCATGTATTGTCAATCTAATTATAGAATATAATGAATATGTTGTAGTGGGTGACCATGTTTCTTCTCTTTAGCCTAAGAAGAGGAAGAATAAATACAAGTATTAGATGACCAAGGAGGAGAAATAATATGAGGAGTTGTGGGTTAGTCTAATTTCACATTGTTCTAAGACATTGTGAAGTAGGGTGTCTCTACATATTATTCTTAGGATAAATATTTCATTATGGAGAAGTAAGTTTCTGTGCTCAAGATGATAATTCCAATAATAAAATGTATTTGGTTAATGGGGAGAAACAAATTCATGAGCCTGTTCAATAGATTTGTGAAGGAGCTATTATAAAGGGTTATAATGGGTGTTTTTTAGTGGCATAATGAGATTGATAAAATGTTAAGAAGAGTTTGATGCTCAGAAATGTATATAAACTTCTTTTTTATGTGATTTAGGTGCTTTTATGGTTTAAAGGTATGTTTGTGATAATTAAAGTTTTTTAAGTGCTCTCAGCTGTCTCAATTTTTTGGCTTAAGGGCAAGTAGACCTAAAATAGGTTATACGAATTCATATTTCCCAAGGGTGTGGTGGCTAATTTTTTGGTCTATAAGAGTGTGATGGGTGTGTTTAGGTGTGAAATAAGTTTTATAGGTTTGTGTTGACCAAAATTAGGTTTGTGAACTTTGTTTGTTTTGAGTTTAAAGGGTTTTGGGCTATGTTAGAAAAGTGGTTTACCCTGTGAATTGAGGTTTGAGGATTCCTAATAGGTTGAATGGGCAAAATGGGATGTCAAATAAATATTCAAAAATATTTGAAGGTTTTTTATTATCAAGTTATTCATGTTTTTGTCAAGATGGAGGGCTAATTAACTAGTAGGTTTGTGAAGGAAGTATATTGTAGAGAATGATACTAGTGATGAAAATTGGTGTGCTTGAGGGGGAATATGAGAGTTTTTTGGATATGAAGTTTTAGGTCCTGATTATGTGTCTACTAAAAATTATGGGCTCTACAAGTTTCAAGTAGAGCTATAAGGAGGATAAATAGGCCTAGTTTGAAGAAGAGTGTTTTTTTCTCAATTTCTCAAATAGAGAAGAGTATGTTTGTTTCAAAGAGAGTTATCAAGTTGGTTTTGATATTTTTTATTATTTAGTGAGTGGCATGAATTTACGTTAGTGACCCTTGTGATAACTTAATAGAGAAGGCTCGTAAACCTATATGTTGGTTCTTATTAGTGTGTGTATATCTAAAGATGATCAAAAGGTGAAATTGATTAGAGTTATTAGGGGGATTCCCTCTCTAATGTTTATTGATGTGTTCCATCATATTTTTGTGTTTTTGTGTGTTCTTTCTTCATTGGTTGCAATGTTTGGTTGAGGAGAGTGTTGGCATGGAGAAAGAGAAAGTTTGTCAAGGAAAGCAAAAGTTGGATCAAGGTAAGTGCTAGTTTGTATCATATTTATAAGGTGGTCCTTTATTATTGGTATTATTTTCAAGTCCTCATGATCAGATTGTGCCCAATTTATCATTGTGTCAAAAGGGGAGACATTTCTTATTATGAGAGTGCTTGAAAAGAGAAAAGGAAGGTGAGTTGTATATTATTATATGATAGATTATTGACATAAATGACAAAAGGGGAGATTGTTACATCATTTTTAATCATTTCATGATGATGTCATGAATGTGTCTAGGTGAGTAGATGAAGTGCCTTGATAGACTATGTGATAATGATAAAGTGTGCAACGTACTTGTCTTAGTATGTTTGGTTAATCTTATGTTTTATCATGGTTAGAGATGTTAAGGGATGAGTATGGTGAGTTGATAATGTGAAATAGGTCCCATAAGATGTTTTTTATGCTTCGAGTGCTTTTTTTCATAAGTGTAATTTATCTAGTTATCTATAGTTTTCATCTAGACACTTTGGGTCTAGTGGTAGAAAATCTGAGTAGGGATTTTGATGACATCACCACTTCCACATATGGATTAGTCAAGAGGAAATGGTCACATAAGTTTTTTCATTATTGTACCTATTTATTATTTACTAAATCTTAGTTTATTCACCTAAGTGCATCAAAAGATATGCAAGTGTAAAGCTAGGCTCCCAGGCATTTTGATAGTGTTTTCCCATAGCCAAATTTACATGAGGTAGGAAATAGTTGAGTAAGAATTTTTATCATAGAATATCATGGATGTCTGTATATTTTAGGACAAGGTGATCATATGGGTCTATTAATTTTTTTACCTAGTTGATTTATACTAATATTTGAGTTAAGCACCGAAGCACGATAAAAGAAATACATGTTCAAAGTTGACATTCTAGACAAGTTTTTAACATAGTTGGCTCTATGGTAAAAAAATATGAGTGAACATTTTAATTTTGTTATATGTCCCATGTGTGAGGTTTATAGGATTATTTTGTAACATGATTGGATTCTCCTATGTGAGGAGATCATATGGTCCAAATTTTAGAGCATGCATCTAAGTGCAGACGAAATTATTGAGGTTCAAAGTTGGATACTTACATTAATTGAAATGGCCCCCATACTTATTAAATTATTGACAAGGTAATGTTCAACAAACTCTTGAAGAGATAAAATATGCACATTTTCTCCAAGATGTCAGGAAGCAACGAGATGAGAACAAGTGTTCATTAGTTAAAGATGGGCAGAGATAAAGATTGAGCTTCTTCAAATGATCAATGATGAGTGGGTGATCATACAGTTAGAGATCAATGGTGAATGTTAAATTCAATATTTTAAAGTGATACATATTTTTAATTATTAAAAACTGAGCTACATATATGAGATCGATGAAGCACATGTCGGTCAAAGTTTCTAGATTTCACAAGATGAGGTCAATATGTTTAAAGTTTAACATTTTTCATTGGCACTCTATATATTAATGTTCAGGGAATATTGATGGTGTTTGTTCAATTTTATCATCAAGGACATGATATATGAGCATAGTTTCAAAGGTTTAACTGTGACCATTGACATTTAAAATTTTGATTTTTAAAAAGGGAAAAACTAGTTTCTAGCAATTTTCCCATAACTTTTGATCTAAGATGAATTTTATAATAGTATAAAAATAAAATATGAAGAGGAATCCATTTTTCATCTAATGAACCTAATTTTAATATCTACATGTCTATAAAATCAAATATATTAAGGCTCAAAGTTAACTATGTGTTTATTGTTGTTCTACAAGTAAACTGAGAAGGGTATTTGAGCTTGTTTTAAAGTTGTTTCGATATATATTGATGAATTGGATATTTAGAAGTGTTTTATACACTATGAATGAAATTTTTGTGCATTTTTAAGGTTTAAAATATCATATTTAGTATTAACAAATGTTTAAAGTTGACTGTGTATTCATTCATGGTGACTATGTGCACAAAACGTTGTTTGAGCGAATTGTGCTTAAGCATAAGGATACTATATTGGTTTTTAGAACTTAAGGGTGAAATATATATCATATGAAATGGGTCCATGATTTTTTTAATAATTTATTTATTCTTTTTTTATTTTATGAAGTGCTAAAGGAGTGAATGTGTTCACATGATACCTATAAGGGCTACAAGGGCCTAATTGAAAGGTGTACTTCCTTAAGGGTGACCCATAAATGATATGGCTGACCTATGATGTTTGTATTGATATATGTATTTTTATAATATATGACTTAAAGGCTAAGACATGCCTAATGACAAACTAAGGTGTTGATTATCAAGTATGCTCTATAAATAATAGAACCAAAGATGATGGTTACTAGACTTAGTATGAGAGACTTGAGAGATATTTAAGAGAGGTTTATGTGTGTGAATTTTTCAAAATAGGATGGGTAGAGTGACATGTGGATGATTTAAATATCATAACATATTTAATACTATTTTTATGACTTATAGGTCATAATTTTGTTAGTATAATAGTTCTCTTATAGATTGAGTGTGAGTGAAGGCGAAGAGTGATAAGTAGAGGTCCATCATTAGGTGTTGAAGACATCAGTTCATAATTGGATGTGTTCATAGGTTTTTTGTTGTAATCTCAACATCTAAGGTGGTTTTATCCTCCTTAGAAGGTGAAACTTTCTATAAGTATGGTTATTATTGCATCTCAACTAGATAGATGTTGTAGTACCTTGTGGGATTATAGTCTCACTAAATAGGGATTATGGTTCCTTAATCAGTTTTATCTTGTATAAATTGGTTATTTTTATTATAGGATAGTATTACAATTATAGGTTTTAGTATATTTTCTCCCACAAGAGGGTTTCCCACATATTTAATGTGTTGTGTGATTAATCTTGCATTATTTGTCTTGCTCTTTGCTATGAATGATATGTATGCTTCATGAATGCTTGTGGTAACTGATTAAGTATTTGTAAATATTAAAATTGGATTTGTATTATTTGGGCTCACTAATTCACTACACCACCTCTCAGTGATTTTACCTCTAATAAGATGAGTAGTAATATTTTTTTTACTTTGTGTAATGATTCAACATAGCATATTTTTAAAAAAAATATAGTGAAAATATGATTAGTAAATTCTCATTTATAGTGGGTTTCCACCCACTCTAAGATATTTCAAAGGATGTAATTAATGAACAAAAGAGGAGTTTATTTTTTTAAAATTTATGCAATGTTTCAATAAAACATCAAAATATTTTTAAATATAATATAGTAAATATAAACTATATATGTATATATGGGAGTTTAAAGTTAGAGTTTATATTTAGTTCAATTTAGTTTATATATAGGTTTCCTCCCCCTAAATTTTTATATTATCATTTATAATGGGTAAATTCCCACTCTAAGAGTTTCAAAGGATAGACTTAGTTAAAAATAGACGAGTAAGCTTGTTTTCAATCTATGCAATGGTTCAACATAACATGTAAATATTTTAAAAAATAGTTCAAATAGAATTTTTATCTTCTCATTTAGAGTGGGAAACCACCCACTCTAAAATTTTTTTTAGGATAAACTTGGTGTAAAAAGGGTGAGTAAGCTCATTATTATTCTATGCAATGGGCATATTGGAAAAAATATATACACATACAATATATAGTAAAATAGGATTTGAAATAAAAGAGATCATTTTACATTGATTTCATATAATATGTTTTTAGGAAACATGTATTTTTTGAGATAAAATATTCACAATATGAAAATTGATCAAAAGCTATAACTTAGTTATTTTTATTTCTAATAATAAAATACTCCAAAAAATAATCTAAGCATCTATAATATGATTAGGTATACATACCATATAACTTTATTTAATTTATTGAATGTTTCAATACCATTTTGAATAAATGAATTAAATGTCTTAGATTTTTTTTAAATGACATGTACTTGGGTGGGGGCCCACAACCTCAACTTAACTTAGGAAGAATAAATATATAACTCATTGAGAATAATAATTTGTATCTAATGAAACACTTAACTACCACTTCAATTCTAATTTCATACAAAAAATCAAGAAAAAAAAACATTCCAACTCTACGTGTGATCTCATACAAAAATTGTGCATATATTATATTGAATGTAAAACAACCATATAAATTCATCTATGAATATGACATCCAATGAATTGTTATTTTATGAAATGTGTAAAATGTATATAAGCATTTAAAAAATAATATAGAAGTATATAATCAATAATAGTGTCCTAAAAACATGTCAATGAAATGACACTAATGTTTAGTTCATCAAAATATAATTTAAATCTCTAAAAAATATCATTTAGGATAAAATTAGTAGTTTACATTTGTCTTAAAATAATAGTGACTGAATAATGAAAAAATGAAATCACTTAGTATCAAAATAGATAATAAACATAATTTTCATAAAATATTTACCAAAATCTTAAGCATTAACTATTATCAAATACCCAAAATATTAATCCTCATCCTAGGTCAAATATATAAATGGTGAGTTATTATCTGTAGTACACTCCACATACTTATATAGGGTTCTAGGTAGCTCAGTGTGAATAATAATCCAAATCCTTCTCACACTTCTAATTTAACATTTTTCAAAACTTATGTCACAAAAGGTAGGGTGGAAGAGGATTTTACATGCTTAGATGTGGAAGGAACAAGATCTAAAGGTGTGACAACATGAGGAGAAGAATGCAAAAAAATTGTTGAAGATGCAGGGTATCCAATGACAATTTAAATAGAATACAATAACTTGATGGAACCATTGATTTACAAAGAGCCACATGTAACATCTTGTGTGGCAAGAAAGTTTCAAGGATGTGAGGAAATATAATGTTGATAATGTAAACTTGCATGATAAAAATGATACTTTCAACTTGATTACATTAGGGTTAGTATGGTGTTGTTATTAAATAATGGTTTGATTAAGGTTCCATTGGGATTATAAATCAATAAAATTAAAGATTCAAGTATTAAGATCATCAAAATGGATAAACACTCAAGTAATTATCTATAAACCTCTTCTTCCAAAACCCTAAAAGGGTCTACCACTCTAAAGCATGTCAACACCTCTTTGAGAGCCAATGTTACTACCTCTAGTATAATCACTAGTTTCTAATTTACACTAATAAGTACATATATTTTTTGATTCAATTCCTTTGTAACTACTTATCCATATCCAATTCTACATGAATACAATCATAGTTTCTTCAAAAAAACCTCAACCTAATGAAACTATGTAACAAAAAACAATAACAAATCACCCCTTTGAATGAAACAAACTTGTCTATGAAATAATTCATAATGAAATTTATTGTACACTTTAGCCACCAATATCTTACACTTCATATTCTTTATAGAAAATAAGTAATGTTATAACAAAATTAACATTCCTAGACTTTAGATTGATTATTACCATCTCAATTGATATAGTAGGTGAAAAGGATAACAAAACTATGATTAAATAAAAATAGATATTTTAGATCAATAAAATAATGACCATGAGAAGGATTACATAGTTAACACTTCACAATACCAAGAGAAAATCTACAAGTGCCTATGTTCTACTTTAAAAATAGAAGAAATCAAGTTATTTCACAAAATCTTAAATAAGAATCATGGCTCAGATTTCATTTATTTATCCATAAAGTCTCAATTCAATTTACATTTGAAAAACCTTCATTCAATATCAAAAATTCTCTATAGAGTGAAACAAGAGGCTATGTAAAAAATATACTACCTATAAGAAAACTTAAGTCTAGTCGTAGGTTCCTAATAAAGAATGACCTTATGCATGAGTAAATTAGACTCTCATTTCAAAAATGTTTAATACCTTTTAATTCCATCCATATAAAATCCTCAACATGATTTTTTCAACAAAAACCAATCAATGTTCTTACCTCAAAATTGTAGTGAGTTCTTAGACTGGAATCCATAAAAGAATGGACTTCAAGAAAAAATAAGAAGGAAAATTTGGGGAGAAAACCCAAAATACAAAACAAAACTCTCTTGATATCTAAAATGATATGTAAAATTTCCACTAAAGTGTTGCTAATTGTCCACATTAAATTCCATCACAAAAAGTGAATCATCATAAGTATCAAACTATAGAATGGATTCTGCTAAAAATATATTGATAAAATGGGAGGAATAAACACATGACATATCAATCAAGATAATGATCAAAATTGTAAATGATCATGAATAAAACCATAAAATAAAAATTGCATCTCAAATTTTAGCTATTTAGCCACAACATTTCAAACCAAAATGATGATGAAAAACCTTCACTCAGTATCATAAAGTCTCTACAGAATGAAATAAGAGACTATGTGAAAAGCCATACTATCTAGAAGATAAATTAAACTCAATTCTAGGTTTTATACAAAGAATAAGCTTAAAATGGGAACCAAAGTATTTAGATATGCACAAGTCAACAAGACACTCATTTTAAAAATGTACAAAACAATTTATTTCTCACCATAGAAAGCCCTCAACATGAAAATTTTCATCAAATACTAAAATGATCAGTCATCACAAATGTCAAGTGTAACAAATTCCACCAAAATCAAATCACCACAATGATAAATTTTATAAGTTAATAATCAATTACTAGCAACTTTGATTATAATTATCCATAATTTAATGCCTTCACTTACATGATCATGATTCAAACCTTAAAAAACATGCCTCCTTTTAAATTATTATTATCACAAATGTTATGAAATGGATCTAAAACAAAATCAAAGTTGTAGTGATACATTTATTGATAAAACCTTATATAATTAATCTTTGTCACATTAAAACTCAAAATGACCTAGTTAATGAAGACTATATAAGAAAAACACATCAACCAAGAATTATACACACCAACCACAATTAGTGTTAATCACCAATGCCTTTATTATGCTACACCATGAAAAATTAAAATACATATAAAACAATCAAAAAAGTATCCCCACTATATTAGTCTAAATGAAATTCAATTATCCCAAATATGTTCAAATGTACAACTTAGCTTAAAATGTTCAAGGAAAAGATGGGTACAAAAATACAAAATATTTTTAATGTAGTCATACCTAATATATATTGGGTGGCCTAACACTCTATGAACATGACAATGACAAATTATTCTCCCTTGGTTTTATTCATCACCAATTTAATAAAAAAAAATCACTTTATAAAAAATAAAATGACCGAATACCTATAAATATTAGCACCCACATCTACAATATTTTTGAATTAAATTCAAAGTGATATTTCTTAAAAAATTTCAAACCAAAACTATGTACTATGATCCATATTAATTCAAAAAATAATTATAACCATAGAATTTCCATTTCAAGTTATAACCCAAAGGAGATCAACTTATAAAATAATTTATAATTTTGCAAGTATCTTTTAAACTAAGGGTGGTGTATCATAAATGCATAAATTATTTATCTATAACATGTTCTAGATATTCTATGGTTAGGTTTTGAATTAAGGTTACAACATTATGGAAGGAACTATATTAATACTAACTTGTGGATACTTAAACTAGACCAAAACCATAAGATCAATAAACTAAGATATGTTACTAGACAAAAAAGATGAAAACATTATCCATTTTTTAATTATTTTGATATTCAAATATATTGATTTGTGTCATTAAAATCTCTTATAGACAAGGAGTTAAAAATGTAAAATAATAATTAATGGGAGATTATCTGATAATTAGAAGAGTTGAAAATGTAAATAGTATTTTAACATTAGGCCAACTAATAAACAAATAAACAACCAATAAACCAATTTAATTATAATCAACTATAGAAAAGAGAACAAATGAACAAGAAACTAAGAAAAGAAAAAAGGAAACATGCAAGAAAACTAAGAGACAATATTATTAACCTTGTCTGGAAGACAAATGATCTATATAAAATATTACCACTTGAAGGGATAAAAATTATCAACTATAAACTTGTGATCATAGTAACATATAGAATGTACATTAAATGTTACCTAAGATTAGTTGTAATGAATATGAGAGAGGATTAGTTAATTACATCTACACTATGATCTTAGTTTGTTAAATAAATACTTATGAACTAATTACCCTTTAGTTTAATAAATAATAAGCATTCATGCAATAAAATATTAAATAAAAACATCATGCGAGTATTAAGATAAAATAAACTAATTATACACGTCAAACATATAATACAATATCATCAGATACTAAAAATATGATTTTGTATTGCTTTAAGAAAATATCTTTTGAGGAAACATGTCTTTCATAATATAAAAGATTCACAATATGAAAATTGATTAATCAATCTTATTCATTTATTGTTATTTCTATAAAAATTATACAATCTTTTAAAAAAACCCATTAAACACTTTATTATATGAGTAGGAATAAATACCAAATATATTTATTTCATTTATTTAAATATTCAATACCTTTTTTAATAGATGACTCTATGCAATGGTTGAACACAACATGTGAATATTTTCAAATATAGTGCAAATAGGATTAGTAGCTTCTCATTTAGAGTGTGTGGATACCCACTCTAAGATCTTTATCAAGATGGACTTAGTGTAAAAAATATGAATAAGCTTGTTGTTGCTCTATGTAATGGTTTTATAAAAAATGTAAATATTTTCAAATATAGTGCAAATAAGGTTAATATATTCTCATTTATAGTGGGTGGCCACCCACTCCAAGTTATTTCTCAAGATGGACTTTATGAAAAAAATATGATTATTAACTAGTTATTACTCTATGTAGTGGTTCTACATAACATGTTACAAAACTTTTCAAATATAATTCAAATAGGACTAGTAGCTTCTCATTTATAATGGGAATCTTTCCAATCTAAGATATTTCTTAAGATGAACTTAGTGAAAAAAGGATGATTTATAATCTTTTTGTTACCCTATGCAATAGTTCAACATAAAATGTAAAGATTTTTTAATAATAAATTTAGTTCAAATAATACTAGTAACTTATAATTCAGAGTGGGTGGTCACCACTATAAGATATTTCCCAAAATGTCAAATTCATTTTTAATAAAACAACATTGAATCACAACATTACTTGTAAGTCATTTCAAATTTTGTGCATATAGTACAAATAACTATGATTGTTTTTACTATTACTATAGTTATTCTCATTTAGATTTGGTGGTCATCCACTAGAATAAGAGTAGTTAATTTATATAGATAATACAATAAATTTTATACTTTAAAATTACAATAAATTTTAATTATTTATAATAATGTTATAATATTTTACAATAATAAAATCTTGTAGTAATAATATACATATATTTAATTATAACATTCGATATAAAATTTATAATATACTATTATAATAATTGTTATATATTTATAATAATTAATATAATATTATATTTTATAATAATGTAATAATTAATACATAGATTTAATTCTAACATTAAGTATATAATATTATAATAAACTATTATAATAGTCATTCCATAAATCTTATTGTAATCAACTATAATAATGTTTAATTTATTTAAAATAATATTAGTTATATATTATTTAATCTTATACTATTGATGAAAATGTAATCATTACACTAAATATAAAATATTATAAACTAGACACCATTATAATATTTAATCATAAAATATGGAATTTAGTTCTTTTACATAAGCATGAAAGGTTTCTTCCTGGGTCATGTTACTTTGAGAGTCAACTACCATTTTCCCAATCCTACTTGGTTTGAAAGAACTTGGATCATGGAGGCTATATTTAAGTAAGGCTTGATGGCCCTCTAATACTCTTTTTATTCAAATTTGATGCATGAAACATCAAGATTTGATCGATATAGGGATAGTAATTGATTTTTATATTGTGTTTCTTGTTATTGATAGCTACAAGGTTTGAAATTTTATGGATTCAAAACCTTAGTGGTTATTAAATATCTTTTCTATGTGTTTATTTATTTAGAAATAAATCTTATAATTCATTACCTTGTTTCCATACATCAATACTTATCAGATTTTTTTTGAGGTTATCCCTTATTTTTTAAGGCTAATTTGGGTAGGAAAGGTCATTTCATCCTAGATCTATATTTACATGGTTATATCAAATGAGCCTAATAAAGCTCCTTGTATTATCTTTAGATTGGTGCTCTAACTAGAGCTATTATATTTTAGCACAATGATTTGGATTCTAAATGAAAAAAATGAGTATTAAATTCCTAGTCTCTCATGTCTCTTGGGTGTTGTGCAACTTGAAATAAGATTTTTGGTCTTGGTTTTTATTATGTTATGTAAGGATTTAAAAATAAGACTTTTGAAGTTTAATTTATGTATCCTTGATTTATTGATTACTATTTAAATAATAGGTGAGGCGCCATTGGGTGTGAGGTGTTAGTGGCCCTTAGATGCATTGGCATGATGGTTTGATTTGCACCTAAAGTAGTTGGTGTAGTGGATCAATGTTAGGGGTTTGATTGGCCCTATTTTTTAATATGGGTATCACGTATTTTATATGGATACATGGATAACATTAATTTCCCCATAAAGGATGGAGTTGGAAATTCAAGGTATCTTATTTGGTGGATCTCAAGGTTAATATAATCATTGAAGTTCACAAATATCTATGTCCATCCTATGGTGACCTAGTTTCATGTATGTTGTGTGTTTTCCTTATTTATCTTTTAGGTTTGATGTAGTTTAATATTTTAATTTGCGAAAGGCGTGTTCATTTTTTTTTATACATCATAATTTATCTTATTAATATGGGGAGGAATTTTCTAATAATTTGTTGAAATTTTCTTCATGTTAGTTTAGTCCTTGACTAGGGGGGCCTATTTTAATTAATTATTTATAAGTCCCATTGTTATATATTTTGTAGTTGCTGATATAAGGATACAATCAAAAACCATTTTTAGGAGGTGTGAATCAATACTTTAACATCCATTTTATGCATTGAGTTTATTTGTTGGTTGTTTTATATGTTAGTTGGATGCTGATTTATCATTTGGGCTGCTATGTCCAATTGTTTGTAAATTAAATCTATTGAATATCTTATTAAATCTATAATAGGTTTAGGGGCCTATCCAAACCCTTTGTTCCTATTCATATCTCTAGCTTCAAATTCATTTTTCTAGTTCATATTCCTAGTTTCAAAAGTGTTTACCCATACCAAATAAATAATAATAGCTCAAAAAATATTCTACTAAAAAAATTATAATAAATTCAATTTATTTAGATAACAATAATTTACATTAAAATAAACTCTCAATAATATTAATGGTCATGCAATTATTACATTCAACCATAAATATTACAACATAGCGCATTGTGATAATGCTTTACACAATAATCTATTTAAAATTATAATAGTGTTCATGTAATTAGAAAAAAATAAAGCTTTAAGTAATATAACACATTCAATCATTAGTTTATATAGACTTATACTTAAAAATTAAAATAAATTTCAATTATTAAAAATAATCTTTTAGTTTATAATATTTTAAACTTCTAAATTTAATCGTATACATATATTTAATTCTACCATTAAATCTAAAATAGTATATTATACCATTATAATCATAGATATATAATTATAACATTTAATATAATTTATAGTTTACATAATGTAATCGTATAATAATAGGATACATATTTTTAATTCCAACATTTGATATAAAAACTTATGTTATACCGTTTTAATCATTGTAAATCAATAAATAGTATTGTACAATAATATAATAAAGTTCAATTTATTTAAAATAATAATAGTTATGTAATGGGTTGTTTGGTCTAAGATCTCATTCTCCCAAAGGCACCTAGTATATTAAGTGCATTGGGAAAACTCAGGGAACAATTAGTTAACTTTCATCATCTAGATTTAGGATTGATACTGACACAATCCAAGGCATGAGCGAAAGGTATTGGGATCCATTAGATAGCCTATTAGGAATAGATCTTCAAGAGATGCAATGCTGGCATCTAGGGTCTAATTATTACTTTATCACTTAACGAAAATCTTATTCTTGACTACTAAACCCTTTCAAATTAATTTACCACCCAATACCTACTTTGCTTTACTTTGTAATTTGTAAATAAAGGGAAAAGGATCACTAGATAATAAACAAACATTAAAAGATAAGGAGGGTAAAGAAGAAAATTAATAACTTTAGGTCATAAAATAATATCAATGCTTTAGAACCAAAGACATTTACAACAATAGTTTTACTACTCTATGTTGAGTTTCACAAAATCTCAAGATTCAAACACACATGAAAGATGATGAAAGGGTAGTAGTTAGTTATTAATCCCAAAATATTTTTATAAATAATCACATATAGGACCCATCATTAAACACAAATTTATGAGGGTCTAGGGTAAGTGAACTTATTCAAGGATAAAATTATTGCATCCCAAATCTCATTCTAATTAGTGCAAAAACTTGTAAAAAGCACATGTTTCAGTTATTTAACACTAATATTACTTAGGGAATTAGATAATTTTGGAAGACATTCATGAGTTAAAAACCCTATCAGCAAAAAAATAAAAAAACTTATATTAATTTATATATTGTTGAATTACAAAAGTGTCCCCTAAACAAAGAGACACACAACAACATACATAGAATATATATGGTACCCACCTCCTAGTATCAAAACTTATCACTCCTAACCATCATTCCCATAAGTAGTTACAATAAATCACTAAGCACAAAAACTTTTAGAATAGACAATACAAATAATAGAGTGTATGGTGGCATGTTGGCATATAATTCACTTAGGTACATAGAGATAATTAGCTTAGCTTGATGATGGATAATTTCATAGTTAATTTTAAACACCTTAATGAGATTCCAATGATTTATATATGAGGTTAAATTATTGATCAATATTTTTTAGGTTGATAGGCTGCTCTTATAAGAGAATTTTTTCTTGATTCAACGTCATATTATGTGCCTTGAGAGGATATTCAAATGATGCCTTCACTACATTGACCTAGATGATGATCTTTGTAAACTAGGTGGTGAGATCTAAGATAAATTTAGATCTATTCTTGTTGTTTCTCACAACATTTCTCCTCATATCTTCATTGAGATGTGTGAAGTGGACCCAAAATTCATCTGACCCAAGTAAAGTGCCGTTTGAGTGAAATAGAATAGTGATGATCACTTCCTTGAAGTAAGTATCTAGTACCTAATATTCTCTAAGGACCTGATGGTAGCTATAGATTAGTTAGAAAATATTCATGTAGTTTTTCATGACCTCCACAAAATTTTTATATAAACTCAAGTATATGATGGGCATCATCAATTATAGGAACATACCATTATGAATTATGGTAGCCACCTTATTGCACTTGTCCACATGAATCCTTCCATCCAAGTAAGTTTGATATATTTGGATAAGATATTTAATTTTAGAGAGATTATTTACTTTTGGAGAGATCTTTACTCACTTAATCAATGAAAATGAATAACTATGCAAGTGTTGATATTAATATCCCAATGAATCTTATAGGGAATGGACTTCACTAGAGACTCAATAGTCCTAAATTCTCCTTAATATACTTCCTCTAGTTTTTAGAGAGATCATTAGTGGCCCAAAGCACTCAAGATAAGTCCTTAGCTACATAATATTCTTCACTTTTATTCCTCACTTTGGTGAGGGATATGATATCATGTTTGGCCCTCCCCACCACAGGGATCCCTTCCTATGTAATAGTATGTATGAACACCCTTTTCATCCTCCCTAACTCCCAATCAAAATGTAACTATAAATATGTGTCCCTATGTTAGACCATATTTGGTATCTATGTACCTAAATATAAAATGTATATAATCCATCCATCACCAACTATAACTCCTAGGGTGGTGGAAAATAATACATGAGGGGTGGTGACAACTCAAGTGTAAGGTGGAAGAAAGGATGAATAATGAAAGAGTGGAGGGATCATAAGGAATGGGATTTAAAATAAAGGGGGAAGTGGAAATGATGATATAGGTGGATACATATGGGAAAATGGAGGAATTACTAAGGATGAGGGTTAAGGGAAGACATGATATTTCCATTGGTGTAGGATCATGATCCCTAAGCTCTAATAATACTTGGGATTTAGATATTCAATGCCAATGAAAATATTGGTTAGTTAAAGAAAAATCCTTGGGTTCCTAGATTGATGGATTGAGGGGTCCAATAAGGATCCAACGACACTATGGGATAAGGTATATGCTTCCAAGTATAAATCAATCTCTACTTCTTCTTTGGTCTCTTACTCAAGTTTGTCTGTAATGCAAACACTGAGGAAGTAGTAAAAGAAGCCCTTAATGAATCTTATGGGGGATAAGTGGATATTTCTAAGCCTATTGATATTTTTATCTACATAATCACATTACATCCAAAACCCTAACAAAGACCCCCCTTTATTTTTGAGAGAAAACCATTATACCCTTCAAAAAATCCATTTTTCATTTACATCATAGAATCTAGAACTCTTGATGCAATTTTCACCACTACAAATTAATTTATGGGTTTTGAGTCCTATGAGGAAAAAAACCTAAATTCCATGGAATCCATAACTCCCCATTCACTTTTCATGTTCTCAAATTTTCAAAATGCATGGCAGGCTCTAAATCCCACCATGCAACCATCTGATAGAATCTAAAACTCAATATACACATTGCATATTCTTATAATGTGCAAAGTGCATGATGGGATATAGATCCTATTGAACAGTAAATCTTCCTATGAAATGTGGACCTAATTAAAGTAGGTCTAACCTTAGTCAGACCACCTTAGCCTTTTCTCATAGGAAGTGGAGCCTAGAGTGTACATTACATGTTTTTACAATGGGCAAAGTACACACTGAGCTTCATTCCCTAATAACTCATTAAACCATCCATGAAGGGTAGACTTGCTTTAAGTAGGTCCAACCTCCACCAAGACAAATTTAATCTCTTCCAAAAGAAGTTGAGATTGAAGTGCACATTACATGTTTTTCACAATATGCAAAGCGCATGATGAACCCTACCTCATTTTGAGCCATTTCAAGCTATGAAGAGTGGAACTATTTCAAAAAATTCCAACTTCTGATATATACCACCATTACTTTCATTAATTATAGGGTTTTTCATATATAATATAAGTCTTTTACAAAGTATTATCATTGTTTAAAGTTGATAATACATTTGTAGAGCTCTAGTCACCTACACCCTCATAGATGAGCCTTAATCCTCGTGCATATGAACTGTACCTCAAGCAAAAATGACTACAAAATTTAAAGGCACATCACCTACATGAGTAGAATGGTACCCCCTTGTTTTTATTTTTGCTTCAGGTTTCCATTTCCTTAAAGTTTTTTATTTCTCATGTTTTTATCATTTTATTTTTGGCATTTTCATTAAAAAGTTTGGTTTAGGGTTTGTTTCTTACAAGTATTATAAAATATTTTTTTGCATGTCTAGGGTAGTCCAAGTTAATCTAAGGTTTTGAAATCTTCACCTTGAGGGTGTTTTCATCCCAAATTTTTTATTTTCCTTCTTGTTTTTTGTAATTGAAATCTCAAAATTTAACCTAGCTAAACTGAATATTACTAAGCATCTACTTCCTATTCAAAACCCAAAGAATATTCCATCTAATATTCCTTTCATCCACAACATCCCTATAGACACTAGACATGTTCCAATCACCCTTGACATCCATAGATATTCTATTTCACCATGGATAGTGGACATGCCTCAAGCACCTCCCACTTCCACCAAGAACCCAACATCCTTGAAACACCATGGAAGGTGGACCTACCTCAAGCACATCCCACCTATATTAGATATTCTTAAGTCACACATACCATGCATATTAGACATGCTTAGAACACCTCCATGTTTTACTAGAAGGAACAAGTGAACCATACAACAATAGTTTCTACCAACTTCCATAATTTGTCACTTAGAGGATTCTTTTATATAATCTCCATGTCTCCTAAAGATATGAATTTCAAATCTAAGGGTCCTAAGGTAGATTCTTGTCTAGAATCCAACCTCCTAAAAATTGGTGATATAGATTTAGGTCATATTTACCTAGAAGAATTTTGGGCTAGAATAGGGTAAAATTTCAAAAATGACTAGATATAGAGTATTTATGACTCTAGACTTACATAAGTTGTATCCTTCCCCCTAATGATTTATAGTCTTGAATTGATTTTGATAATGGCTCAACATTATGATCCTGATAAGAGACAAGTGTATAATGATAAGGGAGAAAATATTTTAGAACTTGACTCTAACTACATCAACTTAGTGTTTTTTATTCTTGAGTTTGAGAGTTATTTGTATATCACTCCCAAAACATTTATATAGTTATACAAGGAGAAGAGATATGGATTCCAAAAGATAAAAAATTAATGGCTCAAGGCCCCTAAGCACTCCTCCACTAGATTTCCCAAGATAATATAAATGTTTGATTTTATAAAGGAGGTGGGAGATGTTATAACATTGCTACATAGAGTCACTCATAGTCCTGATGCTTAGTGATATGAATAATGGATGTATTAGTATATTTGGACTATACAAAATAATAAGAAATATATACATTGGGCATAATTAATTATTGATTCTCTCCATTAGCAGTTATTGGAGGTTGAAACCTAAAATAAAATTACATTACCTCATATGTTGTTTTATTTTGGCTAAGGGAAGATTGTTTCTAGGTCTCAATGTTGTTCTTAATGAAATAATAAGAGTGTACAACTACTACCTTGACCTTACCCTTCAAGCTAGTAAGAAAAAATTTAGAAGAGTTAATGACGATTTCATCTACAACATCATCACCATGTTTGATTCAAAACTTAAGCGGGAGAGGTTCTCAAGGGAATCAAAGGACAAAATCACTAAATAGGGATTATTCTTTATACAATTCCCCACATATTCCTACATTAGGGAAATAGGCTTCAGCGGTTGTCCCTTCACCCTCCCCTAGTACTTAAGTGATAAATGGGCATTTTTGAAGTTGGTGTGGAAAATAGAATAAACCCATAATATCTTATTCGATAGACACAAGGTAAGGATTCATTTCTTTATTTCTGTTGGTCATTATACATTTCAAACTCTTTTGAAGTCCATATGTGTAGAGGTAGAGATGAGCCATGTAATATTGATGAACCTAGAGTCTAAGCCATATTTCAACCCATACAATAAAATCACCAATGCATTAGAAATGGTATCATATGAACATTTGACATACTATGAATATTACTAGGAGAATTGTGATGATAAAGAGATAGTGAGAATGAGGGACTATTCAAGAATGTCTATACAAAAAATAAAATATTATGATCTAGATCATATCCCTGATGACTTAGAGGATGATGCTTCCTAAGTGGATATACTATACCTCACCTAGGTCATTGTGAAACCCCTACCCCCAATTAGGTGGTTAGTTCTTGAGTCATTTTATCTCTTTGATATAATAACCCATGTCATCAATAGGATTATTAATTAGCTAAGTAGTAAATGAGTGCAAGTTATAATAAAAACCATATGAGTTAAGGAAAATATCTTGAAATTAAAAATAAAGGGCATTACACCAATAATGGAGGGCGCTAGTGAATCAATAATGGGACTTGAATAGAAAAAGAAGTGGAAAGCAAATATTACGTCTAGGAAAGGAGAAATAAGGAAGGAAGGGGAAGCTACAGGTGAACCCATAGATATTTGAATAGAAGAGATAACACCAACAAAACTAGGATATACTACTTTGGATCCTATAACACTAGTTCCTATAACCATTATTCCCCCTTCTCTTACTCCTATAGTATAGGAGGCTTCAACACTTCTACCAGATGCCTCCCCTCCTCAAGTATCCTAGGTTCCCATTGTATCACAAATTTTATTTCCTCTCCCTCTATTCATCCTAACTTCATATACCACTCCACTCACCTCAATAAGCTAGGTGTAACTAGAACAAACAAGTCTAGTGATCACTCAATGTTTCCCTACAGTGGGAGTCCAAACTTCTACTTCACTTTCCCTTCTTCCCACTTCTCCTTCCCCATTCAATCCACTCCCACTTTATATTCCACTCAAAATTCCTTCCATTTCATCACTATTTATCCTCAACACCACTCAATAGTACATTACCTTAGAATTAGTTATCTTGACTACCATCTTATAAGCCACTTCAACTTCTAGAATGAGTAATGTTCCCTTTTCCTCTCAACCCACCATTTTCACCTCACCAACCCTAAGTGGCTCCACACACCTAATTGACACATTTAGTGCCTTGGCTTCCACCCTTCCACTAGTTACTAAAATTAACATCCCCCACTTTTACTTTTCCTACTTCCCCCATTTCCACTATTTCCTCCATACCATTAGTTGATCTTGGAGAAACTCAAACACTTGGTACAATAATAAGTTTGCAAGATATTGGTGAGGAGAAGCCTACATCAACACCTTTTAAGTTGTTAATAGTGTCATCTTCCAAATATTCCTCCTTGATCATAGTGTTAATTAGTGTAGCTACATCATCTATAAATTCTTTGGTGACCATGTTAGATACACAAAAGGTTGCCCCTAGTTGGTTAGCCTGATCAGTTATTAAAAAGAGAAAGATAATGATTAACCCTACCAATATGGAATTTGGTATGTTATAAGTTAATAAGAAGACACAATATACTCCCAAGACCTTGTTAAGAATATTCACTGATGACAAGGGAGAGACATATATGGTATTTCACTTCCTCCACTAGATAAATCAAATGGAGATCTTATGGTAGCAGATTATTAGGTCTCTCATATACACCTTGGTTGACAAATAAGAGAAGGGATCGAGCATGATGTACATTCAGGTATCAAATCTCTTTTCCATAGAATTGAAAATGACAAAGCCACCAAGGATGAACTTAAGAGGAAAGTTGATTTGTTGACTAATGGACTCAACAAATTCATAAATCCGAATGGAACATTGTAATAACCATAAGTAGTGTAGTAAGTTAGTTTGGATTAAGATATAATTGATTTCATATGAGAGATTTCTCACATGACAAGGGTTACAAAAGAATGTTTGGAGGAATTAATTACAAGTGGAAATAGGGCCCTCATAACATTGTTATAACATTATGGTATTATCACAGAGAGAAATGAAAATTTGAAAGCAAAAATTAGTATCTATGAAGAGGAATTCCAAACTTTGAACATGTATTATCCAAAGTTGACAACCTTAAAGTCAATAGATATGGATACCCTCATTGCTAAGACTATATTTAAGAACTCTATTGAGCATGAGAAATTACATAAGCCTACCCAATTCTTGATAAGAATATTGACCATGTCTACTAAGCAAGCCAAAGAGGCTCATGATAAAATTATTGATGTTTTATATGATATTGATGGCATGATGAATTTAATGTCATGCCGAGCACTAGATGATACCACCTATCTCTTCAAGGCAGAACAAGTTTAGGAGAATTTTAAGGAAATACTTGAAAAGGAGTCTAGCAAAGACACAATCTTTGTCTTAAGTTCAATCTATAGGTTTATAAACTATGAGAATGCAATTGATCAAATGAGAACTAAAATGTAGGGTATTAAGGCTTTCTGAAGAGAGTTATTTGATGTACAAGAAGACTGTGTAACTTATAACATTTCTTATTATGGGATAGATGAAGAATGAATACAAGAAATATTTAAGGACTTTGATTCATAATTAGATAAGATGCAATAAAAAAGTGATAAGAAAGCTAAAGCTATTTTGAACAGGATTAAATTTTCCATCTCTTGTAGATATTTTAAAATCTTGCTATTATGTGTATCTTCATTTTTTAGACATTATAATTGTAATTTGTAAATATAAAGTGAAGCTATGTATTTTTTATAACTCTTTTGAGAAAGATAAAAACATATACTTTTCACTTTATATCTTTTAAATGTGGAAATACAAAAATAAAGTTTCAAATTACACTTTCTATTTTAATTAATGTGAAATGAAAAGGTGCAAAGTCATAAAAAAATTAAATGCTCCATTTTGGTAAAAATTGGTAAAGTCTTGGATATTTAAAAAGTCTCACTTTAGTCCTACACACTAGGGTTTGCATGAGAAGAAGTTTGAAAATTTATTTTTAATATTATCTTTCATTTGGAAAAAGACAGTCATTTTTAGCACTGCTTTTTACATAGAGAGTTGTTTCCAACCATCACCTAAGGATCCTTGCATGAAGATCTCTAACTATGCTAAGACCACTTCTAGAATCATGGCTAGCTCTTACATGACATTTTATAGCCATTCCACAAGTTAAAAAATGTTGGAAATAGAAGAACTCACCTTTTTACATGATAGTTTTAGATTTGCATGATCTCCTTTAACTGGGCATTCAAGTTTTGTTAACTACATATCATCTATGAGATATTTTGTATAAAAATGGATAGACCCCATAGCGTAATATATATTTAATTTTTAGTAATATTTTTATGCATTTTGAATGTATTTGCCACAAGTTTTAGCATTTAGAGAGGAATAAAGTTGAGTTTTACCATTTTGTTTTTAAAATTTATGTGTCTTTCTAGTTATCTAATTATTTGTGAAAGTTTTATATTTTATTTCAATCTCAAGAAAATTCATTTGTGGTATTTTTCCCTCTTGATAGTATTATTTAAAATAAATATCTTTTTCCCTTTTTTGAAGAATAGCTAAAATACTACCTCTGGTTTCAAATTTGCAAATGTCTATGCTTAAAAATAATCTCAATCTATTTTATTACCTATTGTGTTTTCCAATCAATCATTTAGATCCACTACATAAATTTGGTGCAATCACCATATTTCTAGTTTTCTACAAATTTCAATTCTTCAACCCTTTTCCCATTAAAACACTATTTTATGATGCAAAAATCACTAAATATGATATTTTCACAATGATGATATCTTATCAGTTTGCATTAGATTTTAGTGAAATAAAGCCATCCTTATCTATAGATTAACCTCAAATTTCTAAGGTCCCATAGCTTTGGAGCTTTATTCATAATTTCATTAGGCACATACACAATAAGATACAAAATTAAGATAGGTACAATCCTATGTGATAAAAGTTTTTGGTAGACTTGGTGGGACCCAAAAATTACATAGAGATTGATGTTATTCTCATCAACTATTGTACAATTTTCATTCAAATATCAAATCACCTAGCGACTCCACTAACACATAGACTCAAGAGTTCAAAGTGACATATGCCAAGAAAACAAATAAGATCATCTACCAAAGGTAAAAGGGCTGATTTCTTAGAACTATCATTTCCATCAAAAAAGAGAACAAAATCAATCACCCCTCAACCTAAGGTATATCTTATATTTTTATTCCCATCCCCTTTAGTCACCTTGATCAACTCTATATCCACCATAATGGCTAGAAATCATAATTTTGTAGATTTTAATATAGGTAGTCTAATCATTTGGTCCAACATGATGATATACCAGTCTCAACCTTAAAAAGTATACCATATTTTACTAGTGAAACTTCTACCACCACTTTAGAACATATACAAGACATTGCTAACCTCTCTCAATCCATAACATGGTCAAAGACAATTTTGGAATCAAACTCCTAGTCTCTACTTTTAAGGGAAAAGATTTATAGTGGTACAAAGGTCACCCTCCTACCTTAATCCATGTTTGGGATGAGTTAGTCACTATAATTTGTTCCCATTTTGAGTACAAGTGTGATCACCTTTCCTCAATTGAATAGTTGACTAATATATAATAAGATCCTCATGAAAAAATGGATAACTTCAATTACCTCTTCTAGAAGACCTAGAATATAATTCCAATCCTAGTTAAATTGACAATAAATAACACCTTCTTATATTACCTAAAATCACTTATAGTGTTATAGTTATGATGATTCATTCAATGGGTGGTAACAAACTTCCTACAGCTTATGATATTGTAATAGGGGTTGAGAATTATTTGATTCAAAATGAGAAAATTGTGCTATAGCCCCTAATGCCTCTATTTATAGAAATAACCCCTATTCCTCAAACTGTACATTTTATAATCCATATTATGAATAAGGTACCTACTTTAAGTCTCATGCATATATATAAATTACATGAGGTCAGATCATTACTCAAAAATTTTGTAAATGAGTTAGTGGTGATGAAAAGGTAGAAAGCCCGAAACCATAAACCTTTTTAGCCATCTAACCTTACATATCAAGGGAATAGGAAACCCTAACAAGGGGATAGGAAACCATATCAAGGTAACAACCAAGAACAAGGATAAAATGCACAGTCAATACCTACAAACACTTATTCATTATTGACACCTAAATCTTATAAATCTATTATCTCTATTCAAAATAACTTAGCTCAAGAATACAAGTGGTGTTATCCATGTAGTTTAACCCATTATAAGAATACATTTCCCAATGATGTTATTAGTCAAGCCTTGATTGTTAAAGGTATATCAAGTATGTAATACCAATAGGAAGGGTTTATTTCAAAATAATCAAAAACATAAGAACCTACTCAAAGCAAAGAAACTCTTCCAAATTGGTAAGAGGTGATTTCAATAGAATAAACCAAGATGAAGCATTTTTTAATTATGGAAGCCCCATAGTAGCTAATACACATTCCAAAAAAAGAGTGATAGAAGTTGATCAACCCCATAAATTAGACCAAGCTTCAACTTTCAAATAAATAATTAAACCAAGAAAGAGTAATACAATGCAAATACCACCCTTCATACCTACTAATCAATTCAAGGCAAAGGTGTCCATTCCAAATCTTGTAAAGGAAGATGTGGTCCCTATAAAGGTATCGACAAAAGTTATTAATAACCATTATAGCATTGATAATCAATTGAAGAAGACTAATTTTAATGTCACTATGTGGGAAGCCCTATCTATACTAGTACAAAGGGACTTACTATAGGAGGCCTTGAAGAATATATAGATATTAGAGAAGGTTCTATCCTGGGGGGATACAACTAAAATAAATCTATGTCGACCTTAAACTGAAAATAAAAAAATAAAAAATGGTAAACCTCCTCCCTTTTACCTTTCACTTATAATAAGGAAGCATTTGGTACATAATTACATAGTGGATTAAGGGGCTAGTAGTTCTATGATGCGTAAGGAAATAGTTGATGCTCTAGTTATAAAATATACATCTATTAATAAATGGGTAGTATAACTAAATGGGACTATTGTTCAAATAATAAGAATTATAAAAGGACTATACTTAACTATTCATGATATCCCTAATCTTTTAATTACTCAGGACATTTTAGTCATAAACTTTTTCTCATACTTCACCATTTATCTACCAAGAGATTCCATTACAAAAATGGTAGGATAACTATCTGAAGATTGGTCTCATACACTACTTAAAATGAGATATCAAACTAGAGTAAAAATAAGATCGAAACCAATTGTGAATGATCATATCAAACCATATAATCCTACTCCTCCCTTAGAGATAAAATTTACCTTTCAAGATCAAAAGGAGAAAGAAATGGATCAAGAGAATGTGACACCTATAGAAAAAGTCCTAGACTCTCACTTTGATGAGTGGGAATCAACCCTACAATTTGATCGTTATGACTACATATAAGAAATAGGGTTTGGGATGTATTTTATTCATGAACAAGATGCAATCATCCCAAATTTAGTAAAACTAGCTAAGCATCTACAACGGATGTGGTAGTTATATTTTGATGGTTTAATAAGTAGAAATGATGCAAGTGCAAGTTTCACATTGATATCTCCACACAAATAAAGTTACTTCTATTCATTTAGACACCGATTCAACTATACCAATAATGTAGATAAATATGAAGCATTGATTCAAGGCCTCTAGTTGGATAAGGATAGAGGAATCAATCTCTTAAATGTATTTTAGGATAGTGAACTCATCATTCACCATGTAAAATCAAAAAGTGTGACCAAAAATAGTTTGCTAAGGTCTTAAAAACATAGGGTTTAGGACCTACTAAAGGACTTCACCATCTTGAATTTTCAAGTAGTACCAAGAACATAGAATATGGATGTTCATCGAATGGCTTCTATTGCATGTTAGTATAATTTACTAGTTGAAATAGTAATGAAAAAGAAATAGAAATGGAAAACAACTAGAATGTAAAACTAATTATAAGGCCTTTTATCCTCAATAGGATAATTAACTGGCAGGTATTTGGTTTTGATAAATAGATCATGAAATTTTTAAGAGTAGAGGCTATGTTTTTTATAAATAAATCAACTATGACTGTAATACCAATATGGAAATTAGATCATACAATTGAGAATGAATAAAATACCTATGGGTCTCGTTATAAAATAAAATATATTTAACTCAAATGACAAATTTAAAAGTGAGAAAAAGAATATTACCATCAATGAAGAAGATTACAAACCTATCACTATATTGAAAGGCAAGTCACTTAAAATAGGTAGGATATGTGATATTTTAGAGAAAATTGATTTTGTTAAATTATGTTGAGATTTTGATGATAATTTTTCTTGGAGTTATCATGATTTAAGAGGGTTTAACCCAAGTTTAGTACAACATAATATCAAGTTGGATCCAAATACAAAACCTATCAAGTAAAAATAGAGATCCATCAATCTAATGATTGAACCCTTGATGAAGAATAAACTCTCTAAGTTGATAGAGGCTAATATAATATTTTTGATCAAAAATTAATCTTGGGTAGTGAATCTAGTCCTTATTATGAATAAGAATGGTTAAATACATCTATGCATGGATTTTAGAGACCTAATTAAAGCATCATTAAAATATCACTATCATCTTCCCCCTACAAAATAAATTCTATAGATAATATTAGGATCTAAGATATTTTCACTTTTGGATGTTTATTTAGGTTCTAATCAAATCTTGATATAAGAATTAAACCAATTTAAGATTACCTTCACTAGAAAATGGGGCACTTATGTGTACAAGACGATGCCATTTAGTCTGACAAATGTAGGGGTAACTTTTTAGAGAGATATGGATATGACATTCAAAGTTTTGATAAATTATATAATCTTAATATAACTAAATGATATCACATTCTATTCAAATCACATTGGTGCACATCTCAATCACTTGAGAAAGATTTTTGAAATATATAGATAATTTGGTGTATCTCTTAATTTGAAGTGCATGTTTGTAGTATATGAAGCCAAGTTACAAGGACATATAGTGTCCAAAGAAGGTCTTGTAATAGACCCTATACAAGTTAGATCCATATCTATATTAGCATTTCCAAGTCATAAAAAATGGTTACAAAGCTTCCTTAGGAAAATTATCTTTGTGAGGAGATTTTTACCAAATTTTTCATCCTTGGCCAAACCCCTTATTACAATGTTAAAGAAGGGAAATATTTTTAGTTGGATGCAGGTTGGGAAAGAAAAATTTGAATAAATAAATCAAGATATCTCCCAAGCCCTCACCTTGTTAAAACCAAACTATGAGAAACATTTTATCCTCTATGCATTCGGAGGGAAGGGCAGTATCACAATTATTCTAACTTAGCACAATAATGAAGGATTGTAGTAGCTAATATATTTCCTTATCCCATCTTTGAAAGGTTATGAGGATAATTATATATTTATATAAAAAAGTGTATGTAGTACTTAAATCACTTAATAAATTTAGGCATATGCTCTCCAATAACAAAGTACATCTAATGGTTAGTCACCAAAGTGTCAAATAATTTTTATTGAGTAGGAATATAAATGAAAAATGAGCAGGATATATCACTAAGGTCATGGAGTATGATGTAGATATCATGATTACAAAGCTGGTCAGAGGCAAAGGACTTTCCAAGCATCTTGCTACTAACATCAAAACTACTAAGATAGTATTTGATATAGTGTACACTCAAAATATACCTCATCTAGAAAATCTCCACCCTTTTAATATCTATATTCAAGGCATGACCCATTTCCTATAGATTGGTAAATACCCTTATGACTTTTAGAAATCAAATAAGAGGTATTTTTGACTCTAATAAATCCCTTATGTCTTTATGGATGAAATTTTATTTTGAAAATATTTGAATGGAGTATTTTTAATATGTATTAATCATGACCAAATCCTCAAAGTGCTGAAATCATTTCATGATAGACCGACATGAGGATAATTTTTGGTAAGAACTATGGCCATAAAAGTAATGAGAGGAGGCTACTATTGGCCTATGTTATTTAAGGATACTCACAAGTGTGTAAGAAATTATGAAAAGTGTGCTTACTTCATGAGTAAGTAAAGGCTAGATGTACTTCCTCTCAAACCAATTCAAGTAGATCAACCATTCACCTAATGGGGATTAGACTTTATTAGTATGATCAATCCACCATCAAGTGTAATACAAAAGTGGGTTATTATAGAAATATATTATTTAAAATTATGGATTGAGGTAGTTGTTGTAAAATATTTACAAAAATATCCATTTTAGATTTTATGGACTACATAGTTTCAATGTTTGGTGTTCCTCACACCATCATATCCGATAATGCTAAGGAATTTATGGGCTCTCATGTTAGTGAATGGGTTGTAAATAATAATGTGTACCTGAGTAGATATTTAAATTATTACCCATAAGGTAATGGAATAGATGATTCCACCAACAAGAATTTAATTTGAATCATTAAATTAACTATGGAATATAACCAAAAAATATAGCATACAAAACTGAGACCAATAGTGTGGGTTGATAGAATTACACCAAAGAGAGCAATTGGTAATTCTCCTTTTATGTTGGTCTATGGAAGGTAATCCCAAGTGCCACTATCAACCAAGCTACCATCTTTGGATCTCAATCACAAGCTAGACATGATTGAAAATGATGAGATGATGGTAAGACTGGTTGAGCTCATTGAACTTGAAGAAATCAAGCATCAATCAATGAAAGTCTTGGAGGAAAATTAGGTACAAGTAAAGAAGACTTTTGATAAAAAGGTAACTATGATAAGCTTTAATGAGGGAGATATGGTCCTGAAGTGGGATGTAGATAAGGCAAATCCAAGCCTACATACCAAATTTGATACAATACAAAGTGGTCCATACATCATCACTAAGTGCAAATAGACTAACACATTTTATCTCTCTAAGATTAATGGTGAAGAACTAACAATCCTAGTTAATGGTATATAGTTCAAAACTTGATTTTGAGGTAAGGAATTATTCTAGATTAGATTGTATTTTCAATAAGTTCTTTTGTCACATGTCTCAGTCTTTAATTATTGTTCTTTGGTTTATTTTCATATTTGGTTATCTATTTTAATTTCATGTCCTAACAAAACCAAATTTATCTCCCCTTCTTAGGTCATAGTTTTGTTAGAGTAAGGTTGATTGCATGCTCAATGTCTTAAAAGGACAATGGATTCTAATAATTAGCAAATAATCATCCCATAGAGGTCACCAAAGATGTTGAGATTTTTGTCACAAAAATCTCATTACATATAGAACCTTAAGGCAAATACCCTTTGTTTTTTAGAGAAAACCCTTAACCCTCTAGAAAATCCATTTTCCCTTGACCTCATGGAATCTACAACTCTAGATGGAATTTGTACCACTACAAGTCACTTCATAAGTTTTCGGTCCCATGAGGCACCAAAACCCAAAGTCTATAGAATATGGAACCCCCCATGCAATTTGAATATTCTCAAACATGAAAAATGCATGATGGGTTCTGAATCCTATCACAGACCCATCTAGTGGAATCCAAAACTCAATATACACATTATAGATTTTTACAATGTGTAAAGTGTATGATGAGCTTTGGATCTCAATAACCATTAAATATCATTGTGGAAGGTGAACTTATTTCAAATGGGTCCAACCTTTACCAACCCATCTTAGAATTTTCTTATGCGAAGTGGGGATTAGATTACACATTATATGTTTTTATAATGTGCAAAGTGCACATAGAGCTCTATTCCTTACTAATTCATTAAACCATCCATAGAGGGTGGACCTAATTTAAGAAATTCCAACTTCTACAAAGCTAAATTTAAACCCTTCCATGGGAATTGGAGATCAAAGTACACATTTCACATTTTTCACAATGTGAAAATTTCATGACAAACCTTACCTCATATTGATCCATTTAAAGCCATGGAGAGTGAACCTATTTCAAGAAGGTTTAACCTCCACCAACTACCATTATTACTCAAATTAATTATAGGGTTTTATCTATATAGTCTAGGTCTTTTTCAAAGTATTATCATTATTTAAAGTTGCTAATATTTTTTTGGAAATTTGGTTACCTGCACCCTCAAAGTGGAACCTCCAGCCTCATGCATACAAACTTTACCTCAAGTAAAAATGATTGTAAAATTTCAAGTCATGTCACCCATGTAAGTAAAATGGTCCCCCTTGTGTCTATTTTTTCTTCAAGTTTCCATTTCCTAAAATCTTTTGAGTTCTCAAGTTTTTTCATTTTATTTTGGGGTATTCATTGAAAAGTGTGGTTTAGGGTTTGACTCTTTGAAGTATTGTGAAAGACAATTTTATGTGTCTAGGTTAGTCTAGTGTAATCTAAGGTTTTTAAGTCTTCACCTCAAGGATTTTTTCATCCCAAACTTTTTATTTTCCCTATAGATTTTTTGCAATAAAAATATCAAAATTTTGCCTAGCCAAATTGAATATTCCTAAGCATATACTTCTTATTCAAAACCTAGAGAATATTCCCTCCAATATTCCTTTACCCCAAACATACCAACAAAAATTTGATGTGTTGTAATGACCCTTGACCTTTGTAGATATTCCATTAAACTGTGGATAGTGGACATGACTCAAGCATCTCCCACTTCCATCGATAACCCAACATCCTTGAAGCACCATAAGAGGTGGACCTACATCAAGCACATTGCACCTCTATTGAATATTATTATTTCATATGCATCCTATATATTATATGTGCTAAGAATACCTCCAAGTTATACTAAAAGGAACAAGTACACCATACAATAATAGTTTCTACCAACTTCCATAGTTGGTTACTCAAAGGATTTTTCTATACTCTCCATGCCTACAAAAGAGATGAAGTTCAAATCTAAGGTTCCTAACGTAGCTTCTTGTTTAGAATCCATCCTCACAAAAATTAGTGCTACAGATTTAGGTCATTTTGACCTAGGAGACTTCTAGGCTAGAATGGGGTAAAAATTAAAAAATGACTGGATATAAAGTATTTATGACTCTGGAGTTCCACAAGATATAGCCTTCCCCATAATTATCTAAAGTCCTAAATTAATTTTGATAATGGATAAAAATTATGACCCTAATAAGAGGTAAGTGTATAATGATAAGGCAAAAAATATTCTAGACCTTGACTCTAACTACATCAACTAGGTGTTTGTTATTCTTGAGTTTGAGTGTTATTTGGATATAACTCCTAAAACATATCCATAGTTCTATGAGGAGAACAGGGATGGATGTAAAAATATAATCAATAAAAAATGGCTCAAGACCCCTAAGTACTCCAAAATATTTCACAAGATAATATATAGGTCTAATTTTATTGAGGAGGTGGGAGATGTTATAACATTGTTCTATAGAGTCACTGGTAGTCCTAATGCCTAGTGTTATAACTAATGGATGTATCAATATATTTGGAATATATGAGAGAATAATCAATATGTACATTGGGCACAATTAGTTAGTGATTCTCTCCATCAATAGTCATTGAAGGTTCAAACATCAAACAAATTTTAGATGACCTCATATGTTGTTTATATTTTGTCTAAGGGGAGACTATTCCTAGTTCTAAACTTTGTTCTTGATAAAATAACAATACTATACAACTAATACTCGGACCTCACCCTTAAAGATTTTAATCAATAGTTTATGAGAGTTAATGATGCTTTCATCTAAAAAATCATCGCCATTTTTGATTTAGAACTTAAGAGGGAAAGGTTCTCAAGGGAAGCAAAGGAGGAAATAACTAAATGGAGATCATTATTTATACAATTCCCCACATATTCCTACATTAAGGTAGTAGGCTTCAGTGGATTTCCCTTCACCCTCCCCCACTATGGAAGTGATAAATGGTCATTGTTTGAGTTGGTGTGGCAACTAGAAACAACCCATAAGATCCTATTTAATAGACACAAGGTAGGGATTCATTTCCCTATTTATATTAGCTATTACACATGCCAAACTCTTTTAAAGGATAGAGGTGCAAAGGTAGAGATGAGCCAAGTAACATTGAGGACCCTAGATTTTAGGCCATATTTTAACCCATATTGTAAAATCACCCATGTATTAGAGTTGGTATCATATGAACATGTGCCATACTATGAATATTACTGAGAGGATTGTGATGATGAAGATATGGTGAGAATGATTCAAGAATGTCCCTATATAAAATAAAATATTACGATCTGGTTCTTGTCTTTGATGACTTGGAAAATGATGCTTCTGGAGTGGATCCACCATACCTCACCCAAGTCATTATGAAACCCATACCACCTATTAGGTAGTCAATTCTTGAGTCATTTTATCTCTTTGATATGAAATCCCATGTCATTAATAGAAGTATTAATTAGCTAAGGAGAAAAGGAGTGAAAGTTACAAGAGAAACCATATGAGTTAAGGAAAAGATCCAAAAATTAAAAATAGAGGGAATTACACAATAATGGAGGGCTCTGGTGAATCATCAGCATGACATGAACAAAAAAAATAGGAAAATAAAGATAGTCTAGGAAAGGAAAGGAGAAATGGAAGGGGAAGCTATAGATGAACCCATAAATCTTTTATAAGAGGAGACAACACCAACAACACAAGGATCTACTACTTCAAATCCTATAACACTGGCTCATATAACCATTGTTCCCCCTTCTCCTAATGCTATAGTATAAGAGGTTTTAACACTTCCACTAGATGCCTATGCTCTCTAAGTATCCTATGTTCCCATTGTATCACAAGTTTTAGCTCCTCTCCCTCCATTCATATGCACTTCATCTACCACTCTACTCACCTTAATAAGCCAAGTGAAAAGAACACAAATAAGTATAGGGAGCACTTAGGGTCCCCCTACATTGGGAGTCTAAATTTCTACTTTAATTTTGCTTCTCTCCACTTTTCCTTCACCATTTAATCCACTCCCACTTTCTATTCCATTCACAATTCCTTCCATTTCATCACCATTGATCCCCAACACCACTCATTAGTATATTTCCTTAGAATAAATTATCTTGACTACCATCCCATAGGCCACTTCAACCTCTGGAATTAGTATTATTCCTTCTTACACTGAACCTACCATTTTTAACTCACCAACCCTGAGTGGCCCCACACACCTAATAAACACATTCAGTGCCTTTGCTTGTACCCTTCACTAGTTCCTAAATTCATGTCCCCCACTTCTATTGTTCTTAGTTCCCCCATTTACACTATTTCATCCATATCACCAGTTGAGCTTGGAACAACTCAAAGACTTTGTAAAATAATGGGTTTGTAAGATATTGATAAGGAAAAGCCTACACAAACACCTAAAATATCAACAATGTCATCTTTTGAGGAGTCCTCCTTGATCAAAATGTTAGTTAGTGTAACTACATCAATTACATATTCTTTGGTGACTATGTTAGATACATAAAAGATTACCCTTGGCTGGTTAGAAAAATTAGTTAGTGAAAAGAGAAAGATAATGATTAACCACAACACTTTGGACTTCAGTATGTCAAAATTCAAGATGAAGACAAAATCTACTCCCAATACCTTCTCAAGAACATTCACTAATTACAAGAGAGAGAGTTATATGGATATTGTAGTTCTCCTACTAGAAAAATTAAATGGAGATCTTGTGGTGATATATTATTATGTTTCTCATATACAAATTGGTTGACAAATAACATAAAGACTCAACCATGATGTATAGTCAGGAATCAAATCTATCTTTTAGATAACTAACCTTGATAAAGCCAACAAAGATGAACTTAAGAGGAATGTCAATCAATTAATTGAAGCACTCAACCAATTCTTAAATATTAGTGAAACATCATAACAACTAGAGATAGTGTAGCGAATGAATCTAGATCAAGTTATGATTGATTCCATACAAGAGACTACTCACATGGGAAGGAATATAAAAGAATGGTCTAAGGAACTAATTACAAGTGGTAATAGGGCCCTTAAAGCAATGCTAGAACATTATGTTATCATCATGGAGAGAAAGGAAATTTTTAAATCATGGATTGTAGCTATGTAGAGGAGGTTTAAACTTTGAAAATGTATTATATCAAGTTTATATCCATAAATCCAATAGATATGGATACCCTCAATGCTAATAATATATTAAATAACTCTATTGAGCATGAGGAATTACATAGGGATACCCAATTCTAGATAAAAATATTGATTGAGTCTATCGAGAAAGCTAAAGAGGCTCATCATAAAGCTATTGATGTTATATATGAGATTGATGGCATGATGAATTTAATGACTTGATGACCACCAGATGATACTAGATATCTCTTCAATGCAAAATAGGTTCAAGATCAATTTAATGCAATAGTTGAAAAGGAGTTTGGAAAAAACACAGTCTTCATCTTAAGTTCAGTACATAGTTTTATCAACTATGATAAGGCAATTGATCGAATGAGAACTCAAGTGTATGGTATCAAAGTTTTTTGAAGAGAGTTATTTAATGTACAAGAAGACTATGTAGATTCTAACATTTATTCATATGGTTCAGTTGAAGAATGAATATAAGCAATATTCAAGTCCTTTGATGCATACTCAGATAATCTATGAGTAGAAAGTGACAAGAAAGCTAAATCTATTTTAAATATAGATTAAATTTTCCCTCTCTTTTGAATATTTTCAAATCTTGATATTACATATAACTTCATTTTGGAGACACTATAATTTTTATTTGTAATTACAAAGTGTAGCTATGTATTTTTTATAACTCTTTTGAGAAAGAGAAAAACATATACTTTTCACCTTATATCATTTAAATATGGAAGTTTCAAATTTCACTTTCTATTTTAATTAATGTGAAATGAAAATGTACAAAGTCATAAAATCAAATTTCACACTCCCTTTTATTAAAAAGTGATAAAGGCTTGGATATTAAAAAAGTCTTAGTTTAGTCTTGTACACTAGGGATTACATGAGAAGAAGTTTGAAAATCTATTTTCAATATTAACTTCAGTTGGAAAAAGACAAAATCATTTTCTGCACCACTTCTTATATGAAGAGTTGTTTTTAGCCATCACCCAAGGAGCCTTGCATGAAGATCTCTAGCTATTCCGAAACCACTTCCATAATCATGCCCAACTCATGCATGTCATTTTCCATCCATTTCACAAGTTCATTAATTCTAGAAATAGAATAACTCACCTTTTTGCATGAGGGTTTTAGATCTGCATGATCTCCTTCAACTGGGCATTCAATTTTTGTTAACTACATATCAATTATGAGAGATTTTGTTTTAAAATGGGAAAATGCCATGGCCCAATTTATCTTTTGTTGTTAGCAATTTTTTTTTGCATTTTAAATGTATTTTCTATAAGTTGTATCATTTAGAGAGAAATATAGTTGAGTTTTACCTTTCTTGTCTTTGGAATCTCTATCTTACTAGTTATCTGATTCTTTATGGAAGTTTTATCTTTTATTTTAGTCTCAAGAGAATTCATTTGTGGTATTTTTCCCTCTTGATAGTATTATTTGAAATAAATATCTTTTTTCCTTTGTTGAATAATAGTTGAAATACTACCTCTAGTTTCAAATTTGCATAAGTCTATGCTTAAAAATAAATTCAATCTATTTTATACCCTATTGTGCTTTCCAAACAAGCATCTATATCCACTATATAAATTTGGTGCAATCACCATATTTCTATTTTTTTAGAAATTTTAATTCTTAAACCCTTTTCTCCTTAAAACCCTAGTTTAGGATCTAAAAATCACTAACGAATGAGATTTTCACAAGGATAATATCCTATCATTTTTCATCAAATTTTAGTGAAAGGAAGATTTCCTTCTCTAGATATTAACCTCAATTTTCCAAGCTCCCATAACTTTGGAGGTTTTCCCATTATTTCATTATGAATTTGCACAACAAGCTATAAAATTAAGACAAATGTGATTCTATGTGGTACTAGGGCCCAATGACTAGGTGGAAGTTGTAATAGATAATAAAATAGGAGAACTAGAAGTAATGGGATCCATAAGGGTGATTATAACACTTGGATGGGACAACATTATAGTTGAAAATAACACCTATCAAGGTTACCAAAAATATTAGAGTAAAAGGAATTTGAGTTCTATCAGGGGCCAAGATGACCAATGGGTCTAGTATAAATGTTATATAGGAAAAAAAACCATGAAATTTGGGTAGATGAGGGACATAATTAGGTTTTGGGTTGAATTATAGGAACTCAAGATTTGGTGAGGTTAAAAAAGGATGAAATAAAAGGATCAAAATATAATTGTGCACTTGGGATCACCTAATAAGGGGAAGTAATAACATGCATATGTTGTACTAGGATGGAGAAAACTAAGGAAGATATAGAGGGTTGTGTGGGGATTCCATTAGTTTGGGTAGATACTCTTAAGGTAGCTATTAAATGTCTTTAGCTTGGCTAGACTCAAGATTGCTAAAAAAGTGAAGATCATGGGTGAATTAGGAATGGCTTACATGAGGAGGTGGCATAGGTATAGTATATGTTAAGGCATCTCGAGTGGTATTTATTGGAACTTCATGTAGGATCATAAGAATTATCTTCATTGTCACTAAGATTTCAATGGTTATATGAGTTGGCACTTGTTGTGGAGTTGGTCTCTCCTCAATGATTGGTTGAGTGAGAACCTAAGCCTTTAAGAGATGATATTATTAAATCTTGGTGATTACCTCCATACCAATATTAGGGTTCATGTGTAGTTAATCATCAAGGTGGTCCTCATAGTGATAAATAATGCTAAGCTTTTATTGGTTCTTCTCCACATGGGATCATACTATGTCATTAAGATCTCATTTCTTATTATTCATTTTTCCCAAACTATAAGAGTCCCTATGCTAGGAAACATATTTTATTATAGGTATATTATTGTATTTATGGTGCCTTATAACCATAATTAATGGTGGATAAAAATTCTATTTCTATCATAAACAATTTCTACTTACACTATGGATTATCTAGTAGGTGATCTCTTACTTGACAAGGTAGTTCGAGACTGTGTATGGAAAAAAGAAAATATCCCACCAAATTCCTTCCACTCTTATTATGATACTAACCCTATAGTACCTTTAGGTACCTATTAGATATATTGTATCTTATATATCATTTTATAGCATCGGTATGGGCCTTTTATTGATCACATGATACAAAAATAGGTAAATATACTCATATATGAGCACAATAAGTTCAAGGTGGTGTATATAGTGTCCATTATATATGACATCATGTAGAAGTTACCACCTATGTAATCCCCATTCACCTACCTAGTGATGTTGAATGTGATTAGGCTCCCCAAATCTGAGACTTATTCTCCCTTCATGATGACACTAAGAAGGGGAACCTAAAACTTGTTAATGTGAAGTATATCATTTGTCACATACAAGTATTTAAGGAAAAACATGTCTATGTACTCACTTTCCTTGTAGGTTCTAATCATGTATGAATCAAGATACTCTTTTTTAAACTAGTTATCCTGGTCCTCAACACAATCCTTGAGGAATTAATAGATGTTGTATTTATTTGTATATGAATGTAAAAACTCCTTATCTTAGTTTATGGTGTAATCTGATAGGTTATAATATGTCTTGAATACATTCACAAAGATATCTTCAATTTTAAACCTAGTATTTGGTAACATTATGAAATCATGATTGCACCAATAAGAGAGGAATAAATTATTGAAATGGTATACATAAGAGAAAAATTCGTGTTTAGACACAACAATGTATAGTCCTAATTCTTTGATAGTGATGAGCTCATTTGCATATTCAATATCATCATCTTCAGCCTCATCATTTGTGCCTAGCCTCTAAATATCTTTAGTGATTTTAAATATATAATTGTAGTGCTTGAGCTAAGTAATGTATTTTAGGAAAGTAGTGTCTTAGAATTTTAGTTATAGTCTAGGATTCAAGGATGACATGGAAATTGATAAATTTTGTGATTTTGATGCATAAAATTCCTTATCATAAGACATTCTTAGGGAATTGGGAGTGACTTCACTAAAAAAGGATTAGAATTATTTGATCTTGAAAATAAAAAATAATGGTAAAATTGATATTGATATGAATTTATTGCTCTGTGGTATCTTATACAATATTTAACTTAGTGGTCTCATTTCATGTGAATTAAGCTCTAAGTTGATGGCATGATTCAAAGTTAGCAACTTACTAATTTAACATTAATTTGAGATCTCAAAAATAAGTGACATTTATATTTCACCAATGGTGATTGGATTCCTCAAGCTGTTGGATCATGATTTTCCCTTGGATGAGTTGATGAATATAAGGAACATGGTGAGTACAAACCTATTTAACCCTTATAGAATTAAGAATGATTTTAGAATTGTCTACATATTAGTATATGATTGGTAGGCCTAACAAGTATGATGCTAACTAGATGTGTTAAGGAACCTAGGGTCTTGATTGCTTTATGTACTCAAATGGTTACCTAGAGGCACTTATACACATGAAATTTTATTATTGGATCAAAAATCCTAATCCATACCATGATATAACATTCATGAGGAATTCCAATACTTTGTGCATATTAAGTGTAAAAAAGTACACATGGATCCTTTCTACTTTCTTGAGCTCCTAGTATTTGATAACTTTGACACTATAAGACTAGTAAGAAACACAACATATCTCCTCATTGGGTTAGGCTCTCAATTTGATAGCTTTGACACCTCAATAATATTAGTAAACATGTGATTTATCCTCCTATATCAATCCTCTTAGGGCTCAAACAAATTTAACATCATGGTAATAATAGGAGAAACATGGAGTCTCTCATTAGCTAAATATCCCTATTTATGACACATCTAATACTACCTGACTAAGAATAAAAACATAGAATATACTCTTTATATTAGGATCATAAGATGTGATACCTCTAATTCCATGGGAATAATAGGAAACACATGGTGTCTCATCATTGGCTTATGCCTCCAGGTCTATGATAACTTTGACATCACTGGATTGACAAGAAACATGTGGAATTTCCTCATTGGCTTAGGATCCTAGGTTTAAACAACTTTGATAATATGGGATTATAAGGAAACACATGGTGTATCCTCATTAACTTGAGATCCTTTGTTTTTATATTTATCATGATGTGGTACTGGTAGGAAACACGTGGCATCTCCTTATTAGATCAATCTCCCAGGATCTAAATTTTTTGATGTCACAGGACTCTGTGTCATATGATCATTGGCTTGGGATCTAACCAATTGACACCATGGGAACTACAAAACACTTAAAAAATGATATCATAAAAGTGTCATGTAAGAAAAGAGATTCTTACCTACCAGTTTAAATGTGTTGTTATTTTCACAACATACCCCATTCTTAGTCTAAAAATGGGGACACTCTTTTTGATATAGAGTTTGATCTTACACCTTTAGGAGTTAATTGTGGTTACTTGTTTAAATCAACCTTATTGGGAGTCTATTCTACTAGATCTAAATACTTAACTTTAATGGACTTCATTATTTTATCCAAACCTAGAAATGCAATCCTACCTTGTTAGAAAAATTGGTATGGAATTTCACATCTAGGACTATTTTAACATTAATATCTCAATTTTCATAAATATGATAAATATTATCCTATTTGTCTACTTGTGTTTTGGAAACACATTTGAAGATTCCTTATAGGCTATTTAAATTTAGTTTTATGCAAAGTATATAACTATTTCAAATTTTTCTTTCTCCTTTTCTTGAGTAATTTTATCCATTTTGATTCTCATAATGATCTAAATGATTAAATTTTTATCATGTTTTTCTTTTTATCTCAATCAATTATCAAAAAAATGGATAAATTTGGCTTATAAATCAAGTAAAATGGTTAAGTCTATGCATCATTTCACTTTATACTTAGTAGCCTTTTAGATTTTTTGTTAGTTATTTATTTTTAAATGATTATCCATTTATTTTGAAATCAAATCACTCACAATTTGTTTCATATGGTGCCTACAAGTACCTAAATAATCTAACCTTTGTGACTCTTTGACAAAAGAGTAGTCATAAGTTTTGTGTGAATGAGAGTCTAAAAAAGTCCTTAAGACTTCATGAGAATTGTATGTGTTTTTTAATCTTTGGGAAATATGTCAAGAATGAGTCATAACTTTGAGAAAAGGACAAATAAAAAAAAAAATTATGAAAAGTTATGAAGGCAAAACTAGAAAATGATAATTATGAATAGAAATTACAACAACAAAAGTTCTAAAGACTTAAATATAAATTTGCATAGATGCACATAAGTGTAGAGACTCAAAATAATATAAGATCAAGGATTTCATATGTTGATATAATATTTAATCCTTTCATGGTACCAAACCCCAAGAATATTCCATGTGATAGCTTCCTAGAACCTCATAACTTCTGTTGAGCATAGCCATTGAATCCTAGGAGATCAAAACTATTGCACCACAAACTAAAGACATAAAGAGGTGAAGAGAAATAAAAAAAGCTATTTGGTCATAGATATGATGATATAAAATGATAAATCCAAAACCCAACGATGATGATGAGATACCAAGTTTAAAATTAGTGTGCAAATTCATTTTCAAATTCCATGGCTGCAAAATACAAATCTTAAATGGCTGAATGACTAAAGTTGTAAATTTAGAGTTCTCCACTAAGCATAAAAGTGATACACGAGATCATGGTTCCCATGAAAATAAATATAAAAATAAAAATAATCTAAGTTTTGGATAAGGCACAAAAGAAGGGTTTATACTTAGCATTTTTCAAGTTCCCAAACTTACTCTATTAGGTGTCAAAATTATCAGATCCTAGAACTAATCAATGAGAACTGTGTGGACTTCATTAGTCTTGAGGCAAGTCTCCTAGACTTGATATAGGTTTTAGAGCCTAGGAGAGCTTATATTAGATATGGAATGCCATGTAAATTATCTATTAGACATGGTAGTCTCTTGGACCTCAAAAAGATGTTAGAACTAGCAAGAAGATGGATCTAATGGAAACATGACAAGTGGAAATTATAGAGCAATCATTGGGATAATGTGGTAGGATATCTACCAATGGGATATGGGTATGTGTAAAAGTGGTAATATTATTGGAAATCCTTAACCCTTTCATATCATGACAAGGGGACCAATATTGTGTTGACACATGACATGGTTGATGAAAAAGCTTTTAACATAAGCAGTCTTTCAAGACCAAGTAACTAAGCAAGTGATCTTCATTATAAATCACTTTTATTTTATTCCCTTCATGAATGTGTGAAAAGAATTAATAGGTTAAATGTAGTGAGCTCAGTATATGTTTCATGGACATAACCCAGGTTTAGTGAGCTCAAAGCAAGTGACTTAGATCAACCTAGGGAATGAAAAGAGATGAGTCACTAGGAAATTGAGTGAAAAAGGGTCATTATGTCCCTCTTGGAATCAATCCAAATGAGGTGGAATGTTTTAATTATGTCCATTAAGAATGGTAAGAGAAAAAGATAAGTGTAAATTGGTGATGGGAGATTTTATTTGCATTTAGGGGATTGGACATGGTTTATCTCATGTACTGAGATGCACTAACTCAATAAATGATGGGAATCAGTTCTAACCACATCATGGGCTCTTGAGAATGGTTATCCATGATAAATCATCTAATGGGTTGATCATTTTCTATTTAAAGAGGCTAAAATGCCATTGTTAATGGAGATACTCTTAGTCATCAAGGCTATGTAGGAATTGTGATAGGACTCCATTTACCTTTACTCTTTTGTACTTTGCTCAAAATATCTACTAATGGTTACCAATTTATGCAATAAAACTCTGCCAAAATGCTTCTATGGCTTGCACTTGTGCTTTTTATCTTTGTTTGATGTTCATTTTGCCTTCTAAGTTTAAATAAAGATATTTATATTGATGTGATGAATATGTGAAATGGTTTTATCCTTATTTTAAATTCATATTAGATTCATGAAATAATTGTGGTGGTTATCTTGATATCCATTTTATGTTTAAGATTGATGCAATTTTAGATTATGCTTTAGCTAGTTTAGATACTTTACTTATGTTGAAGACAACCTCCCATTAACACTATGTGCCTTGGTTATATTTTATTAGTAACAACCTTTATTCAATAAATGTTGAGCCATTGTGTCTTGTTTAGAATAAGGGTTAAAATCATTGTGTTTGAACCTATTTTCCCTGGATACTCACCCATTGGAGTAATTAAGTGTAAGTAGTGGTTAAAATTATGATTAAATGGTTTTATGATAGATAAAATACCTTTCCTATTCCCACATTAATGAAGTTATTTTTATTCAAGTAAATTTATCTTTTATACCCTTACCTCTCTCCCTCTTTTGTTATTATTTTAGAACTTGAACTACCTCCCCTTTATTTTATAAAATGGTAAAATGAAACACACTGACATTAACAACAAAACCAAGTAATTAACTCACAATAATCATAATTTAGTCCTCAATGCTGGCATCACACATCTTGAAGACTCTTTAATGTAGGATACATAGTGAATAAAAATACCTAAAACCATGCCCTAGACTAATCTCATATAAATCCTAAAATGGAGGATGAAAGTCCATCATTATTCTTACTCTTATCTTTAGAAACATCGAATCTCATGAGTATTTTTAGAACAAGATTTTATAATGAACAACAAATAAAACTTGAAAGAGGGGTTATATAATTTTAATAATAATGTTAGTAAGAACCTAGGACTTGAAGAAGTATTTTATTGGTTGAGTCTTGTTTTCCATCCTTTATGCTTTCTTTTATTATTGTGTGATTCAAACACACACAATAATAAATGACATTAGAAAGAGGGATGATCAAGTTATTAGGGGGTGATTTTTAGTATTTTGATTTTATTTTATTTTTCCTTCTATGCTTAATCTCACACTAACAAGATTTGGCATTGGGAATGAAGTTTTATTTACTTTTATTTAAAATTTGGTTACTTATTTATTAGGATATTTTAGTCTAGAACTTGATTCTAGGTCTTGGATAACTTGTTATCCATCAATAGGAGAGAGGGAACCATTTAAGGTTGAGCTTATTATAAATGTTTCTAATTTTATATTATTTCTAGCCTTTATTCCACATATCAGTTCCTATGGCTTAGCTATCTAGGACTACCATTGATATCCATGGTGTTATCCATGCCTTGCCTAAGAACTTAGAGATATTTTTTCCTAGGTTTAGTCTTATATAAAGTTGAATAGTAAAGGAGCACACAAACTAATTTAAGACTACCTTAAGAGTCTTGAATGTCTAATTTGAAGATTTGGCATGTCATTTTTTATTTCTTGCATTGGTTGATGGTGTTTTTGATTGGTCTTTTAACCTACTAGGTGACTTCATAGCTTCTTGGGTTCAACTCTTAGACACCTTCCTTCCAAATTTAAGAAAAGGATTTGGCTTGAAATTTTAGATAAACAATTGGTCTACATGATGCATGAGTGAAATGATCCCATTTGATAATTAAATTACTAGTCTCAAAAAAATTATAGTAGGCTTACTCCACATTTCAAACTTTATCCCCTCCTTGTATTGGAAATTTACCAAAGTGACCTTGACCCATGGATGTTGATCTTTTTAAAGAAGGACCCTACTATAACTAATATGTCATATACTTATACAAATTTTTTTATCATAGATAATAATTTTAATCCTTAAGCTGATTCATGTTCCTTTGTTCTACCCAATGTGCCTATTTTTGACATAGGAAAGTGCACCTAGTGGTAGAAAAACAAGTTCCTACCTTCTTCTCGTAACATGGAAACTCCTCTCTCACTTGTGGGATAGCGAAGCTAGAGAGAAGAGTCTCTAGATAAGGGCTAGCTCCCTTTGATGTATCATGTTTGTTCCAACAAATGCAAAAATATAGGTATAGATAGATAGATAGATATAACTATATAAACTGGGGGGATGAAAAGGGAGGAAAATATAGGAAAACAAACTACTCCAAGGGGGTTATACACCAAAAATAGGTCAACCTTCACACATCCACATATAGAATCAGACAAAAACAACAAGACATACACTTCAGGCTTGGCAGAAGGACCAGACTGTAAGAGAAAGATAGGGAGGTTCTCATGAAAACACAAAAATAGAGACTCACCAAGGTGTTGTAAAATACACACTTTAAGTGACTTCCCCTATTCTATACTTCAAGAAAGAGCTCTTCTCCTATAAGTTGCAAGCTGGTGCCTTGTAGATAACTATTCTATTGGTGTTAAACCTATGAGAGCATCAAAGATAATGACTAAACACAAATAACACTTAGAACATACACAGAATATCTATCCAAGATAGAGGTAAAACTATATTTTTATTGATTCAAGTGGAAATTTTAGCAGAGCCACGCTTTGTAAAACTATGGAAGATCCTTACAAAAATGACAAGTATCAAATATATATGAGAAAACAAAGAGAAGCCCATGTGACATTCCTTTAACAAGTGGCCATTGCATCCCTTCAACAAGTTGCTCAAAACATTTATGAGCCATGTGCTTTGTCTGCTCGAAGTCTACATTTTCCAAGTTAGAACACAGTTTGTCCACTCATTAAATGTAAAATGGAGAAAACTAGTTACATTACTTGGCTATTGCATCTTCTCATGATCAATTCAAAGGAACTATTTCACTTGTTGGAGTCACTTCTCAAATTGGCACCACTTGGACTTAACTACTTGCTCATTCCATGCATGTGTTCTTGTCTTTTATCAATTTTGTCTCTTTTTGGCTTGTTCGGCCCCCCAGGGGTGAACTTTTAGCAGGTTGCTGCATTCTGGGTTCCTTGGCAATATTTTCTCAGTTTGAAACAAAGGCCATTTTATTCTACTAAATTTGACACTCAACTGGCCATCGAGCTTTGAAAACCAATGGACATTCCATCCTTTTGAAATTGATTGCCTCTCGAGTGTCATTACTTGAAAAACAATGGCTAAACTGCTTTACTAAATTTGACGTCCACCGAGACATCATCGGGTCTAGCTAAAATGCCATCGGGTCCATTATCACGTCAGTCAAGTCCATGTGGCATCCTCTTAGGCACTTCCATGTCTTGTAATTTTTTGGCACTTGTCCCTTTATTTTTGAATTTCCCTCCTGAGCTCTGATAGGTAAATTGTCTATGGATAATTTCCCTGGGTTAAAACCCTGGGTGGCTTTGTTATGTATTTCCATGGACAAAATGTCCACGGGCAATTCCCATGAATAAATTATCTATGAAAATTATATCTAACCATTCCTTTGAGTTTATTTTGAACTGTCCACCTAAATCTTTGAAACACCGAAGTGTCTACCCTCCAAAGGGTACTTTGACCATGTGACTGCCCTTCGGCCAAGGGCAGTCTTTTAAACCAAACTCATTAAACCAAAATTTGGTTCAATGGTTCAAGGTTTAAAGGAGCACGCTGATGAACCAAGTCCAAGCCTGATGAACTCATGCGTTGAACTTTTTTGTTGAACCCAAATCATTGAACCAAAGATGGTTCAACGGTTCAACTAAGCACGTCGATGAGCCAAGGAAGGCTAGCGAACCAATATTGAATTGAACATGTGAACCTAAGCTGTTGAACCAAGTATGTTTAACCTAGACCATTGAACCTAGACTGTTGAACTAAGAATTTGGTTTAATGGTTCAATGGTAAGAAGGTTCAACACATGTATTGAGATGTTTGAACCGAACAATGAACTCTTTGAACTTCAACCAAGCCCATTGAACCAAAAATTTTGGTTCAATAGTTTGGTTCAACCATTATTTAACCAAGATACTGAACTTGAAAATGAACCTTTAAACCAAGAAATTGAACCATTGAACTAGACCATGAACCAAAAAAATGCTAAACCTAAACAATCTATGGGTAAAATTTGGTCAACAAATTGGTGACTCCTAGGGGAAGCATGCCTGCTATGCTTAGAGACTAGTTGCCTTGCAATCCATTGGGCATGGAGTTAGATAGTAACTTTGAGAACCAACAATAGTGATGTTATAACTTAGAACTAGTCATGCAGTTCTACCTCTAAGGAATAGAAAACACATGCAATACTAAGAAAACCACTACTTGTAAAACAACACTTAGGGAAAAATAGGAAAGAGAAAAATAATGGAAAATATGTACAAGTGAACCCAAAAAATTAATGGCAATGCTTCAGATGTATCCCATTAACTAGGATATGCAATTCTTCACCATCTAACTTGGAGAGTTGGAAAGAATAATGCTACTTGCACTGAGTAATTATGTAAGGACCACTCTATAAGGCATTGAATTTTGCATGTTTTCTAGGCTTGGCTTGATCTTCATCCCACTTTAAGATAATGTCTCCTTCAACAAAATCTTTTGGCAAAGATTTCTTGTCAAAGTGTCTTTTTACTTGTTGTTGGTGATTGGTCATAGAATCCATAGCCCAATTCCTTACCTCTTGGAGCTCCATTAGCTCACACAACCTGACCTTCATGTTACTTCCTTCTTGTAATTGTAGTTGATGAGCAAGGTCCAGTGCTAGCAATTTGAGTGAGATGGGAAGCCTAGCTTCCCTTCCATAGATGAGTGTATATGGAGAATTTCTGATTGCTCTCTTCAGAGTGATTCGATCAACCCATAGAGTTGTCTTCAACTTGGCATGCCAAGTCTTCTAATTTTCTTCCATGGTCCTCTTTATAATCTTGATCAAATTTTTTTTGGTGGACTCAGCCAGCCCATTTCCATGCAGGTAATAATCTGATGAAGTGCTGAGATATATACCATACCTTAGTGCCCATTAACTTGTTCTGGTCCCCAAGAAATCTAAGGCATTATCTAAGATTATGGTGGTTGAGACCCCATTAATATTACCAGGTCTTCATAGAATTCCAGGACTGCACTTTCATTCACCTCTTTTAGAGCAACAGCTTCCACCCACCTTGTGAAATAGTCTATGGCAGTTAGAACCCACTTGTGTCTAGCACTGGAAGGAGGATTGATCATCCCTATGAAGTCTAAGCCCTGCTACATGAATGGTTGTTCCACCTAAATAGGCTATAGAGGCATGGCAACCAGTCATTATTTTTCATCAAAAAGTGCACACTTATGGCACTTTCTTACCCACGCATGGGTATCCTTAAAAAGAGTAGGCCAAAAATAGCCAGCTCTCATTATCTTTGCTATAGTAGCTCTAGGAGTGAAATGACCACCTGTTGGCCCATCATGGAGCTCAACCAATACCTTATCAGCCTAATTTGGGTTAATGCATCTTAGAAGAACCTAGAAGAGATCCTTCCTAAATAATACCTCATCAACTAGAACATAAGGGAGGGACTAGAGTTTAAAATACCTTCTCATCTTATCAAGACCCTATAGACACTCGCTTGTGAGAGGGAAATGCCTCATGTCCAGCATCTAATCCTTTATGATAGTTGGTTCTTCTACAATGGCTACATCATGGATTAACAAGTTATTTTCCCTTTTTTATTTGAAATCTATAGCCAACTATTCGCATAGGCCTCTGCCCCTCAATAGCTTGGTGATTTTAATATCTACATTGTACTCCATCACTTTGGTAATCCACCCTACCCTTTTCTTGTTTAAATCTTGATTGGTCAAGAAATCCTTAATGCCAAGATGTGGGACCATAAGGTGAATCCCACTGTTAGACAACATATACCTAAATTTCTTTAGGCTTTGCACTACTGCCAAGACTTGCTTTTCTACATACATGTACCTAACTTCAAAGTCCTCTAACCCTTGGTTGATAAAGGCAAGTGGCTGCTCGAGGTCGTCACCATTTGCTTGGGTAAGCATGGTAGATATCACTTCTTCATTACTGAAAGTATAGAGGTTGAATTCTTTACTAAAGTTAAGGCTGATCAGAGTGGGTGTCTGGGTTAAAGCCTACTTGATGGCTTTAAAACTGTCTTTTCTTTACATTGTCCACTTGAATTCTTCACCTTTCCTCAGCATAGAGGTCAGGGGTTTAACTATCTCAACAAAATTTTGAATGAATCTCTGAATGAAATTTATCCTTCCAAATAAAATTTACAACCCCTTCTTGTGCTTTGGTAGGGACATCTCCAGAATGGAGCAAACTCTCTCATGGTTAATGGACAAGCCCTCCTTAGACATGATGTGGCTAAGAAGTTTCCCCTCATGAACAACAAACATGCATTTCTTTGGATTCAAAGAGATGTAAAATTCTCTGCACCTCTCAAAAATCTACCTGAGGTGTTCTCTGTGTTGGCTCGCTTCCTTGGAGAATATCATTATATCATTGAGGTATACTAGCACATTGTTATTTATCAAGCCACCAAAATCCATGTCTATGGCTTGTTGAAAGGTAGCACCAGCATTAGAAATCTTGAATGGCATCTTATTATAGGTAAGCATTCCCCATTTAGTGGTGAAAGCTATTTTGTACTGGTCACAGCCTTACACCAGAATTTGATTATACCCTGGTTAACCATCTAGTAGGGAGAAACACTCACTACTAGTTATTTTTTGAAAGATCCACTCCATGTTTGGGAGGGGATAATGATCTTTTAAAGATACTTTATTAAGATCTCTGAAGTTGACACACACCCTGATCTCCCTATTTTTCTTTTTGATAGGAACAAGGTTGGCCAGCCATGAGGAATGTTTGATTGGAAATATAATTCTAAACTCAATCAATTTGGCCAATTCCCTCTGCATGAGGGGATCGATTATAGGATTGACAGGTCTTTGCTTTTGTATGACTAGCTTGGCACCTTCTTCTAATTCAATGGTATGTTGGGCAAGCCTTGGGTCAAAACCTTTTAAATCGATGTAATCCCACACAAAGACATTAGCAAATTCTTGACACAGTAGAATGAAAGCTTGCCTCTCTTGAAACATGTAGACCTTCCCAAGTGCAAGCAGCTTGTCCTTAAAGATTTCAACCCTTTCATAATTCTCCTCTTTGGTCGTGATGCATGCCTTGTCATTTCTCAGTTGGTCATCTCCATTCAAAATGCTTTCAAGTGTGACTAGACCTTTAGGGAGTTTATTATTCTTTAACTAAATAATATAATTTCTATATTGTTGCTACAATTTTGCCTGGTTGTGTATTGTGAACTTAGCTTCTTCCTAAAGGAAGAAAGTTATTTGATGGTCACTTTCAAAAACTTGCCAATTTGCAATATTGTCTAGGACAAAGGGTTGAACTACCACTTTTAAGTGGCAGGAACCACAATCTCAACTTATTTCCCTTAAAATGTCAAACTAAGAACCAATTGCTGCCAGCCTATCAGCTTGTTTGTTTTACACCCTGGGAATCGAGGCAATGTTAAAAGCAAGAAAATCCTCCACTGAGTCCCAAACTATATGCCTATAATAATCTAGCAAGGAATTCTTTGTTAGATTTTGGCCCTTCACCTGATTTACAATCAGCTCACTGTTGCCCAAAACTTGTAACTCTATAATCCCTCTTTTTTTTTGCCCATTCAAGGCCATGGATAAAAGACTCATATATTGCAAAATTACTCGTGCAAGAGAATTGGAAATGGAAAGCTGAAAAGTACCTTTATTTTGAAGTGGAAACCAACATCGCCCCACCACTAGCACCCAGCTTACTTTTGGAACTATCAAAATATAGCTACCACAAGCTAAGTTCTTCTTTGCTTTCCTTCATTAAATTTGGCATGAAGGCACCCTCTTTGTGCATGCATTAGACTCCAAGGTCTACCTCATCTATGAATTTGTATGGATCATGTTCGAAGTTATCATTTCCCCACTCATCGAAGAGTATGTCTGTGACTCCTTCAAGAGTAGAGGACAGAGACTGGTCTATCTTGGACTCTTTTAGGTCGATGATAGTGTAACTAAAATTCACTGCCTTGTGTGAATATGGCTCTAGATGATCCTTGTAGAGTGGCTCAAAATTGATTTTCACCTTGGTCCCATACTTGGTTCTAAGAACTAGATATGACCAATTTGCTATTAGATAGCCACCTATCTTTGATGTGAAGTCCTTGGATAAGCAAATTGTGAAATACAGAGGAACATTTGCTACCACTATATCATGGGGAATTGAGAAGGTTGGGCATGCATGCAATGTCAAGCCTAAACCCTTCACAATCCCAACTATTTTTATAGGTGTCCCATTTAGCTGTAGGATTCCTTTGGTCATTTCTTCATACTTTAATCCCATCTTATCAACAATGCACTTGGCCATCACTAAGGTGATGGCCCCACTATCAATTATGTATTTGTGTACCAAGAAGTCCCCAATGACCAAGGATACATAGAAAGGGGGATTTTTCTCTTCTTTCTTTACCTGACCTGAAGTGTAAGGCTACCCATTTATCATCAAGACATTATCAGTGCTTGCTGGGACAACTTCACAATCTTGAATCATGCAATTCCTTTCTCAACATGTCCTTCTACCCTAAAAGAGACAATGAATCCCATAAAGAGATGCTCACATGCAACTTCTTCATGTGGTCCACTATATTGACTTGGGGACTGCCTCCCTTCACATTTTCTTTTGGGCTGAACCCAACTGGAGCTGTAGGCTGAGGCACTAAGGGTACAAATGGCTATTTGTAAATTGGGCCTTTTGAAATGAGTGTGATGGAGGAGGTGCTGCTACCACCTGAGTGGTAACCTACACCTCTCCCACTACTCTTCTCTTAAATCTTGTACTAGCTACAACATAATTAGCCTGATTGTCTGTAGTGCCCCCATGATTGATTAAACAAAACTTGCCCTCTTCATGATTCATAAGAGTAAAATCTGGCAGGGCCTAATTGTTACTCATGCTGGGCTGAGTTGGAGCCTCAAAAAATTGGGAATGAGTAGCAGCCTAATTTTTTGTATTCTAGAAATAATTCATCATCTCATTTGTGTAAATAGCCTATTCCTGACCATATCCCATGGTTGAATAGCTTGGCTGCTCCTATACTAGATTATTTTGGACATGCGTCATGACTTTAGATGATGAGGGGGGGCCTATATTGTAATTTTGAAATGGTCTGGTTGTAGTGAGCTACCCCTGACCTTGATTATAATTTTGAAAGGGGGGTCTAGGGGCTTGACCATAATTTTGGTATCCCTTATTTGGTTTGTTTCCTTGAGCTTGCTGCCTTTTAATGGCAACAAGTTTGTTGGACATGTTTTGCAATAGAATATTAACCTCATGAAGCTCATTTGATGGAAAAAAAACTAATTTCTCAATGGTAGGTAGGGGCAATTATGGGGCCAACAGTTTGAATTAGGGGCGGCAATTCTAGGAAAAGTGGCATGTGAGGCCTAGGGGCGATCTTTCCAGCTTGTACCAAGCAATTCTCAGCTATTATGGCAATGTCATAAGCAACAGGTAGTATATGCCCTCCCATAGATTATATCATCACTACAATGTCACTATTTAATGATTTTAAATAGTACAAGAAAGTGTAGCTAGGAGTTGCCCTTACCAGGATGAGAATTCTATCCCAAGTCTTATGAAATCGCGTGTTGAAGTCCTGCATATACTCATGTAGAGCTCTCTTTATGGTTTTCAACTGCTCAGCAAGCGAGAGGCCATCACTCTTTTCTCCAAAATGATCTATTAACTGAGCACCCATTTCATTCTAGGAATGTATGGAATTCATAGGCAAGGTCTCATACCAGTCAAGAGCCTTGCCTTTCAAAGACAATGCTAGCAATCTGATGCCAATATGTTCTTCTGTTACATTGTGAATATTGCAGAGGTTGGCAATATTCCTAATATGCTCAATGGTTGTAATAGGTCCCACTCCATCAAAAGAAGGCACATTTTTTAGAGCTGTTCCTGGAATTAGATCGTAGCATGGGAGATTTAAGGGGCTCTCACCATGAAAAGCTGTAAAAGGTAATGCCATGGCTGGGATTGGCTATAATTGGGGTTCTACTACAATTGTGTCTCTTATAATAGGCCTAGGAGGATTGATTACTGGATAAGGATGGGTCCTCTCAAATTATAGTCTTTTAGTAGAGTTTAAAGGTAACTCAACGAAATCAAAAGGGACCCCTCTTGAATTAGACCTTGTGGTGACTTTAGGCATAGAAGATTAAGAAACTGGTTTTGAAAATATAGAACTGAAGCTCTTACCAGCGGAGTCACTAGATGATGGAAAACTTTAATTGGCTTTATCAAGACCAGCATCAATCCTAAAATTCACTGAGTTATTAAACTATGTGTCCCACCAGGTGTGCCAAAACTATTGATGCCAGGTGCTGGAAATAAACTTGAATGAGTGTCAAATAGTGAGTCCCATTGGGTGTGCCAAAACTGTTGACACAAGAAAGTGCACCCAGTGGCAGGAAAACAAGTTCCTACATTCTCCTCGCAGCATGGAAACTCCTCTCTCACCTGTGGGATAGCGAAGCTAGAGAGGAGAGTCTCTAGATAAGGGCTAGCTCCCTTTGATGTATCATGTTTATTCTAGCAAATGCAAAAATATAGGTATAAATATATAGATATAACTATATAAACTAGGGGGATGAAAATGGAGGAAAATACAAGAAAACAAACTACTCTAAGGGGGTGATACACCAAAAATAGGTCAACCTTCACACATCCACATTTAAAATCAGACAAAAACAATGAGACATACACTTCAGGCTTGGCAGAAGGACCAGACTATAAGAGAAAGACAGGGAGGTTCTCATGAAAACACAAAAATAGAGACTCACCAAGGTGCTATACAATACACACTATAAGTGACTTCCCCTATTTTATACTTCCAAAAAGAGCTCTTCTCCTGTAAGCTACAAACTAGTGCCTTGTAGATAACTGGTCTGTTGATGTTGAACCTATGAGAGCATCAAAGATAATGACTAAACATAAATAACACTCAAAACATACACATAATATCTATCTAAGATAGAGGCAAAACTAAATTTTTATTGATTTAGGTGGAAATCTTAGCAGATCTATGCCTTGTAAAATTGTGGAAGATCCTTACAAAAATGACAAGTATCAAATATATATGAGAAAACAAAGAGAAGCCCATGTGACATTCCTTTAACAAGTGGCCATCACGTCCCTTTAACAAGTTGCTCAAAACATATATGAGCCGTGTGCTTTGTCTACTCAAATTCCACATTTTCTAGGTCAGAACGTGGTTTGTCCACTCATTAAATGTAAAATGGAGAAAACTAGTTACATTACTTAGCTATTACATCTTCTCATGATTAATTTGAAGGAACTATTTCACCTGCTAGAGTCACTTCTCAAATTAGTGCCACTTAGACTTAACTACTTGCTCATTCCATGCATGTCTTCTTGTCTTTTATCAATTTTGTCTTTATCTGGCTTGTTTGGCCCCCCAAGGGTGAACTTTCAGTAGGTTGTTGCATTATGGGTTCCTTGGCAATATTTTCTCAGTTTGAAACAAAGGCCATTTTATTCTACTAAATTTGATGCTCAATTGGCCATCGAGCTTTGAAAACCAAAGAACATACCATCCTTTTGAAATTGATGGCCTCTCAAGCATCATTGCTTGAGAAATAATGGCTAAACCATTTTGCTAAATTTGACGTCTGCCAGGATGTCGTCAGGTCCAGCTACAATGCCATCGGGTCCTTTGCCATGTCAGTCGGGTCCACGTGGCATCCTCTCAGACACTTCCATGTCTTGTAATTTTTTAGAACCTATCCCCTTATTTTTGAATTTCCCTCTCAAGCTCCTCCAGGTAAATTGTCCATGAACAATTTCCTCAAGTTAAAACCTCGGGTGGCTTTGCTATGTATTTCCATGGACAAAATGTCCACGGGTAATTCACACAGACAAATTGTCTACAAAAATTATGTCTAATCATTCCTTTGAGTTTATTTTGAACTATCCACCTAAATCTTTGAAATGCTAAAGTGTCCACGCTCCAAGCGGTACTTTGACCATTTGACTGCCCTTCAGCCAAGGGTAGTCCTTTGAACCGAACCCATTGAACCAAAATTTGGTTCAACGGTTCAAGGTTCAAAGGAGTGCACCGATGAACCAAGGCCAAGCCCGATGAACTCATGCATTGAAATTTTCCCTTGAATCTAGACCATTGAACCAAAGATGGTTCAATGGTTCAACTAAGTGCGTCGATGAGCCAAGGAAGGCTGGTGAACCAATATTGAACCGAACATGTTACCCTAAGCCATTGAACCAAGTACGTTGAACCTAGACCGTTGAACCTAAACCATTGAACTAAGAATTTGGTATAATGGTTCAATGGTATGAAGGTTTAACACATGTATTGAGATGTTCAAACTGAACGATGAACTCTTTAAACTTGAACCAAGCCCATTGAACCAAAAAAATTGGTTCAATGGTCTGGTTCAACCATTATTTAACCAAGATACTGAACTCAAAAATGAACCTTTGAACCAAGAAACTAAACCATTGAACCAGGTCATGAACCAAAAAAATGTTGAACCTGAATAATCTATGGGTAAAATTTGGTCAACGCCTATTTTAGGTGATAGCCAATTTGTTAATTATTATACCCTATGGCCTCAACTAGCCCTAGTTTATAGCTTAGCACCATTAAATTATGCTACTCCAAATAATAATTTGAGTTTATGACACTCTATAGTATAATATCCTATATAAACCTAGGTCCTTATCCATATTTTAGTCTAAAATGAGTTTTATATTAACAATATTTCTAGTACAGAGGTAATTTCATGGATAACCCATGAGTTTAGTCATGATCCCTTTGAATGTCCAAAGTAAGTAGGACATAAGAGTAGTACTAGAGAATCTAAGAATAGTATAATTATTTTGGAGAGTTGTTAATTATGTCATAGTTAGGTCATGGAGGTGTTCAGGTGAGTGGATGAAGTTCATTGATAGTCTAAGTGACAATGACAAAGTGTGTAATGTGATTGCCCTAGTATGCTTGAAGGAGGCTTGGTTGATCTTCAGAGTTTGACTATTTAGATATGTTCAAGGATGAGTATGGTGATTTGAGAATCTCAAATAGGTCCCTTAAGAGGTTTCATATACTTTTAATTCTTGTATTCATATATGTATTTCATCTTTTTGATGATTATTTTCATCTAGACATTATGGGTCTAGTGGCCTAAAATATGAGTAGTCAATTTGATGACATCACCATTACCATGTGTGGATGAGTTAGGGGAGTTGGTCATATGATTTTGATAAAATTTATGCCTATTTATTACGATCTAAATTTTAAGTCATGTGATGAATCACAATATAAAATATGCAAGTGCAAAGCTAGGCTCCCAGGCCGTTTGATAGTGTTTTCCCATACTTAGACAAATTTCCAATATGGAAAGAAAAGCTAAGTAGGCATTTTGATGTAGTTATATTTTGCATGTGTGGTAGTTTTAGGAGAAGGTGATTATATGTTTTTTTTCAATTTTTTTCCTAGTTGATATGAACCAAATTTTATGTCATGAAATGAATAATGTCAAAAGATATGCAAGTGCAAAATTGGCTTCCCAAGAAGTTGTTGACATAGTTGGTTCTGTGGCAGAAAAATTTGAGTGAGCAGATTAATGGCATTATAGCTCATGTGTGTAAGGGTTCTAAGAAAATATTTATATATTATTGGATTTTCCTATGTAATTATATAATATTATCCATATTTTAGATCATACATATAAGTACAATAAAAGCTATTGAGGTCCAGAGTTAGCCTTCCAGATAGATTGCAATGGTTCTCATAATTAGTCTATTTTGAATGATGTTAAAAATTAGGATGAAATGAAGATCAAAAAATTTATTGTAAATCATACATATTGATCTAATTTTCCTATTGAGTGAGATGATTTCAAAGTGTCCAACTTTAAAAATATAAAGACTAAGTTATGTACAGGAGATCAAAGGAGTGTGTTTATTCTAAGATGTCAAGATGTAACAAGATGGTGCCAAGTGTTCAATGTTTAACATTAACAAAAGATAAAGATCAAGATTCTTCCAAGGATCAATGATGAGTGGATATTTTTAATAATCAATATAAATGGTGTGTATTAAATTCAAGAGGTCAAAGTGATAATTGTCTATTATTATTAAAGCAAGGACAATCTTGAAGACATCGAAGGAGCATGTGTGATCAAGATTACAAGAGATGAGGACAAGTGTTCAAATTCTAACGCACTATGGGTTAAAGTTTAAATAAGGTAAATGGTATGTGATTAATCTAAGTAGTGAGGACATGAGATGATAGCATGGTGATTGAAGTTTAAATGTGACCATTTGAATTCAAATATTTGAATTTAACAAAGGAAATACCAGTGTTTGGTTTTTGGGCCATATCTTTTGATACAGGTAGAATTTCCTCATGATGTAAAAATAAATTTTGTATAGGAATCTAAGATGAATATATAAATATAGATTTTAAGGTCTGAAAGTATGTTAACTATGTGTTTGAAATTTTTTAGTTAAGAAACCAAGAAGGATGTTTGAGCTTGTGTTGATGTTGTTTCAATGTTTCATGGTGACTTAGCTATTTAGAAGTATAATATACTCCATGAGTACCTTATTTATTTATTATGATAATTTGATCAACCATATACAATATGAATAAAGGGTTAGAATTTGATTATGTTTTCATTCATAATGACTATGTGTATAGAGAAGTGTTTGAGCTAAATGGGGGTTAGTAAAAGAGTGATATGATTGTTGTTGGAACTTAAAGGGGACCTATATATCATGTTTCATGTGTCCATGTGTTATAAAGTGTTCCTATGTTTGTATTTTTCTAGAAGAAGTGTCAAAGAGGTGAATGGGTCATCATAGAACCTAAAAGGTGACTTAGGCTTATTTGGAAGAGAGTTGTGCTTAAGAGTGACCCATGTAAGATGTTTTAAGGGTTAAGGAATGCCTAATGGCTGACTAATATTTTGATAATCATGAAGTCTCTATAAATATTGAAACCAAATGAGATGTTTCTAGACTTGTGTAAGACTTACAATAGCTGTGGGTGTGAAAATTATGGAGTGAAGGAGAGGGAGAGTGCCCAGTAGATGAGTTTATGAGAAGAGTAGATTAAGGACTATTTATATGACCTGTGGGTCATTTTTTCTATATCAAAATAGTGATCTTGTATATTGGGGATGAGTGAATAGGTATAGGGTGATTGAAAAGGATATTTTGGTTATTTTTAGTATGCAAAGTTGAAGAGAGTTGATAAACTTTGTATTTCCATCATATTTGTAGGAAATTAGTGTTTAGGAGATGTTATGTTAATAGGTGTTATTGTGGTAGCTTAACATCTAGGGGGTTTCATCCTCCTTGCAAGGTGAAACTTGTTAAAGGTCTATTTTTTATGGTATATTAACTAGACAAGTCTAGTATCTTCTTATGGGATTAAAGTCTAACTAAAATAAGGGATGGTTATTCCTTGATTGGTTTCATCTAGTTTCAATTGGTTCTTTTTATTATAGGACTATATTCCAATTGTAGGCTCCAGTGAATTTCATCCCCTAAGAGGGTTTCCCACATATGGTATTTGTTATGTGTTTGATCTTGCATTTTCCATCTTATTCATTGTTATGAATGATGTGTATGCTTCATGAATGCTTATGATAATTGATTAAGAGCTTTAAAAGGATTGAAATTTAATTTAGATTATTTAGGCTTACTAATTCACCCCCCACATTGCAATGATTATACCTCTAATAACTGGTATCATAGCAAGTATTTTGGTAAAGTCTTGACAACTTGAAGGTGATCTAAGGTACAATATGGGTAGTCATCAAGGAAGTTTATATACTAATCAAGAACTGATGTTCAATGCTTCCAATTATGATTTTTAGAGTGTAAGGGTGAGGACATACATTATGTCCCTAGGGTTTTATGTATGGAAATATATTGTAGATGGTTATGTTACTCCTACTACTCTTCCATCTAATATTATAGATAAGAAGCTATTTGAGAATAATTTTAAGGTAATGAATGCCATTAATTGTGTTCTTATAGAGACTAAGTTCACCAAGGTAATCCATTATAAATATTCTAAAGAGACATGGGAAAAATTATGGATAATTCGTGAAGGATATTCAAAAGTTAGTTTGGAAAAGTTACAAACTAACTGAAGACAATTTGAGAGTCTTAAAATGAAGGATGAAGATTCTATGGCATCCTTTCTATAGAAAGTTTATGAGATTTTGAATATCATCAGAGGTCTTCAAGATAACCTTGAATAGGATACTATAGTTTAAAAGGTATTAAGGTCTCTATATCTCAAGTTTTATTGAAAATTATTTGATATAGAATAAAGTCATGATCTTACTCAATTAAATATGGATCAATTGCATGGATCCCTTACTACTTATGAGATGAGAGTGAATGATGATATGCTACTAAAGAAGGAAGCAACATTAAAGATAGATATGAAGCCAAAGAATAAGTTCCAAGGTAAGAAACCCAATGAGGATGATATTTTTTATATTGATAAGGATGATTTGATTGATTTTTTTATGAGGAAATTGAAAATAGGTTTATGCAATTATAAGGGTAAAATACCTTTCAAACGCTTCAATTATGAAGAGATAGGAAATTTTGATATAGAGTGACCTCATAATTATTATGATGAAGAGCATGATGAAGACAAAGATGAAGATAGAAATACATACATGTCTAATAAGATAAATAAAGGTTTTAGAAAGTATGACAACAATAAGAAACTTTTCCAAAACAAGAAGAGTATTTATAATAATAAATACTATAGCTCATCAAATGAGAGTGAAGATAGTGACTCAGAGTGTGATCATGAAGATGATGGTCCTATTGAATATGAATCCATCTTCATGGATAATAAAGGAAGTTGTCCACATCAAAAGGAGTAAACTTGGAGTGATTTAGATGATGATGATGATGATGATGATGATGATGATGATGATGATGATGAGATTGCATTGATAAATGCTCTTGAAGAACTAAAGATTGAGAATAATATTAATAAGGAGATGAAGTCTCAAATCAAGGACTATGAGGATCAATTTAGTGTGTATGAGTCAAGAATGAATGAAGACACCAAGGAACATGAATATATAGTTAAGCATCTTAGTTGTTAATTGTAAATCCTATTTACAAGCTTAAAAGCTAAATCAGATGAATTTTCAAGGTATGTAATTTAAAATGAGTCATTAAAATTTGATTTAGAGAAGATATAATAAGGTAAAGTAATTTGTGAGAGTTGAAAATAGATCAAGTGATCTAGATAATATTTTAAGTGGTCAAAAGCATGCTAGTGATAAAATTGGTATTGGATATGAAGAAGAATAAAAAAATGTAACCCAAGACAAGATAAATACTAATGTGAGTAAGGAAAATAATAATTTGAAGACAAATCATTAGAAAAGGAATGAAGGTGATATAAAAATGAAGACAAATCAGATCAAATAGCCAAATGTCATGAGTTATGCATGTTTTAATGGTTATGGTTACAAATGTAATCAATTTGGGCATAAAGTTAGAGAATACAAGAGACCTGTTAGAAATGATTTTGCATATAAATATGAAGGAGCTCATCTTTCAAAATGTGTGAACAAATTTAAGTGCTTCAACTATCATGATGTGGGATACATTAGAAACCATTGTCCACATAAGTTTAAACAAAGTGAGTTCTCTCCAAAAAGAGGAGGTTGTTTCATTTATCATGACATAAGACACATTCAAAGTTTCTATCCAAACAAGGTAATAAAATTTATGTTTCCATCAAGAAGTATTATTTGCTATAATTGTTCTAAGATTGGCGACAAATATATGATTTTCAATCAAAGGCTTACAAGTCAAAATGAGTTCAATCTGGCTCTCAAAGTATAATGAATAAGGTAAGATAACTCATGGAAACTAAACATGGTAAGTATAAGTCATGATGGGATTTCTAGTCTAATTAATTTGTTTCCTATGGTGTATAATTCTATAGATGTTGAGGAGAGCCAAGGGCTCTCATTGTCTACTCATGTTATGGATAAAGCGACTGAGCTCAAGGAAAAGACCAAGATACTAGTTGAGGTTAGTTATAAGGTGTGGATGGATCCAAGTAAACATCATGTTATTTGTAATCAAGTATAATTTAAAAAAAAAACAATCATCATTTCCTAGTGATGAGGTTCCAAGCTACAAGGAAGATTCTATAGATGAAAAGGTATGTTATGAATCTATGTAGTCTCCATGTATTATCAATCCAATCATAAAAGATAAGGAGAATACTATATTATATGATCATGTCTCTTATATTAAGCTTAAGAAGAAGATGAAGAAGAACTATAATCATTATATTACCAAGGAAGAAAAGGAATATGAGGAATTGTGGTAAACTCATGGTTTCACATCATTTCAGGACATTATGAAGTAGGGTGTCTCTGTCTGTGTTTCTTAGGATACATCTCTCTTGTGGAGAAGTAAGTTTGTGTGATAAATATCATAATTCCAATATATAAAAAAACTTGTGTTTATTCTATAAGGTCAGTAGTTAAGGGGAAAAATAAGTTCATGAGATTACTCCAAAGGTTTGTGAAGGAGATATAGTGTAGGGTTAGAATGGGTGTTTCTAGATGGCATAATAATATTGATGAAATGTCAATAAGTTTTTGATGCTCAAAAAGGACTTTTTAACTCATTATAGGTTGCTCTAAGTGGTTTTGTCATATGAAGGTATGTTGAATTCAAATTGGAGATTTTTGTTTGCTCTCAGGTTTCCTAGTTTATGCTTTAGAGTATGTAGGGCCTAAAATGCATTATAATATGTATGGGTTCCCAAAGTTATATAGGCTCAAATTTTAGTCCATAAGTGTGTGATTTTGGTCTATAGGTTTTTAATAAGTTTCATAGGCGTGTGTTGACAAGAAGGAGGTTTGTTGACTATTATTTGTTATGATATTATAGGGTTTTCGATTATGCTAGCAAAGTGGTTTTTATTATGAATAGAAGTATAAGGATTATTAATATATTTAATGGACCAAATTGCTTTTTAAATCAAGCTTCACATATATTTTAAGGTTTGTGGTTTTTCAAATTGTTCATGTATTTGTCAACATGGAGGCCTAATAGATAAGTTGGTTTGTGAAGGAATTATGTTAAAAATGCTAAGTTAGGTGATGGAAATTGGTTCAATTAAGGGGAAATATGAGATTTATCTAGATATTAAGTTTTATATCTTGAAGTTATGTCTATTTTTTTTTTTGAGCTTTGTAAGTTCCAAGTAGGGATACAAAGATTCTAGATGGGCCTACTGTGAAAAAGAGTAATTTTTGATAAGTTTATACAAAATATCAAGGTATTTATGTTTAAAGGTGAGTTATAAATTTTTCTTATAACATGTTTCTTATTTGGTGAGTGGCATGAATTTTTGTTGATGATCTTTATGGTAGATTAATAGATAAGGATAGTAATCCTATGTGGTGGTTCTCTATGGTGTGTGGACATCTAAAGATGATCAGAAGGTGAAATTTTTTAAACATATTAGGGGGAGTCCCTTTCAGGTGTTTCTTAGTGAGTTACATTGTATTTTAGTATGTTTTTGTGTTCTTTATTCATTTATTGTAGTGATTCGTTGAAGATAGTGTTGGCATGGAGCAAGAGGAAGTTGTCAAAGCAAGAAAAGGTAGGCTCAAGGTAAGGGGGAGTTTTTACTATCTTTATAAGATGGCATTTTATTATTTTTAGTCTTTTAAGGTCCTTATAATTAGTTTTTTCCCACTTTTCTATTGTGTCAAAGTGAGATAATGTTCCTATTATGGGAGTGCTTGAAGAGAGAGAAGGAAGGTGAATTGTATATTTTTTATATGATAGTTATTGACATCAATGAAAAAGGGGGATATTGTTGGAGATTTTTAAATTATGTCATGGTTATGACATTTAGGTTTCTAAGTTAGTGGATTAATTTCCTTGATAGTCTAAGTGACAATGACAAAGTGTGTAATGTGTATGTCCTAGTATGTTTGAAGGAAGCTTTGTTGATCTTAAGAGTTTAAATATTCAGAGATGTTGAGGCATGAGTATGGTGATTTTAGAATGTGAAATATGTCCCTTAAGAGGTTTTATATGATTTTAATTCTTGTGTTCATGTATGTATTTCATCTTGTTGATCATTGTTTTCATCTAGACATTTTGGGTCTAGTGGCAACAAATCTAAGTAGGCAGTTTGTTGACATCACCATTGCCATGTGTGGATGAATCAGGGGGATTTGGTCATATGATTTTTATCAAATTTATTCAAATTTTATATGAAATAAATTTAATTTCATTCAAAAAAGTGAAACATAAGATATTCAAGTACAAATTTGGGCTCCCACATAGTTTGATAGTGTTTTCCCATAGCCAAATTTTCGATATGGTAAGAAAAGCTACGTAGGCATTTTAATGTAGTCATATTTCACACATGTGGTATTCTTAGGATAATGTGATCATATGGATTTTTTTTATTATTTTTATTATTTTATTTGAACTAAATTTCAGTTCATGTGATGAAGAGATTAAAAATATATGCGTGTTCAAAGTTGGCCTCCCATGAAGTTATTGAGATACATGACTTTGTGGCAAAACAATCTGAGTGAGAAAATTAATGGAATTATAGCTCACATGCATGAGGGATATAAGATCATATTCATATATTTTTTTATTATAATTTTTTATGATATCATATGGTTTAAATTTTAGATCATGCATATAAGCACAATAAAAGTTATTGAGGTCTGAAATTGGTCTTCTGGGTAGATTACAATGGTTCCCATACTCAGTCTATTTTTAGGACCAAATAAAGATCCAACGGTTCATAAGAGATCATATAGATTGACATAATAGTGTGTATTGAGTGAGATTATTTTAAGGTGTCCAATGTTTAACATAGATAAATATCAAGCCACATACAGTAGATCGATGGAGCATGTTTATTCCAAGATGTGAAGTTGTAGTGAGATGGTGCCAAGTGTTCTATGTTTAACATTGAAAAGAGATAAAGATCATAATTATTCAAAGGATTAATGGTGATAATTTATTATTATTATTATTAAATATCAATGATTAATATTAAATTCAAGAGGTCAAAGTGATAGTTGTCTAGCATTATTTAAAGCAAGGACAATCTCAAAGAGATCGATGGAGTGTGTGTGATCAAGATTGCAAGATTGCACAAGATGAGGCCAAGTCTTTGATGTTTAAAATTTGTTAATTGGTTCACTATGAGTTAAATTTTGAATAATATAGATGGTGAATTATTAATCTAAGAATCAAGGACTTGAGATGACAGCATGGTTATTGAAGTTTAACTATGACCATTTAAATTCAAATATTTCAATTAAACAAAGGAAAGACTAATTTTGGTTTTTGGGCCATATATTTTGATACTAGCAAAATTTTCTCATGGTTTAAAAATAAATTTTATATAGGAATGTAAGGTGCATCTGCAAAGATATATTTTAATTTCTAAAAGTGTGTATATTCAAATTTATTAAGGTTCAAAGTTGATAATGTGTTTGACATTTATCTGTTAAGAACCAAGGAAGGATGTTTGATCTTGTCTTGATGTTGATTCTATGTATTAATATGATTTAGATATTTATAAGTGTTATAGTCTCCATTAGGACCTTATGTGTTCATTATGAAGTTTTACCAATCATATGTAGTATGAACAAAGGGTTAGAATTCATCTATGTTTTCATTTATACTAACTATGTGCAGAGGAGTGTTTGAGATAATTGGGGGTTAGCAAAAGAGTGTTATGATTATTTTTGGCACTTAAATGGGACTTTTATATCATTTGGAATGGTTACATGAGTTGGAAAGTGTTCTTGTATTACTATTTTTCTCAAATAAGTGCCAAAGAGGTGAATGGATCATCATAGGACTTAAAAGGTGATTTAGGCTTATTTGAAAGAGTGTGCTTAAGAGTGACCCATGTAATATGCCTTAATGGTTAATGCATACCTAATTTATGACTAAGATGTTTATAATAATGAATTTTATATAAATATTGAAACCAAATTAGATGGCTTTTAGACTTGTGTAAGAGTTGTAATAGGTGTGAGTGTGAATTTTTTGGAGCAAAGGAGAGGAAGAGTGTCTAGTAGATGAGTTGATGAGAAAAGAATATTGATGACTATTTGTATGGCATATGGGTCATGTTTCTAATATCAAAATAGTGATATTGTAAATTAAGGATGAGAGAAGAGATCTAGGGTGATCCAAAAAGATGTTTTAGATTCTTTGATTGTGTAGAGTTGAAGAGAGATGATATATTTTTTATTTCCATTTGATTGGTAGGCAGTCAATGTTTAGGAGATTGTGTGTTCATATGTGGTGTTGTGATATTTAAACATCTATGTGGTTAAATCCTCCTTAGAAGGTGAATCTTGATAAAGGTATTATTGTTGTGGTAGCTCAGCTAGACATGTGTAGTAGTTCCTTGTGGGATTGTAGTCTCACTAAAATAAGGGATGGTAGTTCCTTGATTACTTGCATATGGTGTAAATTGGTTCTTGTTATTATAGGATAATATTCCAATTGTAGGTTCTAGTGGGTTTTTTACCCCAAGAGGGTTTCCCACATATCCATTATGTTTTATGATTGATCTTACATTGTATCTCTTGTTTATTTTTATGAATGATGTGTATGATTTATAGATTCTTGTGATAATTGATTAAGAGTTTTGAAAGGTTTGAAATGGAATTTGGATTATCTGGGCTCACTGATTCATGCCCCCCCATCTTAGTTATTATACTTATAATAAATTCATCATAGGGATAAGTCATTTAACTTATAACATAAACCCATCGAGTCTATATTGAAAACAATATGTAAGGCTAAATAACTATGGAATGGATCTTCATTTCAAATCACTCCTAGTTTGTCTATGTTTAGGAACCCTACAAATATGAGGGAAACATAACAAGATACAATGTAACATGATGATGACTCTAAGGTAGAAATTGAAGAGAAATATTTATCATGAGGATCCTATTCATGACATATTTTTAATCTCATAAATAGTGCAACACTTCTAGACTTTATTATAATTCGCTAAACTTTTTTGGGTTGATATCATTTAGGAGATTATTCAACCAAATGGAAGACAATTTTCTCAAGCCCTATTTGTGAGAAAAAAATAGCATAAGAAGCCTCTAATTTATGAAAATATAAATTGTGAAAAGGAGTGATTTATCAATCTAGATTTAAATTAAAATCTAATAGTTTAAACTCTTGATAATATTCATGTGTTCAATGTTGAAGGGGAAGTCAATATTTTATTTGACGATAAATCTGATGTGCCTCCCCTTTCTAATGAAGCTTTCTCTGAAGGCTTGTCTATTTTTATTTTGCCTAATAAGTTGAGTCTTGATGATGAATTATTTTATCATGATGTGTGTTCAATAGATATGCACTTTTTTAAGATTTAATGAAACATGATTCTAAATTGTTGGATGAATTGAATAAAGAGTCTAATTTACATTATGATATTTATAAGGATCCCCAACTCAAATGGACACCATCATGAGATGAGGTAGATGACATCCCAAATTAGGATGAATGGGTAAACACCTCTGCTAAAGAGGAGCTTAATCCACCATCCAAAAGGAATAACTAGTAAGTTTCAAAACTTGGATTATAGATATTCAATTCTATGAAGTTGAGGTAATCAAACACCATTTTATTTGGCCTGATTTTGAGGTGAACTTTCTTGATGATTTGGTAGATTCTAATTTTGGGATTAAAATTCCAACTCATTTTGAGTGTTTGTTCTCAAATTTTATATGTTTAGTATAATAAAGAATCAACATGTCATGCAATACATATAACAATGGGGATGCTACATAGGCATCTAGTTATATTAAAAAATAGTTTTCAAGTGACTCATTTACTATCTACCATCAAGAACATGCAACTTTTAGGTCAAATCTTTAAATAAATTTGGTATGTATGAATACCCAGCCATATGTTTCACTAAAATAGAATGTATAGGTTAAGTATTTTCTAAACCCTCCCTCATGATTTATATAATCTAGGTGCAAACATAATACAAAATTATATAGTCCTAATTTGTTTAAATATATGAATTGAATATGGATAGTTATGTATGGGATGGTGTTTTCCATCTTAGAGGACAACATAGACAAAATTATATGTTTTCTTTGAACTTTTCAAAAACATTAAGAATCAAGTGTGTGATAGGTTGAAGCATGCTCTTACATGGATATTTTCTATGAATATTTTTTCTTTTTCCTTCTCTATTTTTTGTTTTGTTTTTCTTTCCTTCTTTTCTATTATTATTAGTATAGGTTTGATTTGGTTTATTTTTTGTTTTGTTGTTGGGTCTTTCCTAACTATTGTTGTCTTTACTTTTCCATTATTATTTAGAGAAATGTAATGAAGTGTTGTTTCAAGAGTAAAATACATGGTACCTAAAGATCCTAATTGTAATTTTATTAGAATAACTTATGTGAACTATTATTATTTCTATGTTCATTTCCTGAGTTCTAAAGGTCAATGATTCACAATGGAACAAATGGATTTAGAACATACATTTTTATTATTTTAATCTAAATAATGAACTTAAATAAATATTTAAATAACTATATAAAATTAATTTAATTTTTATTTGTCTTAAGTTATCATGGACTTACTGATTTACTTATACCTATGGCTTGGTCCCCAACCCTCTGTGGATGAAATTGTAAAATATCATTTAAAAATAATTGAGATAAAATAAAATATATAAAATCTAAAAGTATCCTTGAAAGGGTGATCTTAGAAACATCCAACATAGGATTTGCAACATGGTTGGAAATATATCAAGGCCTTTATAAGGGACTAGAGGTATCTATATTAGGTATATAAACACCTATTTGGAAGTAGAGAAATTCCCAAATCACTTCTCCCCCAAGATAAAACTATAAAACCTTTTTCCTTCAGAAGTTTTGGCCTTATTCAAATCTACATTACATTATGTGAATGTAAATGAAGTGAATATATCACTTAATCATACACATATTGTTTAAGTAAGATTATTTCTTAGTATTTCACTTATTCCATAGAATATAGTGCTTTTGAATTCTAGTTTGTCTTATGTAATAGATTAAAGTTAATGTTTTTTTATTAATGTGAATTTAGAGATTATAGATTCTTTAAATAATCAAAAGTATTTACTAATAGTAATCACTATTTATTTTTTATTGCACAACATTCCCCATTTTCAATATGAATAAAATAGGAACCCTCCTTTTACTATGGATTCTAATACTATACCTTTAAGAGTACATTACGATTTCTTATTTAAATAGAACTTCTTTGGAATCAATTATACTATAATTGAATATTTAAATATGATTGTGCTTCATTTTTTTATCCAAGTGTTGTTAATTTTTCCTATCAAGGCCAAATACAAACCCCCATAATTTAAAACATCCAGTATCTTATCAATAACCTCTACAAGCTGGTTAAATAGCTATTTTTTTGGCCTAAAAGAGATATTTTTGGTATTTTTATGTTTAAATTCGGGTTAAAAGGTCATTAATTACCCAAAAATTCCTTTAAATATTTTCAAATACAACACTCTTACCTTAGTTTATAGTCTCAAAAGCAAAAAATATATTTTGATATGTTTTTGAGTGTGAAAAGGGCCTTTTCTAACTCCCACATCCCAATTTTGGCTTCATAAAGAATGGAAAAGGATAAAAATTAGTATTTTCATTCTATATGACTCTTATTACTTCTATAGTCTTCTAATATTTGTGGTGGAAGTGAAATTTTGCAATAAAAATCCAATATAAGGCTTATTTCCTTCATTTTATAAAGAGAAGTATAAATCTATATAGAATTCCATATACCTAGGGTATAAAGAAGTAATAGGAGGGTATGAACAATATTATAAGGTAATTTTTTAATAATTATATGAAATACAATCCCTAAACTATTCTCTTCTTTTCAAGTGGCTCCTTTGGACATACAAACTCCCTTTTAGGTTTGCTATTGGTACAAATTATAGAGTGCATGTATAGGTCTAAAACTTAAGGGAAAACAAGTATAATAGAGGGATTAATAATGGAGAAAGTGTTCATGGAATTGGTCTCTCCAAAATCATGAAACATCCATTTTAAATCAAGCTATTTTTTGTAATTTTGTATATATGAAGGTAACCGATTTTCCTTAAGTTCTCCTCACCAAGGCAACATTGTTAGAAAAATCAAGTTTTTAGAGATTGTTTGGAACATAATCAACCATTAAATTACATCCTTAAATACCTATTCACACATATCAAGGAAAAAAATATAAAAAAGATAGCCACTACAATCTGCAGTTGACCATGCTTTCGAAGAGAGATTGTAGGATTTTGAAGAGAGAGAAAGTTTTCAAGTTTTCTTATTTTGATCCATGAAATAAATTTACTTCATGTTTTCATGTTTTAAAGAAGGTTTCATAAATAATTTTTCCAAATATTCATGTTTTGGCCCATATTTTTACTCTCAAAGTGTCTTAAAAGGCAAATTTAGCATACTTTAGGAAAAATTTGCATATTTTAAGGTTTTTGTAAAAACCTATGTTTCACTTTAAGCCTTTTGTCTTTGTCCAAAGAAATCCAATTTGGCATGGTAATAATATTACGTATTAATTCATGAATACAAATCATTTAAATTTCCTTTGTGATTCTCACAATCTCCTTTCCCAACTCCATCTCACTTAACCCCATACCACTGTCACATCACTATATTTTTCACTGTCTTATGCTTTTTCACCATCCTTTCATGAGTTTTCATCATATTTCATCATTATAACCCATTCACCCATTTAAATTATATGTATTTCATCCTTTAAGATTGAAATAAATGGAAATCACCAAAATTATTAATAAGGAGGTATGTGTAGACCTTAAATTATCATAATCAACCAAGAAGAGTAAACTACAACAAGTTACACATTCAAGTATTGGCCTTGAAGGTAAAATAAATAGTCAAGAAAGAGAAATACATCATTGAAGTCCCATGAATATTATATAATATTTTTTATAAGGTAATAAGGGATGGATTTGATCATAACATTCAACAAGGAGAATACAAGGGCAACAGACTTTAACTACAGTTCCAAGGAAGCAACATACAACCAATACACATGTATTCATGATTTATTTCAAGAGAAGGTTGTGTTGAAAATACTAAAGGAGGGATTGAATACCGAATTCATATTTCCAAGTATATTCAAGGAAAGTAATGTTCACTATCAAAGTTTTGGGACCTTTTTAAGGTCTAGTTTTAGCTCATTCTATATAGTAACCTTCATCAAGACAATACAGTCAAGGAAAGATAGTTTCCTTTTTGAAGATCAACACCATAATGAATGTATATGGATTAATATGAGAATTAAATTATGTATTTTTGAACTCTATAAGGTTTAACTAATGATCATAAATCATCCTTAAGCATTCATCTATCATTTAAGCTCCATAGATAGGTCTGTGTATAAGTAGCCTAAATTAGGAATGGTCCAATCCTCATCAAAGGCATATTATCATGAAAGAGGTCTTAGAGAATTTTCAATTTCATGTATGGTTAGAATGGATATGAATAATATCATGATGAGAGTTATAATATAGATATGAAAGAATCCAAAGAAAGTCTTATTCAAGAATGTTAACCAGTAACAAGCCTAAAAGACCACTTATAGTTGATGAAGGTTTTGAACCCATCAAGAGACCTTTCAAGGTAAATAAAACATAAATAACTACCAAATTAAGGTTACTATAAGGATGGTTAAACTAGTAAATTAGAAAAGGATAAAATAAATGACAAGTCTTAGTCAACTACCTATATCCCTAAAGCTAACCTATAGGCCTATACGTTACTATAATGAGGGTTTTTGAAGGTCAAAGAGACCTATTAAGGATTACTGCCACTCATGGTATTAGCCATGAGGTTTATTAACCTCATTCTATGGATTAAGGAAAAAAAATTAAAATGATCAACATAAGGAAAATAAGCAAAATGAATACCTACAACCACCTAAATGTCACCTACAACTCACTAAAGGCTACTTACAATCAAGAAGAAAATAGTGATTTAAAGGGTTTATCAATAAGGAGACCTTTTAAGGAAATATTTAAAAGTTTCAAGATAAAATCATAAAAAATGTATTCATATACATATTATTATGATGGAAAACCCTCTAAAATTCCTAAATCCTTTTAGATTCCATGCACTTACATAGTCCTACATGCAGTAGGAAGTGAAGTCAATCACTAGGGCAATGTTTGTCATAAAAAGAAAGGATAATGTTTTATGCTAGAGGAAATGATTAAAGAGGATAATTGTTTAAGTTAATTAACCATATTTTTAAAATAACTATATAACACCATGTTATAGTCATACACCAAAAAACATACCTACAACTAAAGGAGAACACAGGGTTCTCCTTTAACCAACATGAATTTAAAAATAAAGAGGAATATTTGAAAGAAGTTCATACATAAATGGGTGCTATAATGAGACCAAAGAGATGTATATTAACCAAGTTCATAAGGTAAAATATTCCAAGTACTAGATCATAGTCAAGAAATGTAATAAAAAAGACACATACAACCAAGGAAAGACACAACCATAAGGGATTTCAAAGGATAATGATTTGTGAAGGATTTTATGCCAATGATAGTGATTAATGGAACATTCACAAAAAATTAAATATTTTTGAATAAAAATATCATAAAAGGGTTCTTAAACACCATACTACAGTTATCTATAAAATTCAACTACCTCATCTACAACCATCATATCTCTAAAAGCATATTTTCAAGGCTAGACAAGTTGACAACACAATGGTTCACTTAAAATACTTTGAAATGGTTTTGAGGAGTCATAATAAATGATAACATGAATAAGGAGATAAATAAGGTATGAATTATCCTTAAGTCCAAACTCAGTTTTGATCATCCAACATTCACCTAGAGCTACTTAAGAAACCTTATAAAGGTTAACAATCAATTATAGCACAAGGGGTCTTGACATGATCCATGTTCTCATAGGTTTTCAATAAAGATGGTGGTGTTGATTAATGTTATAACATAAGAATATTTATAGGATTTAAGCCTTAGAATGACAAAGACTTAATCTTCTTCCTTAGAATTTACACCTACAACTCATGAGCATAGTCATATATATTGAGTTGTCAAAATAGTATGGGAATATAATGATCTAAATGAGTCTCATGATTCAAGAGTACATTAAAGGAGGAATAAATATGATATAGGATCAGATATGTTTAGATGATATATCAAGTAACCCAAGCAATTAGTCAAATTCAACATAAAGGACATGTTACAACCATACATGGCATCTTCTTACATAGTCAAGTGCAACTGAAGATCATAGTCAAGTACCATTCAAGATCATTCAAGTCTAAGTGGATTATGAGGTTTAAAAGGAATGTGAAGTGAAAAAAATTCATGTCCAAGATATTTTTAAATATATAGGATAATACCAACTCAAGGGAATGATAGTACATAACTATTGAACAATTTTCTAATATTGTAGAGTGACATAAAACCCTATTGAAGAGTCAAATTACTATGAAAGGGATAGGTAAAGGTTTTTAAATGGTATAAGGAGTAATTTAATCACTGATTTATGGTGGAATGGTTTCAATATGCTTTCACACCTCCAATATTTACCTACAGTGTTGTACCACATAATCATTTTGAGTGTTTTGAGAAAATAAGGTCTGAGAAGGTGGTATGAAGATGCAAGTTGAGAAGTAGAGAAAGAAACTAATGAAAAAAGGACTTTAATGAAATTATAAAGATTTATAATAATTTTATAGAACAATATAATAGGTTAAATTATGAAAAATAGTATTTTAGCACCAAAACACAGTCAAGCAATGCATAAGAGTCATTTTTGAGAGAATTTTAAGCTTTTTGGCATCTATAAGTGGAATTAAGACTTGAAATTTGGTAAATATGGTAATTGTTGATGCAGAAGATTGCACCCTTTGCAAGAGGCTGAGCTCTTACCTTCTTCATGATATAATAGAAACTCCCCTCTCACTTGTGGAACTGATGAAGCTAGAGGGGAGAGTCTCTAGATAAGGGCTAGCTCCCTCTAATGTATCATTTAGGCCTTGCTTTTCCTACTACTAACAAATAAAATGAAAAAAGGGGGGGAATGAAAAGGGAGAGAGAGATACTAAAAAAAACCTAAGCCTAAACAAAGAAAAGGTGATAGACCAGAAAATGTGACCCACTCAGGCCTGAACATACACTTTTCACTGAGAACTAGTGCTTATACACTTCATCTGTCATGAGAAAACCTTCTGCATAAGTGGGTCAGGGGTCCATGGAGATACAAGGAGAGAATAACTACTAGAGGCATTCTAAGACACACTGCAGTAGCCTATCCACTTCACCTATACTCCTCTATGGACACTTCTGACAGACCTGTAAAATGAAAACTCCAAAATGCACCAGACATGCTAAAATCATTCTGTAGAAGCATTAAAAAAATGACTTAACACATTATCAAGACATAGATACATACTAAGGATGTAAACCTCAAAATGGAGGTAAAAATGTTGTGTTTTGATTCAAGGTAAATATCTGGCAGAGCTCTGCCTTACAAGCCCAAGAGATTTTTGGGTAGAGTTTTGCCTTAAGGCTGAGAGTAGATCCCTTCTCAAAAGAGAGGTTTATAATATTTAGGAAGAGGAAGAGAACTCGGCACTTCCTGGGAAATATTTTGGTGCTCATTTTCTGCCAATGGCCCATGTGCCTTATGAGCATTGGGAAGAGCAAGCCACTCAAAACATCAATGAGATATGCCCTTTGTTTATTTGTAAGGCCAATTCTTTAAGGTGATTACATAATTTGTCTACTCATAAATGCAAAATGAAGAAAACTAGTTACACTGCTAGCTATTTGTGCCTCTTAATGGTCAATTTGTAGGCACTATATCATCTACCAAAATAACTTTTTGAATCAACACCTCCCAATGGTCAATTCACATGCACTGTATCATCTACCAAAATAACTTCTTAAATTAGTGCTTCCCTTTGCCACTTAGACTATCTACCTGCTCCATGCTCTTGGCACTTTTATCTTTTCCCTGCCTTGTCTCTTCTATTTTTTTAGCCCTAAGGGGTGATCTTTTGGTGGGTCATTGCGTTCCTTGGGTTCTTTTCATGATTAGCAGTTTTTAAAAACAACAGCCTTTTTACTGGCTTAAATTTAATAGCTTTTAAGACGTCACCATCCTCAACAAAAGTCATCAGGTCCTTTTCTGTAGCTTTTTTATTCTGCAAGTTTTCTATTTCGGGCCTTTTCCCATAAATAAAAAGTCTACAGGAATTGGCCACCCTTTATCTTTTCTATCAGGCTTTTTGAAAGCTCTCTCTGCCCTCTGCAAGGGCTTCTAGACTTGAACTACCCTCTACAAGGGCTTCTAGACCTTTGGTTGTGTCCTTCAGCTATAGGGTACACCCTTGAACGAAGCCATTGAACCAACCCATTGAACCAAAATTGGTTCAACAATTTAACCACTGCACGTTGATGTTATTGAACTAAGCCTTTTAAACTTGCCTTTAAACCATTCAGTTGAACCACTCATTGAACTTTAACCGCTGAACCAAGGCTGAAGCATTGAACTAAGTGGTTAAACTGAGCCAAGGCAATGAACCAAGGCATGAACCAAAGCCAATGAACTCTGCGTTGAGCTTGGAGCATTGCACCAAGGCCTAAAAATGAAGTGATGAACTGCTGATTGAACTAGACATTTAACCAAATGATTGGACTAGTTCATTTGTTTAATCATGCCAACTTTTCTTGTGATTTTATTAAAACCAAAGCCTAAAGAAGCCTTGTAAAACCTAGAACTCTCTTTGGAATTGACATTCCATGTGCCAAAGACTAACCTGCTGAGTCCATAAAAATCACTATAACCTACAAAGTCCATAGAAATCACTAGATTCATGCAAAATCAAAAATTGAAAATGGCCTAGCATATTAGGGGCATAAGGTGACCAATTTTTGGCTTGTTGGGCAAAAAATGGTCAATAGATTGGTGACTCCCAGGGGAAGCATGCCTGTTATGCTTAAAGACTAGTTGCCTTGCAGTCCATTGGGCACAGAGTTAGATGTAACTTGAATAAAGTTAACAATAACCCCAAAATATCTAAGAATCAAACACATACCCTCATACCCAACATGCAAAGGGGAACACACAAGGCTAAAAAACACTACCTGTGCAAATTACACTTAGGGAAAGTAGGAAAGAAATTGAAACCAAACTATTATATATAGCTAACCAAGAATGTTTGCCTCCCTCCTGGGTCAAAGGGAAAATTTCTTAAGTCCCCTTCATAGCAAGAAGACTTATGGTGCCAGGAAAATAGTGAAATGAAAAGGAGATTTGGTGACCTGCTCCTCTTGCCTGTCAATTGAGTTGGCCAGTATTTGAGTGAATCAGAATCAAACATGCCTCCAACATACATGCATTCTTCTTATCCCTAGAGGCTTGTTGAATGTTGGTCCTTCATATTAATGCTCTTCACCAAGAAATCAATGGTTACTGGCTTATCATCGTTAGCCCTTTGACATGTATTGCTCCCTTGTAGTGCATCATGGTCTGACTTGTTTCCTTCTGCCTCATTGAAGATCCTATCAGACTCATCCTTTGCTTCTTCTTGGCCTTCTTGAAAAAGGGTGAATGTGGTGATGTCTGAAATGGACTCATAAAATGATTTTTCATCCCATAGAACATCACCTCCCTATTCAAAGTTTTCTTCTTCAAGGTTTTCCTCAAGGAAGACAGACCTCTCCTTTTCCTCCTCCAACTTAGGCTCTTCAGTGTAGTCATCCTCCTCATCCAAGCAACAAGGAAGTTCATCAAACAAGGGGAAAGAGAGCTCATTATGCCTTTATTCCTCTTCATATTGATGGAACATCTACATATATGCAAGACCTACACCTTCTCCATTGCTAATGGTGTCTTCACAAAAGGCCTCAATGATGATTTCTTCTTCATTGTCACTCATGACAGCCCCCTAGAAAAATGTAGATTGGATCTTCTACTGCTCACCTGCCTCTTAGAGAATAGGTTCTTCCTTGGGAAGGGGTGATGTAGGACAAGCATGTGGAAGAGGAGGTATTCCTTGAGCTAGAATCAAATGATTCTCCTCCTTCCACTTGGTTAGCACTTCATCAATATCAAGTGTGGCCTAATATCTCTCTTGGAAATGTGTAGGTGGGGTGTGTTCAGACATAGAATGTGTTGTTTGGTCTAAGCCATCCATCACACACTAGCTGAGGAATCTCTCTAGATTCCAACTCTGCAATTCTCTAGGCCAGATCTTCTTGGAAGAGCCTTTCTTGGAGATCATAGGAATCATGGGTAGGAGCAGCTTTATTTTTTTTAAGGTTTTGAGCATAACCTTTCTTCTCCTCTTTACTACCCCATGATTCCACTATTTACTTCCAAGTCAGGAGCATACCATTAGGGTGAAAGATCTCAAAATTAGAATTTGCCCTTTTGGTTGAAGGGCAACTAGGAGGGCTACTTGGGGAAATGCTATAAAGAGGCTGGGTTTGATCAAAATTATAGGAAGGACAACAAGGTCCATGATTTTTTGAAGAGGGATTATACATACGAAAGTATGATTTTTGATGCACGGGGCTACTTAACCAGTAGATTCAACTCAGAGTCACCATTGGTGTTTAATTCAAAGCCACCAAACGCTGGTTGATTGAACAACACACCAAAAATTCTTTAACTCTTTGGACACAACTTGTCCTAGTTGGTACCACCGAGTGTGCTAGAAAATATTATCGTAGAAGATTGCACCCTTGGCAGGAGGCTGAGCTCCTACCTTCTTCACGCAATAATGGAAACTCCCCTCTCACTTGTGGGACCGATGAAGCTAGAGGGGAGAGTCTCTAGATAAGGGATAGCTCCCTCTAATGTATCACCTAGGCCCTAGTTTCTCCTACTGCTAACAAATAAAATGAAAAAGGGGGGGATGAAAATGGAGAGAGATGTTAAAAACAAAACCTAAGCCTAAAAAAAGAAAAGGTGATACACCAAAAAATGTGACCCACTCAGGCCCAAACATACACTTTTCACTGAGAACCAACACCTATACACTTCATCTATCATGAGAAAACCTTCTGCATAAGTGGGTTAGGGGTCCATGGAGATACAGGGAGGGAATAACTACTAGAGGCATTTTGAGACACACTGTAGTAGCCTATCCACTTCACCTATACTCCTCTAGGGACACTTCTAATAGACCTATAAAAGGAAAACTCAAAAATGCACTAGATGTGCTAAAATCATTTTACAGAAGCATTAATAAAATGACTTAACATAGAATCAAGACATAGACGCATACTAAAGATGCAAAACTATAAATGGAGGTAAAAATGTTGTGTTTTGATTCAAGGTAAATATCTAGTAGTGCTCTACCTTACAAGCCTGAGAGATTTTTGGGTAGAGTTTTGCCTTAAGGCTGAGAGTAGATCCCTTCTCAAAAGAGAGGTTTACAATATAGAGGAAGAGGAAGAGAACTTGGCACTTCCTGGGAAAGATTTTGGTGCTCATTTTCTATCAATGGCCCATATGCCTTACGAGCATTAGGAAGAGCAAGCCACTCAAAACATTAATGAGCTGTGCGCTTTGTTTACTTATAAGGCCACTTCTTCAAGGTGATTACATAGTTTGTCTACTCATAAATGTGAAATGAAGAAAATGAATTGAACTGCTAGCTATTTGCACCTTTGAATGGTCAATTTGTAGGCACTGTATCATCTACCAAAATGACTTCTTGAATCGGTGCCTCCTAATGGTCAATTCATAGGCACTATATCATCTATCAAAATAACTTCTTGAATCAATGCTTCCCTTCACCACTTGGACTATCTGCCTACTCCATGCTCTCGGCACTTTTGTCTTTTCCCTAACTTGTCTCTTATATTTTTTCAGCCCTCGAGGGTGATCTTATAGTGGGTCACTGAGTTCATTGGGTTATTTTCATGATTAGTGCTTGGGCATTTAAAAATAATGGCCTTTCTACTGGCTTGGATTTGATGGTTTTCAGGATGTCACCATCCTTAGCAAAAGTCATCAGGTCCTTTTCTATGGCTTTTTTATTTTGCAAGTTTTCTATTTCAGGCCTTTTCTTATGGACAAAAAGTTTTTAGGAATTAGCCACTCTTTGTCTTTTCTATTAGGCTCTTTGAAATCTCTCTCTACCCTTTATAAGGGCTTCTAGACTTGAACTGCTCTCCACAAGGGCTTCTAGACCTTTAGATGTGTCCTTTGGCTGTAGGTCATACCCTTGAACTAAGTCATTGAACCATCCCATTGAATTTAAATTGGTTCAATGGTTCAACCACTGTGTGCCAATGTCATTGAACTAAGCCTTTTAAACTTACCTTTAAACCGTTTGGTTAAACCACTCATTGAAATTTAACTACTAAACCAAGGCTGAAGCATTGAAGTAAGTGGTTGAACTGAGCCAAGTCATTGAACCAAGGCATGAACCAAAGCTGATGAACTTTGTGATAAGCTTGGAGTGTTGAACCAAGGCCTAAAAATGAAGTGATGAACTGTCGATTAAACCAGGCATTGAACCAAATGATTGGATTGGTTCATTGGTTCAATCATGCTAACTTTTCTTGTGATTTTATTTAGACCAGAGCCTAAAGAATCATTGTAAAACCTAGCACTCTCTTTGGAACTAATTCTCCATGTGCCAAAGACTAACTTGCTAAGTCCATAGAAATTTCCAGATTCGTACAAAATCAAAAAATGAAAATGGCCTAACACAGCAGGGGCAGAAGGTGACCAAGTTTTGGCCTATTAGGAAAAAATGGTCAATAGTAATAATGAATTGATTAATATTAAATATCATTTTAAAAACCATTTCATAATTATAAGTATTCATTGTTTTGCCATTGTCCCTTACTACTCTCAAAATAGTCATAATGGAGCTAGGGAAGGTTCTTAGTGGGTTTCAAGGTGTAATAAAGAATTATATGTTCATTTATGTGTTTTAAAGACATATGATGATTTTATTACATATTAAAAAGACATTTAAATAATTTGAAAACTCCAATTCATATGTGAACCATACCCTTGAGGGGTAAATCAAGTAAGTAGGCCTATAGGCTAAAAGGCAATTTTAGACCTACTAAGAAAGAAGACACATAGATAATGTTGTGATGACATATTAAAGGAACCATGATGATTATTTAAATTATGGAAAAGAAATGTAGGATGCATATTCATCTATCAGGTGAAATTCAAATTATGTAGTTCTAGACATCCATTCAACCCTCTTGATCAAATGCACATATCTTTCACCACTTGAAGAGTTTGGAAAAACAATATTAGCATGATTTGTGGACCCACATGAAATTATAATTCATGAAAAAATTAGGTTTTTTGAGGGGATGTAATTTATAAAAAATCACTAAGGGTGTAAGCAATTTAGAGTCTGAGCAAAACCGTACAGATAAATTTCATTCATATGATATATTTTCATAACTTCTATATGGGAGCCCAATACTTTTCAAGATGTTGAGGGGGTTTTTATACTACACATTAGTGGAATTTTTTATCTGGGTCCTTGATTCATGAATCATCATTAAGAAGATTCAGCTCTAAAACCTTTCCAAACCCTCATATTGACCAATTTTTAAAAAAATTGATTTATTTACACAAAAATCTCAAGGATTAACTTGAAACCTCTTCAAACATAAATTAAAAATAGATATCATCCCAAAAATGCCAAATTATTGTATGTAACTGTACAAATTAGGGTAGAAATCAATTTTTTTGTAAAAAAAATGAAAATTGAGGTACAATGTAGTTTACATGAAATCCAATTCATGTATTTTGAACCATGGGACTTGTTCCTCATACCAAAATCATCATTTGGTCATAGATATGCCTAGAATTTCCCTTACTAGCTCCTTCAAAATATCTAATATGTAGAAAATTCAAGCAAAATTGACCTAGTCAATAAGTTTGATTGAGTTACAGGCATCTCTTTATCAAGATGAGCTATTTCATAATATCAAAGGTTGATTAAGGTATAATATAACCATTTTTTCAAATTTTCAATGTTTTTTATAGGTTATATGGATTTTAAATGAAAAAAATAGGCTATTAGGCTTAATTGGTCAAATAATCAAAGTTAAAATTAGCATTCAAAAGATATCCAAGAGTTATTTTTGAGTTTAAATTACACTTATCTACTATTCAAGTGAATATTTCATGCTTATTTTAATATTAAAGTCTCATCTCAAGCAAGAGGAATTCACATGGAGCTAACTAGTCTTGAACTACCAATCACTCTAGTTGATTAGTTGACCAATTTCAAGCATATTTCAAGGTTTTCACACAAAAGAGGACTTAGTTTTAACTTCATCTCACTCAAAGTGGATCTAATCACCAATTTTTTTTAATATTTTATTAAAATGGATATTGACTAGTCAAAGATGGCCCATCTCTATTTCCAATGCCAAAAAAGAGCTTCATACAAGACAAAGAGACAAAGGAGATATATAAAAGGCTATTGTTATTAAATTAAACTCAAAATAACTTGACTTAATATGGATTTGACCTAATCTTCTTACCTCTATGCCATATTGGCTAGATCTTCTTCTCACTTCTGCTATTTTCTATATAGTGAGGATTTCAAACCAGTTTTATGGATCCCTCTCTTGAGCAAGACTAGACTATGCCAAGATTGATCTTTGCAACTTTTTAAGAGAAGATAAATGCATTTTTTAGATTGATATATGTTGGTATAATGTGTAATATTGGTTTTATTTGCACATGTGGTAGACTTTTATCCCTTGTAAAATCATGATCTCACCTAGTTAGTAGTTTGCCAACTTATTTAGGTCATATTCAATGCTTAGTATCATTTGAATAAGTTAATAGTGGATATAATTGACTATTTAGTTCCTTAAACTAGACTTATTCTATCATTTCCCTCATGATTATATCACTTTATGAAACCTCTATATGAAATATTGATGCATAAGAGTCATTCAGAGTTGTAGATTTAGTTATTTTCTTGTCTTATTAATATTTTTGGATCTCAAATAGAGTGAATAAACCAATAATATAGGTTTATCACTGTATATAGCCTAAATTAGTAAAAAAACACACATATTATTTATTTTCATAGTCCTTTCATAGGAGAGTCTAATTGGATAATATGAACTTTTATTCACATTTAGCCATGTCCTTATGTTTGACTTGTCTTGGTCTTACTACTTTCCTTAGACATCATTTTGATTATCCTTGGTCATCTATAGCTTTTCACACTTAACCCTCTAATACCCATGTACATATTTTAGATCTAGACCCATCCCCCTAGGTCCCATATCCCCTAGATAATAGTGTGTAAATAAGACTACAATCCTAAAACCTAGGGTGTCCAGTTTCTGGCACTGTTGTCCAAGAGAAATTTTGATCCCAATGGTCAATTTCTTCCATAGGATGAGTCTTACCACTTTTATTTGCTTCTTCCTTAAGTTTACTAATGTTGGCCAAATGCAAATAAATCTCCCAAATTCAAAATAATGAGTCTCCTATATAAAGGACTACATAAGGCATTTTATATCTAACACTTACTATTTTGGCACATTAGACATAATAATATCAATAAATAGTATATCTCAACTTTTCTGCATCACATATAGATTTTCATGATTGATCAAGGAAGGGCCTAGGAAAATTTAATTCCTTCATCAATCATACCCATTTATTATGCAAATTCACTAAGGGAGAACTACATCAGATCTGAGATCATATCTTGAGTGTTAATGTAGGTAGAAATGATAATAGTTGGGGTTCTTGATTATGCAACCATTCTTCCTAGAACACCGTTTTTTTCCCATTTTACTTTGATTATATTTATTTTTTCCATGTTTGTAGACTAATATAGGTAATGAATATTTAAATATACCTACAAAAAGCTCCAATGACTTCTAAGACCTAAAATTTGGTACGTAAGGTCATCCTAAGCAGACGAATAAAACCCAAAAATATTTTAGCCTCAAGATAATAGTGTTAGGAAAGGACTATAGCATTAGATACTAGGGTGTCCTATTTCTCATGCTTCTGTACAATTATGAAATAGAGAAAAAAATTCAAAATTTAGATAATGTCTAGTCCCACTCCTCAAATTCTAAACTCAAAATCTTTCATTTTAGCAGAAATATAGCTGAGTTAATTCTTCTTTGTCTTTTATAATTATCAGATAAAATCTATAATTTTATATGTTAGAGTATATTTAACTTATAATTTTATACCTTCATTACCTATGAATTAATCACCTAATTTCTTAAAATAAAAAAATATTTGGTGAACCTGACTTCAAATAAAACACAAAACCCTAGCCACACTTAGGGATTTTCCTTCATATCTTGTGCACAAATTTTATTTTCATAATTCTAATTTTTTGTATTACTTTTTTTACATTTATCATATTCAAAAATATTTTTATAATTTAAAATTATTTCATAAATTTTAAGAATTATAAAACCCTAGCTCAAAACCCCAGATTACAAAACTAGGTCATCAAACAACAAGCCTTACCTCCTTGCCAATTTTAGAAAACTATTTTGGAATTTTGGAAAATTAATTACCATGAAAAAAATTATTTCAAAATTAGTAGTTTCTTATGCATAAAAAATTAATTTACAAATTTCTAATTTTTTTATAAATTTTTGTGCATTTATCCTATTTCAAATAATTTTTATAATTTAAAATTATCTCATAATTTTTAAAAATTCTAAAACCCTAGCTCAAAACCCTAGATTTCCAAACTAGGTCCTCCAAACTCAAATTCCCTCCCTTACAATTTTTAGAAAAATAAATTGAATTTATTTCAAATTATTTAGGTTATAAAAAGTAATTTTCAAAATTCAATGTTAGTAGTTCTTTGTGCATTTATTTTCTTCATAGTAATTTTAAAAATTATCTTTAGTGATAAAATGGCCACAAAGTAAATTCCTCCTTCTCATCCCTTAGATAAATTTCTCTAATTTTCTTACAATTATGACAATGATTGGACAAATTTACAAAATTTCACAATAGCTAAAACTATAGAAAAAAATTTCATTTATAGTGAATAAAATGACTATTGTTGTAATGAAGGCTATGATGATGTATGTAATTATGATGGTGAATCACAAATATATGAATATTTTTATCTTAAACACATCTCTTTTGTTACTTCTTATAATGAAAATACTTTTGATAAATGGGAAAGATACTTCTCACCTCATTATCCTAGGCACAATGTATAAAATGCACAAATTAATCATGCACTTCCATGTGAACCTCTTACTAGTGATGATTTGCTCCCATGTGAACCTAATATATCTCTACCTTTTTCTACTTCTATGTTCAAAATACAATAATATAGATGTAATAGAATCAAATTACCAAAGCGTAGTTCAAATGATGCATTATGTGTTCTTAACTCTACTCTTTCAAAAGAATATTTAAACGATAACTCTTATACTCTCACTTCTCATGTTGAAAATGAAAAAAATTTATATACTCCATCCATAGATATCATATATACAAATGATATTCCAATTTCCAATGATAACTTATTGCATATTAGAAAGAAATTCACTCTTTGTCTTGCACCTCTCCCTAGAAATTATAGAAGTGATGATGAATATGATAGTGAACATGCAAATGAATATAAGAATTAAAGTTAATATGACAATGATACTTCATATTCTTCTATTTCAAATGAAAAAATGCATATTTTGATAATACATGGATTAATGGTGACTACTATGCATATAGTGAGGAATAAAATGCATCTCATGCTTATAACCCTTCTCTCACTCCTCTCAAACTTAATGCAATTACAAATGATGTTTCTACTTATATTAATGATTATATGTCAAAATATGCACATGTTAATGCTAATATCACATCTTCTACTAAATTAGAATGTGATTCACTAAAACATAAATATAACAATGAATCTCTCAAGTCACCCCTCACTATAGTAGAACCCAGTTCTCACTCCTCACCTAAAGAGAATGGTAACCCACATACCTCTAGTAATATCCAAGTTACCATTACTCCCAAGGTTCAAGTGAGTACACCCCTTCTTTGTGATCCACTTGTTAAATGTAGCATTCCCATGGTAAAAATTAAAAATCAAATTCAATGATTAAATGAACCACTTTAAGATACTAATAAACCATCCCATGAGATCATCTCTTTGATGCATGTAGTTGGTGAACTACAACACCAAGCACATCTCCTTACTTTGGAAAATGAACCTTATAAATCTTAGATGGATGCTAATGATCTCCATGGTAACCCTATTCCAAATGCATTCATAAAATATGCATTGCCTAAGCATTTCCAAACACCATCATTACCTCACTTTGATGGAACTAGAGATCCATTTGTACATATTCAGGCCTTTCAAAAGGCATTACCACCTCATGCAAGCCCTTTGATTCTAATCAAGTTGTTTCAGCTGACATTAGTGGGGTAATCATAATATTGATACTTTCATCTACTCCCCATTGGTTCATCACACATATGATGACTTAGTGGAGGCATTTCTTAGGAACTAAATTATAAATATGGGCCCTCATATTACATATGAAAAGCTTGTCACACTACGTTAGAATTCTTCAAATCTAGCTAGCGAGTATATCTTAAGATTTAAGGCTCATTTATTAAGATTGATATACAAACTAATAGATCTAGAGATTTGACATATCTTCATCAAGGGCCTTCATCAACCTCTTCTTAAGCATCTACTATATTAGATATATCTTTATGTTAGACATTTGTGTTACATAATTATAGCTTTAGAAAAGAAATTAGGATTAACTAAGGTATATTCAATTGAGTAGATTACTTTAGACTTTACAGTATCACCTTTAGATGTAACTCCTACTACTAAGCATCCACCATATCCTAAACAAGTTAGGAGACCACAACCTCAAAACAAACCAATTAAGAAAAAAAAGCATGTGTTTAAAACACAACCTACATTATGTAGTATAAAGAACTACTAAAAATCACCACTATAGTTTTATTCAAATTAAGATATCCTATCTATCATTTTATCAGGACTAATAGATAATAGGTCAATCACATTACCTTCTATTCATTGATGAGCACCACATCTCTTATATAAACAACCATATGAACCCTTTTGTGATTATCATCATATACATGGATACAATGATGACAACTATTTTAGATAATAAGATTGCATTTCTAGATGTGTTGATGATGTTATTATAGCATTCACATAGGGGTCACAAATATCTCCTCCATTATGGAACCCTAGATCTCATTCCTCTATGACTGAGTCATCTTAGGACATTTCTTTAAAGGAATCATTAGCTACTCATCATGAGCACAATGTAGGTTTTAGGATAAAATCTCACAAAATATCTCCTATTACAATTATTCAAAAAGTTTGGAAACCACTACAACATAAATAGTCCACATATAGCAATGTAGTGCATGGTATACATAATGTAGTTCCATATAAACATCTAGTAGAGTCACAAGCACCATAAAAAAGTACTATTCCACAAAGATATTCATTAAAACTAAGTTTTTAGGGTCCTATCTCATGTAGCAATTGGCTACAATTAATACTAGTTAGACCCACATTACAGAGTAATACTTCAAAGAGATATTCATTATAACCAAGTTTTTAGGGTCTCATCTCATGTAACAACCCATTAAAATTATGATTAAATGAACCCTCAACATAGGTTTCAGATCCATCTCAACAAATTTCATATTCATATACATCAAAATAAATGCCATAGGGTATTTGGTTATATACATATGAACCTTCTTCCTAGTAGATATTATTAGCTATAAAGCACATTCCTACACATCATGAGCAATATGGTCACTTATTCATGTGGCCAACAGGGTTTAGATAGTGATATATCAATGTCATATGGCATACATTCATTTTAGCATCAATACATAGCTTCATTTATTAAGGCAATGATGGATCCAAATGTCTATATACCCTTTGTATTCTTGAGCCACTCTTGGGGAAGTAATATGCACACAGCCCACTAACAACTAACATTCTTGATTCCAAACAACCATCCCTAACCAGAACCAAACTATTAATGTCTAGATATTACTAAACCAAACATATCTAAATCTTTCTTTACCAATCCTAAAAATAAACTCAAATTTATCTAAATAGATTACCAATTACCACAATAAACAAATTTTTGCTTACATATAATTACAATTTAAAATCAATAAGCCTAGCATCATAATTATTAAAACCTAGGCAACACCTCTAAACATATCGAAACAATTTAACCATAAATGACAAGTACCATTTACCAAGCACATGTAAATTCAAAATCAATACTAGATCAACCATTGCTGAAATCAACCACTTATAATCAATATACCAACATATTCCAGAATCCATAACATGAATACATATGAGTTCAAAATCAAATCAGTTGAGAGTGAGGGCATGATTCCTATTCATGGTTGATTGTACCTTGACATGATGTATATGTTTTGAAAACTTCATGATATATATATATATATATATATATATATATATATATCATGAAGTTTTCAAAACATATACATCATGTCAAGGTACAATCAACCATGAATGGGAATCATGCCCTCACTCTCAATCTCACTCTCTCCTCTAGTGTTAGTCCCATAATCTTGTCTAACACTCGATGACCCTACACCTCCTTGAGCTCCCGAATGCCTCTTACTCTAACTATCCCACTCTATAAATTGACCTTTCTCCTCATACAAATCTACATATCATCTTTGAAGATCCATATAGTCATCTACAATCTTCATGCTCACCATACCACAATCAGGTGGAGGAATTCTACACCTATCCAACTCAGCTCTAAGTTCATCCCTCTCTCTTACTACTTTAACATATGTAGTTGTAACTAAAACATCCCTATCAAATAAATGATCATAAATTCTAGTCACAATTGTCACACTCTCTATCAAACCATCTTCCAAGACATCATTAAGAACATGTCATGTGAACTATCAGAGTGTCATCTCAATGATGGTATCTTAGAACTCATCATCTCCCCTAGCCAACCCAGTAAGTGCCACATCATATGAACCTCCCATTATATCTACATGCATAAGAATTATAACACTACATTAGATATATACATTGAAATCCAAACTAAAGCACAAACCTAGGTATAATTCAAGTATAATCACTAATTACCTCCCATCATCTAGATCAACTCAAACTCCTCATATGAAAGAACATCCAATCCATCCACAGGATACAATAGAGACTATCTATGCCCCACCCATGAAGTGGTATATGCCTCAATGTAACCAACATCATCCACATCAGGAATATCTATAGATACATCCTATTCATCCAAAGGTAACCTTGTTAACTCAACCTTAGAAGGTCTGGACTGGGTCATGTGTCTTATCTAGGTACTATTTAGTGGGATAAAAATTTGATTTCCACCTTGGATGGGTATGGTTGAGTGGGTATTACATGATCCCCTACTCTCACTAGTGCTCGTTTACTCCTCAACCATACCCATCCAAGGTGGTAATCAAATTCTTATCCCACTACATATTGCCTAGATCACACAAATGACCCAGTCTAGCTCTATCTATCATAGCCCTCTCATCAAATAATAAAGGTCGTAGTTTTAGATTCTCCATTACTTAGCCTCTTAAAACTCTATCATCTATACCTAACCCTAAAAAAACACAAAAAAAAAAACCATATATATCATCCAACCAATCTAACTAAATAGCCAAGCTAAACAATAATAGATCACAAGTAAAAAATCTTATAAAATAGAAAATACATCAGTTCACCATGATAAATCAATTGCTAAGAAAAATTATAGCAACTAAACTAAGAATTAGCCTAGAAATCTTACCTCTAGGGAAAAAACATTGAGTATAGTATAGCATCACTAGATAGGAGTGCAACAACTTGGACAATAGTGTTGGAACTAGTCAAAATTTCTTAAAAATACTATTTTACCCATAACTTGAGCACCATAGCTCCATTTTAGACACCATTTTATTCCTCAAAATAGTGAAAGGTATACCTTCAACATAACTCAACCATTACTATCCTAATATATCATTTTCCTACTATGTCACACACATATATAAACCTATATTATACATAGATACATAAATTGGTCCTCACCAATCAAACACTTGTTTAACTTTCATACAACTTAGTCCTCACCAATCAAACACTTGTTTCAACATTCATACAACTCAGTCCTCACCAATAAACATTCATCCAACACATACAAGAAACCCAACCTATTCAAATAATAAACCTTTCACTCCATTCAATATATTGCTACACCATTTGCCTACCACAACTTAAATGTTTCTATATCTCAACTATTACCTAAATACAAGCTTCAATCCTAATAAATCAAAGATACCTTTCACTCTTAGTAATTCAATATCACTAATTCAACAATAGAATTTCAATCTATTAAATACATAACAACAATGTTCCTATACGTTCTACCATTAGTCATCACTTTTGGCTCAACCTCCTCTATTAGAGATTTCATTCGTCTCCACAAAAGGGGGGAATCATTCCTACTGTTCATATTCCTACACTTATCCAACACACATATCCACTCTCATAGATGGATACACCATAGTTATCACACTTTTAGGAGTCAAATTATTAGATTCAACTTAGATTGGTCAAGATTATATAGTGGTAAAAATTAAATGGGTCACTTAACATTACTCAGCTCAGATTGGTCAAGATTATACAGTGGAATAGATTATATGGGTCACTTAGCATCACTTAGTTCAGTTTGGACAAGATTATATAGTGATTTAGATTACATTGAGTCACTCAATATTACTCAAGACATTTAGAGGGATATGCCTTTGGTTTATATATATACAAACTATCTAGATACTAGATTCGAGGGCATGCATATTACTACATGCCTCACACATACATCTTTATACAATATCACATAGTTATAGACTAGATAATATATTATAGGCATAGTGCAAAGCACATTGTTTTGATCTCTAGTTTTGCACATGTGATATGATATGATATATCATATCACATTTGGTTATACAAATTTATAGATTATCTAGACACATCACTCAGATACCAAATCTAGGTGCATGGCATAGATGCTCATTCCATTCATATTCAAAGATTATATAAATTGAGATGGAAAGACATTCCATTTTTTTCTCAGACATTTACCAACATTTTGGTTTACACCTAGGAATTACTTACGCTGAAACCAAGCTAGATCATATGATCATCTATAGTAATTGTTCTATAGTATTACTCATACTCAAATGTAAGAGTTTGCGTGGGATAGAGGATAGGCATTGGTTTTGTACCTCTGAGCACTTCTCAAATCTAATTCAAATTATTTATATTAAGTATAGGGGAAATCTATTATAGGGATTCCTTATTTTTCTAGGAAATATTCATATTTAGTAAATAGGTAATCTATTATAGGGATTCCTTCTTTTTCTAAACACTATTCAAATTTAGTACAAGGGGCATCTATTATAAGGATTCCTTTTTTTATTCTAGGTACTATTAAAATTTAGTATATGGGGAATCTATTGTAGGGATTCCTTATTTCTCTAGTTACTATTTCATTTCTTCATCCACTTCCCTGGCCAAGAAGTTGGACCCTTTTTAGCACACTTATCTTCACATAGGTAAGTTCAGGTATGCATCTTCTTTATTTCTTTTACTCTAGTACTTCATTTCATTGCATCATTAGATTAAAAGGGGGAAAATGTCTAAACCCTAAATTGGTCAAGCAAATGCACGTATTATGTATTTTTCACATTGTTTTCACAAGAGAATTTGAGTTTTTATTCACATTTATCCATGTCCTTTTATCTAACTTGTCTTGGTCTTACTACATTCCATATACACCATTTGCTCATCCTTGGTCATTTGTAGCTTTCTAGACATAACCCTTTCAGACACAGGTACATATTTTAGGTATAGACCCATTCCCCTAGGTCTCATACCCCTTGGACAATAGCACCCAAATATGACTATAACTCTGAAACATAGGGTGTCTAGTTTTTGACATTGTTCTCCAAGAGCAATTTTGGTCCCAACAATCAATTTGTTTCATAGTATGAGTCTTACCCCTTTTATTTGCTTCATCTCTAAGTTTTGTAATGTCATCTAAATTAAAATAAAGCTCCTAAATTTTAAATAATGTGTCTCCTATATAAAGGACTTCAAAAGGCTTTTTATAGCTGGCACTTACGATTTTGGTACATTAGACATAATAAAATCAACCAATAGTATAGCTCAACTTTTCTACATCACACATAGATTTACATGATTGATCAAGGAAAGGCCTAGGAAAAATTAATTTTTGAATCTATCTTATGTACTGATTATCCATGTTTCCTAAGGGAGAACTACATCAGATATGAGATCCTAGCTTGAGGTTTAATCTAGGTAGCAATCAAAATAATAGGGTTTCTTGATTGTGTGATCATTATTTACATAACCCAATTTTCCCCACTTTTGATTTGATTCTATTTGTTGTTTCCATGTGTGTAGACTAATACAAGTACTAAATATTGAAACAAACCTACAATGAGCTCCAATGACTTCCAATACCTAAAATTTGATACACAGGGTCATACTGAGTAGAAGAACATAACATAGAAAGCTTTTAGCCTCAGTACAATAGCATTAGCAAAGGACTATAGTGACAAACACTAGGGTTTATTTTTTTTGGTTCTCTTATCTAATCAAGAAATATAAAATAAAACCAAAATTTAAATAATATCCTAGTCTTGCTCCTCAAACTCTACACTTAGAATCTTTCATTTCAACATAAATCTAGTTAAGTTAATTCTTCTTTATCTTGTATAATTATTAGATAAAATATATAATTATATATGTTAGAGTAGATTTTACCTATAATTCTAGAACTTTATTACCTAGGAATTAAACACCTAATTTCTTAAAACAATAAAACAATCACCAATAATAGAATATGATTTCCCTTTTAGTTATCCTTCTTACCCTTTTCACCCAAAAATTTATAATAGGTTTTAGTATCAATGAGCAATGTGATACACTAGAGGATCTAGCCTCATCTAAACTAGAGGTCTAGTATGATTTTAGGTGTCCCACACCTTAGATCATTACAATGTTAGTCTAGGTGTGAAGGAGTTTTAGATCAAAATTTGTTAGCCTTCAAGTATGGTGTTATTTGGGTTTCTAATAGGTGTGGCACACCCAATGGGATGTAAATTCAGAAATTAGAGTATAAATTTTTAGCATACTGATCTTCAGAGTGATTTCATGTAATCCTATGGTCCTTATCTCAAGGTAAAAGGCATAGGTTTTTTATAAGGTTTATATCATTCATGTCATTATAAATAGTTCCAAAATGATCCATATGTATCTCATCCTCATCCAAATGATCCATATCCATTCAAAGATCAAACACCCTTCAAAAAATCACTAAATTTCCATGATGAGATTAAGGAGATGAAGAGGGTAAACCAGATGATTGCTAAAGATATATTAGCCTGTAAATAATAAAAAATAGATAATCATTTCTAATATAAAAATTCAATACCATTTTCCTCCTCATATTAATATCCATGGATTCCAAGTCCATCTCAACAATAAATATTCCCAATCATACCTCAAGCCATAATACCTTTATTAGAAGAGGTTCTTGAATTCATGTTTTCAAATTGGAATCAAATGTAATAGTCAAATGTTGTTTTGGAAAGCAAGAAAGAACTCATTCAACCCAAAACCCTCCTTCCTCAAGAGTCTAAGGCCTTCCCTTCATGGAAATATTCAATAGAGAGAGGAGGTGATAGTTCTATAGTTTGAGTAGCCTCATGATCAAAATCAGGTATCTATGGTAACATATCTAGACCTTTATAATCTTATTGATTAATTTTAGGGATCTACCATGTCACCCTTTGTGTAAGAACCTATATTTTGTGAGTAAACTGAAGAAGATACAACTAAATAGATAGAAAATGAGGGTCACTTGAGTTACCAAGAAGAAAAAATCATTATTGGGACACCACTTAGAAAGGACAAGTATGATTTAGTCTTTATTGATGCCAAAGAAGATGAGTTGCAATAGGTTTTTGAAGAGATTAAAATATCTGATATAGATGAATTCCATACAAATATTTATCTAGAAATAAAAGATGAAGAGATCTCACATAGAGACATTGATGAGATGAAGAGTATTCCTAAACATGATCATTGGCAATAACTATATCATGAGTTTTTGAATAAAATCTAAGAGCTTAAGATGATAGATTTTAATGATGAGATAAGATAGTAGGTTGATGATTCATCTAAGGATTCCACCAATGTTTTGGAGCTTTAAGAAGGCAATGCCATTCTTGAGACACAAAGGTAACTTGAGCTAGAGCTTGATTAGATGGATGAGATGCCATTCTCAATAAAAGATGAAGATGAAGCAAGTATAATAGATCAATAACCTTAATATGACTTTAGAAAAATGTTTTAGATATGTGATAAATAGGTTTTAAAGGGTAATGATTCAAATTAATTTCATGTCCTTTCAGTTGATCATGATGAAGTAGCCTTTTTGGATGGCTTAGAGGGTTTTTTTTCAAAGTTTGATAGTCCATATCTACCCCATATATAGAATAAGGAATGTCTTGTGAAGGGTAAAATTGCATCTATTCATTAAAAAGAGATTAATCACATATTTCAGTCATGTTTGAATCCCTATAAAGAAGTTGAATATCTTAACAAACCACTACCTCAAATAGAGCATAATGAAGACACCAATCCAAACATACCAACTAAGTTACTAATGTAATCCTTAAATTAGAATGAGACAAATCATCATTAGCCCATGAATGAAATATATTTGGATTTATTAATGCAAAAAATAATAATATGGGAAGAGGATGATTGGGTCTTAGATCCATATCTTCAATCCATGTACCTAAGAAATCAAGTAAGAGGCTCAACTACATCATCAATAAGACATGAACATCCAATTACTCCAATCTACAAGAAGTGGTTATCAAGAGATGGAAAATATGTTTCAATTTCCATGGTGCACAAAATATCTTTCAATTTTATCTTATAGGAAATCTTCTCATTTCATGTTCATTATTTTAGGTTGTCTTATTTCAATAAGTGATTAGCACAAGTAGTAGTCTACCTCCCTACTATTATGTTTGTCTTGTTTCCTATTTTTCATAGGTTAGATGTATTTTATTCCTAGTTTATTTATTATTTCCTTTCATTATTGTTGTGTCATATTCAAAAGAGGTGTTACAAATCCCAAAAAAGTATGTTTGCTAGTCAAGAGAGTCATCAAGTAAAATTTGTTATGCTTCAGTTTGCCACTGTCACATGAAATCTAATGAGTTATTTTGACTAGTAGGATGGTGAAGCCCTATGATTCACCATAAATATTGTTAATTTGGACTATCAAGGCCAAATACCAACCCCCATAACTTAAAAATTATAGTATCTTATTGATAGACTCTAGAAGCTAGTCAAATAGGTGTATTTTTGACCTAAAAGAGCAATTTTTGGTCTTTTTATATTTAAACTTAGGTCAAAAGGTCAATAATTATATGAAAATTATTTTAAATATGGTCAAATACATCACTCTTACCTTAGTCTAAAGTTTCAAAAGTGAAAAGGTGATTTGATATGTTTTAAGTGTGAAAAAGGCCTTTTCTAACTCCCACATGCCAACTTTGGCTTCTTAAATCATGGAAAAGGATGAAAATTATTATTTTCATGTCAAATGACTTTAATTACTTCTATATTATTCTAATATTGGTGGTAAAAGTGAAATTTTTCAATAAAAAGCAAAGAAAAGGCTTATTTCCTTCATTTTTCAAAGAGAAGTACATATCTGTATAGAATTATATACACCTAGGGTCTAAAGTAGTAGTAGGATGGCATGAAAAATATTATAGATAAATTTATAGACAATTAGATTCAATATAGGTCCTAAACCAATCTCTTATTGTCAAGTGACTCATTTGCACATACAGACTGCCATTCAAGTTTGTTATTGGTATGGATTGGAGAGTGTAGGTACATGTCTAAAATTTTGGGAAAAGAAATTAAAATCAAAGGGATTCATTATGAATGAATTGGGTTTAGAATTGCTCTTCCACCCTCATGAATAATCCATTTGAATTTAGGCTAATTTATATAATTTTGCATTTATGAAGGAAACTAGTTTTTCTCAAGTTTTTAAAGATTCTTGGGAACCTAATACACAATTCGATGGCATCTTTCAATCCTTATTCACACATATCAAGAAAAGCAAAGATATTCAGTTTAATTTGTAGTTGAGCATTCTTCCAAAGAGAAATTATGTAGTTTTGAATAGAGAGAAAATTTTCAAATTTTCTTGTTTTGATCCATGGAATCAAGTTCCTTCAAATTTTCATGATTAAAATAAGGATTCCTAAATAAGTTCTCAAAATATTCATGTCTTGTCCAATATTTATGCTCTCAAAGTGTCTCAAAAGGCTAGTTTAACATACTTTAAGGAAAATTTGCATATTTTAAGGTTTTTATAGAAACCTATGTTTCACTTTCAACCTTTTGTCTTTGTCCAAAGGAATTAAAATTGGTATGGTAAGAATATGATGTGTTAATGCTCACATAAAACTCCTTAGATTTTCCTTTGTAATGCTCACAATTTACTTTCCTACCTCCATCTCACTCACCCCCATACCACTATCATATCACTATATTTTTCACTATATCTTGTGTTTTTTCACCCTCATTTCATGAATTTATTTCATATTTCATCCTTATTACCCATTCACCAATTTAAATTCCATGTAATTCATAATTTGAGAGTGAAATAAAATGTAAATCACCACAAATGATAACAAGCAGGTATATGAAGACCTTTAAATATCATAATTACCTAAGAAGAGTAACCTAAAATAGGTTAAATAGTCATGTGCTGGCCTTGAAGGTATAATGAATAGTAAACCAAGAGAGATACCTCATCAAAGACCCATGCATATTAGATAATCTTTTGTCATAAGGTATTAAGGGATGGAGGTGATCATAAGCTTTAAGAAGGAGAATACAAGGCCAAGAGACTCTACATATAGTTCCAAGAAAGCAACATATAACCAATACACATGTATTCATGCCTTGTTTCAAGAGAAGGTTTGTGCTGAAAATACTAAAGGAAGGATTGATGATTAAATTCATATTTCCAAGTAAAACCAAGGAAAGGCATGTTTACTATCAATTTTTTTATAACTTTTCAAGGTCTACTTTTAGCTTAGTCTATATAATGAGCTTCATCAATGCAATACACTTAAGTAAAGACAGTTTACTTTTTAAAGATTGGCACCATAATGGAAGTATATGACTTAAGATGAGAATTAAATGAGGGATTCTTGACCTCTATAATGTTTCACTAATGATCATAAATCTTCCTTAAGCTTTCATATATGCTTTAATCTCCATATATAAGTGGCCTATAATAGGCATGGCCAAATCTTCATCAAATGCCTATTATCATTAAAAGATGTGTTAGAGCATTGTCAAGTTCATGTATGGTTATAATTGATTAGAATAATATCATGATGATAGATATAATGTAGATATTACAAACACCAAAGAAGGGCTTATTCGAGAATGGTAACCTATAAAAAACCTAAAAGACCACTTATAGTTGATGAAGGTTTTGAACCCATCAAGAGACATTTCAAGGTTATGAAAACCTAAAGAAATTATAAATGATTGGTACTATGAGGATGGTTAATTGAGTAAAGTGTAAAAGGAGTAACAAAGGAATAAGTCTCAATCAACTACCTACATCCCTAAAGTGAACCTACATGCTTGTGCCTTATAGTGATGAGGGTTTTTTAATGTCAAGTAGGGCTATTAAGGATTACTTCTAGTTATGATGTTAGTCATGAGGTTTATTAACATCATTATATGGATTAAGGAATAAAATGTTTTTTTCCAGAGGATCAACATAAGGAAAATAGGCTAAATAAATACCTATAACAACCTAAATGTCGCAAACAAAAGAAAAAGGGTTGGAAAAAATACCAATACTAAGGGGGTAGAAACTAGAAGCAGTAAAAAAGACTAGCAAACAAAGGTGAAACATCTTGTTTCTACTGTGGAAAAATTTGGAAAAAGAGATAAACAACATCTTAAGGTGAAACCGGATGTTGGTTCTCCTGACAAACCTGGAAGAAGACCATTAGGAAAACTAGAGAGCTAGAAAGTATGCAGAATATTGTTGATGGCAGACAGGCAACTATTCTGGATTTTACCCCTAAAAAATAGATATTTGATCATTATTTGGGATTTTAGGGGGCTGAATACAAACTAGATTTTGAGGTTGTCCTTGTATAACATATTTTTGTTGATACTATTTTGTAGGTTTAAGGATTGCTTTTCCTGGTGCACGGTATTGCTTTATCTATTTTGAATCTATTAAAGGGTTTTGGGGTCCCTTCAAAACCTATTTTTAACTTAATCTAAAACAACCTAAATGTCGCTTACAACTCACTAAGGACTACCTATAGTTAAGAAGTAAATGGTGGTTTAGAGGGTTTCTAAATAAGGATACCTTTTAAGGAAATATTTGAATGTTTCAAGAGAACATCATAAAAATTGGACTCATAGACATTTTGTTATGATTTCAAAACCTCCAAAATGCCTAAATCATGTCATAGTCCATACACTGACATAGACCTACAAGTAGTAGGAAGTGTAGTCAAGTCACTAGGTAAGGTTTATTATCAAAATAAAGGATAATGGTTTATGATTGAGGAAATGTTTCAAGAGGATAAGGGTTTTAAATAATAAAAAATATTTTGAGAAGTCTATATAACACTATGTTACAATCATACACCAAAAATCATACTTACACCCAAAAAAGAACACAAGCTTCTCCTTAAACTAGCATGAAGTTAAAAGCAAAGAGGCATCTTTGAAGGAAGTTCATACTTGAAGGGGTGTTATAATGAGACAAAAGATATGTGTATTCCCAAATTTCATAAAGGAAAGGATTCTAATTACTATCCTATAGCTAAGAAATGTAGTCAAAAAGACACCTATAGCTAAGGAAAACCATAACCATAAGGGTTTTATTAGGAGAATGGCATATGAAAGATTTCTTGCCAATGATAGTGATTCATGGAAATTTTATAAAAATTAAAAACTTTTGGAATAAAGATATCATAAAAGGGTTATAGAACACCATGCTACAGTCAGCTACAAAAATGAACTACCTCATGTAGAGCCATCATGTGGCTAAAAACACATTCTCCATTCTAAACAAGTTGATAACACAATGATTCTCTTAGAAAAAATTAAAATGGTTTGAAGGAGTCATAACAAATTATATATTAAATAATGAGATAAATAAGGTGTGAATTATCCTTAAGTCCAAGCTTAGTTTTGATCATCCAATTGTCACCTACAACTGCTTAATAAACCTTGTAAAGGTTATCAATTAATAAAAGAATAAGGGGTCTTGACATGATCCTTGTTCTCATAGGTTTTAAATAAAGATGGATATATAAATGAATGTTATAATATAATAATATTTTTAGGATTTAATCCTTAAAATGATAAAGACTTAGATTTCTTCCTTGGAATTCACACTTACATCTCATGAACATAATCATATATTTGGAGTTGGCAAATATTATGGAAACATAGTGATATAAATAAGTATAATGATTCAAGAGTATGTCAAAGGAGGAATAAAGATGATATAGGATTATAAAGTGTAGGATTATATATAAAAAAACCCAAAAACTCAGTCAAAGTAAACTTAAAGGACATTTTATAGCCATACATGTCATCTTCTTACATAGCCAAGTACCATTCAAGATCATAGTCAAGTACCATTCAAGACAATTAAATTAAAAGTGGATTTTGAGGTCTATAAGGTAGGTAAAGTTAAAAAAAATTCATGTCTATTATATTTTTCAATAACTAGGATAATTCCAACTCTGGGGAGTGACAATACATAGCTATTATATGATTTTCTAACAATGTAGAGTGCCATAAAATCTTGATTAAGAGTCAAATTGATTTAAAGGGGATAAATAAATATTTTTAAATGGTTTAAGGACTAATTTAATCACCAATTCATGGTGTATTAGTTTTAAGACACCTTCACACCTCTAAGGATCACCTATAGTGCTATACCACATAATCATTTTGAGTGTTTTGAGAAAATAAGGTTTGAGGAGGTGACATGAAGATGAAAGTTGAAAATAGGAGGATGAAACCAATTAAATTAATTTAATGACATTAAAAATAATTATCATAATTTAATATAAAAATAAAATATGTTATATCATCAAAACATAGTCCTTTAGCACCAAAACATAGTTAGGCATGCTCATGCAATGCATAAGAGACATTTTTGAGATTTTTTGGCATCTACAAGTGGAATTAAGACTTGAAATTTGGTAAAAATGGTAATTATTACTTAATTAATATTAAAAATAATTTTTAAAACCATTACATAAGTGTAAATATTCATAGTTTTGACACAGCCCCTTACTAGTCTCAAAATAATCACAATGGAGCTAGGGAAGGTTCTAGTGTGTTTCAAGGTGTAACATAGAATTCTAAGTTAATTTAAGTGTTTTCTATGAATTTTATGACTTTATTACATATTAATAATGTAAAAACTATAGATCATATGCAAACCATGACCGTGAGGGATAAACTAAGTAAGCAGACCTATAGGCCAAAAGGCAAATTTGGACCTATCAAGAAAGAAGACACATATAAAGTGTTTTGATGAAATGGTATATGCCAAATTATGATTATTAAAATAAAGGAAAATTAATGGATTATTTATATTCATAGATGAGGATAAATTAAATTCTATAGTTCTAGACACCCATTCAAGCCTCCTGATCAAATGCTCATATCTTTCACCACTTGAAGAGTTTGGTAAAAATATATTAGAATGATTTTAGGAAACATATTAAAATATAAATAATTAATAATTTACGTTTTTTTAGGTGATGTGATTTATGAAAAATCAATAATAGCATAAGCAGTCCAGAATATGAGAAAAATCCTACAAGTAAATTTCCTTCACATGATATCTTTCCATATCTTTTACATGGTAGCCCAATATTTATAGAGATGTTTATGGGGTTTGTATACTAAACATTGATGGAAACAAGTTTTTATTTGGAATTCTAATATTCATGAATCATATTTAATAAGACTCGTCTCTAAAACCCTCCCAAACCCTCATATTCATCAATTTTGAGAAAAGTTGATTTTGTTTCCATCAAAGTATCATGTATCAACATAAAACCTATTCAAAAATAAATTAAACTTAGAGATGATACAATCAATTCCCTTTTTTTTATGAAACTATATGAATAAAAGAAGAAATCAAATATTTAGGAGAAAAAATCGAAAATGAGGTATAAATTAGTTTACATGAAATTGAATTCATGGATGTTGAAGCTAGAGACTTTTTATTCTTCCCCAAATCATCATTTGGTTAGAGATATACCTAGAAGTTCCCCAAATAGCTCCTTGAAAACAACCACTCTACAAGAAATTCAAGAAAAATGGATGTAATCAACATGTTTGACTGAGTTACAAGTGTCTCTTCATTAGGAGGAGATATTTCATGATATGGAAGGTTTATTCAGGTATATTATCACCATGTTTTAGGTTTTCAATGTTTTGTTATAGGTTTTATGGATTTCAAATGCAAGAAGTAGGCTACTAGGCCTAATTGGCCAAATAATCAAAGTTAAAAATGACATTAGAAGGTTATCGAAGAGTTATTTTTGAGTTAAAATTACACTTATCTATTTTTCAAGTGAGTATTACATGCTAATTTCAAACTTCAAGTGCCATCTCGTGTAAGAGGAATTCACATGGAGTTAACTAGTCTTGAACTGCCAATTATTCTAGTTGACTAGTTGACCATTTTCATGCATATTTCAAGGTTTTCATGGAAAGGAGGACTTATTTTAAAATTTAAATCACCTCAAGTGGATATAATCACAAAATATTTGAATATATTTCATGAAAATGAATACTAACTAGTCAAATGTGGCTCACCTCTCTTTCCAACACCAAAAAAGAGCTTCATGCAAGACAAAGGGATAAATGAGATATCTAAAAGGCTCTTTTTATTAAATTGAACACAAAATTAGCTTGAGTTAAGATGTATTTGACATTTTTTTCTCAAATATATGCCACATTTTCTATAGCTTCTTCTCACTTCTACTATTTTGTAAATATTAAGGCTTTTAAGCTAATTTTTAGGATCCCTCTTTTGGGAATGACTAGACTCTACCAATATTGAGATTTGTAACCTTTTGAGAGAAATCAAATGATTTTTTTCTTATTAATATATGCTGGTATAGTTTTTAATATTGGTTTTATTTGCACATGAAGTAGACTTTTCTCCCTTGGCAAATCTTGATCTCACATAGTTACTAGTTTGTCAACTTATGTAGGTCATGTTCATTGTTTAACATCATTTTAATAAATTAATGGTGGATATAATTAACGGTTAGTGCCTTGAATAAGGTTTATTTCATAATTTCCCTCATTCTTAGATCACTTGATGAAAAATCTACATGAAATAATGATGCATAAGAGTCATTTAAAGTTGTAGATTTAGTTATTTACTTGTCTTATCAATGTTTTAGGAGTTCAAATATAGTGGATGATCTAGAAATATATGTGTATCATCAACTATATAATAGGATTTAATTTTTAGTAATCCTTATTACCATTTTCAGCCTAAAATTTATAGTAGTTTTTAGTAGTAGTGAGCAAAGTGATACATCATAGGGGCTAGCATCATCAAAACCAGAGATCTGATCTGAGTTTAGGTGTCCCACACCTTAGATAATTCTAATGTTAGTTAGGTGTGAAATATTTTCAACACAAAATATGTTAGACTTCAAGTAGGTTATTATTTTGGTTTCTTACACCAAGATTAAAACATTATTTTGCATTATAAAAACACTTGGCATAGAAATTCACATCTAGGACTACTTTAGTTTTAATATCTAAATTTGCAAAAATCTCATAAGTCTTAGCCTGTTTGTCTAGTTTTGTTTTGGAAACACATTTAAAAATTACTTTTAAGCTATTTCACCCTAGGTTTATGCAAATTATCTAATAGTTTTAGAGTTTTATTACTTCTTTTCTTCATCAATTTGATCCATTTAGATTCTCATTTCAATCTAAATCACTAAATGTTTATAAGTTTTTAATTTCTAACTTAGTCAATTTTTATAATAATGGATGAAATTTGTTTCTAAATTGAGTGAAATGGTTAAGTTTATACATATATTCACTTTATACTTAATCACCTTTTGAATTTTATCTTAGTTTTTTTTTCAAATGCTTAACTATTGCTTTTTAAAATTGAATCATTGACTGCATTTTATATGATGCCCATAGGTACCTAAATAAGTTGCCCTTTATGATTTTTTAGTAAAAGAGCAGTTGGAATTTTTACCTGAAGGAGAGTCTAAAAAAGGCCTAAAGACTTTGTAAGAAATTTTTAAGTCTTTTTCTCTTTGAGAAAAATGTTAAGAAAGAGTGATAACTTTTGTGTGAAGGACAAACAAAAAAGTTTCAAGAAAAATTTGTGAAGTAAAAAGTGGAGAAGACTAATTATGAAAATAAATTACAAGAACAAAAGTTATGAAGACTTAAATAAAAAGTCATGTAGAGGTGTGAAATTATAGAAACCTAGAAGCACAAAATCTTAGGGGCATTAAGATGTTGATACAAAATCCAATCCTTTCATGGTCCTAAGACCCTAATAAGATGCCATGTAGAAGCTTCCTAGAACTCTATAACCTTAGCAAGGTAGATCCATTGAAGCCCAAGATATTAGAACATTATCACATGGCTATGGATATGATGTAAATAAATAAGAAATCCAAAACCCACAAATTATGATGAGATACCAAATGGTGAAATGGGTCTTGAGTTCATGTGTAGATTCCATTAGTGTAAAATATAAATACTAAATGGAAAAATGATAAAAGTTACAATTTTGAAGTTCCCGTTGAGTATAAAAGAGATCTGTGTGGTCTTAGAGCTAATGAAAATAATTCAAGCAATCAAAATCAGCTGAGTGTTAGATAGGGAATAGAGGAATGGTTTATACTTACCATTTTTCAAGTTCCCAAACATAGCCTCCTAGGTGTCAAACTTGTGAGATCTTAGAACCAATCAATGAGAACCATGTGGAATTTAACAATCCTAAAGATAGTCTCCCAAACTTGATAGAGATATTAGATCCTAGGTTATCTAGACCCAACCATAGAGTTCCATGTTAACTAGATTTCAAACATTATAGTTTCCCAGACCTAAAAGATATGTCAGATCTAGGAAGAACCTAGATCGAATGGCAAGGTGACAAATGGTAGTTGTAGAGAAAGCCTATAGATAATGTGGTGAGAGATCAATAAATGGGTGATGGTTATGTGTTTAAGTGGAAGTCCCATTGGCAATCCTAAACTATTTCATAGTTTTAAAAGGGAAACAATATTATTTTGATATATGGAATAATAAATGAATGAGCTCCAAGCACAAATGATCTTTCAGGACCATGTAACTATGCAAGAACTCTTCATTATAAATAAATTTTATTTTTTTCCCCTTAAGAATGTAGGATAAAATTCATGGGGTGAATGTAGTGATTTTGATGGATGTTAGATGCCTATATCTTGGGTTTGGGAAGTTCAAGATAGGTAACTCAAATCATATTAGGGAAAGAAGAAAGATGAGTCCCTAGGAAATTAAGCAAAATGGGTCATTCGGTCCTTCTTTGAATCAATCCAAATGAGGTGACATGTTTTAATTGGTCACATTGGGAATGGTTATAGAAGAATATAAGCACAAAGTGGTGATGTAATCTCCTAACTACGTTTGGGGGATTGGGCCCACATTGTCCCATGTACTTTGAGTTTTTTACTAAAAAATGAAGTGAATTAGTTGTAACCACATTGTGGGCTCTTGAACATTGGTCTCTATGATAACTTATCTAATGGGTCAATCATTGTCTATTTAAAGAGGATGAAATTCCATTGTTAAGTGCAATACATTTATGGATCTAGGATCTAAAATAATTATGCCAAGTTTCCACTTGCCTTTCGTCATTTTTAATTTTCTCAAACTATCTATGAATGGTTGGCAACTCTATGTAGGAAAAATATGCAAAAATGCTACCAGGATTACACCTATGTTGTTATCTCTATTTGATTTAAATTTTACCTTTCAAATTTAAATCAATATATTTTATTGATGTTATTAATATGTGAAAGGTTTTTCGGCTACTTGTAAACATAATCAATTTGTGAAATATTTGTGTTGGTTATTTTGATCTCCATTTTTTGTATAATATTGATGCAATTTTAGAATTTGTTTTATCTAGTTTACATGCTCTACATGTGTTGAACACAAAATCTCATTAACAATTTGTTCCTTCACTATTCATTATTTTCAATAAACTTTTGTTTAAGTAGCATTAAGTCATTATGTCTTATTCATAATAAGGGTTAAAATCATTGTGTTTGGACCTACTTTATTTGGACACTTGCCTATTGGGTTAATTAAATGTAAGTGGTGGATAAACTTATTATTCAATGGTTTAATGGTAGATAGATATTTTAACCATTTATGACTTGGTGAATGAAAATATTATGTTGTTAAAGAAAAAAGTATATTAAATGAGGCTAATAATATGCAATAAATGTTGCCATTGATTTGTTGTAGAATTGACTAACTTTAACCTTTATAAAAATAACAATAAATAATGCAAGTAATAACTTAGCTATAAAATGACTAAGATGGATGATCTAGAGGAGATAAAATGATGCAGAGGCTAGTTAGAGTGTTTTGAATAGGATCTTAGTGTTATAACACATTTTGGAGAGTAGCACTCTAATTAGATAGCAATACCATTATTATATATGTGGTAGTAGTGTCCCTATTTTGTTGGTAATGTCCTCTATGCAAGATTGTGCTAAACTTCTAAGTGGACTTATGTTTGGATATATGAGGTTTGTTCCTATGTGGATGAGTTATAAAACCTTTTATATTTATTTTTTTATTGAATTTATGAGTAAACCCTAATCCTCTAAGTTTATAGGTCATCTAATTGATATAAGATAAAAGTGTGTATATTAGGGTGGTAGGTTAAACATCTTCACACCCCATTATGATAAGATTTTACTACATACTAATAATATGAAGGGGGATAAATCCTAATGTATTTATCCCCAGCTAATTTTTGGTATAATTTTAAGTAAATCTAGTATGATAATTGACTAGAGTGTTTAAATTGCTTGATATTAGAAATATAGGTAATTCGAGCTTAGCACTATTATAGATGGTAGTATATAGAAGTAGGGAAAAAGAGGGATTGATAATCTTAATTTTTCACGACTTGTTATGAGTGTGAATGTGTATTTTGCATTTGATATCCATATAATGGTTATATGTCTAATAGTCATGTATATATACCATTATGATGCATGTGTAGGTGCTAAAACTAGTTTAGGATGACCCTAGGAGGATTTAGATTTGAGAAGGTATTTGTTTTTAAAAAAGGGAGGGAAAGGATACTAGTTATATTATTAAGACACTAGCACCATGTGGCACTAAAATCCCTATTATGGTGCTAGTTTTGAAGAGGTATAACACTATGCACAAAGCGATATGATGTCAGAATGAGGGGTTGGGACTACAATATGGATGCCTATGGCCCATACGAAGGCTAAATAAGTTCGATAATAGGATATAAGATATGTCTATGTATAAGATAAGGATATTTAGTCTCATGTAATAATATTAGAACTTAAATACCATTTTTAGGTGATTACATCCCTCCTCTATTATAAAAATGTAGCAAAGTGAATGACTAGGATAAAAGAAAAAAAGTGTACTTGGTCTTACCTAAGAGGTTAAGCCTATGGATATGGGTCTAAGTATGTGAAGATTAATCTAATTACCTATCCTACAAGTTAAACATGCATAAATACATCCTTAATTAAGATATCAAAATCAAAAACAATATTTCGTAAAGTAAAATTGGTAGAGGGATAAGAGATAAGAAAGGAATGAATACACCTCACTAGGTATGTGAGGAAATAAATAAACCTAATGACAACCTATGACACATTTCAATTTGTCTCTAAGATAAATAACCTATTTGATCCATATATTATTATTATTTTTAGTTGATTAACTATTATTTAATTAAGTTTTATTTCATATGTTGATTATGGGATAGCTATATGTTAATTAATTTACATTTTTGATTTTCTATGAGATAGTTGTACTTTTATATTTTATACGTTATGATCATGTTTGTTAATTATAAAACAATATTTTATGGATATAATTATGTTTTGGGATAATTACCTACATTATTTTGAGGTGGATGTAGGATAGATCCATCCCTCAAAGTGTGATGGGTGGAGCATCATCAGAGAGTGTGGTGTAGATGGAGGCATTGGGGGACAGTAGAGATTAAAAAAGGAAACCCATGCACACACCATAGTAGAATATTGTGTTTTGTGATTATTGATGTGAGTTAGATAGCTATAATAAGTTTTGTTTTTTGTTATGTATGTCTATTGTGATCTTTTATTGTTCTATGATCATGTTGTTTGATTACATAATATCACTAATCTAGTTGTTATTACAATAAATATCTATGGATGATATAACTTAACTAATTGGATGAATTTAGTCATGTTATAACATGACTTACCATTATTTTGATAATAAGTAAATGGATGTATTGTACATATCTGAGTGTTTAAATAAATATTACTTTGTTTGGATTTTTTATTTATTAATAGATGTATTCTATTACTTATCTTGATCGGTTTATTAAGTGACTGATTATGTTATAAAGTTACTATTATCATTATAACAGTTACATTGACCCTAAGTTGGCATGATAAAATAAGGTTTATTTTTTTGACTTATGAGTAGTGTTTAAGAAATGAATAAAATACTATGCAAAGTAATAAAGATAAGTGTATTATTTAAATATTATATAAACATCATTGTGTTTGTAAAATATTTGCTAAAGTATATGGTTATTTGTTTAAGATAGGAAGTTGACTTCTAGATTGAAGTTGAATTCATTGGTTTATAGATGGCATGGTAACATTGCTTATGGTTTTTTAAATTCAAATGCACACACACACACACACACACACACACCATATCATATAGTTATTATAATATATAGACTATCATTTATTTAAAATTGCATGGAATTATTCGACATGAATAAATATTACCCATTCAAAAGGCATGCATGTTTTGAAGCATTATTTAATGATTATTTTATTTGTTATGTGTAAATTTAGAGATAATTAACATTTATAATCTCTAATAGAATTGAGTTAATAATCATTTTTTCAAATAATTATGCAATTTTAGAGGTTGGGTGCATGAGAAAATGGTGGTTAATTGTAACTTGGTTGAGTTTTGTTGAGTTATTCATGGCATGCATAGTTTTAGTTAGTATTTATATAATAAGAATAATGGAGAAATTGGTGGAAAGTAATGGAATGGTGAAGAATAAAGGAGATGGGAAGGAGGAATATGAGGGCATGACTTACATGGGCATAGTAGGTAGAAGAAGCATAATGGGTATTTAAGCTAAGGAGTGAAGATAAATTTGGATTCCTTGGCATTATAAACATATTTTTAGGTTGGTGATGTACTTTAAAATTCTTGTGCGATAGTTGATTAATTTTTGGGAAAGAAATGATATAAGGGTTTTTTCATTTCAATTATTTTGAGATTATAAAAAATTAAGGGATGAATTTAGGACCCTGTGGATGGTTTGACCATCCACAGAACCCTACATCCAAACTAAATAAACATAACTAGAATGGGTAGAGCTATAATTATTTTCCATGATTGTATATCTCCATGAAAACTTTGTATTTATTTTCTTTTAGTTATTTAAACCATAAAAAACTATAGCAATGTTATTTCATTAAAGGGTTATTATGTCTATATTGGGTAGGGTCTTAGGGCTTAGTTTCATTATCAAACTAGATAAGGGATTTAAACATTAAGGAATAAATGTAAATTGAATTTTGTTTTGTATATGATGGATTAGACTATATATAAGCCTAACTAAGATTTTGGGTATAGATCTTATGGGATATATTATAAAAAAATTGACTATGAAGACACACACACACACACATGTATGTATATATGTATACATTTGGATTTATGATTGATTAATGGGAGAAGAAAATTGATAAGTAAAGATGCATAAGATAGTATTTGTATATTCTTGTGTTTTAGATTAAGGTAAAAATAGGTTTTAAAGGGACCCCAAAACCCTGAAACAAAGGACAAAGGATATAACAATAATGTCCACAAGTGAAACCTATCACCTACAAGCTAAGCAATATCAAAAATAGGTTTTACAGGGACTTGAAACCACAATACAAAATCATCAAAAGACAGACCCCAAGTTTTACAGAGACCTGGAAACTCTAGTGTGAAAATAAAACAAAGAACTAGATAACAGACCAAATATAACATCCAACTAAAGGGACCAAGACTGTAAGAACTCAAAGATCTTATTCTTCTAATTCCAAAATCATCTTCACCGCTTCTTTTCCAATCACAATAGTGTCCTGTATAGATATAGCCACTGACATAACAACCTCTTACATTACTTTCTTCCTTGAGCTCTGTTTGGTTCTCTTGCTAGGCCCTTCCAAGGATTTAATTTCCTCGTTTGCTCATTTTCCAATGTTCACAGTGGCTGCACATATGCTAGAAGTTACCTCCTCCATCTTCATTCTACTTTCCTTAATGAGCCCCCTTAGATTGTTCTCATAGTCTTTAATTTATATATATTACTATGTTATGTAATTAGTTATAATCTATATCTATTTTATCCCATCCTCCATGAATTATAAAAGGATAAGAGATGAACAATCTCCTCTTTTGGTGCACCATAGTATGAGAAGAATGTAAATATTTAGGAACTGCAAATGACTATAAATATGTATGCTTGTATGAAGAAGATGATAAACATTTTTTGATATCTTTATAGACTGTGTAGTTATGGTTACCTATTATATATATATATATATATATATATATATATATATATATATATATATATATATATATATTATGTATATTCCTTGTATGTAATGTCTTGTTAATGTTAAGTTTAATTCGATATAATTTACTCTAAATGTTCTTTGCACTTTCATGAAACACTATTTAATCTTAATTCCTTCCTATCACATGATAATTAATATCTTTCAGGCTTGTTTTAAATATGGATTCTATGCACCTAGGTAAAACTTAGATATCTTCATCCTTAACATGTTCTATTGTATTATGAACTTCTAATAATAACAGTGTAGTGAGCATTGAACACTCCTGGAGTAAACTATGCTAAGATGGTTACCAGGATAGAGAGACATTGAAACATGGTTAGACCAAAAAGTATGGAATTTCATAGAAGAGGAATATAAAATGAGTGATCTTACCCCAAGTGAAATTATTCAAGAGTATATCTTCAGAGAAATATATGAAATTTTATGGTATGAGCTTCCCAAACTACTAACTAACTAGTTAACAAGATTGAAATGATATTGCTTCAATCTCATAATGAAAGAAACAATTACCTAGACTAAAGAGAATATAAACCATTTTTTGAAACTAAAAACCAACTAGATAAGAGTGATAGACTATTAGGTCACCACCACCATAAATGGATACATCACCAAATTTTTTTTTTAATGGTATATATCATTCAAAGCTAGGTAGGACCATTTTGTCTAAGGAATTAGAGGAAATTTTTTGTAGCAACTACCTCTTTTGATAAAGATGTTGGTTTTGGATTAGGCCATGGTGCTTACTTTAGCCAATATGGAGTTGTCACTTTGGGAGTATGGGGAAATGTGTGCATGATGTTCAATGATGAATAGATTAGTAAGTAAAGCTTACTTGAATCTAGAATGGAGACATATGGGAATAGGATTTAGAATAAAAGTTCAAATTCAGAATGAGAATTATAATAATAGAATAGATGGAATAATAAAAATAATACCCAAGAAGTTGATAGTAGAGGTAAGAATATTAGTAGATTATATGATGACTGGGTGAAAATATGTGATGATCGAAAGGATGATCAAAGGATAAATAAATAGGATGATGAATACCAAAAGATAGAATGAGAGAATGAAGAACAAAATGAAGATACAACATGTAAAGAATGTAATAACAATTTATAATTAGATCAAATAGATGATAGTGGTAGTGCATAGCTATAGGAAAGGGTATTTCCTGAAGAAGAAGAATTATGAAAATAAATATAATACTATCATAGGATATATGTAGGTTAAATCATAACAAAGGAATAAGACATAAGAAATAACCATTCACTAGAGGACCACACTTCCCCATAGCCTAATATTTTATATTTTAGTAAAATCTTTTAGCTAGGCAGATAGGAAGGTGATAGTTGGAAAGGACCATTTTTAGAACATGTAAAATTTTGGGGTATTGAAATTCATACTAAATATACTATAAATGCTTTCAAGGACATATAATTAGTTGAACCTAAATAACAAAAATAATAAAATATAGGTAAACAATGTGCAAATAATAATTCTCCTAGTGCATACAATAGTATACAAGCAAGATCACTCAAAATGTAGCCTTATCTGATAAAATATATGCATAAGACTCTTTATATACTAATCAGCATGATGAATTATCTAGGAAGATTCATAAATTTAGCCCATTATGGTGGGACCATAAATTTTGAGTAATACCTACTAAATTTCAAAATGACATGGCAAGTTAAGGGCATCACTAATGAATCTATCCAAAAGTGTGAATTAGTAGAGGCACTAGCTCGTAGAGTACTAGAGTTCATATACCAAAGATAACTTTAATAGGTAAATCTAAACGATGTTGATGATTTGATTTTCATGGAATTTAAGGTCAATAAATACACCAATCAGACTATACAAGACCTAAAGGAGATAAAATAAAAGTTTAGGGAATTGGTCTATGATTACAACCATAGATTCTTTGATGTAATTAATAATGTAGAGTTCACTTTAATAGATAAATATAAGACTACTTGGTTCATATAATCAAGTTTTCTAATATGAAAACTTAATATACTACCAAAGTAGATGCCAAAGTTGTTGCTCTACATGTAAAATAGATTGAATATTATAGAGAAGATCTTGTTGCCAATTCCAAAATTGAAAATACACCATACGCCTTCATGAAAAAATTGGATTAATTCGATGATGTAGGTATGCCTAAATTGAATTTATGGTGTACAAAGTATGGAAAATAAAGACACCATAGAAATGATTGTCCTAAAGTTAAGATAGAATTTTGTGAACTCTATCAAGTAGCAGTGCATGTCACAACATAGCTCCACCTTCTACAACAATATATAAAGAACCCACAAAACCTATATTTTAATTTCTATAAGTCAAATAACTAGGATGAAAGGAATTACATGGATTTTCAAGAGCTGAAAGAAGGCATCACTAAAAATGTATTCACCATCACTACACAACAAATGTCCTTGACAAAGTCAGTGATCTCATGATAAGAGGTAGATAAAGGTTGTACACCTAGATGGGTTCACAATGGATTTAAGTTTTACCATAGTATCAACCTCAAGTTCTTGCTATATGGACCTATTCTTCACCAATTTGGATACATTCATCCCCTTAGTACCAATATGAAGTACCTTAGAACTCACCCATAGCATATAAATAACAAACAAGTTGGGCCCCACTAGCTACATAACAATAGTTTAGGATTAGAGGTAATAATTAGAATTAATAGCATTAGAACACTATGCAACTATAAGGAGGATATCAAGGTAGATATCAATCTAATAAAAGAGGAGATCGAGGTGGATACAGAGGAGGATACTAGGGGGTAGATGTAATATATATTAAAGACATCCTCTGTAATGCTACTTGTGTGAAGAATATAATCATGTCAAATGAAATTACCAATTAAACCCATAATGGTAGTCATATTACACATATTACAAAATATTTGACTATCATGACATATAATATCACCCTATTTTAGAAAAAACAAAGGATAATGTTATCCAAAACATGAATATGGTGAATGTGTAGTCTAAATAATATGCATTCTTGAATACTATCACATAGTAATAGAACATAGACCAAGGGTTTCCTCAAAGATCATGAGTCTATTACTAACTAGATCATTTAACTAAATCAAATGGATGAGTTCAGATGTAGAGAAACCTGGATGTAAGAAGTACACAACTAGAGCTAAAAATCAAGGCATGATAGGAACTTACACCAAAAAAAATTTCATAAAGATTAACCAGTCTTATTATATGATAGTCATTTTAGAGAACTCTTGGGAAAGATTTAGATAAAATGTAAAGGGACCTACATTATACATGACTTAACACTACACCTAACCATGTTTTTAAGATGTCTATAGGGAACCATGTGACCAGGGTGGGTAAATGGATGTAGGCTTAAGCCCTACTACCAATAGTATATTGGTCTCATTTTTTAAGCTGAGTGGGTGCTGAGTAGCACCATGTAAATTTAGATCTTCCTATTTTTTCATGTTTTGTGAATGTTTATTTTCTATTTTATTTATTTTTAGATGATCTTAGAAATGACATTTTTGAATCACAAATACCAAACATCATGTATAGTAGAAATGCATAGAAGGATCCATGTGTGCCACCAAAAAATTTAAAGAGGAGTGACTAAAAATTTTTAAGTCCAAGAAAGGTATGGAAATGTCACATTATCAAGATATCCTTTAGATACCATCCATACATGAGAATTAGATTCTAGATCCAAGAGTCAATGGATGTAATCTTAAACAAATTAATAGCTTATCAATATCATCTACTCATACCCCTATACAAATACCAAAGATCATAACAATGTAACTCCACACATGCATTAATGACTAACTACTTTAAAGGTTATATTAGATATCAATTTACCACATCTGCCATTACATTGAAGATGAGTGGATAACTAAGTTCAATTTTGATGTGGACCCCAATAGGTGAAAATTATATAAAACCCTAGTTTGAATACCAAGTCATTATTTCATCCTTGAGTATATTTTTCACGAGCTACAACTATCAAAGAGATGGAATAATTTATTGCATATAAAATAGAGAGATTTTTAATTTTATCCTTCATGTAGCTATGGATAAGTAACTATGATCAGGGATCTCACTGATCCATAAAAATAAGTCATGGGTATTAACATGGAACTCCAAAAAAAACAAAGTATAGTGATCAAGAGCCATTCAACTACCTTCACCAACTTGAGTATAAGTTATTCCACCATGATCTAATTAATGTTACATAATCACTCACCCTCGTATCTCCTCACCAATTATAGAATATAGATGTTTAGTGTCTATACATATGCCTTCCTTTTGTAACCTAAGAGAGATCATGTAAGTATTACTTGGGTGATACAATGAGGTTAAAATATAATTGGGCTTGGATGAGACTATTTTTATCAACACACAAGCCATGGCTCAAGTTCTAGGCATGCCTGCATGTGGGGATTCACTATTGACATACAAGATAAAAATTCCTCCTAATTTTCATGAAGTTTGGGATATATATATATATAAGGAAACCAAGGGATCCCAATTGATGAAATTCCAAATGAGACAATGCATATATATTACCTTGTCATATAGTCATTATGTTATATAGATTGTTCTTTAGTCGACATTGTATGGAATTATTATGTTGGAAGACTTTGTAAAAAGTTGACATGCATAGATATTACTAGAGTCAAAAGGCATCCATATTTTGAAGGATTATTTAATGATTATTTTATTTGTTATGGGAATGTTTTGAGATGATAAAGGTTTCTAATATCACATTGAGTCGAGTTAATAATCATTTTTTATCAAAATATTATGCAAGATTGGAGGTTGGCTACATGATAAAATGATGGTGAACTATAGCTTGGTTGAGTTCTATTGAGTTATTCACGGCATGCATAGTTTTAGTTAGTATTTGTCTCTCGAGAATAATGGATAATTTAGTGGAGAGTATGGGTATGGATAATAATAAAAGAGAGGGGAAGGAGGCTTGTGATGGACTGGCTTACATGGGTGTAGTAGGCTAAATAAAGATAATGGGTATTTGAGCAAAATAGTAAAAATAACTATGGATTCATTATAATTATAATCATCTTTTCAAGTTGGTGATGTAATTAAAAATTATTGTGTGATAGTTGATGTATTTTTGGGAAAGAAATGATATAGGGGTTTGTTGGTTGAAATTGTTTAGAAGTTATAAAAAATTAAGGGCTGAATTTAGGTCCCACTAGATGGCTCAACCATCCATAAAAACCTTTGTCCCATCTAGATAACCCTAAGTGGAATGGGTAGAGCTATAGGTTTTTTTGATGATTATATAACTCTATGGAAACTCTATATTTATTCACTTTTATTTATATAAACCATTTAAAACTATATTATGGTTATTTCATTAATGGGTAATTATGACTCTACTAGGTAGGGTCTTAGGACTCAGTTTCATTGTAGAACTAGTTAAGTGATATAAACACTAAGTCACAAGTATAGATTGAATTCTATTTTGTATATGAAGGATTCGACTATCTATAACCCTAATTGACATTTTGGCTATAGATTTTATGATTTGTTTAATAACAAATTTGACTATGAATATATATATATATATATATGCATAGGTACGTATAAATAAATACATACATACATACATATATATATATGTATGTATGTATGTATGTATACACTTAGATTTATGGTTAATGATTTATATATCCACACACACATATACACATGTATATATGTATATGTATGTACATGTGTATGTCTCTCTCTTTCTCTCTCTCTCTCTATATATATATACATAAAGAGAGAGAGATAGAGAGAGAGAGAGATAAACATATATACATGTGTATATGTGTGTGTGTGGATATATAAATCATCAACCATAAATATAAGTGTATACATACATATATATGTACACACACACACACACACACACACACACACACACACACACACACACACACACACACATATTCATAGACAAATTTGTTATTAAATAAATCATAACATCTATACCCAAAATCTCAATTAGGGTTATATATAGTTGAATACTTCATATACAAAATAGTATTCAATCTATACTTGTGACTTAGTGTTTATATCCCTTAACTAGTTCGACAAGGAAACTGAGTCCCAAGACCCTACCTAGTAGAGTCATAATTACCATTAATGAAATAACCATAATATAGTTATAGTTATAAATTACCATAATATATATATATATATAAACCATATAAAACTATATTATGGTTATTTCATTAATGGTAATTATGACTCTTCTAGGTAGGGTCTTGGGACTTAGTTTCCTTATCGAACTAGTTAAGGGATATAAACACTAAGTCACAAGTATAGATTGAATACTATTTTGTATATGAAG